>CM059570.1:21540032-22740032 GCA_030386875.1 Morinoia aosen
CATGAGGTGGTGCAGGCCAAAGTATGCCAAGTCCGACCAGGTTGGGTCGAGCGAGGCAGAGTTCGGATCATGAGGTGGTGCAGGCCAAAGTATGCCAAGTCCGACCAGGTTGGGTCGAGCGAGGCAAAGTTCGGATCATGAGGTGGTGCAGGCCAAAGTATGCCAAGTCCGACCAGGTTGGGTCGAGCGAGGCAGAGTTCGGATCCTGAGGTGAATGTGCTCATGAAATGCTAAGTCCGGCCTCGTCAGGCCAGGCCGCTAGCAGCAACTGAGGTAGTGCCCAATGAATGCCATGTCCGTACAGGTCGGGTGGACTCCGGCCCTATCCGGTACTCAGGTTTTCAAGGCACAGTACGACCAGGTTGGGTCGAGAATGGAAGAGTTCGGATCATGTGGTGCAGTCCAAAGTATGCCAAAACCGACCAGGTTGGGTCGAGCGAGGCAAAGTTCGGATCATGAGGTGGTGCAGGCCAAAGTATGCCAAGTCCGACCAGGTTGGGTCGAGCGAGGCAGAGTTCGGATCATGAGGTGGTGCAGGCCAAAGTATGCCAAGTCCGACCAGGTTGGGTCGAGCGAGGCAAAGTTCGGATCATGAGGTGGTGCAGGCCAAAGTATGCCAAGTCCGACCAGGTTGGGTCGAGCGAGGCAGAGTTCGGATCCTGAGGTGAATGTGCTCATGAAATGCTAAGTCCGGCCTGGTCAGGCCAGGCCGCTAGCAGCAACTGAGGTAGTGCCCAATGAATGCCATGTCCGTACAGGTCGGGTGGACTCCGGCCCTATCCGGTACTCAGGTTTTCAAGGCACAGTACGACCAGGTTGGGTCGAGAATGGAAGAGTTCGGATCATGTGGTGCAGTCCAAAGTATGCCAAAACCACCCAGGTTGGGTCGAGCGAGGCAAAGTTCGGATCATGAGGTGGTGCAGGCCAAAGTATGCCAAGTCCGACCAGGTTGGGTCGATCGAGGCAGAGTTCGGATCATGAGGTGGTGCAGGCCAAAGTATGCCAAGTCCGACCAGGTTGGGTCGAGCGAGGCAAAGTTCGGATCATGAGGTGGTGCAGGCCAAAGTATGCCAAGTCCGACCAGGTTGGGTCGAGCGAGGCAGAGTTCGGATCCTGAGGTGAATGTGCTCATGAAATGCTAAGTCCGGCCTGGTCAGGCCAGGCCGCTAGCAGCAACTGAGGTAGTGCCCAATGAATGCCATGTCCGTACAGGTCGGGTAGACTCCGGCCCTATCCGGAACTCAGGTTTTCAAGGCACAGTACGACCAGGTTGGGTCGAGAATGGAAGAGTTCGGATCATGAGGTGGTGCAGGCCAAAGTATGCCAAGTCCGACCAGGTTGGGTCGAGGGAGGCAAAGTTCGGATCATGAGGTGGTGCAGGCCAAAGTATGCCAAGTCCGACCAGGTTGGGTCGAGCGAGGCAGAGTTCGGATCATGAGGTGAATGTGCTCATGAAATGCTAAGTCCGGCCTGGTCAGGCCAGGCCGCTAGCAGCAACTGAGGTGGGAGAATATCCTGAATGTAGATACCAATAAACGTAAGTTTCGCATTTTTGTTGTTTTCCATGAAGGCCGGTTAAAGAATATCGCCACAGTTTTGGGTCTGAAAATTACTAGGAGCTGGTGTCAGTTGTGGAGGAGAGTTCGGTCGTAACTTGTACTTAGGTGTGATTTTGGTGAACCCTTTTGTTGGTGACTGTACCGAAGCCTGGGACGGCTCTGGAGCTTGTTGGCTGATTAGAGCCTTGGATGCTCTGGAGATAGGTTGATAGGTCGGCGGTTCTTGGAGGGCATTGAAAAGTAAGGTAGCAGCGCTACGACCCGTGCTTTGCGTTGGTTAGGCTGGTGAAGCGGTGGTCGCGCAGCCCAGTATACAGTATACAAATTCCGCGACACCGCGGCATCAGAACTACCACACACGTAGTGTGTGTGCTGCCATGCCCTCCTCACATGGTTGTTGGACGAAAGTATCAGAGTCTTAAGGCACTTGATGCTGAGCGCACAAGTTCGAGAGAGTTTGGTTGTCCTCTCTCATGCACTGACTGTGTGTGGTTTGGTCATTCCACAAATCTGAAGCTTTGCACAAAGAACAGAGAGAGAAGAAAAGTATGGGCGCACTCTCACGTAGAGTGCGCCACAGATGTGGTCTAGATATGTCTGTGTTAACAACATGTCATTTTAGATGGCACACGAAAGTATTCAAGGCAAAGCCCTACCAGGTTGGGTGAGAAAGGCAGAGTTCAAGTCCTGAGGTGGTGCAGGCCCAAAAATGCCAAGTCCGTAGAGGTCTGGTTCGAGCGAGCCTAAGTACGTTGTGAATGTTGTGAAGGCCATAACTCGGAAATGAAGCATTTCCGGACATATGTTGTAATGAACTATTTTGATTGTCTACATGTGGGAAATACATACCTGAAATTATGCCGTGTATTTTTGAAACACCCTGTATGCTCACCTCGATGGAATATGGAACTGGAACAGTTAGTTACAGAGTGCCCTCAGTCACAAGCTGGCGAGTGGGAACAGAATGGTCAGCCGGGATAATGGCAGGCATATTTATTCTAAGAGTTCCGGACCGCCAGGTGTGCATGAATTTTGTTTGTTCTAAGCTTCCGGGTGTAATTAGCTTTCGGTGGAAAAGCTTCGTGACAGGAATCAGATACGGCCTTTCAAGGCTTTCATTTTGCCTCGCTGCAGCAGGAACTTGAAACGCCTACGTAAAATTCTCTCTATTGCGTTTTTAAATTAATAACTGAAATGCAGTAACTCTCCAGCTTCTCCAGTTTTTTTTTTTTTTTTGTCAGTAGAGTTCATTCGGTTTTTAGAACGGGTTTCGCAGGCATCATTAAAATAGATTATCTGCGACATTTTGTTGTTTATTAGCATGCATTTATAACCTTAATTCCTGCATTCATGAGCATTATAAAAAATACTTATTAGTGTCTGAAAAATCAATCAAGCTTAGTAGCGTCACACATCAGTTGAGCTGAGTCAAATATGTCCCTCAAAAAAAATTATTTCGAATACGTTACGTAACAACAAAGTAAAGCTTTTGACTAGGTTATCGATGAAGCCACTAACGGATAGCTTCCCTGAGGTAAATAAATAATCAAAATCAAATTAAAATCAAGACTTTGAATACGATGACAATTCCACAATGGGAAAATTTTGTTTTTCTACAATCGTGGGTACGTCGGCCTTTGTAACTACATTTTGTGAACTGAAAATTTTTTTGCAATAAACGGCTGGTGGTCAACCCTTCCAGAGTCCGATGAATTCCCATTCCTCGCGCTATCACTACACAAAGAGTATAAAGTTTTACTCATGGCAAACATCGTTGCTAACAAAGTGAAAGTATTTATATCAAAGGGGAACTCGGGACACTTATAGCACGCAAAGCGCAAAGCTACTCAGGAGTGCACATTCGAGTAGGATTTACAAGCATAATCGGCAGGACGAGTAGGATACTCACTCAACTGGGAAGTTTTGACCCTCAGTGTAACGAAGGAATTAAGGATATATACAGGGTAACGCTGTAAAACACCGAGAGAATTTAATTCTGAAGACGGATAATCCTAAAACAAATGATTTAGGAGTTAAAATTCACGAAACCCGAGAAAGAGCATTTGAAAATAGTACGAAGGATTTTCATAAACAGTTTAACAAAATGGTAAAATCTCGTTTGTAGAAATAAAAGGGTGAAAAAGAACAAAGAAAGAGCAATAATATAGCCTTGTAATGTTGTTATGCAGAGCTCTCAAGGGAGCGGCCAGAACGAATATCATTTCAAGGTGACTTTTCCAGAGTTGATTTATTCTAACGTCACTCGTACTGCGCATGTCCATGACTGCTATGGCGCTGGTCTTACGTAGATCAGCACCATAACAGTGCTGAGAGAGTTATGGTTCTGATCTTACGTTGGCGAAAGAATATGTGGGCAGAAAAAACGGCTTGTGGTTGGCCAGTCTAGGCCCACAAGAGGTCCAGTGAAAATTGATACCCTCGGAGAAGAGCTTCTTTGGGTCTCGAGTGTCGAACTTATACCAATAAATTGCAGGAAGAAAACAAAAGAAAAGGAGACAAAACGGTTACTAGAAACTGTCCCGATCCACACTGAGGAAGCGGAGTACTTACATTGGAAAAGGTGGAGACTGGATAATTTTAGGTGGTTGCTAGACGAATGTACGGATGCTTTTTGGTCCTTTCATCGAGTACCTAAAATCCCAAACCCAAAATGTGAAAACTTTGGCCCATAGGAACTTAGTCTTGCGGTAAACTCCTTCAAAGAAAAATGAAAGAGAAAAAACAAGCCCCATGACAATCGAAGGGGACTACTTCAAATTTTAAAATGCGCTAAAGCGGGTTGGGAGAGGCGAGAATAACATGACATACTGGGAGGGAAGCATCATCTCACGTGCTTGAGCGACAATCAATGTCCCTGTAATGGAATAGCACCCGAAATATTAGTCCCGAATTTATGAACTGAGCTGAAACAAGAATAGCATGAGTGTAAATAAGGGGCTTGCTGAAGTAATATGGTATGGAGGGAGAGAGCAGACGCACGCCAGTTTTGTGCACACCATTGGATTAATTGTGTATTGTGACTAGTGTTGTAGAGGTTGTGGTTTTTTATGAATGTATACGGCTATTCACTCCCATACTTCAAATGCTGGTGCCACTAAGGGGACCATCTCAGTAAAAGATAAAGTCAAATAAAACAACGATGTTTTTGTTTTTGTTTGTTTTTGTAATTAAAATAGGAAATTTATTTTTATGAGAAACAAAATGCAAGAGTCTTTCGACATGGTATCTCCTCCTTCAAGTTTGAAGTTCTAGAACAGGCAACATGTTTTTTATATAGCTAATTGTAATATATAAAGTTTAGTTGAGTTGAATTTTTTATATTTTGATTCGTTGAATTTTTGAATTTTTTCTCTAAAAAAAGTACAATTTTTTCATTCCGACATCTTATTTCTGTAATAGCTATCAAAATGAACATTTTTTCAAAAAAACGCACGCCACTTTTTGGCTCTTGTTAAGCCCTATAGATTGATTTTTTTACCATTCATGTACCTTCAAACCTGTTGGAGAAGTAGGATTTCAAATGTAAACAAGGTCAAGTTTTCAGGAGAGCCTAAAAAACTTGTCACCTGGCCGGATATTGAAGTGAGTGACTGGCCATTCGAAAGCTGTACCAGACGATTGAACACACTTACAAAGTAGTGAAGCATACCGTTAGATAAAAACAATTAGCTATAACAAGAGCTAACAAACATATATTGATAATATTTCATTTTGAAGTAAGCCGGTTCTACACTAATTATCTGGCATTTCTCAAGCTGTTGCAGACGAACAAACACACTTACGAGGAGCAGAAGCATATCGTTAGATTCGTAAAAGTAAAAAAATTCTCTACAACATGAGTTAATCCACATAAAATTTAAAATTTTCAATTTTAGGGTAGACAGTCCCCTTAAATGTGACATTGTAAATTTGCCTACCAATGTCTGGGTTTCGACAATGTTATTTAGAGTTAAACGGAGATCAAGTTGGTTAGTGATTTTTCTAAATGACATTTACTTATTAAGATTGGATTCATTCGACGATATTTGTAAAATGACACAGAACGTGTTGGGCCGCACAAGCATCTGATCTGATGATGAACAGGCCCTGCCTTCAAAAATACAAGAAAACCCTCTGAAATACACATTATAAAGTTTTAAGTAAGTTTTAGAAACAAAATTGCCAAGTATCCGCAAAAATTTTCATTTAGGGTAATGTTCGAATGGCCGGACGGTTCGAATCGTCGATCATTCTTAGTTAATTTTACATTTTTGCGCTCGGTAGCTATCGAAAAACTCAACCCGCAAGGCCTGTAGTGGTGCAATCTGCTACGCGTCTTACGGGGTGGCTTTTGGATTGCTACCGATCGTCAAAATTGAAAATTAACTAAGAATGACCGACGATTCGAACCGTCCGGCCTTTCGAACATTACCCTAGAAGTTATTTTCGTGCATGTTCATATTATTGTTGGATCCTATATTTTACTGGTGCAGTTTGGAATTTCATATACGTTTTTGCGTAGAGGTATATCTTCTCTTTATCCAAGGAGGCCTCATAAACGGAAGTTGGTGAGAAGCTAACACATATAACGGCAACTACTGCAACAACACAGTGTGTGCTGGCACATAACTGCTGCATCAACACAGTGTTTGCTGGCACATGATTGCTGCAAAAATGACGCATGTTGATTCATGACTTACAACAGCACATTGTGGTTGCTTTGTGACTGTTGCATCAACACATTGTGTGTTTGCACTTGACGATTGCAACAACACACCGTGTGCTGGCACATGGAGACTGCGGTACGTCGTAACTACGCACAGGCAGCAACCTTGATGAACATCTGCTAATTTTGCCTCTAAATTTTCATTGACAGTTGCATTCGATATCGCTCGTTTTGTTGAGTTCCGTAGCTGGTCTGGTCTTCAGAAATACTATTTCATAATTTTATTTAGAGCTAGCTCAGTAAACGCGCACTGTACATCATTCTGTCAACGCTCCAATCAAATCTTATTCTGGATCGGTTGCTACGCGGAAACCAACTACCTTTTGACTTCATTTCATGCCAGGCGCTTACTGACAACACAACTGCTGTGTTTGCGCACAAGCTGCGGCTCAACGATATGTAGTGAACAGCACCAATTTATTTTCATTGTGATTTTTATCATGTACTGAATATAAGAGCCGCCTAAAAACAGCTGAATTTTTATTTAAATTGTACGGCTCCTTTTTCATTATGCTCAACTTCAGTATTCTTCAAAACATCTCTGTTTGACTAGGTTTGAAATCTGTGATATTCCATTCTGAAAAAACGTTGCGTTTGTTCTTTGTCATTGAAATATTGGTTGATTGGTACATCGTTTGGAGTCATTGTCGTGTCCGAAGCTCCAACGGTGATCCAGATTAAATTCTTGTCCAAAATCCTTCAGGTTATTGTCCAAAATATCAACATATTTTCGTTTTTTATGTTTCCCCCAACCGTAAGGAATCTCCTTAGTACAGACGGCAAAATTTTCCTCAAGCTTTAAGGCTCCCGTCTCCCGTTGGAAAGAAAACCTTCAGAAGATGTGCTTCACCAAATGTGCTGTGCATGTATGATTAGTAAGTATATATTTCCAACTTTATTTCAAGTAAATAGGAAATAGTTAACCTCTGTTTAAATATTTGAGGTTAATGGAAGAAATTTTCCCCAAGACTTAGCGTTCGAAGCTTATAGTGGCTTCCAAGAATTTAGTCATCGTTTGATTCTAAAAACTTCTTTCGCCATTTTAAGTCAGAGAAGAAATTGTAAAACTGTTTTCTGGAAGGAAATGTAGTTAGTTCAGTTTAACATTGTCATTATACAAAAGAAAATGTACGGAATTATTTGCTACCAAGCAGTTTTTCAACAGAATTAATTCATGTTATTAGGAATTCATTGTTTTTCGTTAAGTGGAAAATTTTACGAAATATTTATTCGCATAAATTACAAAGTTCAAAGTGATGCAATAAGCTTACCATTTCCAGTCTTACGGCGAGTGCCATGTAGTTAGAACAAAAGAGCTGAGTGTGTATTTGGGGCGTAAAATTTTCAACTTCCGGTCTCATGTCCGTTGATAATTATTATGTAACTATAATCAAATGATGATTAAATGATATAAATAAATGAATGACAATAAATACATATAAACCACAAATAATAAATGCCCTTAACTCTATCCCACAATATTTATTTTAGAAATTAAAGAGTCTGGTACGAAAGCGTCTTTACATGACCATGCAAGATCTGTACGAACAGGACAGAATTTTCATCATGAGGTGCTTCGCTTGGGAAGTAATGTTTTCATGCAGAGTACGTCATGCGTCCGACCTAAAAAAAAGCCTGTAACGTATTTTTTGTACTACGTCTCACTTTATTTACTCTGATTTCACTACTGACTGTTATTTTCTTCAATAGTACCTTATTCAATGAGCTCTTCTTCGTAAAATGTTAGAATGCTGAAGCAAAGATTGGATGGAGTTTCGCATAATGCTCTGGCTTAATTAATGAGGAAGGAATCAAGTTTCTACTGAATGCGGCCGTCGAGCTATTCAATAAGAACTGCAAAAATTCAATGCAGATAATTCAACTGATGCGAAAAACATTAATTCCGAGACCGTTTGGTTTTAGTTTGATCCCATTACCCCCGAAGAAATTGTCAGAAATGTTATTAAGAAATGCTAGCGAACTGTGTGTTCGTCGTGATGTTGGAATGCACCACACGATCAGTAAGTCGGGACGGATGGCTATAGGGATTGATCATCGTCAATGCATGAATACGTTTCTGAAAGTTTATCCATAATAAATTACTTTAATAAAAATTGCGTTTTAGAGGGAAGTTTTATACGTATAATAACAAACAAAATTTAAATAATCAAGATAATTTTGACTGCTGCCTTCTTGATGTTAGGACAACTAATCAGATAAGTTCAGCCATTTATAAGTCTAAAATTAATTGAAATTTGATTTTCTGTCGGCAATGTCAAGTTGAACCCGAGGAATTTCATTGAATAGCAAAAATTTGAAACAAACGTCGTAAAACGAATTAATGAACAATAATAATGCTAAGTAAGAAAAAATCTATATCACCTGAAAACTTCGAGTATTTTAATGTCAAATGTTAGAATCGGTTCGAGTGACAGCAACAATGATCATATTATATAACGAAGTCTGTTATCTAGCAGAGTAACTTAATGTACAGTAAATTTCCACAAAACGCTCATTCGACTTCAGATCGCAGCTCTAGCGCTCGCTGTAAGCCAACCAAAAACGCAATTTCACTAGGAAAATATAGCACGAATAATACTCACAGAGATAATACGAGTATATGCATATGATTAAATTAGGTGACCTTCGGTGCGATATAGTTTGAATAAATGAAGCGCTAGCAAACCTTTGTTACTACTACTAATACTACTATGTATATGACTCGTTTTATGGATTTTTAAAAATCATCAAAGAATCCTTGATAACTCATGATACCTATACGACTAATATTCCCTTTTAAAAAAATACATAAGTATTCATGAATTCTATGCGGGTAATTTTCACTCCTTTGGAAATATATCAGAACTCCCGACTTATGCACGACTAATATTAGCTCTTGGAAAAATACTTGGGAATCCATAACTTCTAGACGACTTATTTCGTGGTGAGCCCCTAATTTCGAACAAAACAGTCCTTACTTCGGACAAACTCACATGATCTATTGTCTCTATTTAGGAAGGAATGGAAACAGACGTCAGCTTGAGCGTCACAACCGAAGTCCCGCCTCATTTTTCAAACCAAGCGAACTTCTTATTTCATTGCTCTTTCCAAACACTGTCAAGTTAGACGGCTTAGAACGTTAGAAGTTCAATTTTTCTCAGAGAAAAAAGTTTTACCATGAAATTAATCAAGGTTATCGATGTAAATAACAAACATTCGTAGCTAAGCATACAGCTATTAAGGTATTTGAATCTCGATTAAGTTTTCGTAAAATAACCAGGGAGGTTTTGAGAACACCGAGCATACTCAGCTACGAAGTCCTGATCTCACAGCATAATAGAAGAATCAAGAATAAATACTAACATGCAGAGCAGAAAAAAATTATACCACTAAACGAAAAGCTGAATCCACTGATATATTCGAATGCCAAAGACCAGAAAGCTGTAGAGAGATTAAGGGGACCATCCGGGTGGTTGAACTAATTTCGTCCGATTCGTTTGAAAATTGGCCAGTATATGTATTTGTTGAAAGTAAACCGTCACTTGTCGTCACTTTTTCGATTTAGGCCTTATTTTCTTTTGCGAAAAATTCGTTTTTTGAGGCTTATTTAGGTACCATTCAAATCCTATCAGGGCATTGAGTTTTGATGCTAGAACAAAACCAAAGACAGTTTTAGAATCCTTGGAACATTTCTAACAAAAGTACATTTAGTTTTTTGGAAATTCGAATTTTTTCTATTTTTTTCAATTTTCTAAACCCTTGAAAATTTTTTGGGTTTAGAACAATATATTTTTTCGAAATATTTGAATTTGAAAACAAAGAGATGGTACTTTTGTTAGAAATGTTCCAAGGATTCTAAAACTGTCTTTGGTTTTGTTCTAGCATCAAAACTCAATGCCCTGATACGATTTGAATGGTAAAAACGGTAATTTTTCACTAGAGCCCAAAAACAAAGTATGTCCATTGAATTGGAATATCATGAAAATTTTAGTACATGAATGCAGTTTCCATGATTTATTTCTATGTACGAATTATTAGCAACGTTTTCCCTCTTGAATTTCAATGAAACACAAGAAATATAGTGCACAAAATTATAGAGAAATATTACAGTTCTTTTGAGTACTCAGTCATATTGAGGTCTCACCAACTTTTTTCGTCCGATTCGTTTGAAAATTGGCCAGTATTTGTATTTGTTGAAAGTAAACCTTTTTTACTCCTGTCACTTTTTTGATTCAGGCCTTAGTTTTTTATTATTTTTCGAAAAATTCGTGGAGGGGTCCCCCCCCGGGGGGACCCCTTTGGACCTCCCGTGGGGGGTTTCTAGCGTCCGTAACGCCATAAAATTTCATTGCACAATAACCCAACCTCTAAGGATCCTTTTTCAACAAGAAAAAAAATTGGGTCCAAAAATGATGTTTATCGGTCCCCTTTGGACCCCCCGTGGGGGGGTTTCTAGCGTCCGTAGCGCCATAAAATTTCATGGCACAATAACCCACCCCCTAAGGATCCTTTTTCAACAAAAACACGCATTTCCATTCGGGGACCCAATTTGGCCCTACATGGTCCCCTTAAAGACATGTAAAAAAATTGAAAAATAGGGTATTTACAATTGTAAAAAGTACGAAGTATTTGGAAAAATTGGAAAATTTCCTTCGTAAAATAAACCCGAGATGAACTGAGCATAGGAAAAGTAGAAGCACGCATCAAATGTCGCTCAGCTGTGCTGTGGGGTCAGAGAGTAGGCCGCCGTCCAGACGCTGATTATTACAAGGATACAATATATCAAGCGATGATTTTTTATAACTTTGCTTGTACTGCGCTGGTTCATGGCTTTGTGGGTCCGAAAAAACTGGAGAACTCAAATTAATCTAAGTTCTCTGGATCATAGTTTGACGAACAACTACTGTGAGTCCGCTATTATACATTTTCATTGACTTTAGTTTAGTTGATGCGTGACTAGAATATGCTTATATACTTTACAGGATTCGAACACGTTCTGTAATTATTATTTTCATGCACAGGGCTAGGTCTGGAACACACGCTTCAACTCTAAGAGTCAAATACTGAATACTAAAAAGTCATGTACATTTGCGACGACAAAACTGAAAGTTTCGAAAGCGAGGTCTGCTGGTCATACGCTGAGTTTTCAAATAATTTTTTTTATAGAATTCGAGTAGCTCTAACGCTCCTAACCATTACGCAAACACTCATACAAGTTCAAGAAGTTTTTTCAATCTAATTTCCTAATAGCGTGCATTTTTATTTGAATATTTCCAAACTAGTTACTAACAATAAAAATGAAGAATAACAATGCGCAGATACTGATAATAATCAAACATATACATATATTAACTAATGCACGTCTAATTTACGTTAATTTTCCGTAAGAAAATTTTTAGGTTGAGCTGAAGGGATGGTATTCGTGGTGCTACTCATAACTGCTACAGAAAACAGCGTAACCCTAACATTTCAAAAGAAGAGAAAAAACACAAGTTCAGATAAGAAAAGTAGCTGCAAGCTCCTTCAATTCCACTACTAAATTCTTTAATTCATCAACCCTCGACCGATTCGCTTGTGGAAACTTATCAAATTCAACAATAAAAATAGGAGTAACTTTTGATTCAGTATGCTGTCATGTTTCAGCCACGCTCTGTTTCAGTAGAAAATCTTTGACAATAGAAGGGATAACAGAGGGCATGGAAGATAAAGTCCAATGCAAGGCTTCATGTGTATAAAAAACTGATGTGTAAATGAGTATAGGGTGCCACACAGCTTGAAGGCACATGTGCGCAGTCACTGCCTGTACATTTCTGACCAGCGGACACACCAGTGGGCGGGCAGTTAAGTTTCCGAATAACTAACTGCTCGTTCCAAGCCCTGGGAATTGTCAATTTTTAGGAGCAATTGCGTCTCAATTGCTCACCAAAATCGAACATCAGCAAATTTCTGTTCCATCACCTCACCGAACTCTTCAACATTAAAAACTTAAAATTTGCTTGAAATTGTGGACAGGGGCGTCTGTTTTCCGGCTGATACATAGCCAAGTTGGCTTTTTAATTCGTTAGGGTTCTTCGCCCTTAGTAAGCTAATAAAACGTAGTTTTTTCTTATTTTTTCAAACAGAGGAAAGAGAACAAAATTCCTGCGTCTGATTAGAATGGGAGCTAGAAGTCCACTGTAGTTGGCATGAAATAAAGAGTCGTTCTACGCCAAAAGTAGGAATGGGAACAATGCATCAGAAAAGATTGCATTAAAATTTGGTTCATTTTCTTATTAAGGACAAGCGTAATGTGTGATTGAGTTGTAAAGCACAGAGCCTGTTGAGGGCGTGAAATAATATAACTAGAAACACGTGGACACCAAAGTCGCGTCTCTACAGCCTCACACCTCTTTAAGTGCAGAATCAAACTTCTCTCCGTAAAATGCTGAATGAATTGCTCGTCACTTTATACATGCTTCTTTGAATTTTCACTCAACATGGAAAGTACGTATTGATCAAATTAAATCACTTAGAACATCCGTGCTGGTAATGACCTTAGTAAAAATTCTTTATATCTTAAGCATATTGTGATAATCAATTAAACGATAATTAGTTAGACGAAGAGATGGTGATGCAGTTTAGTGTGGTTTGGTTATGTTAGGCAATGTGTGTCGGCCGTTCGTCGACTGACACAATTACCCCAAAAAATGTACTTCTGTACAATGTGTCTAAATTTTTTCCCCCGTGGGACAAGCAAGTTAGCCATTCGAAGACTAAAATGCTCACCCACCTGTGTATGGAGGGCTTTTAAATTGATTAAAAATGACTGAGCACATCCGACCAACAGCTGCTGTAAGGGAGTCTGTGCTACTTTATACTCACTATGTAGGTTGTAGTCCATTATGCTATCATCAGCTTCCAGCATTAGCCTCCCTAATATACTTTCCATCAATTTTAACATCGGATTGAGGCATTCGAGATAAAAGCATGAGAATATTCTGAAAAATACTCCCCTGAATGATAAATTTGCGGCTTTTCATCAAGTGAAGCTGTTGAGGGGTCTAAGAATTGAAGACAAAATCGAAACGGGAACTTATGTGAATTTTTAACTTGCTACTGTGTTCCTCTGATGGTGATTGTGTTATTTTTCCCTGTTCTGGTCTGTTTAATTATATGATTAGTTTATTTATCACTGAAATGGAAACCCGAAGCGTTCCATTTCTAATTTCTGGTGAGCCAAAGTCGCGTCTGGTGAGCCAGAAATTTGATCACAGAATTTCAATCTTCTGACATTTTCAAGGATTGCGGACATTTCTTTCAACCATTGACTGCTGCACCGCTTGAATACCATGATGTATTTTCAACAAAAGTTATTTATTTCTCATTGACCGGCAAAAGGTTTAAAACTTCAATTGAAATTCTTTATCTCAAACCATTTGATGTTGTAAATTTTATTTGCGTCACCATTCGTTCGTGTCATCGAGTACACATAGACACAAAAACATTTCAAGAATTCATTCATTTCGAGTAGCTCAATAAATGTCTTGATTCTTAGGTATAACGATGAACTCATTTGAGTTCAGTTTCTTATGAACCCGGATAAGTTTGGGAACATACTGTCATAAACGATGTAATTAAGCACACAATTTTGCATGTCAAAACACCCTTCACCTGATAGCTCACAAGACTGATCAATGACTTGGCTCTCATAGTATTCGAGGCTTGAGTTAACAACCACAGTTAGAATAAGTCACATGAGAACATTGGAAGGTGTCGACCTTTGAGCGTTGAAAAAGTCATGTTTCGAAATAAAAGCCAAAAAAATCCACCTACTTTACATCTCATGCATATTTTGAGAATTAGATGATAATGAGTTGGACGGAGTGAGGGTAGTGCAATTTGGTGTGGTTTGGTTATCGTAGGCAATGTGCGTCAGCCATTCGAAGACTGACACAATTGCCACAAAAATTTGAGTAGTAGTAATTGTAAGCAGGGACGAGCAAGTGAGCCATTCGAAGACCAAACTGCTCGCTCACCTGTGCGGGGAAGGCCTTTAAATTTATTGATAATGACTGAGCACATCCGACCAACAGCTGTGAGAGGTCTGTGCTACTATATACTCACTATATTTGGTGTCCAAAAAAAATGCTAAATTTTCAAGGGCTTTTAATTCAGAAACCAACAAACTTACGTGAATTGGAAAATTACATATGGTTTCTGAACATTTGTTCCATCATTGTGCAAAATGTCAGAAGAATAATTATTGATCTAACCGTTTTCTTCAAGCAGTATTTTCAGTGACCGATACTGAAAACCTATTTGCACACTTTTGTTGAACTTCGAATTTTTTGAAAATAAAACCATGTTTTTCATAACTTTCAAACGTGATTATAAATAACAGACAACCAGAAACAGGACACTTTGATTGAATGACCTGTTGGAAGCTTCATTCATACGTAATTCAACTTACGAGTTGAAGCCGTAGCAATAATACCAAAGCAAAAGAACACAAAATGGACACCCTGTATATGCATTTATAGTCTCTGTGTCTATCATCAGCTTCTACAATTACCCTCCCTAATGTTCTTTCCACCAATTTAAGGCCTGCGAAATTTAGGCATGAGAATGTGTTGATGAAAACATCCCCTTATTGATAAATTTGGCGCTTTTCATCTAGTGGAGCTGTTGAGGGTCTAAGAATTGAAGACAGAATCGAAATGGGAACTTATGTGAACTTTTAACTTGCTACTATGTTCTTCTGAGTTTATTTAGTTATTTCTTTTTTTTGCTGTGTTTAACAATATAACTGGGCTTTTATCAATGAAATGAAAACTCTAAGCGTTCCATTCCTTGCAAAAACTAATGAATTCATGGACAGACAAGCTCTAAAAATTTGTATTGGTTGTTTAATTTTAATGTTTCTAAAGCAAACGAGTAAAGAGAACCAGAAATTTGGATGCAATTTGGATTCAATGGCATTTATTTGCCCAAAATTTGATATGTAAAATGTCCACGGAAATAATTCGACCGTGCAGAATATGTTAGTGTGAGTGGCAATATGCTACGTGAATAAGATATTGAATTGGCATTCTAAATTTCTTAATTGGTATTAAAAATGTTCTTTGAGACCTTATTGAGACCTTATTTCATTGAGGTAATTCATTCCGATTTTATTTCTGCTACAATATTTTCGCGTAAGCATAAGCAAACATTGTACAACGACTCAAATCGTAGACATGACGAGTACAATCGTAAAATTTTATTCGACATGATTGTAATTTTTAATCTGTGTGCATAAATAAAATGATCCTTTTAGCCTAGTAATTAAATTGAAACTGGCTACCACGTATAAATCTATGACGTCAAAGTGTAAAACTATAAGATGATGATTGTGTCAATTTTTGAAAGCATTTCTCTTGCCGAATAATTTGCTGAATGGTTTTGATACGTGTCATTTTCGAAAATAATGTCTAAATTAACTCCAATATGAATTTTGATATTGAACTTTAGTTTATTCCTCAGCAGGAAACGTGTATAATTTGTGCAATGGTTAAATTTCGTTAATTAGAGTGTCTGTGATCTCGATGAATCTTCCTGTTTCAATGGTTATATGCTGCGGTAAACTGTTTTTCATATTTCAAATATTCTAGGTGAAACACAAACTAAGTGAAACTTTGTCTACACAAAGTGTAGACAAAGTCACCGTTGAGGAACTCCTTGTTCAATTAAAGCAGCCAAAAATATTTACCTATCCTTCTCCTCATTTGTGAATAAAAATTAGATGACAAGCTAAGGAGAACAACACCAATGCCTTTCGAACTGGTTTGGTAATGGAAGGCAATGTATTTCGGCCATTCGAAGACCGACACAAGTGCCGCAAAAAAATATGCATGCTTAGATCTCATGTGCACTATATACACTTGGGACGAGCAAGTCAGCCATTCGAAGATTAAACTGCCCGCACGCCTGTGTGTGAACTGCCCCGGAATTTACCGACAGCGGCTGAGCACTTCCGCCCTACAGCTGTACGGCAGCCTATACTAATTTGAGCGATCTATACGTTTATATAGTCCCTTTGTTTATCATCGGCTTCTACCTTTAGCCCTACTTATTCTCTTTCAACCAATTTACATAACTAATTCTCATCAATTTAATTGGTTCAAGTTCCACAATATCAAAGAATATTTTCTGCCACCGATATACTGGGGCCAAGACTGTATAAAACATGAGAATATATTGAAATGAGCTTCAGCATACCAGTGAATTTAGGGCTTTTCCTCAAGTGATGTAGTTGAGGTTCCTAAGAACTGAAGACAGTCTCGATATGAGAATTTGTTTAAATTTTTCGCTTGCTCACGTGTTCCTGTGATGTTGTTGAGCTATTTCTTCCCGTTTTGGTTGCTTTGACAATGTAATTCTTCTTTTTAACAGTGAAATGAAAACCACAGGAGAGCCTTGTCATGAAAAAATTAATGAATTTAAGGGGGTCATCCGAGGCCAAAGTGGGCCCCCACGCCAAACCCGGCTTGAATTTTTTTTTGCTGAAAAAGGATCCTTAGGGGATGGGTTATTGTGCCACGAAATTTCATGGCGCTACGGACGCTAGAACCCCCCCCAGGGGGGGTCCAAAAGGGGACCGAAAAATGACACTTCATTGAGTTTTCATGCTAGAACAAAACCAAAGACAGTTTTGGAATCCTTGGAACATTTCTAACAAAAGTAGAGAGAGTTTTTTTCAAATTCAAAATCTTCGAAAAAATACATAGGTCAAACTCAATTTTTTTTATTTATTTTGAAATAAAAAAGGATTTAAAAAAATTCGAATTTGAAAAAAATACTCCTTACTTTTGTTAGATATGTTCCAAGGATTCCAAACCTGTCTTTGGTTTTGTTCTAGCATGAAAAATCAATGAGTTGATACGGTTTGAAATTAACAAAAAATGCACTGAAAAAACTAAGTTTTCGTAAAAAAAACTAACGCTTAAATCGAAAAAGTGACTTGAGTAAAAAAGGTTTACTTTCACAAAATACATATACTGTCGAAATTTAAAATGAAACGGACGAAAAAATTTGAAATTTTTGGTCAATGATGGTACTCAAATAAAATAGAATACTTCAATATAATTTTATGCACAACATTTTTTACATATTACATTGAAATTTACAAGGAAAATGTTGCTCATTACTCGGACATAAAAATGGATCATGGAAACTGCATTCATGTACAAAATTTGTCCATGAAATTGCAATTCAATAATATAGTGTTTAATGGGCTCTCCTTAAAAATCACACATTTTACCATTCAAAATAGGTCTCCTCACTGAGTTCTGATGCTAGAACAAAACCAAAGACAGTTTTAGAATCCTTGGAACATTTCTAACAAAAGTTCGGTAGAAAATTTCCAAATTTTGTGAAAATCAAAAAATAAATAGCTCACAACCAAAAATAAATGTATCACTGATGTAAAAAATTTAATATAATACAATTTTTTCAAATGTTCAAATTTTCTACCGTACTTTTGTTAGAAATATTCCCCGGATTCTAAAAATGTCTTTGGTTTTGTTCTAGCATCAAAACTCAGCGAAGAGACCTTTTTTGAAATATCCATAAAAATGTACCAAAAACTGATTTTTCGTGAAAAAAAAAGAAAGCTAAGGCCTAAATCGAAAAAGTGACACGAGTTAAAAAGATTTACTTTCACGAAATACATATACTGTCCAAATTTCAAACGAATCGGACAGAAAAAGGTAAAAAATCCGGTTGACCCCCTTAACGACAGACAAGCTCTGAAAATTAGGGTGTTATGGTAACTTTCAAAGTTACCAAAGTCTCTGAGATAAGGAAATCAGAAATTTTTTCGAATTTGGGATTCACTCACATTTACAAACAAAAAATTGAGGATTTTTGAAATATCCATTAGAATAATAAGAGCATGCAGAGCATGGACGGATGCCTAGCATTACCTTATGCCGACAAAATGTTAATGAGGTATTTTTTAATTTCTCATTTGACAACGTAAGAAACGTCTTTCTTTAACGTTTTTGGTCAATTGAGATCTTATTTCTGCTCCAACATTTGTTAATAAGTATACGGAACCATTTAACAGCGACTCAAATCCTAAAAATTATGAGTACAACTGCAACAATATGATTTTGAATGATTCTATTTTTCATCTATATCCATAAATAAAATTATAATTTCAGCGTAGTAGGTAAACTGAAGCTGACATCCATGTGTGAAGCTAGGACGCCACAGTGTACAAATTCAAACTGGTGATAGTTTCAATTTTTTAAAGCATCTCACTTGCCCAATGCATGATGGCACTGCTGATAGATCTCGGTGTTCTCTCCGACGAACATATTATTCGTCGTGTGACGTAATCATTCTCAAATTCTCTGAGATAAATTCTGAAACAAAAGTTTCATTCCATTTGTTTTTCTCGATTCCTCCGGAACTTTGAAAATGAAGAAAGCAGTTAATATTGAAATCATTTTTATATGAACTACACAGCCTTACGATGAAATACATAGAAAGAATCTATTCATTCTGTAGAACGCTCCGGAGACCAGCTCCATCCTCATCATAGGTTATCAGGAGCCGTAAACTGTTCTTTGCATTACATTTCTTCTAGATGACAAACAGGAAGATGTCTACGTGGTGTCAACTTTGAGCATTTTAAACGACTACTTTGCCTAATAACCGCAAAAAACTTCACCCACCATATATCTCGTGCATGCTGCGTAAATTAGATGTGTTAATAACATGGACGGAGTGACGGTGATGCAATTTGGTGTGGTTTGGTAGTGCCAGGTAATCTGTGTCGGCCGTTCGAAGACTGACACAATTTCCCCAAAAAAGTGAAGGTTCATTACCGTCAGAATGGGACGAGCAATTTAGCCATTCGAAGACTAAACTGCTCGCCCACGTGTGAAAGGAAGGCCTATAAATTTGGTGACGATGACTGAACACATCCGACCAACAGCTGTACGGCAGCCTGTACTACTCCACACCCACTACGTATTTTGTTGTCTCTGTGTCTATCATGAGCTTCCAGCATTAGTCTCCCTGATGGATTTCGACCAATTTAAACATCTTATTGAGGATTATAGCATGAGAATGTACTGAAACAATATTCCCATAATAATAACTTTGTGGCTTTTAGTCAAGTGATGCTGTAAAGGGTCCTAAGAATTGAAGACAGTATCGATATGAGAACTTATTTATACAATTATAGAACTTATTTATACAATACAATTTTCCTCTAATATTTTTGTGTTATTTGTTCCCGTTTTGATCTCTTTGACAATATAATTAATGTTTTTACAAAAGAAAAGAAAACCCCAAGCGTTCCTTGCCTTGTGGAAAACATGTGAATTCATTGACGGACAAGCTCTGAAAATTAGGATGGGACATTTGATATTGAATTTCCAGAAGTCGCCAAAATAAGAGAATAAGATTTTTGATCCAATTCTGGGAATTAATAGCATTCATGTACAAAATTGTGATAATTAAAAAAAAAATCACGGATATTATCGGTCCATGCAGCGTATGTGCGTGTGAGTAGCGTGATGTTACGTGAATTATTTATAAATAAGGAATTGCCATAACACTTGATAGTGTAAACGCCTTTCCTTTAAGGTTTTTTAATTCACTTAGACCATATTTTTGCACCAATAATTTTAAATAATTATACTCAAACATTTCCAACTAGATAAATAGTATAAATGGCGAGTATTGTCGTAACAATTGTATTTTACATGATTCTAATGTTAATCGAAAAACGTGTTTCAAACGATAATTTTAGCGCGCTAAGTTAACTGAAACTGACGACCATGAATGAATTTATGACTGCACAGAGTAAAAACTTAAACCGATGATAATGTTCATTTCTTATAGCATTTCCCTTGCTGGATGAATGAATGCCGATAAAATTTGATGTTCGTTAGTTTCAGAATTTATCTTCGAAATTAACTCTGATTTGATTTTAACACGAACTTCAGTTTAGCTTGTCACATGAAAATTTTACATACATGTATTGATTAAATTTCATTAATTAAAACATCAGTTCTCGCGATGCCCAGCGAAAAATCTCCCTCCATCTTTGGTTATCAGGTGCAGTAAAGTTTGCTCATATCACAATTATTTTAGAGGAATTATAATACGGGAAGGTGTAGCCAAAGTATCCTTGGAACGTTTTAAACGCCTACTTCGCCTAATAAGAGACATAAAATAATCCATCTACCCTCCATCATATTGTGAAAATTAGACGATAGTAAGTTAAACGAAGTGATGGTGATACAATTCAGTTGAGCTTGGTTATGCTAGGCAATGTATGTCGGCCGTTCGAAGACCAACACAATTGCCCCAAAAATATCCCAAATTGCAACGTGAAAAATTTACCTAATATTCACACGTGGGACGAGCAAGTCAGCCATTCGAAGACTAAACTGCTCGCCCATCTGCGTGTGAAGGGCTTTTAAATTTATTGACAATGACTGAGCACCCACAACCAACAGCCGTACGGCAGTCTCTGCTTTTTTAAACTTTCTATACATATATGAATGTAGTCTTACATTCATGTTCCTAAAGCTGAAGATTGGTGGAAAGTCCACGGAGAGGATTTCACCATCCAGCATATGTTCGTGTGAGCGGCATTGTGTTATGTTAATACAATATTAATTATGTGTTGAAATTTTTATTCGGTAATACAAATGCTTTTTTATACCGTAGGTAATCCTTTGATACATTACTTATGCTCGTACATTTTTTACACAATTGAACGCGAATATTTTGTAGCGACTCAAATCGTAAAAATGTCAGTTAAAATTGTGCCAATTTAACTTGGCATGATTCTAATTTCTAATTTAATTCATAGAGAAAATGATAACTTTTGCGTATTAGGCAAACTGAAGCAGATAGACAAGAATGAATCTAAGAGACTGCAGAGTAAAATTCAAACCAATGATAATGTGAATTTTTTAGAGCAAATTTCTTGCCGAATGAAAACTGAAAGAATTTGATGATCGTTTCTTTCCGAATGGATCTTTAAAATTAACTCAAATTTGAATGAACTTCAGTTTATTCCGGTACAGGAAGCATGTATAATATGATCAGTGATTAAATTTTATCACTTAGAGTGTCAGTGATGAAGATGTCAGATGCAGAATCTGCCCACATCAGCGATTATCAGGTACGGTGAACTGTTTTTTTATTGCAATAATTATTCAAGACGAAATACTGTACGGTAATTTAGTATAGAAATAGTAAGCACTGAGTGTTTCAAGCGCATACTTCATCTAATAACAACCAGAAAATCTAATAACAACCAGATTCCACCTACCCAACATATCTCGCATATTTTGAGAAGTAAGTGACAAGTCAAATGAAACAAAACTAAGCCTTTCGAACTGGTTTGGTAATGGTAGGCAACGTGTGTCGGCCATTCGAAGATTGACACACATACCAAAAAAATTGAGTATTTGTACGTCGTATTCCTACGTGGGACGAGCAAGTCAGCCATTCGGAGACCAAACTGCCCGCCCACCTGTGTGTGTGGATTGCCCCGGAATAAACCGACAGTGGCTGAACACTTCCGACCTACAGCTGTACGGCAGCCTATACTGCTATACACAAACTACACAAATATAAGGCCCCAGGGTCTATGATCGGCTTCTATCTTTAGCCCTCGTAATTTTCTTTTACCCTATTTACGCAACCAATTTACACCAATTGCATTGGTTGAATTTACGCTTACTTAACCAATTTATCCTAAAACCGGTTTATAGGACTCAAGCATTTATTTAACGTAAAAATATATTGAAAGAAACTTTAGCTTACTGATGTATCTGGGCTTTTCCTCAAGTGAAGCTGTTGAGGGCCTTAATTAAGAACTGAAGACACCCTCGATGTGAAAACTTAAATGCACTTCTAGCTTGCTACTGAGTTCTTCTGTTGTTATTGTGTTATTTCTCCCCGTTTTGGTCTCTATGACAACATAATTAGTGTTTTTATCGAGGAAATGAAAACCACAGGAGTAGCTTTCCTTGAAAAAACTCATAAATTCAAGGACAAGCAAGCGCTAAAAATTTTGATAAGATGCTCACTCTGATTGTTTCTAAATTTATTGAGATAAGTAAATCAGTAATATTTTTGCATTTTTGGATGCACTGGCATTTATTGACCCAAAAATGATTTGTGGAAATATACATGGCAATGAAAAGAGCATGCAGAGTATATAAGTATGAGTAGCATAATCTTGTGCAGAAAGAATAATTAATAAAAGTTCTTCGATTTCTCATTTGGTAATGTAAAAAATGTCTTTCTTCAGCGTTTTTAGGTAATTGAAATTTAATTTATGATCCAATGATTATACAAAATTATATGCAAACATTTTTAAGCGACCTAAATCCTCAAAAATACGAGTACATATATTGCTACAATATTATTTTTAACTATTCTATTTTTTAATCGATTTACATAGGTATAACGATTATATTAGCTTAGTAGGTAAACTGAAGCTGACAGCCACGTGTGAAGCTAGGACGCCACAATGTAAAAATTCAAATGGTGATACTATCAGTTTTTTGAAGCATCTCACTCGCCCAATGCATGATAGCACTGCTAAAAGATATCGGTGTTCTCTTCGACGCAAATGTTATTCGCCGTGTGACGCAATCATTCTCAAATTCTCTGAAGTAAATTCTGAAATTAAAGCATCCTACAATTCCTTTTTCTCTATTCCTTTGGAAGTTTGAAAACGAAGCAAATAGTTAATATTTGAAATCATATTTATTAGAACTTCACAGTCACAATGAAATACCCAGAAATAATCTTTTCATTCTGTAAAACGTTCCGAAGACCAGCTCCGTCCCTAGAATTTGTCATAAATTGCAGTAATCAGTTCTTCAGATTATAATTCTAATAGATGTAATATAAACGGGAAGGTGTCGACGAAATTACCATTAAGCGTTTCAAACGCCTACTTTGCCTAATAACAGCAAGCAAAAATTCCCCTACCATACATCTCACGTACATAGTGAGAATTAAACGATAATAAGTTAAGTGAGGGTGATGCAGTTTGGTGTGGTTTGGTTATGCTAGGCAATGTGTGTCGGCCGTTCGAAGACTGACACAATCGCCTCTAAAAAGTAAATTGTCAAATGTCATAGTTTCATGGGACGAGCAATTTAGCCATTCGAAGACTGCACTGCTCGCCCACCTGTGTGTGGATGGCCTTTACATTTAGTGACGATGACTGAACACATCCGACCAACAGCTGTACGGCGGCCTGTACTACTCTATACCCACCGTGTACGCTGCAGTCTATGTATCTGTGATCAGCTTCCAGTATTAGCCTCCCTAATGGTCTTTCGACCAATAGTTTAAACATCTTATTGAGGCATGCGAGATCAAAGTGTCGAAATGTATTGAAAAATATCCTCCTACTGGAAAATTTGTGGCTTTTCGTCAAGTGAAGCTGTTGAGGGTCCTAAGAATTGAAGACAGCCTCGATATGAGAACTTACTGTATGGAAATTTTTAGCTTGCTAATGTTTTCCTCTGACGTTATTGTGCTAGTGTGTCCCATTTTCGTCTGTTTGACAATGTAATTAGCCTTTTCACCAATACACTAAAACCCCGAGCTTTCCTTCCCTTGGGGCAACTTGTAAATTCATTTACCCAGAAGCGCTGAATGTAAGGGTGAAATAATTAATTTCAAAATTTCAAAAGCCGCCGAGATAAAAGAATACGGTTTTTGATTGCATTTGGGATTCAATTGCATTAATGTACCAAAAATTAATGATCTATGAAATATCCACGGAAATTATTGAACCATGCAGGGTATGTTCGTGTGAGTAGCGGTATGTTACGTGAATAAGATTTTAATTTGGAGTTTTAAATTTCTCTTGGTTATGT
This sequence comes from Morinoia aosen, assembly GCA_030386875.1. Lineage (NCBI taxonomy): Eukaryota > Metazoa > Arthropoda > Malacostraca > Amphipoda > Talitridae > Morinoia > Morinoia aosen. The sequence goes on from CM059570.1 coordinate 21,564,212, forward strand.
AAATGACCTTTTTTAACCGTTCGTAATTCATTGAGACCATATTTTTACTCCAATATGTTCACAGAAATATACGCAAACATTTTACAACTACTCAAATCGTAAATATGAGTACTCCTTAACAATTTCATCAGGCATGATTCTAATTTTCAATCGATGTACGTAGGTAAAATGATCATTTTAGCGTAGTAGTTGAACTGAAGCTGACCGCCAAAAATGAATCTATGACTTCACAGTATAAATTCGAACTGATGTTAATATCAATATTTTAAAACAATTCTGTTGCCGAATGAATGAATGCCAATAAAATTTGATGCTCCGTATTTTCAGAATGTTGTCTATAGAATTAATTCTGATCTGATTTTAACACTCAACTTCTGTTCAACCCACCGTAGAATACGTGTTATATACACGCGTATATGTATTGATCAAATTACATCAATTAAATTTCATATTTTGATTATAGATTTAATGTATAGATTAAATTTCACCAATTGAACAATCTGTGCTCGCGATGCCCGGTGCAGAATCTCCCTGCATCATTGGTTATCAGGTGAAGTAAAATGTTTTTTGAATTACAAGTATTCTAGACGAAATATAATACGAGAAGGGGTAGACAAAATAATTTTTGAGAGCTATAAACGCCTACTTTGCCTAATGACAGCAAGATAAAAAATTCTTCCACCCATGCCACACACATTTTGAGAATTATACAATAATTATTCCAACGAAACAAAGTTAATGTCTTTAGAGTTGTTTGGTTATGGTAGGCAACGCATGTCAGCCATTCGAAGACCTACACAATTGAAGCAAAAATAGGCGAGTCTCAAACGCAATCTCAACTTTGCTCACGTGGAACGAGCAGGTTAACTATTCGAAGACTAAACTGCCCGCCCGCCTGTGTGTGAACTGCCCTGAAATTTACCGACAGCGGCTGAGCACTTCCAACCTACAGCTTTACGGCAGCCTATACTACTTTATACAAACTATACATCTATTTGGTACCTGGGTCTATCACAGCTTTCACCTATAGCCCTCCTTATTTTCTTTCAACCAATTTACGCAAATTCGATTAGTTGAATTTAAACCAACTTAGCCAATATTTCTTGCAGTAAATTTATATGAGTTTTATATGAGTTAGGCCGGTATGAAACTTGAGAATATATCGAAAAATACATCAGCTTACTCGTTCAATTATTTATTAAAAAGTTCAAAAATTTCATCAGGCAGCAAAAATTATTGTGAAAATGTTGTGCCACTTCTGGCATTCAGCATTGGGGCAGTCTTAGTAACCTAAATTGGCCCCATGTTGGGATTTTAAAAACAGGGACAACATTGGTAATTTTTATGGGGACGGAATTGGCACTCCAAACTGGGGACGGAATTGGCACTCCAAACTGGGGACGGAATTGGCACTCCAAGCTGGGGATGGAATTGACACTCCAAACTGGGGACGGAATTGGCACTCCAAACTGGGGACGGAATTGGCACTCCAAACTGGGGACGGAATTGGCACTTCAAACTGGAGACGGAATTGGCACTCCAAACTGAGGACGGAATCGGTTCTCAAAATGGGACGAAATTGGTACCCAAAAATTGAAATGAAATTGGTACGAAATTGGTTCCAATTGTATCCGACACAGGACATAGTCTTAAAAAATTTTTACTGTGCCAGCAAATGAAATAAATATTTTAATGTTATTACAGAAGAGCTAGAATCATATATGAATACCCTCAGGTAATAAATTTGTTTGCAAGCATTATTATAACAGAGCATCAATGAAATGTCAACACATGCATTCAAAATCAACAACAATCAAGCAACATTATATTTTAATGACATCAATTCAGTGAAATAAATTGAAGAATGCTCTGTGTCAGTAAGTTGTTGATAAAAATTAATTAACTACTGCATTGCTAATTACAATTAATAGTCACTTGCAGTATGATATAGAAAAGCGCCCACAAGGATTTGAACCCCAACCTTCCACTCATTCAGAGTGAACGCTCTTCCGTTAAGCTATAAGCTCCATGAAAGTCATTGCGCAAGTAACATTTTTGTAATTATTTGCCAAGAATTAAATTACGCTGCTAATTACTAGCACACTGCAAACATATTATTCAAACTTACCTCAAATGCTATCAACGCATGCTGGCTGAACATGAAACTCTGAAGAACTTTGTCGATGTTGTATTCCGGCAGCCACCGAGTCCGTGAGACCAGATATGCGAATTGACTGGGGATCAACTGAAAGACAAAAAATATTTCAGAAAAGTATGGATTGACAAATGTACTATTTATATGGAAATACAAATACGTTGAGAATAGTCCCAACAAATTCAAGGAACATTTCCACCAACTCCTTTGGTAAAGGAATTATTATTTCCAATGCCATAAGGCCTCTTTGATGGCTGGTCGCTGACCTTTTGGGCGGAGATCTCACCGTGGCAGAGCCAATAAAGTTGCTCATTCATGGCTCTACCACAGTCCTAGTATAACCACATACATATGAACAAACACATGCTTCTTTTGATATCTTTAAATCTATTTAAACCACTGCTTCCAACTGACTAAAACTAAAGTTCAGTGAAAAATTTCACAACCTGACATTAAGTTCATATAATACGTCTCTATTCAATATAGCTTTCTTTGATACCTTCAAATCTATTCAAACCATTGTTTTCCGTTGACTAAAACTAAAGTTCAGTGAAAAACTTCACAACTTAAGATTAAGTTCATATAATACGTCTCTATTAAATTTAACTTCCTTTGATATGAAATCCATTTAAACCGTTGCTTTCCCTTGACTGAAAATATGATTCACTGAAACACCTTCACGACTTGAAATTAAGTTCATAAAATAATTTGCAACCCATTACAACTTCCTTCCTACCCATTGAGTAATCAAAATAATTCAGTGCGAAAGAATATTAGCCTTAAAATTAGCTTCGTCTAAACTAGCTAGCTACACTCAGGCTACTCGAAGATTTTCCCCTCTTTCACAGAAATTTTTTCTTCCGGCAATCCAATCTGTAGCATATGTTAGATTCAGTGCAATTATCTTGTTTACTTCCGATGCATGTGCAGTTTTGCCGGCTGGTGACCTCAAAGCAGCTTCTGCAAAAACCAACCAGTGGAAATGCTCATTCAATGTAGTTCAAATGAGCTATTTTCAATAAAAAAAGAAAATGAGATGAATATTTCCAATTTCTTATTCTCCTTCATAAGATGGTTTTACTTTTAAATTTTTTATTGGAAAAAAGCAAGCACTCCGATAGATTCAGCAAGCCGTTTTACATCCAAAAATACTCAATTTGAAATTTTTATCATATGTAGAAAAAGGGCACGAGTTCTGAAAACATTGGAACTGAAAATTTGGGGATTTGAACGCCTCATATCAAGAAAATTCAAATGGAAAACAAATAAATAAAAACAATATTAGAAAGTTCATATATGTTCTTATCCTTCATATGAATTTCATTCATGTGCTTGCAATAGTAATCACACAAGTAGATTGGGAGAGGTGAACCATGCTGTTTTTGAATAAAAACATGCTTTTTTACAAAAAATAGTGAATAAAAAACTTTGATATTAATAAATTTAATGGAACCAAAAATATCATGCCATATTTCTACAACATGTTTTTTTGCAAAAAATCATGAATGAAAAACATGGCTATCAATAAATTTTATGGGACCAAAAAACCATGCCATTTTTTGAAACATGTTTTTTACAATCAAACCTTGACTAAAAAACATGGTTATCAATATATTTTATTGGACCAAAAATAACCATGCTGTTTATAGAAACTTTTTCGCAGAAAAATCATCATAAAAAAAACATGGATAATAATGACATTTTGTAAAAAAACATATATGTTTAAAACATAGCCTGGTTTTTTGGTCACATAAAATGTATCAAAATTCATATTTTTTTGATCATGATTTTTTGTAAAAAACTTTTTTACAGCATGATTAATGTGAAAATATATGAAAAACAGCATTTTTTCCATGATCAAATTAAATGAATTAATATCCATGTTTTGGTCATGATTATTTCGTAAAAAAATAATATATTTTTCGTGCCATAAATATATTAATATTTATTGTTATTAGTCATGATTTTTTTTTAAAAACAGCCTATTTTCTTCGGTCATGTCAAATATATTAATTTTCATGTTTTTAACGTAATATTTTTTCATAAAAAACATGATTTAAAAAAAATTATGATTTCTTGTAAAAAAAATGAAACAAAATTTTTTTTGGTCACATAAAATATATTAATATCCGGGATTTTAGTCTTGATTTTCTGTAATAAACACATCAAAAGGAAACCATACAGTAAAAGTGGTGGCAGATAACCCACAATTACCTAGAGGAGTTTAAGAGGAACAGCAGGGGCAACAGAACTTATATTGATGGATTCAAAATTCAGAGATTACTATCTCTACTATGTCTGATTTTTTTTCGTCACATAAAATAAAATCAGACATGTAGAGATAGTGAGCTCTGAATTTTGACGACATCAATATAAGTTCTATGGTGCCTGCTGTTCCTCTTAGACTCCTCTAGGTAATTGTGGTTATCTGCCACCACTTTTTCTGTATGTCTTCCTTTTGATATTTCTATTACAAAAAATGATGACTAAAATCATGGATATTAATATATTTTATGTGACCAAAAAAAAACAGACATACCTAACAAAATTTTAGTGTGCAAAAAAAACAATAAAACACATAAAAAACATGTATTTTTACAAAAGAACTGCCATCAAATAAAACCGTTTTTTTGCATCACCAGATACTCCTCAACTGAAAGCAGAAACAAGCAGGCAGCATTTTTTACACTATGTTTTGTACCGTATAACTTCATACACTTCAATAAAGAGAATTGATGTATTAAAATCTAGTCGCTAAACAGAAGCAATGCACAATGAAAGGTACGTACCACGTTTGCAGGAGCAGGGCTTCAACGTTTCTGATTTTTTGGGGGGAGGCTGGGGCACTTCATCGTCATTACTGGTGTCACTGCAAGCACTAATTGCACATTCAAGAAGTTCACTATCACTGTTAGGTTCTGTAGCACTTCGGTCTGAAACCTCTTTTGATTTCTGTTTACATTCTTTGTAAGTAGATGCTGCTGAAATAACTCGGCACTCAATACAGCACCACTCATTTGATGATGGTTCACATTTTTTAATCATTTTGTATATTTTATCCATGGACTGCTTTTCAGGCCAACGACAATACTGTTCATTATCAATTTTTTGAAGCCAAGAAGTTGGAATCCCTTCTACAGTATTTTCCTTCTCAAAGTACACAATTGAATACATTTTTAGATTCTAAGAAATCAATAAAGTCCAGATGTCTTCGAATAAAAATGGAACAAAAAAATTCACATGACCCACAAATTGCAGTGTAAATGAAATTATAACATGAAAATTAATGCTAAGAATATGGGAACCTAACTAATGCACAATATAAACACAAGAACATAAGCTTAAAATAAACAAAGCACATAAAAGACTAAAACATAGACATCAACATTCATAGAAGAGGAAATACAATATACCTTATTTTAAAGGGTAGGATCAAACATTTTCTATAGATGTTGTTTCTTTTGATTATTTTGCTTTCAGAACTTTTGCTAACAATAAAAACATCAAAGAGTGGGGAAGAAGTTGGATATTTGGCAGCAGGTCTGATTTAGCAGCAGGTCTGTAATACAGTCACCTGTGACATTTGTAACCAAACCAAATTCTTTGTTTTCTAGTACGTGTATAATGCAAGAATTTTTAAATAGATTTGAAATTATTCTATGGTTATTCCCAGTTATTCCTATTAATGTAATTTGATTACTATTGTAAAACTTAAACCCTCATTTATGCTTCTGCTAATTTTTGCAACGAGAGTTCAAAGTCAAGTCACCCCCAGAAACAGTTACGAATCTGGTACGGAAAGCTACTGCTTTCACAAGGTTTTTCAAGCAAATAAATGTACGAGGAGCTCACGAGATTCGAACTCAGGACTTAAATTCACCGCGCCAGAACGCTATCGATCGCGCTACCGACCATTTTTTTGCAAGTGGAGAATTTTATTATCTTTTTCTTCTTTTCATTCTGCCTAAGAAACTTTCAAATGGAAAGGCAGAACAAATATTCAAGTACACCATATTGTTGGACATCATCAACTAAGTGAATAAGTGAATGACCATTGACATCAATATAATTTTTCAAAAACTTTTTGACAAAATAAATAAATAAATTCTCAGCATAGATCAGATTAGTACGAATGTTCTATTCAGACGCCAGCTGCATAGCACCGAACCACATTTTAAAATATCGTCGTTCTGATCTCTGAAATGACGCAATATATATATATTTGATCTAAAAACGCATCGACATAAAACTTTTCACAGTAGTTATTATAAACTAACATCACGAAAGGCAATATTATTCAACGGAAACACTGCAATCTAGTACACACACGTTCACGTTCACTGTTAATTATTGCGGGCTATGACTCAGCGTCAGCGACGCCGAGTACCTAGTAGATGAACTTGAACTTGAAGTTGAACTTGAGGGCCGACAGCGTCGGGGCCTTTGTAACGGCCTACTATTCCCTCCACAATTTTCACGCTAAGAGTTCAGCACCTGTTACCAGACTTGTCCACTAAACTACTCAGGATCTACCAATCCTTGTCACAAGCGGCCACTGGACGGCATCACTGGGATAACCAGTGTGTCAAAACATCATCCCCAGGCATATTGGGTCATTACTGACCACTCTACCTGACTGGCTCATTCCAGTCATTGTCTCTTACTCCAGGCACGCACAAGAAACATTTTCATAGCTTCAATTAAATGTACGAGGAGCTCACGAAATTAGAACTCAGGACTTAAATTCACCGCACCAGAACGCTATCGATCGTGCTACCGACCACCCTAAAAGGGTACATTTATCCTCGTACATTTATTTGTTTGAAAAACCTTGTGGAAGCAGTAGCTTTCCGTACCAGATTCGTAACTGTTTCTGGGGGGTGACTTGACTTTGAACTCTCGATAGCTTCAATTATACTCAAATTACACTCCTGATCCAATCCAACAAGACAGCTCATACCGCAATCATCTTCAGCACACCTGGCATACCACTCATTCTCGCCATACTGCTCAAACACCACATTCATGAAACTTTCTCTCTCCTGCTCATACTTACTACATTCCAGCACAAAATGCTCAATTGTTTCCTCCACTCCACTAACACACTGCCGACATAATCTGTTATTATTCTCATTCCACCTCCATGTACGTCTGTTTACACTCAATGACTTACATCTCACAGCAAACAAGAGTTGCCTTCCAAAACTACCATCATAGAACATCTCAAACTTAGGTGCTTCTTTTTCATATACCAGTCAAGTGTAGGCTTCCGCATCATGCTAAGCTTCCACTTATTCAATCCAAACTCTTTTGTTTGCCTCTCCATCTCTTTCTTCCACCTCTTGCAGTCCCACTCAGGCCCTACACCTCCAGCATTTATTAAACTCCAGTCATCTACAGGTCTCCCAATTCTAACATGAATAACATTTTGCATACTAAGTTTCCTTGCATGCCCCCAACACACTTTCTCCCAATAGCTTACACTCAGATTCCATTCAAAAATTCGCTTTACCCATCTGCTATTCTGCATTCTTTCAATTCTCATCTTATAATTCAGCACTGCTTTCATCATTCTTTCTGAAAATAGGCTCCACCCAAGGTCACCTCTAATGGCTTCTGTAGCTGTCCATTTCGGAGCACCCAATGCTAACCGTCTTACCTTATTTTGTATTACATCCAGCTTTTCAAGATAACTTCCATTCCAGGCAAGAGCACTCATACCATACATGACACTACCCAATTGAAATTCTGAGCCTTTTACAGATCGTTTTCAGGCAGTTATAAGCCAAGAGTTTAGTCGTTTTTAAGCAGTAAATTAGCCTTTTTCGGAGCAAATGTATACTTATTTTAAGCCCTTTTAAACGGCTATTTCTGGGCATCGAAACGGCTAATGCAACGGCCATTTTGGGCTTCTCTACTACCTGAAAGAGGCTATTCACGACCATTTTTGGCTTTTCCATTGCTTGAACGAGTCTCGTCCTGGCCTTTTTGGGCTTCCTTACTGCTTGATCAAGGCTAATACCGGCCCTTTTGGGCTTCCTTACTGCTTGATCAAGGCTAATACCGGCCTTATTAGGCTTCTGTACGACTTATAGTGGGCCTTGCAACGACCTCAAAGAGCTCCAACATCAGATTTTTTATACGATATAAAGAGTTTGTAAGGCCGGGTCTTGTGGCTGCTTCGCCTAGTGAGTTCCGATTTGAGGCGAGTGAAGCAGCGGACTTACGTTTATACTTCTCCGGCTGTAGGTATCGATTATAAGCGGCAGAGAAGTGGGAACTTTTTCTAAATAAATTTACATTGGGATATATTAAGATTACTGAACATAGAAGGACTAGAATCGAGGTTTGAGGGGTAACTAGGGTAAAGCATAACAAGTTGAATGCTCAGCGTTCGACAACCCAAGTGTTCCAACAGTTATAAGCTATCATTCATATTTAATTTATATAATGCATTAATAAAGTGCCAATTTGATGTTATGCTCAGCAGTTAGCTTTTCTATCCTAGTTTTCATGTTGACTGGATTAATTATTTATAGTATTGTTGAAGATGTTTAACGAACCTTACCTAATCTAACTTACCTAAGTTAGGTTAGTTGAAATTCATTTAGTTCTTTACATTTACTGAAGTAATACGACTTGTACAACATTTACGATTACGAGTCTTTTTACAATCTATTACGCGTCCACTTAGAGGTCGTCGAAAAGGCTTGAAAACGACTTTAAACGACCCGAATGAGCCCGCAAACAGCCATTGACTAGACCTATAAAAGGCCAGTTGAATGAAGAGCCCTTTTCAAGCCCTAATAGGCCAAGTAGAGGTAGGAGTCGGTTTGAAGTCGTGATTTTTGGCCCTTTTGGGCCGTTTTCGACCTTTTACGACTAATTTACTACCTGAAAAGGGCGATAATTTTCAATTGGGTAGGTACAGCAACATACTTCCACATTTCTCTCACACATTCATACTTGTTTGCTCTGTATCTGGCCACACTACTTAACCATCCACTCCACTGCATAGCTTTTGCCACTTTCTAGCCCTTAGTTCTAGTGTATCCATCTTCACTTATCATACAACCAAGATATTTGTATTCTTTTGTTCTGCCTATTCTGATTTCTCCAATATTTCACAGTCTGTCTCTATCAGTCTCATCACTATTTATAACCATAACCTTACTTTTATCGGCACCAAAGTTCATCTTGAAATCTGTACTATATCCATTCACAATGTCAAGCATCCTTTGCAGTTCATGTCCACATTCACTAACCACAACCACATCATCAGCATACAACAAAAAGCTCAGTCTCTCATTACCAACTTTCAGTCCTAAGCCACTTCTTCTCAGTCGAACTGCTAATTCTTCTGTGTACAATCCAAACAAACAGGGGAGCCAGAGTACAGCCCTGTCTCACTCCTCTAACACTCCTCACTTGCCCTGTTTCCAAATTTCCTAACCTGTATATTGCGCTAGTGTTCTCATACAGACTTTGTACAATTCAGACTTTGTACATACAGACTTTGTACAAACATAACTTTTCTCAAAACTTCAAAGAGCCTAAACCGATCCACTCTGTCATACGCCTTTTCAATATCCAGGAATGCTAAATATACCTTCTTATCATCCTTCCTCATTCGCTCAATTATTTCACTCACTAAAAACAGATTATCCTCCCCACGTCTATCTTGCCAAAATCCATTCTGTTTTTCACCTAGGACTCCTAATTCCTCAACTAAATTTTTCATTCTCTCATTCAAAATACCACAAAAGATCTTACATACAGTGTCACCCGGTACAATTGGTCTGTAATTTTTAAGTTCTTTCATACTCTTATGTCCACCCTTATGCAACAGAACTACATTACACTAGTTCCAGTCATCCGGTACTCTTTCACTCTTCCATATCTCATCAAATAAACATTTCAACATACTGACTACACTCTCTCCTCACATTTATAGAACTCATATGGGATCTTATCAGGGCCACATGCCTTTCCATTTTTCACTTTCTTCAAAAAATTTACAATCTCTTCGCAAGTGATTTCGTCTTCCATTTGCAGTTCACGTTCATCAATCAGAAAATTTTAGGGTTCATCATCTGTAACCTGCTCATTCATTCCACCAATGTCCTCCCAGTATTCTTCAACTGCTTTCACCATTTGCATCCAATCTTGCACCCTACAACCATTGACTACTAATTCATCAACTTGAACTTCACTACCTCTATCATCACCTTGTATAAACTTATACCAATCTTTTATTCCATCCAGACCTTTCTTTCTTAGATTTTCAACTTGGTGTCTCTCCTCTTTAACTCTAGCCTCATTAATCATTCTCTTTACTTTCTTCTGCTGGTCCTTGAACTCATTCCATGCACTCTGCCATTCATCCTCAGTAATTCTGTTTCTTTCATACATTTTCCTCATACTGCGTTGTTTCTTATTTAAAGTCTTTCTTCTCATTCGTTCTTTCTTTATCTCACTTGTAAGCCACCTGGCATTCCTTGTCCCTTTCCTACATTTTATTCTACCAACCTTTTGCTCTGCCACATCATACAAGGTTCTTGCAATCTCACCATTTAGGTCATTTACATTTCCACAGCTGTTCCAGTTACACCTACTCAATTCATTCTTAAATTCTTCCCAGTTTGCCATTTTTATCTGCCAACTTTCTTTCACACTACTGACCTTGTGCATTGACTCCTTTTTACCCCAGTTATATTCAAGCACAAGCATTTTATGGTCACTATCAATATCAAAATCATCTTCATCTACAAACATTTTATTGACACACTCTCTTGCTCTACTATTCACAATCATATAGTCAATTGCAGTTTTCTATTCCCTGCTTTGCCATGTACGCAAGCCATTTCCTATTGTGACATTCAGGTTTTCAAGTTCATTCTCATCACAAAAATCTATCAATTTTCGTCCACTTGCATTCACCGGCTCACCAAGTATACCAACATGGCCATTCATGTCCCCAATCACAAACAGAGGGCACCTGCAGTGTTCTTGTACAATCCTTGTTAATATTTCATACTTTTTTACATTCTCTTCATGAGCTTAAATCCAATCAGTTGTCATATAACACACAATCACAACAATACATTCTCTGGCATGCATTCTTTCACACTTAATTGCTAACAAATCTTCACTTTCAGGTTCATTTCCAACAGGAAGTTCCTCTAATTTCCAATTTAGAGCATTCTTTACAATCAGACCAACTCCACCACCTCTTTTTTGCCAATTTACACGCCCTTTTCCTATCACATAGTACTTACTCTCCTTACATTTTAAACTGACTCTATCACGCATTTGGGTCTCTACTACACCAACACAATCCAAATTTCCATTCAAATTCTGCTACAAGGTCATCTAACTTTCCTGCATTCCATCCACGCACATTTACACATCCAAACCTCACAACACCATTGGACAATTCACGACATTTTCCATTTTTGCTCGGACAGCTTTTCATTCATCCTGTTCCACCTTCTATTGCAATATGAGTAGACCCGATCCACTGGATGTATCTCCTGGAGAGTTTCATCTCACCTTCTTGTATAAGGTGGACTCCATCTCCACGAAAACATCCACTCTGGATCACGTTATCCATATCAAGGAAGCTGGAACCCAATTCACGCTTTCTCATACTCTCAGCCTTCATACTCATAATCCTTTCATGTACCTCCCTATTCACCTCATTTCGCACCCTTTCATACTCCTCATCACACGCAGGCCTTCTCAGCAGGCTGGTTACAGCCACTCGAACATTCTTCTTCCGTGCCCTTTCAACCACATTCATAATTGCATTCACCGTACGCTTTCTTCCACATTCAAGCAATCCATTGCCTCCTCCTTGCAGTACAACCATCCCTTCATCCATTCCATCTATCACTTCCTCAGCATGCCTACAAATCTCTTTCACTCCCTTTCCTCTCATGCTCGTACACCCACTGCGGTCAGTCATCCTCACAAACCTATCCACATTCTTAACCATGCTGTCACCACATATTCTAATCGTAGGTCTTACTCTCCCTTTCATACTGCTCTTTCGTTCAGTTCTTCCACTCACATCACTCTTTCCATCCATCTTCCTTTCATTCACTTCCACTACAGGCGCCTGCACCTCATGTGGCATATCAACAGGTTGCTCCTTCACTCTCTTTCTATTCGTACTTCTTTCTTCATGCTCATTCATCCTTCTACTATCATCTGTCACATTTGCACCATCATTTGCTGCATTCACACTCCTTGCACCATCATTTGCCTTATCATCCACCTCATTTGCACTCCTTGCACCACCACCATTTACCACTTCATTCACTGCATTAGCACCATTCTCATTCTTTCCTTCATTCAGCTTCCTTTCATCCTTCAAGTCAGCCTCTAAAGCAACCATCAGAATTGTCAGTCTCTCAACCTCCTCTTTCAACTTCTTACTCTCATCATTCAAACATTTCCAGCACGTAAACACAAGATCACTCAACTTTCTCCGACTCATCTCTCTCAAACCTTTGCATGCATCTATATCTACCCATTCTTTACAAGTCATGCACTCAATCTACTCATCCATTCCACTTGCATCTCCCTTCCTACGACCAGTCCTATTTCTTGCCATTATCACACACAGATTTCTATCCCAGTACAAATTTCAGAGGCAGAAAAAGTCTTCACTCACCAAATCTACTGAAAATCAAGTTATCAAACAAAAAGAAACAAAAAGAAACAAAATGAAACAAAGACGTTACCTACTACTCTCACAGTCACTCTCTACAATGTCACACACTATACTCCTTATATGCAAAGAAAGCTTACCAGTCAAAACCCCTCAGTCAAAAATTGCAAGTCACCACACCAATGCTCAGTCTCAACTCTCACGCAACAAAAGAACTACTCTCACGAGCACACCATACAAAGTCACACACTGTACTCAAGTGAATATACAAACTATACCAATTTTTCACCAACTTCACTTTAATCCACTACAATTTTCGTCGGAGGATTAGAAGCACACGTGCACACCGTATCGTATCACAATCACCAAAGTGTACGCCCCCTTTGGTACAACCCCCATCCATGCGTACCAGAGCCTTTATAAGCACTTGACAATTTAGTCCTGGTGCTATCGTTCTCGTCACCTCCATCAAGTAAACACCTAAGAAAACGTCTCCGTATTTCCTTACCACTACCAAGGCCGCACCCCTAGCGGCACATATGGTGGCCAGAATCGGTCTAACCTATGACGTTGTGAAGAAGTTATAATATAGTTAGAAGAAGATTACTACGAGATTCAAAACCTACGAGAAATCCCTACTACAAAGATTTTTGAAATTCAGCGAGAGTCAAGAAAAGAAGAAAAGATTGTTAAATCGCGCAAATGTTGGAAGCAACAACAATACGAGTCTTCGACAAATACTTCCGACTGTACTCAACATCAGCTGCAAGATCCCGTACACTGCATTGGTAGAGACCTCTGTTCAATTTTCAGCGTGGATAAATACCTGCTACCCCTTCAACACCAAAGTACTCATCTTTGAATCGGGAGAAGACATTGAAGTTGTTCTACAACTACAGTTTGGAGCGACTACCTACAACGAGTGAGCTACAACGACTACTACGTCTACAGGGACGAGCGACTTCACTTCCTCCCCTCATCCCAGTGTACGTCTACAGTGGCGAGCGACTACAAAACTTCCTTCATTCACCCAGTGGAAGCTAAGTAAATAATAGCTTGCACTGAATTAACAGATAGTTTTTCCGCCTTATCGCAGCAGCGCGATTGCTAGACAGCACAGGCAGGCAGAGTAACATTTTTTTTGCGAGTAATTTTTTTTTCTTGCTCCGTGAGAAGCAGATTATTTTTGCAACAGCTGAAGGCAATGCACAGTGCATAGACAGCTTGCGTCAGGCAAAACAAGCAGAGTAGCAAGAGCTGTGAAGCCGCAGTAGTAATTTGAACTTGTGCAAGATAGCTATAGCGTTTAGAAGTGAGTGAAAATTTTTTTTTATGAGTGCTTTATCTCATAAATTGTGTTTATTGAAGTGATTTCTAGGGTGTGTAATATTGATTTCTAGATTGTATAATATTGATTGCTAGGATGTGTAACATTGATTTCTAAAAAGTGTGTAATATTGATCTGTAAGCAAATATTGATTTACAACTATTAACATTGTGTAAAAAATTATTAACTACCATATGTCGGACACGTCCGATTCAGACGAAACTATTAGAACAACAGCGACCAAAACAAGTAGACGTAGAACAAGTAAGACTAGATTTCGTGCTGAGAGCAATCCTGAAATGACTGAACCAGCAGCTAGCGCGGCCGTTGGCCCGAGTACAAATCCTAGTAGTTTAGCAAGGGAGATAGCGGCTAGTATGCCGAGGTCAGGAACAATCCTATCAGGCTCAGAGCTTCCCCTTTTTCGAGGAAGACGAAGACGCGAGGATGCGGACTTCATTGAGAATAAAACGTTTAAAACTCATATAGGGAACTTGCGTGCCTACATGACATTACTCCCGGATGTGAATTCCGACAGTGCAAAGAAAGAACTGTTGGTTAGATCTGCTAACAAACAGGTAGGAGATTTTAATAGCATCGTAACAAAGTTAGTCAATTCAGATCTTCAATATTCTTTTGAAGATGTCGTCAAAATTTTGGACGACATCTATGTCGAAAGAGGCGAGAAATCTATTCACGCATTAGCATGCGATTTAAATAAGTTACGTTTCGTTAGGAATGATGCACTCGCAGCCCAGTTGGTAACCGCGTTTGCAAAAATCAGAAAATTGTCGGAACATTTATTGAACTCAAATTCAATAGCGTGGGCGAGACACCCATTTTTCAGGGCAAGTTCGAATCAAGTAGAACTAAAACGTTTTGTAGGAGACAGTATTGATCTTAGTCTCACCATCAGCGTGTTAGCACCATTACTCGAAGAATCATTTGCTAAGAAACTATTTGATAGGTCGTTCAATACGTCAGAGGAATTATTCGCACGTATCGTTGCCGCGGTTCGAAATCAGCCCGAAAATAAACAGGAAGTAGCGACTCACTACGAGACGCAGTACAATAGAGAAACCTTTGTAGCCGAAGTTACCGAGTCAGAAGACAATATTGATGATCAAGATTCCCCTCAGGAAAGTGAAGTTTTCTACGGAAACTACCGTAGAGGGCGTTTCGCTGGTCGGAAATCAATTCCTCGACCCTGGCTGAGAAATCCTAGAGTAGGAAGGAATGTCAGTGGCTATGTGGGTGACAGAAGAATAGGTTCACTTGAATGTAACACTATGCGGGCAGAAAGTTCGAATCATGCCCCAGTGCACTCTGCAGCTAGAACGAGAGGCTCTTTGTTCTGCAGTATATGCAACGTTTCAGGACATGTTGAAGCCAATTGTCGAACCCAAAGAGATCAGAGCAAACCTAGGGTCCTTGGCCCCTGCTTTGCATGCGGTTCAAAAGAACACCTCGTCCGAAACTGCAGAGCATCAGAAAATGAAATCAGGCAGTATAAAACATACTTGCGTAGGTATAATGCCTACAGAGGCAATATCCGTGGTAGACACGAGGTGCACTATGGCGAGGAGTACGAAAGAGACGACAGAGATTTTTTAGAGCAAGAGTAATAAAAGGTGGAGGTAAAAAAGGTGAAGAAAAAAATGAGACGAAGCCCGAGGATCACCGCACGATTCTCGTTAATCCAAACGTTGTGGCCGAAACGAATCCAGATCCTGAGATGACAAGATGTAATCATAATGAGAGTGAATCATACATTGATCCATTATTTAAATGTAGAAATAGGTTTTCTAAGTTAAAAGATGAAGAACTGACTCACGAGATATCACAGAAAAAAGCAGTTGAAGTATATTTTAACACTACAGTTGTAAGTGGAGAAAGAAGTGAAAATGCAGCGGATCTTGTTACGTTTAGGAGAACTAAACGGCCGACCATTATACTGTCTAATAAAGACAAGTACTTGAGTGCGCTGCTTGACAGCGGCAGTGAAAAATGCCTCATTAGTTACAGTAACATCAAAAACCCCAAAGAAAAGTTAAAACCAAGTTTTTTGAGCGTTAGAGGCATAAACGTACAGAGTAATGTCAGCGGTGAGATTGATTTAAACATCTCAATACCTGGTACTGACAGAGTACTTAAGACTAGTGCTTTAGTTATTAAAGATGCTAATTTCAAATATGATTTAATTTTAGGTAGAGATGTATTAACCAACGCGGTTATAAATTTGAAGGACGGTTCACTCCTTTGGGAAGGAACCAGAGTACCCTTCAATGAATTAGAGAGTAAGCCTACAATAAGTAGAGAAGCCATATTAATGGAGATAATAAACAGTGATTGTTTAATGTCGGAGGTAGTTGCCTGTGCTAGGAAGAGCACCAGATGCCGGGGCTCAACGAATGGTCGCGAGAGAAAAAAAGACGCTGCAAGAACAGGCAAGAAAAAAGAGGCTGAACTCGAGTGCGTAGCCGAGATGCCAAAGCCAGTGGCAAGAGAGTTAAATAGACCTCTTGTGGTTCACTGTGACGCAATAGAAGTACCTGCTAATTGTATCAAGTTCGTTAATGCCTTTGTCAAAAAAGCTAAACAAGGTAATTATATCGTGTTGAAACGAGGATTTGATAATGGAGCACTGATAGCAGAAGCAATAGTTACAGTCAATGAAAATGGGAATGTACCTTTATTAGTACTGAACCCGACAGATGAGGCAATTCATTTTAGTGAAAACACAATGCTCTGTAACATGGAAGCATTACCTAAAGAGGAAGTTGAGGCCGAACTTTACCTCACAAATGTAGAGGAAGCGCTTAATGAGGCGAATAATGTTGAGATAAACTCTGTGGTTACATCGGATTCAAACAAAGTCATCTCAGGACTTGGTGAAACAAATACCATAGCCACGGAGAAACTTGAGTCGAAGGTCGATGTTCACGGAGACTTTTGTGAGTGTGGTGCACAAGTCAAAAGTGTACCTAATGTACAGGAGGACGTACGCCGTCCGTTAACATGTAATGATGTAACATGCGATGACGTAGATGTAAAACAAAAATTACTGGAATTGATGAACAATTTCCGTGACGTGATCATGTTACAAGACGAAACTATAGGTGTCACGAATGTGACAAAACATAAGATTGTACTTAAATCTGATGCACCAGTTATAAACATACCGCCATATCGCATACCTCACAAATACCAAGAGGAGTTGGCCAAGGTGAACAGAGATATGCTCTCAAAGGGAATTATTGAAAAATCAACATCAGAGTTCAATTTCCCAATTATCGTAGTGAAAAAAAAGACGGGTGAAATTAGACCCGTGATAGACTTTAGGTCCTTAAATAAAATAGTGATCAAGGAGAGTTATCCAATACCACGAGTGGACGAAATATTGTCGTCCCTTGCTGGCAATACCGTATTTTCCTCTCTAGACTTAAAAAGTGCCTTTCATCAAGTAGAATTAGAACAGGAAAGTCGGAAATATACGGCATTTAGTGTAAATTATCAAAAATATCATTTTAGGCGCATTCCGTTCGGACTCGCTTCGAGTCCGAGCGTACTGCAAAGCGTAATGTCATCTGTTCTAGCACCTATTTTAGGAAAATTGTGCTTTGTATTCATGGATGATATATTAATTTACTCAAAAACTAATGAGCAACATTTGTGCGATATTAATACTGTCCTCTCTACGCTCCGTTCCGGCAAACTATCTATCAAACTCGAAAAATGTCAATTTTTCAAGAAAAAATAGAGTACTTAGGTCATATTATTTCGGCAGAGGGTATACATTGTAAATACTCAGAGAAATTGCAAAATTGTCCAGCCCCAACAAACGTAAAAGAATTGCAGCAATTCCTTGGCGTAGCAAACTATTTCCGCAACTTCATAGCTCAATTTGCAGTGATTGCTAATCCCCTGTACAGATTGTTAAAGAAAGGTGTTAATTTCGACTGGACAAACGACTGTCAAAAAAGTTTTGACAACATAAAAGCAGCTCTGACTTCTGACACTGTTCTACGACATCCTGATTTTACAAAGACATTTCAGATATTTACTGATGCATCAAGTTTTGCCATAGGATCTGTCTTGATGCAGCCCGAAAATGCAGGCGATAAATTGATATGTCCAATTGCATATTTCAGCAAAACTTTGAATTCAACACAAAAACGTTACTCAACCACGAAAAAAGAGTTCTTCGCAATTTATAGTGCTCTTAAAGCATTCAAATACCTAATTATTGAGTATCCCATCCATGTGTATACGGACCACCGTCCGTTAACTCCTCTATTCACACGAAAATTGCCAGACGACACCACCATGTCCAGATGGTGTATTAACATACATTCTTACGACCCTATTGTTCATTATTTACCAGGTAGACAAAACGTCGTAGCTGACTACCTAAGTAGGCTACCAAACAACAATGATCAGCTCACAATTAAAGAATTAGAAAGCTGTGACATATTAATGTCTGAACTTGAATCTGAAACATGTATAGCGCTGACGCGAGCCAAGACACGAGACGTTCTCACTGACCAGACGATGCAATTACACGATAACGACATGTTGACACCAAAATTAATTGACTATGTCCCGACAGAAAAAGAGATCTCATGGACTTTAAGAGAGTTCACTGACGAGCAAAAGCTCGATCCCTTTTGTATTGAAGTTCGAGAAGCATTACTTCATAAAAGTACGTCTGCAATTAGTGACTTACCGAGTTATTTAATTGTCAATGACATATTGTACCGACGACGACGCATTGACTCCCGAATTACAATAATACTAACAGCAGTAATGCCAGCTTCGTTGTTGAATAAAGCAATCTTAAGCAAACACTATATGTACCATACTGATGCGTTGCATACGCTATTTAAGTTTAGGCTAAAGTACTTCAATATTTTAGAGAAAACAGCTATAAGAAAATTTGTTCAGGATTGTGAAGTGTGCAAACTTCTTAAAGCAAATCCTTCCGTACCTATTAAGGAGACCGTCTGGGTAGAAATCAGGATATGTGTTGATTTTCTGTTTTTATATGCATCTTATAGAGGATTTTCTTGCGCTTCCATTGGTACTTTCCGTTTACGTCTACTCCGAATAGTGCGCCCACCAGAGGGGGGGAAAGCGATGGGGGTGGAGTGACCTTGAACCCTCCCCCCCCTCATTATTGGGAGTCAATTGAGCATTTCTCTGCGGGAATGGCATTATAGTTCGTTCATGGGCTACTCAAAGTGGTTCCATTATTCAAACGAAACATTCTAAGGCTGAATAAATATTTTTTATGAAATTTTGACAATTTCAGAATTCAGCTGTTCTGCCGTATCTATGATACCGCAGCTTTCCTTCATAGCTCGATGACAGCTGCAGTATCATAGCTACAGCAGTGGTGAGCACACCAATCCAAAGGGCTTGAAAAGAGCTATAAAACAAAGGAGTTGAATAGACAAAAAAACGTATTTTGGTGGAAAAAAATTAAAAATTAAACATTTTTTTTGTTAAGAATTACACCCATTCCCTTTTGTTGTTTATTTTTTCCCAGAGTTACAGAGCTACAGCAATGTAAATTATATCAATCAAAAGGGCTTGAAAAGAGCTACAAACGCTCAAGAGTTCATTGTAGAAAACCTTGTAGTTCAAAAGATAAAAAGAATTTTTTTTTTGTGAAAAAACACGTTTTTCTGGAAACTTGATATTGGTTTTCTCAAATCTATCTCCTTCCACAATTTTAGAGCTACAAGAATGGTTTATATACCATTCGATAGGGCTTAGAAAGGTGTATCCATATGCAATAGCGTTTTTTGATACATTTATTGTTTTGAAAATTACACCACATAAAAAAAAAATGAAAAATACATAATTTTTTTTTTTCAATTCCCAAAATCCACAAAAAGAAGTTATCAAAATTCCCTATTGCGTATGGTTATATAGACATATAAGTAATCTAAAAACGAAATACTGGTTCTGTAACTTCAAAATTGTAGAAGGAGATAGATTTTACATAACCCCCTTATTTTATCATATTTAAAAAAAAAAAAAAAAAGTGCAGCTACAGAAATTTTGTCGAAATAACAAATGATCTATGCATCATTTCACACCTACTGTGACAATTTCAGAGAAATCCATCCATAAATAACAGACTTTTTTTTTACCCAGACGGTACCCTTAAAATAAAAATAGCCCCGATAGCAAAGGAACCGTTTGAAGTAGTTTCAATGGACTTTCTTGGTCCCCTTAAAACTACCGATAGTGGGAATAAATACATACTAGTTGTGATCGATCTTTTTTCACGTTTCTGTAGGTTATACGCTACCTCTAATCGTCGAACAGACACAGTAATATCATGTTTAGGAAGTTGCTTCTCCGTTTTTGGGTACCCCAAAACCCTAATAAGCGACAACGCAGTTGAATTTAAATCGGTAGCAGTAAAACAATTTGCCAAAGTTCATGCTATTGCTAAAAAAGAAGTTCTAGCTTTTAGCCCCCATTCAAATGCGATTGTTGAACGTAATAACAAAAAAATAACCAATTTATTAAAACTATATATTAATTCCCTGTCTCATACCGAATGGGACCATTGTTTGGAGATGGTGGAGAACGCCATCAACAACGCATATAATTCTACTTTAGGTGATACACCTAGCTTTGTATTGTTCAATAGGGACACATGCCCATTTTTCAGCGGAGAAGATCTCCCCATTAAATACAGTTACGATGACGAAATCGACTTAGTGAATTTGCGTGCAAGGGAAGCGGTGCGAACCGTAGAAAACGTTAGAAATCTTATTTTGAATAATACGGCTGTACGTACAATGTACCAGAACCTAAAAAGGAGGGACAAGGATTTCAGAATAGGTGACAGAGTTTTGTTAAAAAATATTTACAAAACACATAAACTTCAGCTGACATGGCAAGGTCCAGGTCTAATTACGAAAGTCAAAGGACACTGGGTCAAAATCAAAATAGGAGATAAAATCCATAAAAGTAACATGAAACATGTGTTGCCCCTAAGTAAAAGGAAATGACAACGTTACAACGTATTGTTTCACCTATAACTATTTTTGCGACTATAACGTTTCAGACGTGACAAGTTACCATTTTGCCAATTAATTATTAAGTATCTACTTTGCGTTACTTCCTTCGCATCGTATTAATCTCATATATACTATATCTCGTTTCATATTAATCACTTGTATGCTTGTGTTCAATAATCTCGTGTGTTCTAGTATTAGTAATTTTCATTGCTAGCAGCAAAGGAATTAACCTTCTAAACAGGTTACCCTGTGTTAAAGTTCAAGTTTGTAAGTAAAGGTCAAGATTAACGAATATCGCAGAGAACATCGTTCGACGAATGTTCTCACGATCTGTGAAATTGATATGTTTCACAACAGTCAATAATTACGTTCAAATTTTGATGCTGAACAGCCAATTAAAAATGATGGGCGAGTTCCGCATTTGCTAAATGCATCATATCAACAGAGCACCAATGTTGATGAAAAAATCAACCTCGCGACTTGAGGACATCAACAAATTATTCGAAATACATCGTGAATATATCGTGAGAAACTTCCGGGTTGAAACTGAACACTGTTGTTAACTTATTTGATTGACAATCAGTTTGATAGTTTTTCACTTCAATTGTTTTCACATTCAGTTAACTGTTTGAGAAATATTTAATATTTCAGTTAGCATTTAATAAATCTCAGTTAATAGTTAAACTTTCACTGTTAACTTTCAAATTTAAACAACGAATACATTTATATTTTAATTGCACTTATAATTTTGTTTAGGATTAAATATTTCATTGGGTGTGTAACATTATAAAAATTTGTGGCCATGCTAATAGTCTTGGTTTTGTTTCCGTTGCAGATCCGGGTGGCTGATACACGAGTAACCAATCACCACTTCAAATACTAAATACGGGATACATTACATTATGGGAAACAAGATAAGTAGTATCAGTGTCGACACACTAACTGCAGCTTTAGTTGACACTAAAGGCCAAATAACCAACGATTGCATTGCAGCAAACAGTAATACGGACTGGATACCAGACCGAGTGAGTGATGTGCTTCTCATGGTCCTAATCATAGTCATGATAACCCTAACAGTCCTAGTTTATTATTTGCGGAAGCAAATGCAGCTTCTGGCCGAGCGCATAAAACAAGAGGATTTTCAGTTACGTCGAAACATCCTCAAAACAAAGGGGACATTATCAGAAATGTAACCACGGTAACTGTAGGGGGACACGTAGTAATAAATTTGCAACCCATCTTGAAATGGCCTAGGCCCCCAAAACGACCGGCGCGGGCAAACAGGCCAAGGCTGACAACGACTTTCGAAATGCTGTCAACAAAGGTATAACTAAATTTGGAAATAAATTAGGTATATTTCGGTTCTTTGTAAACGTATCAAACCCCATTGAATAGAGTACAGCTCTGCTGAAAAATGTTCCGTTTAAACATATTTCATAAAACCAAATGTTTACTCGATGCCTAGTCGATGTCTTTATAATCATAGAATAGCCCTACAAGTAATTTAAGTGCTTATGAGTTCCACAATCTACTATTAACTCTGCGTTCACACCATCGTTTGCTTTAATTTATTAGTCTGATAGTCATTCAAAGCTTTGAAAGCTTCCAACTTGTTCAATAATAGTTGAAAAAATAATACCTCCAACTCCGGCGCGGTGTCTGTCCGAGACCGCATGACTCCGAGTGTCTGTCAACAAACATTGAAGCTTAGACTGTGATTAACCTTAGGGCGCAGTCAAGAACTTTGACTTCAATTAACCTTGAAAGCAGTTCTCCGTTTTCTCTATGTGAGACAGGGAACGATGCCAAACTTGCGACTATTCAAGTACACGGACGTGTACACCCATTTTTCATATCCATGTTATATCGATCGAGGTTAAATGCGAAATGTTATTTAAAATTATTGAATTTATGCGTATCGGTATTCACTTTTTTAATTGTGTTTTTATAACCTTGTACCTGGCGTTTTTATTTTTATTCCCTTAATATAAAATACTGACGATTATTATTTTTCCATAGTAGTAGTGTAGGAACTCGTGTTATAGTTTACACTATTGAAGAAGATGGCATTGTTATTGTTAACCAATCGTTGCCTCCTTACTTCCTGCTTGCGTTTCTATATACTAATGTTAATGCGTTATAGTTTATACTGTTGAAGAAGAGGCATTATTATTGTTAACCAATCGCTGCCTCCTTACTTCCTACTTGCGTTAGTGCGTTTCTTTATTCTGTTGTTATTGTTAAAAATAAAATAAGGTTTATTATGGATAAAAAACACGCTTACTTATACTTAAAATAACTTTGTTCAATATTGTGAATTTTGAGATGTTTAACTTTCAACAATCACCCGATGAGGAGCAACCAATTTGCTACGTTAGTAGTGATTCATTTCATATATGAAATTTTTTTTTAATCACTTGTTAAAAATTAAAAATTTTTTTTGCGATAAGTACCTCACTTTGAAAAAGGAATGGGGAGGTATGTACGCCCCCTTTGGTACAACCCCCATCCATGCGTACCAGAGCCTTTATATGCACTTGACAATTTAGTCCTGGTGCTATCGTTCTCGTCACCTCCATCAAGAAAACACCTAAGAAAACGTCTCCGTATTTCCTTACCACTACCAAGGCCGCACCCCTAGCGGCACAAAAGGCTACAGATTATTATTCCTAAATGTCCTGACAATAATAAAATTGGTCATTCTTTCAAAATTCGTTATAGAGTGGATGAAAAGAAAATATTTATTTCATACTATAAATTCACCTTTTTTTATTTCATGGTTAGTTTTCTGAATACTAAGTCCTGTTAAAAAAACTAAAGTTGTTCAAAAAAGTAATAAACTTGGAATACAACACGACTGCCTCTTCCGAACATTTAATATCAAATTTATTTCAAAGAAACTGAAATACATAATTAATTATATCCTACGTTTCATCTAAAACAAAATAATTTTGACTTTAAATGTGAAATAATTCATTTGCAAAAAAATATACACATGTGTATGTATGAGAAATTTGGGTTCAGAAATTCTGAAACATTAGCAAACTAGTACCTACATGAATAATTCCGTTTTTCTTTAGATAAAATGTTTCTAATTTTACTTCTGACCTATTCATATTTAGATAAATATATTCACCTTCTGTGAATTCAGCTCAAATAATTTTTTGCCTTCTGGATAGCTGGAAAACTCAAAAAAATTTCAGCACATTTTGACAGAATTACACATGGAAACCCTAAGTAAATTAATTTTATTTATTTTTTATGACAAGTTGTTTTTATGAAGAGTTTTGATTTCTCCTTATATGTGTAATTAAATCACAATAATTTATTGTTTATGAATTAGTTTTAGCCTCTCTTTACCACAACAAAGATGTTCAATTTTTGTTCATGGAGAGGAAGGATGAAGAAACCATTTATTATGGAGTTAAGGGAACAAGGAATCTATGCACAAAGGGTGTTCCCGCAAAGGATCCCGTGCACATAAAAACAGGAAGTTAAGAAAGTAGTTTATGAAAGAAAATATAAGTTGAAATAGAGTCAGAGTTGCTGAAAACCAGGACAGCAGAGAACCGAAGAAATGTGGTCTTTAACATAACAAAAATATTTGATTTCGACAAAAAGAAGACGTAACTACTCTTAGCTCGGTCCCTTACATATTTTCCCCTAGGTATTGAATCAAAAAATGATTCATCTACCTGTACCCTGCAAGATAGTAATATTTATAAACCGCCATTGAGAGCTTTTGCGTTCGGACCAGGTTGTGAAATCAAGGCTTTCGAGCAATTACTTTCCAATACTGGGACACTTGATCGGTACCAAAGTCTCTAATAAAAATATTTAGAATCCACCATAGGGATTTTTTGGGACAAGGTTGTGAAATCAGTGCTGTGGTGCATTTTTTTCCCAATACTGAAACAATTGCTATACTGTTATGGCATTCGAGGGATTGCCCATGATTGATTCAGATCATACCTTACAAATCGCAAGCAATACGTTGTCATTCACGACGCAAAATCAGACCCACAGACAATTAGCCATGGAGTTCCACAAAGATCTGTTCTTGGGCCTCTCATGTTTCTGATTTTTATCAATGATTTTGTAAAACCTACATCATTCTTCAAATTCATACTTTTTGCCGATGACAGTACGCTTTCTGCGGTCCTTCGGAACCAAAATCCTGGTATGCTTCTGGAGAGTATGAATACTGAACTTCACAAGGTTTCATCGTGGCTCAAAGCTAATAAAATAAGCCTTAATATTGATAAAACAAATTATATTACATTCTCATACGAGAGAGATGTATCTCTCCCATGCATTAAAATTGGCGAAGGTGAAATCGAAGAAACCAATTCATGTAAGTTTTTGGGCATCATAATAGATAAACATCAGACCTTCAAAGAGCACATCACTCATATTAGTTCTAAATTATCAAAATCCATCGGAATCATAAATAAAGCTGAAAATTTTCTGCCTGAAACAGCTTTACAAATGCTCTACCGAACGCTCATTTCTCCATACTTGCAATACGGAATAGAAACATGGCACGGAACTGATAAAAATAAAACCAACAAAATTTTTACTCTGCAGAAAAGAACTGTCAGAGCGGTAAAGAACCTAGAATATAATGCTCACACAAATGATTCTTTCAAAAATTTATAAATACTTAAACTTTCGGATCTCTACAAAATCTCCATCTGTAATTTCATTTACAAAACATTAAGAAATGATGGCGATAATAGCCTAAGACAATTATTGACTGCGCAAACTGGTCATCACGACCATTTAACCCGAAATAGAAGTAAATTCATGCTTCCTTATTATTCAAAGGCCCGAACGCAACACAGTATCCTCTTCGTTGGAACCAAAACTTGGAACTCTATACCTGCAGAGATCTGTGAATGTAATTCGTACAAAGTATTCAGAAGACATCTTGAGTCTCACTTCCTATCAGAACACTAGTCGTGTAAGATCACCGTGTCAAAATCTTGCCTCCTACATGTAACTAATGAAAATGTCATAATGTAACTTGCCTTGGGTACCATAACCAATCTTCTGTCTGCTCTTGAATCGTTTTATCGAACATACTGTTAAATATAGCCGATTTGACCTATATTCTAAAATACAGCATAAAATACCGAGTTAATTATCTCAATGATCAGTCTAATGCGAAACTAGGTTAAGTGAACTAGGTTCAACATTTTTGTACACCCTAGAATAACGTGATGGTAGGATGCCCTAGAAGTCGCTGAACTTGTTCGGGCCCACAGGTAGCTTTCCTCAAATTTGACCATTGTACTAGACTTAAGAAAAATTCTACCTCTGTATCACCTGTGGTAAATCACCTGTGGTAAAAATTGATCGGTCCCAAGGTCTCATACTAACAATAAAATACCAACATTGTCCCACGAGAAGCTTGCTGCCTGGGAGCTAGCTAGCTAGCTATATGGCTAACTCTCGCATGCAAAATGCTGAAACCTGCTTTGTCGTTAGGGGGAGGCGAATGGGGAGGACCTGAAAAAGGCCACCTAGGTGAAACTCAAGTCAGTTATTTTCCAACGGGTTTTTATGAAATTTTCAAAACAGGTGTAAAATGATGCAACCAACTTTGTTGGGCTCATGGGTTTTTTTTCGTAATTTTATTATAAATTTGATTTTTTTTTAAAAACCTGAACAGAGTATTCTGGAAATTCAATCTCCTTCAATTTTTAAGTTACAAAACCGGCAACAGGCTTTTTAAGTACCTAAATGTATTATCTAAAGGAACCTTGGAGTCGAATTTCGACATTTTGATTTGTTTAACTTTTAATATTTTTCAATTATTTGTTAAGTTTTGACACTATTTTTGTTATAATATAAAAGATGAATATTTTTAAACTCAGACATAAATTTTTAAAACTTTTGAAGCCTTATCTATTTATATATGTATTTACCATTCATGTACCTAATACACTGTAATTTCAAACGTCATCAAGCTCAGGTTATGAGGAAAGCCTGACCAACTTGCCACCTGGCCTTGTAATGACGGAAGTGGCTGGCCTTTCGCAAGCTGTAGCAGACGTAAAAAACACACTTACAAAGCAGTGAAGCATATCGTTAGATTCAGAAACAATTTTCTATAGCATGAGTAAAGAAATTAAAACTTTATAATTTTTTAATTTTTGGGTAAACCGGTAAAACAATGATTCTGTCAAAATTGTTTTAAAAACTTTTCTTTTGCGTAATTAGGTCACCTTCCCCCTTTTTGTGAATCAATCACTTTTAGGGGTTGGTTATAAAACGATTTTCAAAAACTTAAATTATTCAAAAAGGAAACAAAATTTACTACATTGTGAAAAAAATACTATATACAAAAATGTTATCTTAAAGCGGAAATATAATCACTTAAAAAGTCAGGGACCTTTTCTTGGGACACCCGATATAATCTCTCTAGAAACATATAGCACAACAAGTACAACGATACTAAGCAGTTCAGGTTCGATTAGGATTTACGCTCATGGCCAGGTGGTCTTAGAACGAGTTGGGTACTCAACCGGGAAATTCTGACTCCCAGTGATAAAGGATGAATTAAGGATATGTACACGTTAACGCTGCAAAACACCGATATAATTTAGCCATGAAAACGGAAAATCCTTAAAAATATTTATTATAATTTAAAATACGCGATGTAGAAAACGGGGAATTTTCCCCTCGTATAAATTACAACTGCTCGTATTCATTCCAGACGTTGGCATTGTAGTAGACTCAATGCCACTTCAACTTGGTTTTCAAGGGGCTCATGATATGCTCGTCTGCGTTGAACCTTTTATGTTCACAGCGTAGCAGAGCTCTTTCTGCGCGTACGACTGCGCAGCAGGTTCAGGACAGCGCTTGATGAGAGGCAGCGAGCACAGTGAAAAGGCCGTGTCTCTGGCTGTCCAATTTACCGTGTGACAGCGGTTATAAGTATGTGCCGTGTTGTGTGCTGTGATGAGGTACAGTGTTGGTAGTGTCTCTACGGTCATTGTTGAGATCACGGCTACATCTTGTGCTGAGCCCATTGTTGAGATCACGGCTACATCTTGTGCTGCGGCCATTGTTGAGATCACGGCCACATCTTGTGCTGCAGCCATTGTTGAGATTACGGTTACATCTTGTGATGCGGCCATTGTTGAGATCACGGCTACATCTTGTGCTGCGGCCATTGTTGAGATCACGGCTGCATCTTGTGCTGCGGCCATCGTTGAGATCACGGCTACATCTTGTGCTGCGGCCATTGTTGAGACCACGGCTATATCTTGTGCTGCAGCCATTGTTGAGATTACGGCTACATCTTGTGCTGCGGCCATTGTTGAGATCACGGCTACATCTTGTGCTGCGGCCATTGTTGAGATCACGGCTACAACTTGTGCTGCGGCTATTGTTGAGATCACGGCTACATCTTGTGCTGCGGCCATTGTTGAGATCACGGCTACATCTTCTGCTGTGGCCATTGTTAAGGTCACGGCTACATCTGCTGCTGCTATGGTGGAACGGTTACACCTGTCGCTCCTACGCTATACGTTTACCAAACGTAGATCTTCGTGGAGGCATTCATCCAGCGCGATGAGCTAAATCCATTCGGTCTGCGCTGGGAGAGGGTCTTCTCGGCACGCGGGAACCACTTCGGGACTCCTCGTGGGACGACTTTCGACGGAGGTTGGTTGGAGAGGTAGTGGGCGCTACTAGCTTGCCTTACGTTGGGAGGCCTTACGAGCAATTGTAATTGTCCTACAAATTAGGTGAGAACCCATAAAAAATTCATACGGCAACTTGTATTTCATCGAAGTTATCTCGTTACGTTCTCCTGTCGAATTTGACTATTCATTTTAGATGAGATCCCTTCAGTATAACGTGATTTTCAATGAAATGCTGAAATGCGTAAACCTAAAGTATTTTTGGAAATATCCTTTCTTTCAAATGTAACTTACTGCACATCTCTATACTGCGTAGGGCATGCTCCGTTAGTCTCAGGCTATAATGCGTGACTTTCTCTAACAGGTTGCCGTTTCTTGGGAAACTTCGGGGTGCTGGGAAGGGGGTCGCCCTCCGTTCTCTACCTATTGAGAGTGGAACCCTCCGACCGGCTGGGGTGACGGCTCGGGAACCAGCCAAGATTAACTTACCTTAATAAACTCTGTTCTCGTGAGCTGTCATTACTGGCCCATCCTGATTTATTTTCATGACGCGAATACATGAGCGTGTTGTTTTGTAGCATAATCTTAGAAATATTGCGTGTTTTCCATGAAAATTCAGAAGAATAAGTCTCAAGTGTTTCTGCGCCACTTGCATGCGTACTTCAGTAAAACGAAGGAACCCCTTAAAGTATACAACGCATGTTTTATATACTTGGTATTAGTTTAACATTATAGCATGAATAAAATGCAGGGGACATGTATAGACAAAATAATGTATGGCTGGGTTTCACCGAGATGACAATTAATTATATAGTAAATTAGAATTTTCCAGATTATGCAAGCCATAACAGTACAAAATAAGGCATATCGGATAAATCTATCGAGGTGAATTTTTAGTCATCTGGACTGCTGCCAACGCGTTGTTCCGATGAGCTGCACAGATGGGAGAGTTGTGGTTGAAGCTCCCATGTACCAGCGTACACTGTGTTGTAACAGCAATCCTGTAGCAGCACACTGTGTTGTAACAACAATCCTGTATCAGCACACAATGTGTTGTAACAAAAATCCTGTAGCAGCACACAATGTGTTGTTGCAGCAATCCTGTATCAGCACAAACCTGCAGCATATTTTGTCTTTGCATCGTGTCCACGACGTGCAATGATGCTATGTTGACCTTAAGTGACGGTAAATTCAATGCGTTCTAGTTTTCGTTTAGTACTTGACTTTTAAGTAGCGAGCTTCAGTTTCAGCCCAGTACATAACGATTATAATTTCAGAATGTGGTCGAATCCTGTATAGTATACATGCCTGTTCTAGTTACGCTTCAACTAAAATGAAGTCAATGCAAAGACAAAATATTGGTCTCAAAGTTGTTGGAGTTCATCAAACCATGATCCAGTTTTCTCCAGAGTTACGCACCCATGGACCTGCGCTGTACAAGCAACATTAGATAAAATCATGGATTGAAATAGTGTCTCCTTGAAATGATTAGAGTTTGGACTGTGGCCTACTCTAAATGCTGACCCCGGAGCGCAGCTGAACGACGTGCGCCGGCTATGATATTCGTTATACTCTCGAGGTACTGAATTCATCATGAATATATTTTTATGAATGAGATTTACAAATTTTTTCAACTACTGCATATTTTTATCATATTATGATTAACCTCTTCTTCTGATTTTTTTCAGCTTATATCTTTCAACACGGTTTGCCAGCTTTCCGATCAGTGGCATAAATTTTTTCTGGTGTTTTTAAGTTTCCTTCAGTATTTATCTTTGATTATTCTAATTTAATGTGAGATCCAAGCTTCCTAGTTGAGTATGCTAGGTACTCTTAAGCCTCCATATGGTCATTTTCGGAAATTTTAATTGAAATTTGACTACCGGAATAGCTTTGAGCTTAGCTTAGAAGATTTGTTAGCAATACAAGTCGATAACCTTGAATAATTTAATGTTAAAATTTTCTTTCCAAGAAACAGGGAATTTTAAACTCTCGACGCCGTCTAACTTGAGAGTGTTTTGAAGGAATAAAGAAATGAAGCAAAGGCTTGGGTTGTGACATAAGGCGTAGGCTTGGGTTGTGAAATAAGGCGTAGGCTTGGGTTGTGAAATAAGGAATAGGCGTAGGTTGTGAAATAAGGCGTAGGCTTGCGTTGTGAAATGAGGCGTAGGCTTGGGTTGTGACATATGGAGTAGGCTTATGTTGTGAAATAAGGCGTAGGATTGGGTTGTGAAATAAGGCGTAGGCTTGGGTTGTGAAATAAGGCGTAGGCTTGGGTTGTGAAATAAGGCGTTGGCATGGGTTGTGAAATAAGGCGTAGGCTTGGGTTGTGAAACAAGGCGTAGGCTTGGGTTGTGAAATAAGGCGTAGGCTTGGGTTGTGAAATAAGGCGTAGGCTTGGGTTGTGAAATAAGGCGTAGGCTTGGGTTGTGAAATAAGGCGTAGGCTTGGGTTGTAACTCTCCCTAGGCTCCTGTCTCAACTCCTGCCCTTCTGATCAGATCACAGTGACATTGTCCTTGGGTCCTTAGTCAGTACTTTTTTGTGCGAATTTAGAGGCTCACCGAGAATGAAGTCTTTTAGAAGTCATGAATTCTCAATGATTCTTTGAAAATTTTTAAGGATTCCTAAAATGAGTCAAATGGAAATTGATTCTGTAGGTAATATTAGTTCAATATTTTCCTGGCGAAACAACGACTTCGGTTGGTTTACAGCCAAGCGGTAGTGCAGCAGCCTGATATCGAGTGTACTTCTTTTTTTGTAAATTATTCTACACCTCAGTTAGAAAGAAGACGTCATTTATAATACGACCATCATTGTTTCCACTCTAACCGATTCAAACATGTGATGTTAGAATGGTGTAAATTTTGAGGTAATGTCGGCTTTCACTAACTTAGAAGTATTATTGTTAAAATAATTTTACTTTCATTCATTTCTCCACGTTAACTTTAAACTTTTTACTAATGAATAATATTCCTCGACTAAAACTGGACTCTGCTGTGAGAAATTCATATTTTATTCAGTTTCAGATTAACAAATTGTTCAATTTACCAGAGAAGTTGTTGTGACGTATAGAATGTAGCAGTAAAACTGTGATTATTCATTGAATTTTGTTTGTTATTGTTTAAAATTTACCTTTACGACATAATTTCAAATAAAGCAGAGTTTTAATGCATTACTATACACTGAGCAGTGAGCAACGTATTCATGCTCTGACCAATGTTCGATTCCTATAGCCATTCTTCCCAACTTGCTGCTCGAGTGCTACATCCCAACTTCCCAGCGTACTCCTACACTTTTTATGACATTTCCGACGATCTTTCCGGGAGAAAGTGGCTCAAAACAAAATAAAACGCTTTCGATATGAGTCTGTTTCCATTTCAGTTGAATTATGTTTATCGAATTGCTCCACTTCTCATGACATGACTCAACGAGCGCATCCAGTACAAACCGGATGCCTTCCTCACTCAGTCAGCGTATAATACATTATTCCATTAGGTCATTGAGTCAGCATTCTAACATTTTATGAAGAGGAGCTCATCGGAGACATTACATTCGAAGAGAGTATCAGTGAGACGTGAAATAAGAGCCAAACAAAAGTGAGCAGTGATACAGAAAAAATGTGACTCGTTTTCTTTTCAACCTGGAAGCTTGATATAATTTACACCAAAATATTCTTTCAAAAATGTAACATTTAATGATAAAACTTCTGTCTACTGCGCGTCCAGATCTTACATGACCATGCAAATAAGGTGTCGTACCATTTCTTGTTGTGTCGTTATTTTCAGCACAACATGAGGTTAATGTACCTGTAGCTGCAAACTACAGTATCGGTAGCTTTAACTACCCAAAGAAGCAGAATGAAACCTCTCAGTAAGGCACTTATCCATCTACTGGTCACTGCAGTTCACACAGCTTGCTCTTAAGTCTAGTGCGTAACAAAGATATTCGCCGCCGCACCATCCGGCGCTTGCGGTCGGGGCGCTTCCAGCCCATCCGAACCCAAGCACGATAAGGACATCCTGTGAGCCTGCCATGCGAGGCCCACAACAAGGATCTTCCGGGACTCGAAAACCTAGGCCTCCGGAACTCTTACTTACAAAACCAGTCTCACACTATAACGATGCATATTTTAATATATAACAGTTCTTTAATCTTTCAATTACGTAATGCACGTTAGTCTTAAGGACAGTTACAAGCATTTGGAATTAGTTCCATAACTATCAACAGACACCAGACTAGAAGTTGACTATCTTCCACACCAAATAAATGCTCAGCTCTTTTGTCCTAACCATGCTGCTGTCACCGTGTGAATAAAATAAGTGAGCTTATCCTATCACTTGGGACTTCTCAATTTTTGCGAATCAACATATGGCAAAATTTCCCGTTTCACAAAAAACAGTATATTCGAAATAACTTCCTGGATTGATTCCGTTAAAGAACTGTTTAGCAGCAAATATTTCCGTACATTTTTTCGGATAATGAGGATGTTCAACTGAACAAATTACGATTCCGTTCTGAATATTGGTTTATGTTTTTTCCGACTTCATGTTGAAAAAAGATTTGTGAATCAAACGAAGATTAAATTATCATAAGCAACTATAAACATCGAACACTAAAGCCTGGGAGTAACACTTTCTGGAAAAACTTCCGGGAGAATGTTTCTGCCGTTACCCTCAAGTACTTGAACGGAGATTAAACAACTCCTTTTTGATTTTAAATCAAATAGGAATAATACTACTAATATATGTAGAATACATGTAGAGGACCTTTGGTGAACCACAGGAAGTCGCTAAATTTTTTCGCTATACAAATAAGTATACTGTACTCAAATGTGTCCGTTGTACTAAACTTGAGAAACAATCTACTGCTATAGCGCTTGTGGTAAATAAATTAACAAATAAACAAATTAATAAATACCATTTATTTTCTCAAAAATGCTAGCATTGAAATACAAAAGTGAAAAGCCTTAAACTTTAATGCTATATTACTCACGCATAATTATGTAAAAAAATTCTCGATCACACGATACGCAAAGATCGCCTTCTATGCACTAAAATTTTCGAAAAACTCTATATGTTTTTTTTCTACAGCTCATTCAGTTGAGTTTGATCCAACATCAGTTTTCGATTTGAACATTGGATGCCATGCGCATAATCGTTCAAACTTTAAGGATAGGAATTTTGCGATGATTTCTCTGCTGCGTATTTCATTGTGTGCGGGCAGTGAAACGCAGGAGGTCTTCTTGGAGGTACCCTTTATTGGTCCGTAGCAGGTGTGGAACAAGCGAGGTACGCGATCGATTGAGCGATTGAGAAAACATGCTCATCGCTTATATAGCTTCTGAGCGCGCAGAGTAGGGGCGAGAGAAGCGCGCATGCGCATTCCTCCCTCCTCCCAAATATTAGGTACTCAAATCACAATTTCGAAAAAAAATAATATTCGGGTAAGAGAAAAAAAATAATATTACCTCCAAGCAAATTACCAAAACAATCTCCTCTCCGCCTTTATTGCGTTTTAAACTCAAACAAGTCAAATTTTATTAAACCTAGTAAAGTTACCTTGCCCAAGAATTATTTATAACACTCGGCAACACAAGCAAGAAGAACGAGGGTGGCTTAAGCGAACAAAAATGCCCTGTTATTCAAAATGCAAAATTGAACTACTCGGTGCAAGCTTCTCGTACCAGACAAACTACGTTCGTACTAGACAAACAACGCAAGTAGACACATGGTTTAAAAACATTAGTTATAACTCACCAAAAAATTAATTAGTAATCTTACCGTCCAAATTGAATTGGAAACCACAGAGCAGTATTAGTTAACGCTAAAAAAAGTAAAACGCCAATTCGGAACAACTATAGAAATATAAACTCAAAAAAAAAATAATAATAATAATAATACGCAAATTTTCCTCAACACATCAGCGACCTGTATTCGCAATAATTTTTCGTTCCTTTACATTGAATTTTGGAAGGGTAGAAGACGAAAAGTCAACAAATTATTCAATAACATAGTAAAAATTGCATTCAAAAATTTAGAAACCGCAAAATATTGCGAAACGTGGAAAATGTTATTACCACAATTACACGCAGTGGATCGAGAAAAGAAAACACATTTCAAGTTTTTAACTCTTCCGGTTACACCAACTCACAACCCCTTTGAAAACGCTTTAACCTAAATTTGAGCCCGATTGATATAATTTTTACGTGGCAAATATTTTAAAGCTGTATTGCAGTTCACAGGAGTTACTGAACATCTTTTATCAAGCTACTATACTTGTAGATTCCAAATATATATTGTCATTTTAGAGTAGTAATTTTTTTTTAAATTATCGGAGTTAATTTGAGAAACAATTTAAAAAATGCAAACTTTTTTTTGACTCCGAAATGATTATTGTTTGCTATTTCTCTGAAATTACTGACTACTGCAAATAAAATTTTCAAAAATAATTTTGTTTCTGCATAGTAACCTTATATTTTTATGCTTGCATAAGAAAATGACCATATGTGATTTGTGTGGACTGATCTGAAAGTTTCGAAGGCGATGTCGCTGGTCATGGACTGTGAAATTCTATTTAACTATTTTTCATAGAATTCGAGTGGCTCCAACACCTTTCACCATTACATAAAATGATGGAACTTCTCTCACTCTGTTGAAGTGACGAGCGTGGTGGAAAACATGTGAAAAAACTTTTACAAATTTAATTAATTTTTTCCAATTCCATTTTCTTATATCGTACATTTTCAATGGTAATTTCTGAAGCGAATTGCTCGAAGTAAATAAATCGTGCATTAATGTGCAGCAAATGACTGACGCCGATCAAATATGTATATTCACTATATTCACATCCATAACGCGTTAATTTTCTGTAGGGAATTTTTAGGTTGACCTGATGGTATGGTATTCGTGGAGCCACTCATAACATCAACTTAAATTCTCGACATAATCCTAACATTCTATAAAGAGGAGAAATTACACAAGGTCAGCAAAGAAAAGCAGTTGCAAGCTTCTTAATTCAACTCCTAAATAAATTAAATTTTATCATTCCTAAACCCTCAACAGATTAACTTGTTGAAACGTTTCAAATTTAGAAATAAGAGTGACTTTTGGTTCCGGATACGCTCATGTTTCATTCACGCTCTGATTCAGTAAAAAATCATTGGCAATGCTAGCGAGAATAACAGAGGGCAGGGAAAATAATGCCAATTGCAAGGCAACATGTTGAAAAATAACTGATATATAGAAGAGCATAAGGAGCCCCATAGCTTGAAAGCGTTTGTGCGCCAGTCACTGGCTGTGTATTTCTGACCAGCGCACACACCAATGGTCGCAGTATAATTTCCGAATAACTAACCGCTCGTTCCATGGATCTATAACTCCTTTAAAACCCTTGGAATAGTTCAACTTTTAGGAACAATTACTCTTCAATTGCTCACCAAAACCGAACATCTGCGAATTTCTGGACCATTACCTTACCGAACCATTCAAAATTCAATACTTTAAATTGGATCAAAATCGCGAAAAGGTCTATTCTGTTTTCAGACTGACACTAAGCCAAGTTAGCATTTTTATCCATTACGGTTCTTTGCCAGCAGTTAACATTCATATTTTTTCGGCATAAGAATGGGGAGAAAAATTCTTTTACCCTATCAGAAAGGGAGCTGGAAGTA
Organism: Morinoia aosen; assembly: GCA_030386875.1. Classification (NCBI taxonomy): domain Eukaryota; kingdom Metazoa; phylum Arthropoda; class Malacostraca; order Amphipoda; family Talitridae; genus Morinoia; species Morinoia aosen. The sequence continues at coordinate 21,600,732 of CM059570.1, forward strand.
CGCTGTAGTTGGCAGCACCTGAAGAGATGTTCTTGGCCAAACGAAGTAATGTGATCAGCGCATCAAAAAAATGGCCTAAAAATTTGGTTTGTTTTCTTATTTAAGGCAAGCGTAATGTATGATTGAAATTTTGAAAGCAGAGGCTTTTCATTACGCTAAATAACTCAACTAGAAATAGTTTGACACATGTCGCGTCTCGATCACCGGACACCACTTTATGTACAGACTCAAACTTCTGTCCCTATAATGTTGAATGAAACGCTCGTGTGGCTTCTTCTTGCTTTTCGTACTTTAATTTGCTTTCGTATTTCCCTCATTTGAGCATCTGTACTGGAAGTGCCCACTGTAAAATCACCTTACACCATTGGTTATCAGGTGCAGTAAACATTTTTTATATTTCTGTTATTCAAGACGGAAAACCATCCGTCGTGCTGATAAAGCATCCCATGGTTATTGAAGAATCCTACTAACTAAACAATCAGAAAAAGTTTCAACATTCTTTCATCTTATTCATATTGTGGAAATTTAACGATAAAGTAGACGAAGGGTTGGTGATGCAATTTGGTGCAATTCGGTTATGGTAGGCAATGTGTGTCGGCCGTTCAAAGTCTAACACAATTACACCAAAACTTAGCAGGATGTTCATTAGCAAATTCTACCTCGTATTTACAAGTGGGATGATCAAGTTAGCCTGCCGAAGACTAAACTACCGGGCCCCCAGTGTCAATGGCCATTAAATTCGTTGATAATGACTGAACACCTCTGACCAATAGCTGTACGGAGGAAGTCTGTGCTACTTTATGTACACTATATTTGTATACCTGTAATCTCTGTGTCTATCATCAACTTCCTCCATTATCCTCCCTAATGTTGATGCATTTCTTTTTTCGATGAATGAATGCTAACCGCATTTGATGTCTTTTATTTTCAGAATTGATCTTCAAAATTAACTCCAATTAAACCGCCACAGAAAACGTTTCAAATATAAGTATTGAATAAATTTATCAGTTAAAGCACCTGGGCTCACAATGCCCAGCGCAAAATTTCCCTCCATCATTGGCTATCAGGTGAAGTAAACTGGTTTTTGTATAACAATTTTTGTAGACGAAATACAATACGGGAAGGTGTCAAAAATGTAACCTTTGAGCGTATAAACGTCCATTTCACGTTAAAACAACCAGAAAAGTTACACCTACTCTAATTCTCATGCACATTTCGAGAATTAGACGTTAATAAGTTAAAAGAAGGAATGGTGTTGCAATTGCTTGTGGTTTGGCTATGATAGGCAATGTGTGTGTGCCGTTTGAAGACTGACACAATTGCCCCCAAACTATGGGTAAATTTTCGTATTGTAACCACACATTATATACATCTGGAACGAGCAAGTTAGCCATTCGAAGATTTACTGCTCGAAGACTTACTAGAGTCGCTTACGAAGAGGAGATTAGCAGTCACATAAGTTCTGGCCGTGAGACTGAGCGGACGGGTCGAGAGATGAGGAGTCACTTAGGACCCTGTCGCGGGACAGAGAGTAAAGGTTCGAGGGGGTTGAAAGGCCGACTTGAGTAACAGACTCGTTCAGTTCTAGGTATTGAAGTGAGACGATAGATCTCAACCGGATTGAGACTCCAGTTATTATAAGGCTTGATTTCCTTGATAGTTGTCGGTGGCTAAGGTTCGTGGGGTTCGGGTTTTTAACGTTGTTATCGATCTTGTATGACAAAAGAAGTGAACAGTGAATAACGGATTGCTAAAGTCTTTGTCCTTTTTATTGAGACGTTTCTCGGTTGTATATCAGGGGCCACGAGCGTGGTTGCTCCCCATCTCTGTACATGCCTCACTCACCAGTGAAGTTAAAAAAAAGTTACAGAAGGTTTTTTACAAAATGTATGTAGACGATACATTTGTCCTATTCAAAGAGAAATCTCATGCGGACCTTTTTCTCAACTATTTGAATTCACGTCATAAGAATATTAAATTTACCAGGGAAGATGAAACGAACAGCCGTTTACCGTTTCTGGACGTCAATGTTAGCAGATTTGATAATACTTTTCAATGTTCTGTTTATAGGAAAGGCACTTTCTCGGGTTTAGGTACTAGTTATTTTAGTTTTTGTGCGACCCCTTTTAAACTCGGCGGCATTCGAACTCTCATCCATAGAGCGTTTAAAGTTTGTTCTAACTTCCGAATTTTACATCAAGAATTTGACTTTTTACGACAATTTTTTCTTACGAATTGTTTCCCTTTGTTTACTATCGATAAAAACATGGTTAAATTTTTGTCTAAAATTTATGATCAAACGCCGGCACTCCAATCATGTAATCCACAGAAGTTTTTCCTAAAGCTTCCCTTCTTTGGACATCAATCTATCAAGCTAAATCAGGGGGGAAAACTCCTACTCAGCAAGTTTTTTCCACCACTTAAAATTCATTCTATTCTGGTCAACAATTTCACAATGGGTTCCCTTTTCCGCTCTAAGGATAAACTGCCCACTGCTATGTGCTCCTATGTGGTTTACCAGTTTAGTTGTTCACGTTGTGAATCACAGTACATAGGTTCTACCTGTCGTACTCTATGTCCAGAGTTGCCGAGCTCGCTGGGCGCAGCTGTAGAACCGGTCGTCAACTTGGTTCTCCTCCACTGTCCTCTGTTCGATCCCATGCGGAAATTTGTAACGTCCCTGTTACCGTAAATCATTTTAAAATCCTTGCAGGTGCCCTTCACGTGGTTGATTTACGCATCCTCGAGTCGCTATACATCGTTAAGCTCAGACCCCTTCTAAATGATACTCAAAGTGCTTTTCCTCTTCTCGTTGCAAATGCATGACAATTAGATTAGGTATTTAAATGGTTTAGTTTTATCTTTTAGTTTTCAGTTTTAGATCTACGACAATTTTCTGTATATGTTGTAGTATTCTTTTGCGCAGTGTAGTTTTAATTTACTCATATTCGTTTTTTTTTGTCGCAGAATTCTTTTTTCTTTTCTGAATATGAACTGTATAGTTTGTCATGGTTCTGCTGTGACTATACTCTACGCTGTGTTTGAACGGGCGTTAAGAAGAAAAAGTCTGCCTAGCTAGCGACTGAAATTCCTTCGAAAAGACTGGCTTCCATAGAAATATCTTCTCGTCAATAAAGGCTGCATATTCTGATATTCACGATCTTCGCTTAGACATCGTCAACCGTCGTCTTCAGCTCTACCAACCGTCGCATTCAACAGTGACATCATCCCCATCGCTAGAAAGGCGCACGACCACACCCTCTGTGAGCGACACGTCACGAAACATCGACAGCTTGCTGGACTGCCTAATGCTTCCATTTGCTCAACGTATATTCTTTCCCTTCATTAGAGACTTAGGATCGTATTTACTCTGTGTAAATTAACTGTCATCCAATTGTAAGTCTATTCTCTTCTAATTATATGACGACACTTGCCAATTCCGATTAAATTAACTAATGTAAAGCATTGTCTATAAAGACATGTTTGTTCTCAAGGCGGACAGCGTCTCAGGCTCCTGCGCTTGGTAGACGACGACCCGGGAGAAGCGTCCCAGCAATCGCAAAGCACAGTCACGTCTGTTTGTGTCCTCCCACCTCGCTGCTCTGGCCAGTCGGCCAGGCAGTGAAGGTTACCCACTTGTTATTCAATGAGTCGTGTATTGACTCTTAAGCGCCATCAACGACCGAGCTAAGTATCCTAATGTTTTCGTATTCCATACATTCAAGCCACTTTGCTTCGCGTGGTAGGTTTAGATTCTGTACCCAAAAATGTATCGCGTCAGGTTTATTGATGAATTAAATGTTTAGTATTTCGCAAGATAACTGATTCCACGGAGGCTTCACCTCATATAAAATGTGCTTATCGTAATTATCAATGTGTTAATGTTCAAGTAATGAAGGCTTCACCTGCTTATTTTGAGATCATGATGCGATCTCCTGTAACTGTATCTTCTGATAGATTAGAATAGTTTTTGAGATTTGATGGTGTCACGATCATCTAGATTCATTAATATGACATGTTGTGCATCGTAAGTCAATCACTATCCTAATATGTAATCTATTGCTATTAGAAGGACGTCATCATTTTAACAGAAATTTACGTTGTAACAGCGTCGTCACTATCCTTAACGAGGCCCTATTCGATTTGCTATAATATTGTATTTAATTGTAATTAATGACATTGAAAAGTCACAGTACATTTCGATCTTTATTGAAATTACAAAAATAGAATAATTTAGGCCTTCTGTCTCGACTATTGATCGAAAGTAAATGAAAGTGACGAGGAAATAACGAGAAATAATGCAGAGAAAAGAATTGCCTCCTAAAAATCGCACGACGAATAAATGCATGATGAAAATTGCGATTACGGCTTCGATGAGAAACCACGTTCATAACATATGGTGCCAAGCGGTGGCGGATCTTTATCCTTAATCGTCTCCGAAAGAGACCGCTCAAAATTGTCACGCTTACCAATTCCCAATCAAAATTGTCACGCTTGCCAATTCCCAATAAAATTTGTCACGCTTACCAGCTATCAACTACCAGAAATTACTAAATTATACTACATTATGATCAAACTATTTTGATAAAAATAGCATTACGATCTGCCGAACCAAATTAATTGTGTGTGATTAAGAAATTTATAGAATTCTAAAATTGTACTAATGCGTTTAATAATCCATACATTATAACAGTTTGCATTTAAATCATTCCTATTTTATTATCATGTTGTACCCATTCGAACTATTTTGCTATTATTGTGTCTATTGTAGAACCATCTATATTCTCTATTGTGTTTATTTACTGTGTAATTGTTCATATGTCTAATTGTGCATTGATTCCCGTTGTGCCTTATTGATTTCTTCGAATAACCATGTTTCAGGTTAGCCGTTTGTAATTCTCTGATTGTGTTTTGCCCATCGTACTAATTATTCCCATTATGAAACCTCATATTTCATTATTATATTGTGTGTATTAATTGCCGACGTATTTGGAACTACCAAATATGCAAAAGAATTAATTACAGTCGATCTACAGAAATAAATTCAAGCCTCATTCAATTAATTATCGCACAGGTTGCTGTATTCGAGCAATGAATTGGAATAGGGCTCTGTGAAAATTACACCTACGAGCCAAGCCATTAAACTACAGGCGCCATTTTGTAATCGGCGAGGGAGACATGAGAACAACACTGTTCATGACGCCGACTTTGAATTCAAATCTTCAGACTGAGTTGAACGTTTAAAGCTATATCATCTTAGCTCGCCAAAGTTTAAACTATGTTTGTGAAGTTATCAACTCTAAAGTATGATTCGTAAACCTCCATAAAAATCTCCTATGGATAATTAAATTTATACCTTATTAAAAATTAAATTTCATTCTCACATGCTAAAGGAGACTCATATAAAAGTAAAATTCCATTCAAAACAACATTTTCCGCGCATCAAAAATTTTACATACACTATGTATACTTATAAATTTGATATTTACTAAATTTACTGGTGCGAATTTATGTAATGTACTGGTAATTTCATTCCACGTCCATTTCAAATTTATCGCAATGTGTAACCATATAATTTCATGTTGAGAGGATGGTGTATGAATGAATATTCACGTCTGGAATGGGGGTATTGAGATGCTATGGAGAGTGTGACATGGACGAGGTTGTGTGCTGTGGTGTCGGACGGTCTAGTCGAGCCTTTGTTTACATTCTGAGTGGGCCTCCGAACATCTGGCTCTGCGTGGCGCTCGATCTTTCTGACCTTCCTCCCCTCTGGTACCTATACCCGAGTGCCAGCTCATCGGCACTTCTTTCTTTCATTCTCTATGCTTAACGATCGCTACCACGACCACTCGTGCTACTCATAGTGAACTCTATCTTCATTGCACGTATCGAAGTATTGATTTTATCTCACACTCAATTGAAATGTTTAATGCTTAAATTTTAACGTAATGTTAAACGTGCACTACTTAAACATGATGATGTGATTATTTTATTTTTTAACATTCTATCATTTGTCATTCTTGATTGCTTGCCATATCTTATAGTCAACGAATAAACTAATTACCACCGCAAATTGAATACTTGAATGTAACTCATGCGCATATCTGGATCATTGATTTATGAAAAATAATTTTTCTCTCAATGTTTATATGAATTATTGCATCGCAACAAAATGTAAATGTTATTAAAATCAAGTGAATCTGATTCTAATTCAAAGGTCATACCGCTCTGTCATTATCTAATTTCCAACGCTAATGTGTTATTAGAAATTTATGTAGTCTCTCTTTCTGCGATTCATAATTGTCACGTAATATCACGTCTAGTTAAGATTGGAATTAAAATTAGGCTTATGTCCTCTTTGTGAACGCGAAGTAAAGTGGGGTGAATGAGGTGAACGCGATATGGATGCGAATGCGTATGACTGCAACAAGGGAGTGGAAATCTCGGACTGATAAGGTCATTGAATAACCAAAACTGAACTTTCAGTCATGGCGTCAAGGGCAAGTCGTGCGCCGGCCGACAACGGGCATCGCAAGGACGCGCTTGCCTTGTGTGGTGCCCAACCACGTCGCACAGAGCACAGGCTCAACCTCAACCACAACCGCACCGCTCAACCCAGAGGGTAGGCGGCAACGCCTGCGCGCACCGGGGACGTGAGCGAGTGGATGGACATGCGCACGCACAGCGCGGTACCTGAGGCAGCGGCATGACGTCACAGCTCGGGCGTCGGCGCTTGAGGGATACGCACCTACTCCAACACACCCCTATACGCACGCACGCACATACGCTTCGCGTACGAGCCTCAGCTGGTCAGCACGCGACACGACGCAATCTCACAACTCCCACAGTAGGTTAACATCGACGACGGAAGGCGTGACGGCAAGTGAAGGGAGCGACGTTATGCTGTATTTACCAGCGAGACGACAAATGGGACAGCAGCGCTCCAAAAAGATGACGACATCCCGCATAAGAGGAATGCGTCCACCTTACATCTCAGGCCCCGCGGAGTTATTTAACTCGAAAATTTCTGCAAGAGGAATCAAGTAATGGAAGCCCCTTGGACCCTAGACGGCCAAGGTATTTAAGGGATTTTGATCCCTGAAGTTCTTTAGCTTCACGACTGTTGTATACGGCGGTCATGACGACAAGAGGGGACGTCAACATCCGTTGCTAGGTGAATAGATCCTGCACAAGGATTACTACACGGTTGTTTTCACAAGACTTCCCCGTATCAGAGCACTTATTTGGAGCAAATCTTGTCGTCAAGCTTCACATCTGTTTCCTCGGAACTACGCGTTATTTCAACGCATAGTCGCACGCGTTGAGGTCGAGTGAAGGAGAAGAAAAAGCAGGAGCTTTTAAACAAAAAAAACGCGACGGAGGGATATTTGTCATGGTTCTGCTGTGACTATACTCTACGCTGTGTTTGAACGGGCGTTAAGAAGAAAAAGTCTGCCTAGCTAGCGACTGAAATTCCTTCGAAAAGACTGGCTTCCATAGAAATATCTTCTCGTCAATAAAGGCTGCATATTCTGATATTCACGATCTTCGCTTAGACATCGTCAACCGTCGTCTTCAGCTCTACCAACCGTCGCATTCAACAGTGACATCATCCCCATCGCTAGAAAGGCGCACGACCACACCCTCTGTGAGCGACACGTCACGAAACATCGACAGCTTGCTGGACTGCCTAATGCTTCCATTTGCTCAACGTATATTATTACCCTTCATTAGAGACTTAGGATCGTATTTACTCTGTGTAAATTAACTGTCATCCAATTGTAAGTCTATTCTCTTCTAATTATATGACGACACTTGCCAATTCCGATTAAATTAACTAATGTAAAGCATTGTCTATAAAGACATGTTTGTTCTCAAGGCGGACAGCGTCTCAGGCTCCTGCGATTGGTAGACGACGACCCGGGAGAAGCGTCCCAGCAATCGCAAAGCACAGTCACGTCTGTTTGTGTCCTCCCACCTCGCTGCTCTGGCCAGTCGGCCAGGCAGTGAAGGTTACCCACTTGTTATTCAATGAGTCGTGTATTGACTCTTAAGCGCCATCAACGACCGAGCTAAGTATCCTAATGTTTTCGTATTCCATACATTCAAGCCACTTTGCTTCGCGTGGTAGGTTTAGATTCTGTACCCAAAAATGTATCGCGTCAGGTTTATTGATGAATTAAATGTTTAGTATTTCGCAAGATAACTGATTCCACGGAGGCTTCACCTCATATAAAATGTGCTTATCGTAATTATCAATGTGTTAATGTTCAAGTAATGAAGGCTTCACCTGCTTATTTTGAGATCATGATGCGATCTCCTGTAACTGTATCTTCTGATAGATTAGAATAGTTTTTGAGATTTGATGGTGTCACGATCATCTAGATTCATTAATATGACATGTTGTGCATCGTAAGTCAATCACTATCCTAATATGTAATCTATTGCTATTAGAAGGACGTCATCATTTTAACAGAAATTTACGTTGTAACAGCGTCGTCACTATCCTTAACGAGGCCCTATTCGATTTGCTATAATATTGTGTTTAATTGTAATTAATGACATTGAAAAGTCACAGTACATTTCGATCTTTATTGAAATTACAAAAATAGAATAATTGAGGCCTTCTGTCTCGACTATTGATCGAAAGTAAATGAAAGTGACGAGGAAATAACGAGAAATAATGCAGAGAAAAGAATTGCCTCCTAAAAATCGCACGACGAATAAATGCATGATGAAAATTACGATTACGGCTTCGATGAGAAACCACGTTCATAACAAGTTCGAAACGTTCAATTTTGTTCATTTAGACTTTACTATTTGTACTAATATAATAGCAATTCGTAGAGTGATTTTCGCCTTACTTTTCATTTTAATAACGGCCCTTTTTTGAAACACTCAGGTGCATCTGACGTTTATCCTAAAACCGAGACACACAGATGCATCATCTATCAGACACCCAGGATTAGGATGCCTACTAGTGTCTCCAGAACCCATTTATTATAAAGATGCTCCTGTGCCTCACTAAAAGTGCTTCAGTGTCTCATTTATGAGGCACTTGTGCTTCAGTTTGATGCATTTATAATTGGTATCTCTGAGAAAACTCCGCGGATATTCAGTGTAGCATTGCACTGCCCAGCATGTTAGGCTCTCTCATAGCCGTCAGTGTCAAATATATATAAACGTTTACGAATTCTCCGTAGAGTAGCGATAAACCCTGCTTGGGACACCAGTTGTAGGTGATTTTCTACATCCTCTTAGTTATCATGAGTACTCGACATTGGTATTTTTTGGTTGATGAATTGAAGTTTAAGATTTGGGAATGAAACGTGCATGTAACCGAAGGTTTTCAGATAATGAGGCAAATTCAAATGAAGATTGGTTAATTCCATGAAATAAATTGTTTAACTTTTCTTTGAAACGCATTTTACCATTTTAAAAAACGTAATTACATCTCGCAGCCAATCTAGAACTAAGTGAAATTTTTTGCGAATTTGAACTATCGGGCGAGAACGTTTACACGTCTCATATATGAAATCAAACATTTATGATTCTGTATATTTGCTCGACTTTGTGATCAATATTGAGAGGAGGCTGTGGAAATCTTTGTTCTGATAAAAACAGCCCTAGGGCTGAATTTCAGACAACGAGAATCACATTGGTTGAAAATGGAAGGTACCTCTCGATAGTAGAGGCTTAGATGAACACAAGATGTTTGATAAAATAAGTCCATAATTTAAAGCAATAAGTAGATTGAAACCGATAAAAATAAATGAGAACAATTATGTTACAACTAAATTAAAATATGCATTTCTTATGAAATTTCAAAAGTTTGACAACTTTTCTCGGGGTAGAGTATAATGAATGAGCACCTAAGAGAATGCAGCACAACAAGCTCGTTTTAATGTATGTTGAATACTGTAATAATGCATCAAATTCGTACAATAATTAATTTGTTTCCCAGACTTCTAACAATTATTTTCACAGGGAATCATTGGACCTATGTTAGCACAACTTGGTTAGCATTTTTGTATCAACAGTAATTTACTTCCCACTGAGCTCGTATTGTTAGAATGGAAATTTTAAAAAATCTTGTTGTCATAATCTGCATATTGTTGTCCGTAATATTCATTTTGCGGTACTCATTGCTGTGATTATTCCAGCGAAATTCGTACGATATTAAATGCATTAAAATTATTTTGTCAAATTTGTGTGTTTGTAGATGTTTTTTCAACACGCCTGCCACTTCAACGAAGTAAGAGATGTGGCATCATTCTCGTGTAATGGGGAGAGGCGGCAGAACTACTCGAATTCTATCAAAAAATATTCCATGAAAACTCATGGTATGCGACCTGGGACATCGCTTTCGAAACATCCTGTTATGTTAACACAAATTTAAAAAATAACTATTCACACTTAGTTATCAAAAGAAAAAGAAACACAAAAATATGAGGAAAATTGTAATGCAACAACAAAATTTCTTTTGCAATTTTATCAGAAGTCTTCGAAAAGTTCAGACCTTAAGCAAACAATGAACTTTTTCGTGTGAAAATATGTTTCACATTCCATCTTTCCAAACACTTTGACAAAATTACAATGAAAAATATAAGGGTTTGATTCTTACGATTATTATAGGTAGATATTCAGACACTCCTACAATCTAAAATTGAGCTATCAACCATTTTCCATATAAAAAGGCAAAAAAGACACAATGTGCGGGGTTTCATAATGTGCAAACCGAGTGAAACAACACAAATTGGATGTTTAAGCTTCGACACATCTGTGTCGGTCTGAAATGGCTGTCAACTTCAGGAGACGAAGTCTAGCAGGTGAGGTTGCAGCCGTTGGTGTAGGAAGACAAGTCCTTGCCCTTACACGTGTTGATCCAGAAGTCCGAGGCTTCGAAGCCGTAACGGCAGTAGATCTTCCTGGCACAAGCCATGTCATCGGCGATGTTATAATCAGTCAGTCCTGAAAAAAACGTAATTCGAGTTAGCTTATACTTCAGAATATTTTTCCTTGTTTAAAAGGATGTCCTATTTTCGGGGCATAAGTAAACTTAAATAAAACAATTATTTACATGTAATAAGTGTTTTCTAATTTTAATGAGCATATGTTTTGAATATAATGAAATTCATTAGAAGTATTTACTAGGCTGGTTCGAAAAATGCTAAGCATTTGATGGAGTTTTTTTCACAGGCTACTTAGTAAATGGGAATTCTGATCCTTGAGGATGATGAACCTATTATGCAGGGTCATCGCTCACTGATGCGAGATATGGTCTGTAAAATAAAGTTCATTAAGCAAGGAGAAACTTCTTTCCATTCACGAGTTTTATTTACCCAGCCATCTCAGCGTACTTTGGAAAAACACGATTACTTCTTGTTGTTGATTTACATCGTGTGAAACGATCATCTGACAAACGAATCAATAATTCGATTTATATAAATGAACATCAATTACAAAATAACTTTTATATATATAAATTGAAGTCAAAGTATATCCTATGTCGCTTCCATATCGGAGAATACATAGCTGAAGACCATCATTCGTATAATAATTACTTCTTAGCTACAATTTTAATTGTATTTTCCTTGCAAGGATTTTAACCAAAAAACTACTGATACATGAATATATAAATGGGAATGTTTTGTTTCAAAAAATACTTAAATTAAGTTATCTGAGCCTAATTATATTATTACTATAGAGTTTTTTTGAAGCAACACAAAGGTAAATTTCACGGAAGAAATACATTGTTGCCGAGGAATTTTGCTGCAACCTGTCCACTGCTCCACGAGTTGTTGTATTTTCCTGGAACCACGCATCTCCTCACAAGAAGAAGAAACTAAATCTTGATGGAAATCAAAATCTTATCGTAACTAATTAATAATGTTTCTTTCCAAGCCGAAAAATACAATCTTACGCGACTGCAGTCACGCTTATCCCTGTGCAGTATGCAGACTTGCATGGGTGGAAAAGAGAACAAACTGAGAGTTTACGCAAAGCATGTTGAACAGGTATTCCTTTATACAAATTTATTTTGCTAACTCCGAGGCAACATAGAAGAGTAAAACAATAAAAAGTATTCAATTCCTTAAGAAAAGTTACTGAACAGAAACCCTGCTTACAGGATGAAATAAGGTGGTATTTGAATGTATTGAATGAAGTATAGAAAAAATCAGTTTCCTAGAACAGATCGAAGCACTGAAAGGTAGACTCTTCCACTGAGCACTCGGTAGGCAAGCATTTCTGTTCAAAAGTAGAGTGTCAACCACTCAACATACTACACAGCTGTGCACAGGCGATGTTGTGATACAGTAGACTTGCGTTGCGCTTCAATATGCGTTGCAGCTACAGATGTGCGTTGCAACAACAGACCTGTGATACAGCAATAGACCTGTGATACGGCATCAGACCTGTGTTGCAGCAACAGACCTGTGTTTTCGCAACAGAATTGTGTTGCAGCAACAGACCTGCGTTGAAGTATCAGCCCAATTATGCAATAACAGAAGTCACTCAAAGGAACAGTCGATCCCGCATTCGTTGTTGCAAGTGTTGGTGCTGGACTTGCACCAGATAGTGTCCCACATCTGAAATACAGTCAAAAAGAAACATTCGCTCAGCTATGTTCGAAACACGAAACATGAACTTGGTGAAACACTTATACGATTTATCGTATTCAATTAGCAGAGTACTTAGTCCAATTCAACACTGCTTAGTTTTTGAACAGATTAAAACAAAGTATCATAGGTACAGAACACCTAATAGACCTCAGAATTCTCGTATATATAAAGTGTCGTGACCATTGAGTACTCCAGAGGTGTATTGGAATCAGCGAGAGAATGAACATGCAGTATTGCAGTATGAACGTTGGCTGCTGTACTGCTTTGTGAAATGCTTGGCAGTTCGTTGCCAAGTTTACTCATAGAATAATGTCAAAGTTGCATAAACCTTCATTAGGGAACATGTGGAATTAATTTTAAATCTATCGCTGCCAGTCAATTTACCCATTCTTGGCTGTTTCGCTTGGTTGTCCAATCTGCTCGTATTACTCTGAATATTTCCACTAATAATATTTCTCCATTCAAACTCATCGTACGTTTAAACAACGGACGGAGTGTCCTTATCCACCTCGAATAGAGCAATATATTTTGTATTTATTCTAATTGTGTAGTTTCTCGTATATAACGGGGAACACGTTACAATATTCACGATTGCCTTGACTGCCTGAAAAGTGATAAATTGAATGTAAGTTCCTTTAAAGATGACAAAAAAGCTCAAGTCATAACCTAGACGAGTAAGAAGTTGAAGTCATAAGCTCACGTCGCCAAATTTGAAAATGATACAACATACCAATATGGTTCAACCTAGATTATTCGGCAACACAAATTCTTCATAATGTACTACTACATTTTAGCCGAATTTGTAATTTTGAGAACTTTTCCGTTGCTGGATAATGAAATTTTTCTCGGAGGTAGGCATCCCCTCACAAGGAGTTAAGTTTTTTTTTCGGCAACTGCGTCCTAAAATCGTTAGGCGATCATACTCCAAACAATTAATGTAAGAAATTGAGAATGTTTGAAATGGAAAACTCATCTTAAACTGTAATCATGATAGTAAAATAGCGTTGTCAGCTGTCAAATCCAGCACTACTCATGAACGAGTGCTTCAGATACCCATATCAAACAAATAATGCGATGAAGAGGCATCACCATTTTTTTTTACTGTTCCCTTTCCACACAAAATTAGTGTTCAGCTTCTGTGCGAGTTTTTCTACAACGAATGAGACACAAAATATCAGTGCTTCTGAAAATTGAACATTATCATTCAAATTTTAAATCAACATATAGCAAAGTTTAACACTAAAATTGTGTTTTATTCTTGCAAGTGAAGTTGTATTCATTGCTGAAAAAGACCATCTGCACGCAAAGTCCCAAATATTGTGATATACCTCACAAATAATTTTTGAAGAAGTTATGGTTTTATACGATATTCAGGACGTTCATTAAATTTACTGCGTCTCCAACACCGGCCTTAGCGGCTTCTGCTCACTTGCAGTCATTATGATGCCTGCAAAATCAATTTTTTCACTGAAAAATTCAATAGCTAATCCCCCGTGAAAGGAATCGTCTCGATTTGTGTTCCTCTTGCGTTGAAGCGATTATATGTGAGAAATTTATTCAACCTTTACCACACAGGCGCAAAAAGTTTTAGCTCTGGTAAAAATACCCATGAGGCCGTGAAAATCCTGATTCGTGGGAAGGTAGTGAGCTTTTCTCCCAGTCAGACGCTTTCGTTTCACTATCTTAATTTCTTAATAACTCCACTTGTTCATTTCCCAAAATTAACGTTTCTCTCACCTGGAATAAACCATAAGCTTTGCCACCGCTAATGTTGTTCACAGCTGCCGTGTTGTAGCCGCTCGCGGCAGACGCCAAGCACACCCCTGGGAGAGAAGAACAAAAAATTTAGTTTGAAAGTTAAGAATAATTTGCTACACTTCAACACATTTTAGGAGTGCTGTCATTCGCCATTAAATGTTCTTGACTTGGTTTAAGATTTTCAAAAATAAATATTAAAATATGATTTTTCTTCCCAGCAAGCAGCCTAACTAATATTCATGTCTGGAGTCTGCTGAAATTTTTCGAGCAATTGCCTCGGCAATTTTCGTGCATTGCTCTGTCCATGCATTCCTACGGGTGCCAAATGCCTTCATCATACTCTAAAGAATCTAACATCCACTCATTCAGGAACTCTCATCTGTTCATTATCCGCTAATGTAACTAACTTCCAGTCTCGAAAACATCCTACACATTCATTGAGCTGCTGACCATAAGATTCAAAATTTCCAGTTTTCAAGAGCGCTAGCTTCTAAAACAACCTGATAATGCAATCAAGAACACAAAACTCGTAGATAACAAAATAATAGTTGGACTGATAAGATTTACAATAAGAAATTAGCTCCATGCACTCACAATCGGCCAGCTGATATGCAGGGATGTCATACAAGCACTTGAGCTCCCATGCCAATTCGCATTTGGTGAAGACCTTGGCGTGAGTGTGTGCGGCCAGCGCCAGCAGCTGCAGGACAATCGTCACACGCATCTGTGGTGCAAGCCTGCATTATTATATTGCTTGAATAAACCAATGGGGTTTTTGCTCACACTCATTCCACTGAAAAAAGACTGGAGTGAGGTTCTTATTTCAATATTTCATTCAAAATGAAATTTCCTACCAAAATTTTGCAACGTCTTGCAAACAATACCTGTTTTCAAGAATAAAATTAATTTTTTATGCACTCGAAGGAACACTAAACAAAGTACGGAGTATTTATTTCAAAATCGTTTCTAACATGATTTGTTTTGTCAATGCTTGGGTTTGGATTTTGATTAGAGCTATTCTAAACATTATTTAAAGTATTCCTTACCCTAAAAGGTGATGAATAACTGAATAAATACTCACCTCAGTGGAGTAGAAAACTTAGAGTGTTAGTGGCAGAGTGCGCTCAGTCACAAGCTGGCGAGTGGAAGCAGAATGGTCGGCCAGGAAGATGGCGGTCTTATATAGATTCTAAGCCCACAAGTGCTGGAACGGCAGGTGTACGTTAATTAATTTTGTTATAAGCTTGCGTCAATTAACTGATGTTGCCGCTCTAGGCCGCCATTTTGTCTTCCTGTAGTTGTTACTCAAACCGGCAACTTAAAATTCCCTCAATAGTTTTATTAAAACAATAACAGAAATGCAGTGAGATTCTAGTTATTCTCGTTAGTTCTTTTTGTTTGTAAGGTTCATTCGGTTTGGAAACCTTATTTCTCAGTCATTTTTGTTTCATAAATCAACATATTCATTTCAATTAGTATGTTATCACAGCCTGAATCTCCATATGTATGAGCTCCATAGGGATTACAAAAAAATGTCAAAATAATCAAGCAAGCTAAGTAGTATCACACCTCAGTTAAACTGAGTCAAACATGCCCCTCAAAAGGAGGCAGTTCATATTCGACGAATAACCACGAAATAAGGCTTATTATTAGACGTTACCGATGAAGCTATTTGTAGGCAGCTTTCCTGAGGAAGAGAAATAATAAAAATCACATAAAAATCAAGAATTTGCCCGAGATGAAGATTGCTGTAGGGGCAACCTCGCTAATATCATGTCGGACATTGAAACTCGGAAGTGAAAGTTATATTTTCGTGCAATGAATGCCCTATTGTCGACTTCTCCATGATCCGATCATTCACCTCATTTATTGTTGCAAATCAAGGGGAAGTGTTTGGGAATTATTTAATCATTCGAGAAACACATAGCACAAATAGCACAGAGCTACTAAGGGGTTATAATAAGATTTACTCGCATGACCGAGTGGTCTTAGGACGAGTTAGATACTCGAATAGAAATTCTGACTCCCAGTGTAGTGCAAAGGATGAAATTAAGGAAATGCAGGGTGTTTCAGGAAAAGAGGTACAAAATTATACACCACGTAGAAAATGAGCAAATAAGCACATTTTCTTCTTGGAAATTTTCCAAAAAAATTAAGGTTTTTGAGATATTAGCTGTTTTTTTAAATAATGCAATTTAATGACGCAATTACTCGCAATATCAATTTTGAATTTGCTTCACAAAAATTGTTCAAAATATGATCCACCTACATCAACGCACTTTTAAAATCTTAGCCTTGACGACTGTCGGATACTAGGAAAAATGTCTGGCATTTCAGAAATCTCTCCAGCAGCGTCTGGAATTTTGACCACGAGATCTTCCTCAGATTCAATGAGTGTAGCATAAACAGGGCTCTTCTTGTGTCCTCAAAAATTGAAATCGAGCGGATTCACGTCAGGGGATCTAGGAGGCCATGCAACAGGCCATTTCTCCCGATCCACCTATTAGGAAATTTACCATTCAGGTAATTTTAGACATTAATATGGTAGTGTGCTGGAGGACCGTCATGCTAGAATCACATCCTCCCTTTTATGAATGGTACATATTCGAGTAACACAGGAAGTACATCTTCTAAGAAAACTCTGCAATTATTCCCGTAGAGTGGCAATGGTATAATATGAGGTCCAATAATTTGGTTATGGGTTATACCAGCCCAATCATTAACTCTGTACCGTTGCTGGTACGAATGACATCGCGCGATATGAGGGCTTTCAAGTGCCCATTCATGTTCAGTGTGCATGGGAATTGAACACTCCCTCACGCGGGAATGTTGCTTCATTCGAAAACAATCCACGTTCGTAGAAGTTAAGTCCTTTCACTTTTTTGTACAGGTACAACTCTGAATATTACACTCTTGGTTCATAATCACGAGGATTCAATGCTTGAGCTCCATGAAAGTGTATTGAATGGAAATTATAATATTAATTAGCGTTTATGATTCTCCAAACACTGCAGCGGCCCTGTAATCCTGGAGCTGTTGCAGCTCTACGCGAGCTAGCTCTTGGATTATGACGCTAAGAATCTAGCCCAACCTCCTCAACATTTTCATCCCTTGGGCGTCCAATTTCTATTTTGCTAATTTCGAAACTCCCATTGCCTTTGGTGTAAATTTGTAAACATTCTATCACCAGGTATGGATCGGTCAGGAAACCGCTCTAGATGCAGCCTAGCTGACTGTCTGGCATTGTCATTAGCAGCACCATAAGCAAGATATGCCATTTCAGCACTTGTTAAACGGTTCATGTTACCGGTGTCGTGGTTTCTTTGAAACCGAAGAGTGCTAACAATACAAACAAGAAGAAACCTGGAAGCACGATTTGGAATATTCTACGACCGTCTTGCTTAAACCTATTTACCAAATTCCAAAACTAATAAGTTTTATTAATGTGGGCTTTCATATCATAGACGTGTTGGATACCTAAATTTAAAATATATATTGCGAGTAATTGTGCAAAATTTCCTCGTTTAAAGCAATAAAAACTGATATCTCAAAAATTTGATTTTTTTTGGAAATGTCGTATAAAAACCAATGTTTATTCGGCCATTAGCTACTTGGAGAGCAATTTTGCACCTCATGTGCAGACTAAGAAAGGAAGTTAACTGAGTGCTAAGTTAAAATCTGCGAAACCTGAGAAAGATCGATCAGAGATAAAACGAAGGTTTTTTAGATGCAATTTAAGAAAATTAGAAAATCTTGCTTGTATAAATAGAAGTCTGGAAAAGGCATTGTTTTCTGCATAACAATGTTACATTAAGATCAAATTCGTGTGGAAATACTTTTCAAATATCGCAGAAAGTATTACGAGTCAAACTTATGATGTGATGATGAACAGGCCCTGTCTTTATAAGTACAAGGAAATCCTCAGAAATACGGTTTATGAAGTTGTGAGTCAGTCTGAGGAGGAAACTTCCCTAGTACTCGCCGTAATTTTGATTTTAGAGATCATTGGGGTGCATGTTCATATTATGTTAACTTATATTTTATTCAAGTAGTTTGTAGTTTCATATACAGTACATTTCAGCATAGATGCAAATCCTTGCTGTATCCAAGGATCCCCCTTAACTGAGAGTTGGCAAGAATCTAACACATCTTGCTGCAGTTACTGTAACAACACACTGTGTGCTGGCGTATGACAGCTGTATGAACACACTGCGTGCTGGCACATGACAGCTGTATGAACACACTGTGTGCCGGCACAAGACAGCTGTATGAACACACTGTGCGCTGGCACATGACAGCTGTATGAACACACTGTGTGCTGGCACATGACAGCTGTATGAACACACTGTGTGCCGGCACAAGACAGCTGTATGAACACACTGTGCGCTGGCACATGACAGCTGTATGAACACACTGTGTGCTGGCACATGACAGCTGTATGAACACACTGTGTGAGGCACATGACAGCTGTATGAACACAATGTGTGCTGGCACATGACAGCTGTATGAACACACTGTGTGCGGCACATGACAGCTGTATGAACACAATGTGCGCTGGCACATGACAGCTGTATGAACACAATGTGTGCTGGCACATGACAGCTGTATGAACACACTGTGTGCGGCACATGCGAGTCGCAGTACATCGGAACTACGCGTAGGCAGCAGCCCTGCGCATGGTAACACACAATTATCATCGACAGTTGAATCTAATATCATTTGTTTTATTTAATTTCGTAGCTGGTTTGATCTGGAAAAAAAAAAATTCATTTCTTTAGTAAAAGTTTCCTCGATGAACGCGTGTTCTACATCATTCTGCCAACGCTCCTATTAAATTTTATTCTGAATCGGAAGCTAGGCAGAAATCAATTACCTATCACCTGCATATCGTGTCAGGTGGTGACTGACAACACAACTTGTGGGTGTCTGCGTCAGGAGAAACATATTCAAGCTGCGTGTCAATGATCTGCTGTGGACCGCACTAATTTACATGCAATGAAATTTTCATGACGTACTGAATAAAAGAGCAGCCTAAAAACAAACAAAAATATTTGAAAGTGATTTAACAGTTCCTATTTTCTTGTATTCAACCTAATTATTTTGCATGAACGCTCTGGTGGGTTGAGGTCTAAAATCTGTGATATTCACTTTGAAAATACGTTGCGTTTGTTCCTTGCCAACAAATTCTTTGTTGATGTACTACAACCATTGGAGTCATTTGTCGTGTGCATTGCTCCAACGGTGATATGTTGTAATATAGGTATTTGCTTCTATGTTGTAATATACGTATAGTGAATGATTTGATACGGGCTGCGTTTTCAATTTTTTAGAGCGAAAACCATATTGTTTATCATAGAGGAATGATTTTTGTTCAAAATTGTAATATATATGTATATATATATTTTGATGTACAATTTTCTCGAATAATTTGTTAATATTTGGTAACACAGAGATGGGACTACAATTTTTTACGCAAATTTTTTCACCACTTTTATGAGTAGGGGTTACTCTAGCAATTTTGAGAGAGTTCGGAAAAATGCTCTTCGTTTGATTCTAAAATCTTTTTTCGTCATTAAGTTAGTGAAAAAAATGTAGAACAGTTTAAAGGAAGGAAATTTAATTTGTTCAGTTTTCCATTGTCATTGCCCGCAAGAAATTGTATTAATTATTCGGCACGAAACAGTTTTTCAACAAAGTCAATCAATGAATTTATTTATAGTTCATTGTTTTTTGTTTTGTGGGAAATTTTACCGGATATCTATTTACATAAATTGATAATTTCAGAGTGGTACAGTGAGCTTACCATTTCTATTCACACGACGAGCGCAGCATAGTTAAGACAATAGAGCCTAGCCTAATTTGGTGGGAACATTATCAACTTCCAGTCTATAGTGTCTGTTGATAATTATGAAACTATTTCAAACACCTTAACTGTCGTCAAGTCTATCGCGAAAATTTGTAAGTACAAAATTAAAGAATTTGGTTTGACAGCCTCTTTTCATGGTCATGTAAGATCTGTATACACGCAATACATCAAAGTTTTATCATAAAGTGTTTCGCTTGGGAAGGAACATTGTCGTGCAGAGTACCTCGGATGGTTTGTCAATTAGTACTCCTGGTATAGAACTTTTGTTAGACTACTAGCACACCACGAATGGTTTGTCTATTAGTACGCCTCGTATATTTTGTCAATTAATATGCCTCGTATGGTCTATCTACTTGTACACCTCTGACAGTTTGTCTATTAGTACACCTCGTATATTGTTTGTCTATTATTATGCCTCGTATGGCTCATCTACTTGTACACCTCGGATGGTTTGTCAATTAGTACTCCTCGTATGGAACATTTGTTTAAGGATGCCCTATATTTAAGAAACTTTTAAAAGCCAATATTATAATTGCCGTAGCAATTATGAAATAGGAAACTTATTTTCATTTATTCGATACGCGTTTTCGGTTTTTGACTTTATTATATGAACGGTTTCGAATAGTTTTGTATAATATAAAGAGCTGAAACAAAAAATGAACAGATATTAAATTACAAAGCGAAAACAAATATAAATTGCATGGAAGGAAGAAGGTTTCAATATGCAGAACATGGTAGAATATTTAACCAATCTCCACACCGTCCGGAAACAGAATGAACTTAGCCAGGCGCTGAGTTCAACCGAAGTCAAGTTCGTCGGTACAGATTACGAAAAAAAGGTACAAAAGCGGACGGCACTTATAAATATGTTGGCATGTATCTCATGTGACAATTTGGAAATAAACATTTTTTCTTTCTTTTTTTTTTACTTCATACGTTCGAGCTGCAAACAATTTTGTAACGTCTTTTTCGCACCACGTTTCACTTTTATTCGACTCTTAAATCTTACAGCTATTTCCTTCGATAGTAACGTATTCAGTAAGATCCTCCTCACAAAAGGTTAGAATGCTGACGCAAAGACATGATAGAATCTCGTGTTGTACTCGGACTTACTGATGAAAAAATCCAGTTTCTGCTGGATGCACCCGTGGAATTATGTAATGAGATGTGGAAGAATTTAATGACTATAATTCAACTGAGACAGAAACAAATTAATAATGAGAGCGCTTTTTTTTGCTTTGAACCCCTTAATCCCGGAAAGATCGTTAGAAATGTCATAAAAAATGGTAGCAAACTTAGAGTACGTCGTGATGTTAGGATGTACGACATGACCAGTTAGTTGTGAAGAATGACTATAGGGATTAAACGTTGCTCAATAAATGAATACGTTACTCACTGCTTTGTATATAACAATGCATACAAACTTATTTTATCCTGAATTATTTCTAGAAGATAAGTTTTAAGCGTGAAATAATGATGAAAATTCAATGACGTAGTATAATTTTGCTGCTGCATTCTTTACGTTACAATAATAATCTGTGTAAATTGAGCAATTTATCAATCTGAAATTGCATGACATTTGAATTTCTCTCGGCAGGGTCAAGTTTTACCGAGGAATATCATTCAATAGTGAAAAGTTTGAAATAAAAAACGCGAAATTAATGGAAGTAATCATGATATAACATTAATACTACGAACTTCGTGATAACATGGAAGTAAATATAATAAAACAATAATACTGCTAGGTTAGTGATAACATGTAAGTAAATACAATAAAACAATAATACTGCAAAGTTAGAGATAACAGACCTGAATGAAGATCGTATTGTTAACGATGTCTTTTTTCTGAGGTATACTGCAATCTTCAAAATGTGTTCACGCAACATCAGATCGCTGATCGCGGTATCGCTGCAGTACCGCTCTGTGTAAGCCAACCAAAAACGAAGTTTCTCTGAAACAAGGAAAAAATAAAAAGAATATTACTTGCGAAGAAAAATGTACACATGACGCCAACGCTTCATGTCACGAACCAAGCGTACGCCTCATGACACGAACCAATCCAACGCCTCATTTCACAAACCAAGCCTACGCCTCATTTCACAAACCAAGCCTACGCCTCATTTCACAAACCAAGCCTACGCCTCATTTCACAAACCAAGCCTACGCCTCATTTCACAAACCAAACCTTCGCCTCATTTCACAAACCAAGCCTACGCCTCATTTCACAAACCAAGCCTACGCCTCATTTCACAAACCAAGCCTACGCCTCATTTCACAAACCAAGCCTACGCCTCATTTCACAAACCAAGCCTACGCCTCATTTCACAAACCAAGCCTACGCCTCATTTCACAAACCAAGCCTACGCCTCATTTCACAAACCAAGCCTACGCCTCATTTCACAAACCAAGCCGACGCCTCATTTCACAAACCAAGCCTACGCCTCATTTCACAAACCAAGCCTACGCCTCATTTCACAAACCAAGCCTACGCCTCATTTCACAAACCAAGCCTACGCCTCATTTCACAAACCAAGCCTACGCCTCATTTCACAAACCAAGCCTACGCCACATTTCACAAACCAAGCCTACGCCTCATTTCACAAACTAAGCCTACGCCTCATTTCACAAACCAAGCCTACGCCTCATTTCACAAACCAAGCCTACGCCTCATGACACGAACCAAGCCTACGCCTCATTTCACAAACCAAGCCTACGCCTCATTTCACAAACCAAGCCTACGCCTCATTTCACAAACCAAGCCTACGCCTCATTTCACAAACCAAGCCTACGCCTCATTTCACAAACCAAGCCTACGCCTCATTTCACAAACCAAACCTACGCCTTATTTCACAAACCAAGCCTACGCCTCATTTCACAAACCAAGCCTACGCCTCATTTCACAAACCAAGCCTACGCCTCATTTCAAAAACCAAGCCTACGCCTCATTTCACAAACCAAGCCTACGCCTCATTTCACAAACCAAGCCTACGCCTCATTTCACAAACCAAGCCTACGCCTCATTTCACAAACCAAGCCTACGCCTCATTTCACAAACCAAGCCTACGCCTTATTTCACAAACCAAGCCTACGCCTCATTTCACAAACCAAGCCTACGCCTCATTTCACAAACCAAGCCTACGCCTCATTTCACAAACCAATGTATGAAATCATATTTCATCCCATATTTCATGTTGCCGATGTACGATGGAGAGAACAAGCTCTCTCGTCGTTTGATGACGTAAATATTTTACGCCGGCTATAAAACTGGCCGGCATGGGAATACTGAGTATAAGACGGCTCCATTTACGACTGTGTAATAAAAGAATTGAGTAGGGTAGCGTAGAGACGCTGGCGCTTGTTAGCGCCGGCCTTATTAATTGGACAAGGATTGTAAAATCTCAAGACATTAATATAAAGACGATCGCGGCTCGCTCACCTGGACCAAAAACGCGAGCGTGGGACTAAACGATTTGAGTTGATCACGGATACGTCATGGTCAGAGAAAGCTGGGCCCCCCCAACGTACCCTTCCCCCCCCCCCCCCCCCTGTTCGCCCAAAGCCCCACCCCTCCGGAAAGCACTGTTCACAACTGAATTAGGATGATTAAGGCACTGTGTGCTGAGTGACGAGCGAGGGCGGTCAGGGACTCGGAATTAAGTAGGACTCGGAGGCGAGGGGTCAGAGATTGCTTAAAGCCGAGGAAAACAAAACGTCGATCGGTGATTGATAGTTGAGGCTTCCTTCATTCCCGCTTCAATACTTGAGAATTCGACGGGCTCAATATCCAATTCATTGTGCGGGTTCGATGTTTGAGCGTATGCAAAACGCTCCCCGGGCATCGGTGTTTCCTTGGCTCGCGGTTGACTGTATGTATACAGTCTGTTGTTGTTGTTGTTGTCATCCTGGGCGATCCATTGAAGAATAGGTTGGGAGTTGAGTTGTCCTTTTCGAACTGTGGGGTCGTAAGGTCCTTGCCTCGCGGTGCTCCCGCCGTTCAGTAATTGCCTCCCAAATACATGTATCAAATCTTTGGGCGTCGTGATTTCTCCTCTCCCATCTCGTTTTAACCGCCACACAGAGACCCACGAGCCTAGACCCAAAGGCAATTGCTACCAAAGGTGTGATATATGAGTAGGGGTGTACGGAAAAGCTACAGCTTGCTCGCTAACGACACCCGTAACGTACTTCAGAGAAGTCCCATAATTAAATTCTTATCTCAATCAATTCGAGGCCTTGTGCCTCTGGTGGCAGCGGACACATTACTTTAATATACTATTTTTAAATCTGACGAGGCACTGTCCATTGCGATGCAATCCGAAAGAATGGATGAGTAATAATAGATGCACAAAATAGAGTATGGCAGAAAACACACATCATACACCAAGTCTACGCCTCATTTCACAAACCAAGTCTACGCCTCATTTCAAAAACCAAGCCAACGCCTCATTTCACAAACCAAGCCTTATTTCGCAAACCAAGCCTACGCCTCATTCCACAAACCAAGCCTACGCCTCATTTCACAAACCAAGCCTACGCCTCATTTCGCAAACCAAGCCTACGCCTCATTTCACAAACCAAGCCTACGCCTCATTTCACAAACCAAGCCTACGCCCTATATCTTTGTTCTTTTCAAACATTGTCAATTTATACGGCGTAAAACGTTAGAAGTTCAAAGTTTTTGAAGTTAAGTCTCACAGTGAAATTAATCAAGGTTATCGACGTGAATTATAGCTTACAAACTTCGAAGCTAAGCATAAAGCTATTCAGTTAGTCGAGTTTCCGAAAGTGAGTAGAAAGGCTTAGGAACACTTAAGATACTCGACTAGGGAGTTCGAATCTCCTAGAAGAATAAAAGAATGAAGGAAAAAATGATTGAAAACATATAATGCATAACACTGATCGCAAAGCTAGAAAACCGCATTGACAGATAAAAACCGTAAGAAGTCGTAAAAAAAGGGTAGAGTAATTTTAATTAGATGAAAAATATGGAATAGCAGTAGGCATAAATTAGGAAATCTCATTAATTAAGGAATTAAGTAGAAGCACTTAACTAACATCGCTCGGCTACGTTCTGAGGTCAGCGAGAATACCGCAGTCCAGACTCTAATAATTTCAAGGAGACAATATTTCCAACGGGGATTTTATCTAATGCTGCTTGTACAGCACAGGTCCGTGGTTTTGTACTTCCCGAAAATAATGGATCATATAGTTCGATGCACTCCAAATACTGTGAGTCCACTATTTCATCTTTGCATTGACTTCATTTTCGTTGAAGCCTAACTAGAGTATACTTGTATACTAAACAGTATTCGAACACATTCTGTAATTGTTACTGTTATGTACAGGGCTAGAACAATAACACACCCTGTAACGTTTACATTCAAGTACTATATCAAAAAGTACAACACATTCATTTACTGTCACGTAATGTCAACATGGCCTGTCGAGGGCATGATTCGAAGACATAATTTACACGCAAGTGTGTGCTAAATGATTGCTGCAACAACACAGTTTGTGTTGGTACATTATTGCTGCAACAACACAATTTGTGTTGGTACAGGATTGCTGCAACAACACAGTTTGTGTTGGTACATGATTGCTGCAACAACACAGAGTGTGTGCTGTCGGATTGCTGCAACAACACAGTTTGTGTTGGTACATGATTGCTGCAACAACACAGTGTGTGTTGGTACAAGATTGCTGCAACAACACAGTTTGTGTTGGTACATGATTGCTGCAACAATACAGTGTGTGTGTTGGTATATGATTGCTGCAACAAACCAGTGTGTGTTGGTACATGATTGCTGCAACAACACAGTGTGTGTGCTGTCGGATTGCTGCAACAACACAGTTTGTGTTGGTACATGATTGCTGCAACAACACAGTGTGTGTTGGTACAGGATTGCTGCAACAGCACAGTTTGTGTTGGTACATGATTGCTGCAACAATACAATGCGTGTGTTGGTACATGATTGCTGCAACAAGACAGTGTATGTTGGTACAGGATTGCTGCAACAACACAGTTTGCGTTGGTAAATGATTGCTGCAACAACACAGTTTGTGTTGCTACATGATTGCTGCAACAACACAGTTTGTGTTGGTACATGATTGCTGCAACAACACAGTGTGGGTGCTGCAGGATTGCTGCAACAACACATTTTGTGTTGGTACATGATTGCTGCATCAACACTGTGTGGGCTGCTGCAGGATTGCTGCAACTGCACAGTGTGTGATGGTACGTGGGAACTGCATAAGCAAATCTCTTTTCTGAGTAGTGCGTCGGAACTACGCGTAGACATCAGCCATAACGAACATCTCAAAAAGACTAAAAATTCAACTCGATCGTTTCATCTCAGGTCGCTTGTGTTCCACAACTCCAAGGTTTGCATAGTCTGGAAAACTTAGATTCATTTTATAATTAATGGCCATATCAGTGAAGGTGGGCTACTTATTATTCAGTCCCAGTATTTTATCCCTACACTAACGCTAAACTAATACCAAGAAAAAATACTAAGTACATAAACCATGCGTTCTACGCTATGGGGCTCCTGGCTACATAACACAACTGGTGTGTGTCTGCACTCGGAGGAATATATTTTCTCGGCGGCATCATGATGTGCAGTGCAACGCATAGATTTACAATTGTTGTGATTTATTAGTGTACTACGTACAGTGATTGATGCACGGTATTTACCAGTAGGGTTGCGTAAAATGTACTCGACATCTTGTTCAGAGATTTATAAATATCGTCTTACTCAAGGAGGTGCACTACTTTGCATGAGACTGGCGGCGTGAGTTCTTGACGATGCCTTTAATGATTCCTAAATTGAATCGAAATAATAATGAAAAGTTTTTACCTGAGTTGGAATCTTGGCTGATGTGTTAAGTACCCTCCTGTCAGCCTTCCTACTTAGGACACACCGCCTGCACGCTGGAGAAAAGCGCAAAACAGCATCGCTATTCATCCAGCATATTCTTCAAGCACTTCAGAGACGATCACCAAAACGAACCATCGAACTTGAATCCATTTCTTCCAGCTTTCAACAAAATGCACACTTACTCCGACACAGCATCAAGAAAAATTTCAGAAGCCTTAGAAATCAGAAAACATGCACCGATAATAAAAGTGAAGTACAATGAATTTTCCGACTACCTAAACTTGTTCACATAGAAAAAGCATGCCGAGTACAGAAAGGTACTTCGGGCATCGTCAAGAACTCACGCCGCCATTCTCATGCCAAGATTTGTCCAGTGCACTTTCCTCATCTTGTCTGCTCCGTATATCAAGCTGGGTACCTAAATTTTACCATGAACTGCTCAAATTTTTGTTTGTAATTATTTAGTCTAGATGACATATACTCAATAACTTTGTACGTTCAGGTTTAGTGAACTTTGTCTTTTGCTTTGCAGAAATACCTTGATGATGACCGCAGTAGAAGGTCGGAACGTTGGTTTTTTATTAAGGTGCTGATATTTTTGCTATAGAGTTGTTCTTTTCAAAATTTTCGATGAACTAAATTGTTATTTTAGAAAATTGGAAAAATTCTTAAAAACTGAAATTAAACGCCGATGCGAAATTCTTGAAGTGTGATCGAATAGTTGAACACACAGCCTGTTCAAGGCATAACATAAGTAAACTAGAAACACGTGGACACTATGCAATGTCGCGTCTCTACAGCCTCACACATCTTTATGTGCAGAATCAAACTTCTCTAGGTAAAATGCTGAATGAATTGCTCATAACTTAATACATGCTTCTTTGATTGTTGCCTCTACATGTAAGGTACGTACTGATCAAATTAAATCTCCTAGAACATCTGGGCTTGTAATGCCCACTGTAGAGTCTTCTTACCACCATTGGATATCAGGTGTAGTAAACTGTTTTTGTGATGTAATAATTATTCTCGACGAAATACAATACAGAGTGTTGATAAAGCAGTCCATGGGCATTGAAAACGCTTACTTCACATTGTAAGAACCAGAAAAAGTTCCACCTACCTTGTATCTGATGCATATTGGGAGAATTAAACAATAATAAGTTAAGCGAAGAGATGGTGATGCGATTTGGTATGGTTTGGTTATGTTAGGCAATGTGTGTCGGCCGTTCGAAGACTGACACAATTACCCCAAAAAATGTACTTCTGTACACTGTGTCTAAATATTTTTTTCCCCGTGGGACGAGCAAGTTAGCCATTCGAAGACTGAAATGCTCGCCCACCTGTGTATGGAGGGCTTTTAAATTGATTGATAATGACTGAGCACATCCGACCAACAGCTGCTGTAAGGGAGTCTGTGCTACTTTATACTCACTATGTAGGTTGTAGTCCATGATGCTATTATCAGCTTCCAGCCTTAGCCTCCCTAATATACTTTCCACCAATTTTAACATCGGATTGAGGCATTCGAGATAAAAGCATGAGAATATTCTGAAAAATACTCCCCTGAATGATAAATTTGCGACTTTTCATCAAGTGAAGCTGTTGAGGGGTCTAAGAATTGAAGACAAAATCGAAACGGGAACTTATGTGAATTTTTAACTTGCTACTGTGTTCCTCTGATGGTGATTGTGTTATTTTTCCCTGTTCTGGTCCGTTTAATTATATGATTAGTTTATTTATAACTGAAACGGAAACCCGAAGCGTTCCATTCCAATTTTCTAGTGAGCCCGAAATTTGATCGTATAATTTCCAACTTTTAACATTGCCAATGATTGAGGACATTTCTCTCACCCAATGACTGCTGCAACGCATGAATACCGTGATGCTTTTTCAACATAAGTTATTTATTTCTCACTGACTGGCAAAAGGTATAAAAACTTCATTAATTTTTTTTATCTCAAGCCCCTTGATGTTGCCAATTTTTTTGCGTCACCATGCGTTCGTGTCATCGAGTACACATATACCCACAAACATTTCAAGAATTCACTTATTTCGAGTGGCTCAATAAATGTCTTGATTCTTAGGTATAAAGATGGACTCATTTGAGTTTAATTTCTTATGGATCCGGATAAGTTTGGGAACATACTATCATAAACGATGTAATTAAGCATATAATTTTGCATACCCCTACACCCTTCACAATTAGCTCACATGACTGATCAATGAGTGGGCTCTCATAGTATTCGAGGCTTGAGTTGACAACCACAGTTAGAATAAGTCACATGAGAACATTGGAAGGTGTCGACCTTTGAGCGTTGAAAAAGTCATGTTTCGAAATAAAAGCCAAAAAAATCCACCTACTTTACATCTCATGCATATTTTGAGAATTAGATGATAATGAGTTGGACGGAGTGAGGGTAGTGCAATTTGGTGTGGTTTGGTTATGGTAGGCAATGTGCGTCAGCCATTCGAAGACTGACACAATTGCCACTAAAATTTGAGTAGTAGTAATTGTAAGCAGGGACGAGCAAGTGAGCCATTCGAAGACTAAACTGCTCGCCCACCTGTGCTGGGAAGGTCTTTAAATTTATTGATAATGACTGAGCACATCCGACCAACAGCTGTAAGGAAGTCTGTGCTACTATATACTCACTAAACCGGGTGTCCAAAAAAAAAAAGATGCTAAATTTTCAAGGGCATTAATTCAGAAACCAACAAACTTACGTGAATTGGAAAATTACATTTGGTTTCTGAACATTTGTTCCACCATTGTACAAAATGTCAGAAGAACTGATTCAACCGTTTTTTTCAAGCAGTATTTTTAGTGACCGATACTGAAAACCTGTTTGCACACTTCTGTTCAACTTCGAATTTTATAATATTAAAACCGTATTTTTCATAACTTTCAACAATTATTAAAAATAACAGACAACACGAAACAGGAAACTATGATTGAATGACCTGTTGGAAACTTCATTCATACGTAATTCAACTTACGAGTTGAAGCCGTATCAATAATACCAAAGCAGAAGAAAACAAAATGGACACCCTATATATGTATGTAGTCTCTGTGTCTATCATCAGCTTCCACAACTAGCCTCCCTGATGTGCTTTCCACCAATTTAAGGCATGCGTAATTGCGGCATGAGAAAGTGTTGGAAAAACCTCCCCTTATTGATAAATTTGGCGCTTTTCATCTTATGAAGCTGTTGAGGGTCTAAGAATTGAAGACATGATCGAAATGGGAACTTATGTGAATTTATAACTTCCTACTATGTTCTTCTTATTTTATTGTGTTATTTCCACTTTTTTGCTGTGTTTAACAATATAACTGGGCTTTTTGTCACTGAAATGAAAACTCTAGAGGTTCCATTCCTTGCAAAAACTAATGAATTCATGGACAGACAAGCTCTGAAAATTTACATGGGTTGTTAGCTTTTTATGCTTCTAAAGCCACCAAGTTAAGTGAACCAGAAATTTGGTTGCATTTTTGATTCAATGGCATTCATTTACCCAAAACTTGATGATATGTGAAATGTCCACGGAAATAATTCGACCATGCAGTATATGTTAGTGTGAGTAGTATTATGCTGCGTGAATAAGACATTGATTTGGCGTTTTAAATTCCTCAATTGGTAATACAAATGACTTTTTTGAGACCTTATTGGGACCTTATTTCATCGAGGTAATTCATTCAGACCTTATTTCTGCTCCAATATTTTCACATAAATATACGCAAACATTTTACAACGACTCAAATCGAAGAAATGACAAGTACAATCGTAAAATTGTATTCGAGATGATTGTAATTTTTATTCTGTGTACGTAGGTAAATTGATCCTTTAATTGTAGTAATTAAACTAAAACTGGCTACCAGGAATAAATCTATAGCGTCAAATTGTAAAACTATGAGCTGATGATTGTGTCAATTTTTGGAAGCATTTCTCTTGACGAATGATTTGCTGAATGGTTTTGATGCGGGTTATTTTCAAAACTAATTTTTAAAATCAACTCTAATTTGAGTTCAACATTGAACTTCAGTTTATTCCCCTGCAGGAAACATTTTGAATTTATACAATGATTAAATTTAATCAAATAGAGTGTCTGTGGTCTCGATGATTCTCCCTGCTCCATTGGTTGTAAGATGCGGTAAACTTTTTTTTTTATATTTCAATTATTCTAAGTGAAATACAAACGGGAAGGTGTAGACAAAGTCACATTTGAGCGTTTAATCTACTACATCATATGATAAGAGCCAGAAAAATTCACCTACCCTTCATCACATTCATGTAAAAAAATTAGATGACAAGCTAAGCTGAACAACGTTAATGCCTTTCGAGCTGGTTTGGTTATGGAAGGCAATGTATGTCGGCCATTCGAAGACTGACACAATTACCTCAAAAATTATTCTTTTGTACGGCTAAATTAGGATGGAACGAGCAAGTCAGCCATTCGAAGACTAAATTGCCCGCCCGCCTGCGTGTGAACTGCCCCTGAATTTACCGACAGTGACTGAGCACTTCCGACCTACGGCTGTACGGCAGCCTATACTAATTTGTGCAATCTATACGTCTATATAGTCCCTGGGTTTATCATCGGCTTCTATCTTCAGCTCTCCTTATTTTCTTTCAACCGATTTACGTAACCAATTCACATCAATTCAGTTTGTTCAAGATATACCAATTCAATAAATATTGCCTAAAACCTATTTATTGGAGTCAATCCTGTATAAAACATGGAACTATATTGAAATGAGCTTCAGCATGCCTATGAATTTAGGGCTTTTCCTCAGGTGATGCTGCTCAGGGTCCTAAGAATTGAAGACAGCCTCGAAATGAGAACTTTTTCAAACTTTTAGCTTGCTACTGCGTTCCTCTAATATTATTAAGCTATTTATTCCCGTTTTGGTAGCTTTGACCGTATAATTCTACTTTTTATAAGTGAAATGAGAACCACAGGAGTGCCTTTTCATGGAATAATTGAAGAATTTGTCGTCAGACAAACTCTGAAAATTAGGAAGTCATATTAAGTTTTAATGTTTCAAAAGTAATAGAGATAAGGAAATCAGAAATTTGTTTGCATTTTGATATTCACTGGCAGTTATGTACCAAATGTTGATGATTTGTGAAATATCCATGGAAATGATATGAGCATACAGAGTATGTACGTATTTGTAGTATTATCTTATGCGGATAAAATGTTGGATAAGAGTTTTTATTTTCTCATTTCGTAACGTAATAAATGTCTTATTCGACGTTTTTAGTTGATCGAGATCTAATTTATGCTCCAATGTTTATACATAATTGTACGCAAACATTTTACAGCGACTTAAATCCTCAAAAAAGCGAGTACAAGTATTGCTACAACATGATTTTGAACTATTCTATTTTTTAATCGATTTACATAGGTATAACGATTATATAAGCGTAGTAGGTAAATGGTAGCAAACAGCCACAGGTGAAGCTAGGACGCCACAGTGAACAAATTCAAATGGTGATACTATCAGTTTTTTAAAGCATCTCTTTTGCCCAATGATTGATCCCATCAACTACTGATGGATCACGGTGTTCTCTCCGACGCAAATGTTGTTCGTCGTGTGACGCAATCATTCCCAAATTCTCTGATGTAAATTCTGAAATTCAAGCTTCCTTCAATTCATTTTCCCTATTCATTTAGAAAAATGAAACGAAGCAAGTAGTTAATATTTGAGATCATATTTATTAGAACTTCACAACCACAATGTAATACTTAGAAAGAATCTACTCATTCTGTAAAACGTTCCGGAGACCAGGTCCATCCCTATCATAGGTCGTAAATTGCAGTAATCAGTTCTTCATATTACGATTATTCTAGATGAAATAAAAACGGGATGGTGTCGACGAACATGACTTTAAGCGTTTTAAACGCCTACTTTGCCTAATAACAGCAAGAAAGTATTCATCCACCCTACATCTGACGTAAAATGTGAGAATTAAACGATAATAAGTTGAACGAGTGATGGTGATGGAGTTTGGTGTGGCTTGGTTATTCTGGGCAATGTGTGTCGCCCGTCCGAAGACTGACACAATCGCCTCAAAAAAGTAAATTTTCAAATTTCATAGTTTCATGGGACGAACAATTTAGCCATTCGAAGACTGAACTGCTCGCCCACCTGTGTATGGAAGGCCTTTACATTTGGTGACGATGACTGAACACATCCAACCGACAGCCGTACGGCAGCCTATACTACTCTACACCAACTGTGTACGCTGTAGTCTATGTCTCTATCATCAGCTTCCAGCATTAGCCTCCCTAATGGCCTATCGACCAATAATTTAAACATCTTATTGAGGCATGCGAGATCAAAGTGTGTAAATGTATTGAAAAAAATCCCACTAATGGAAAATTTGTGTCTTTTCGTCAAGTGAAGCTGTTGAGGGTCCTAAGAATTGAAGACAGCCTCGATATGAGAACTCACTGTATGGAAAATTTTATCTTACTTTTGATTTCCTCTGATGTTATTGTGCTATTGCGTTCCGTTTTCGTCTGTTTGACAATACAATTAGTCTTTTCGCCAACCCAATAAGACCCCAAGCGTTCCTTTTCTTGGAAACAATTTATTAACTCATTTACCCAGAAGGGCTTAAAGTAAGGGTGAAATAATTAGTTTTAAAATTTCTTAGGAGAGCGGTGTAAAAGAATCAGATTTTTTATTGCATTTGAGATTCAAGTGCATTAATGTACCAAAAATTGGTGAATTGTGAAATATCCACGTGAATCATTGAACCTTGCCGGGTATGTTCCTGTGAGTTGCAGTATGTTACGTGAAAAAGATTCTAATTTGGAGCTTTATATTTCTCATGTGGTAATGTAAATAACTTTTTTGACACAAGTAATGCAATGAGACCTTATTTCCATTCCAATAGTTACACGTAATTAAACGCAAACATTTTACAACGACTCAAATCGTAAATATGACGAGTACAATCGTGACAGTTCTGTCAGGCCTCATTCCAATTTTCAACCGATGTACGTAGGTAAAATGATCATTTTAGCGTAGTATTTAAACTGAAGCTGACCGCCATAAATGAATCTATGAATCCACAGTATAAATTCAAACTGATGTTAATGTCAATATTTTAAAGCATTTCTGTTGCCGAATAAATGAATGCCAATAAAATTTGATGCTCCGTATTTTCAGAATGTTGTCATTAGAATTAATTCTGATCAAATTTTAATACTGAACTTCTGCTTAACCCACCGCAGAATACGTGTTATATACACGTGTATATGTATTGATCAAATTTCATCAAATAAATTTCAATTTTTGGTTATAGATTTGATGTGTAGAATAAATTTCATCAATTAAATAAATAATCTGTGCTGGCGATGCCCAGCTCAGAATCTCCCTTCATCATTGGTCATCAGGTGCAGTAAAATGTTTTTTTTTATTACACGTAATCTAGACGAAATATAATACGGGAAGGGGTAGACAAAGTAATTTTTGAGAGCTATATACGCCTACTTTGCCTAATAACAGCCAGATAAAAAAATTCTTCCACCCATACCACACACATTTTGCGAATTATATAATAATTAATTCAACGAAACAAAGGTAATGTCTTCACAGTTGTTTGGTTAACGAAGGCAATGTATGTCGGCCATTCGAAGACGGACACAATTGCCCCATAAATAGGCGAGTCATAAGCGTAATCTCAGTTTTGCTCGCGGGGAACGAGCAAGTCAGCCATTCGAAGACTAAACTGCCCGCCCGCCGTTGTGTGAACTGCCCCTGAATTCACCGACAGTGGCTGAGCACTTCCGACCTACAGCTGTACGGCAGCTTATTCAACTTTGTACGAACTAAACATCTAAATGGTACCATGGTCTATTACAGCTTCCACCTTTAGCCCTCGCAATTTCCTTTCAACCAATTTACGCCAATTCGATTAGATGAATTTAGACCAATTTAACCAATTTTTCTTGCAGCCAATTTATTACAGTTAAGCCTGTATAAGGCATGAGAATATATTGAAACAAACTTCAGCTTACCTATGAAATTAGGGCTTTTCCTCATGTGAAGCTGTTGTGGGTCCTGAAAAGTGAAGACAGCCTAGATATGATACCTTTTGAAAATGTTTATCTTCCTGCTGTGTGCCTCTGATGTTATTGTGATATTTTTTCAAGTCTTTGTCTCTTTAACATTATAATCAGTCTGTTTATTATTGAAATGAAAGTTGCTAGAGTTGCTTCTAAGCAGCAAGCTCAAACATTCATCGACAAACAACCTCTGGAAATTAGTATTAAATGTTTGATTTAAAAGTTTCAAAAACAAAAGTTCCTTTTCATTTCGAAAGTTTTAGAATAAAAATGTAGAGAAAAACTCCAACACCCTTTTAGAATGGGGTGAAATGGTTCCGTAGAAGGCATCACCTAGTTCTTCTATGTCAAACGTTGTAATGTGATCAATGCACCGAAAAATTTGTATCAAAATTAGGTTCATTTTCTTGATCGAGACAAGCGGAATGTGGGATTGAAATACTGAACACAGAGCCTGTTCAGTGCGTAATATAACTCATCTAGGAACACCTCGACACTAACGCCGCGTCGAAAGCCTCACACCTCTTTATGTGCAGAGTCAACTTCTCTTCGAATAAAGCTGATTGAAATGCTCGTCTCTTTATACTTGTTTCCATAAGTTTGATTTTAAAGTGAGAGTACGTATTAATTAGTACTTCAAGGTAAACACTTGTACTAGTAGAATCTCATTTCACCATTGGTTATCAGGTACAATCAACATTTTTTTTCATCCCAGTTATTCCAGACGAAATATAACACGTGATGTTGATAAAACAGCAGGTTGGGGTTGTAAACACCGACACCGTTTTATAACTATCAGAAAATGTTCCACCAACCCTACATGTCACGCATCTTGTGAAAATTAAACTTTTATAGGTTCGACAAATAGATGGTGATGCAGTTTGGTGTGGTATGGTTATGTTTTAAGCCCCCTCCAGACCTTGCATTACCATGTTGCTTGATGCCGCTTAGACGAGCTGTAGATAGCTATCCGACCGCTTGAGAAGCCTTTTTTTCATGCCCACCAAGAAGCTGAGCGTTCCTGATTGCTGTCGTAGGGCGACGCGAGTCAGTGTGAGAGCAGCAGGCATTGCGGAAGGTCGTGTCGGTGGCGCGCTCCGCAATGACTGACGGGCTATAGTCCAGGGCTGCCAAAGATGGGGTTTTAACGCCAGATCTTGGGTTTTTAGCTGTGGCCTAAGGTTTTGGGGTTTTTATCAAAAAATCTGGGGTTTTCTATGCAGAGGTAACAAATTGAAGGTTTTTATATATAATAATTTTTTTCGGCGCTTGATGCAATGAAAATTATGGTATTAAATTATCAAATTCGTTTAAATAAAATTGGGTGCATTAGTTGCTATTATATTCCTGTTGCATCTGCATTCTGTCGAAATCTAAGTGACGTCTGTTTACTGCCAGCAAAAAATATCGAACAATTTAAATGTTCAAGTACCATTTATGCAGTACCTGTTACTGTGGTACATGAAACACATAATTATTGAAAGCACCTACATAGTAATTGTTCTTTTATAAAATCCTCCCAGATACTGGAACAAACTAAAAGAAATCAAGGACGGTTTTCAAAATTCAAAATTTGGCCTCTTGTCTGCTTTTATGACAAGTCTAACTATTCTGCCACATTCGTCTGCTTGGGTTGAACGAATTTTTTCAGTCATGAATTGTGTTAAAACGAAACAAACCAGTTTTCTGAAAGCAGAAACTGCAGGAGATTGAATTTTGGCAAAACAATTAATTTCGAGGAGCAACAATGATTGTGCTACTTGGCAACCACGAAAAGAATTAATACGCGATATGGAAATCGGAGCAATAAGTCACCGATATTTGGAGAGGAAGAATCAGAAATTACGAAGCAACGCTATATGTTTGACGGCAGCAACTGATTCAGAGTAATACGAGTACAAAGGTAAGCAAATTACTTCATTAACACACTTTTTCGCGAATCTGGGGTTTTAAGCAGCAATCTGGGTTTTTTTCTAGCGTATACTGGGGTTTTGGTAAAATTCTCATTGGCAGCCCTGAGCTATACGCGGGAGTGAGTAGCTCCCGCGTATAGCTCGCAAGCATCCTTCCCCTCTCAGAGCTCTTGAGCGACTGAATGCCATTGCACTGATTGCAGTGCGGGCTTTCCCACAAGCCAGTCTGGTCATCAGCGGTTCTTTTGCAGCGCCACTCCGACGTCCAGAGGCAACATGGTAATGCAAGGTCTGGAGGGGGCTTTAGGCAATGTGTGTCGGCCGTTCGAAGACTGACACAATTACCCCAAAAAAGTATCCGTATATTACTTAAATCCATCCGACACTTTCATTGTTATTTACTGGGGGACGAGCAAGTTAGCCATTCGAAGACTGAACTGCTCACCCACATGTGTGTGGAGAACTTTTAAATTTAATAATAATGATTGAGCACCTACAAACAACAGCTGAACGGTAGCTTGTACTACTCTACACCCACTGTACATGTATGTAGTTTTTGTGTCTAACAGCAGTTTTCACCATTAGCTTCACTAATGTCCTTTCAACCAATTTAAACATCTTATTGCAGTCATACTAGATTACAGCATTAGAATGTAACGCATCCCCTTACTAATCAAGTTCAGGATTTTCGTCTAGTGAAGCTGCAGAGGGTCTTAAGAAATGAGTACAAGCGCGATATAAGCGTTTCCGTAAGTTTCTAACTTGCTACCGTGTTTCTCTGATGCTATTTTGTTATTTCTCCCGGTTCTCGTCTGTTTAACAATGTAATTAGAATTTTTATCAATGCAGTGGAAACCCTGAGCGTTCCTTTCCTTTTGGCAAACTTACGAATTATTTATAGATAGATAAGCTCTGAAAAATTGGATGGGATGATTTATAAAGTTTTAAAAGTTCAAAAGTTTTATACTTGGCTCTGAACTTTTAATGTTACTAAAGCCACCGAGTAAAGAGAACCAGAAATATGGTTGCATTCTGGATTCAATGACATTCATTTGCCCAAAATTTGATAATATATTAAATGTACACGAAAATAATTCGACCATGCAGTAAATATTAGTGTGAGTAGCATAATACTACGTGAATAAGATATTGATTTGGCATTCTAAATTTCTCAATCAGTAATAAAAATGACTTTTTTTTGAGACCTTATTGAGACATTTCATTGAGGTAATTCATTCAGACCTTATTTCTGCTCCAATATTTTCACATAAATATACGCAAACATTTTACAACGACTCAAATCGTAGAAATGACGAGCGCAATCGTAAAATTGTATTCGACATGGTTGTAATTTTTATTCTGTGTACGTAGGTAAATTGATCCTTTAATTGTAGTAATTAAACTAAAACTGGCTACCAGGAATAAATCTATAGCGTCAAAGTGTAAAACTATGAGCTGATGATTGTGTCAATTTTTGAAAGCATTTCTCTTGACGAATGGTTTGCTGAATGGTTTTGATGCGGGTTATTTTCAAAACTAATTTTTAAAATCAACTCTAATTTCAGTTCAACATTGAACTTCAGTTTATTCCTCTGCAGGAAACGTTTTGAATTTATACAATGAAAAAATTTAATCAAATAGAGTGTCTTTGATCTCGATGATTCTCCCTGCTCCATTGGTTGTAAGATGCGGTAAAATGTTTTTTTTATATTTCAATTATTCTAAGTGAAATACAAACGGGAAGGTGTAGACAAAGTCACATTTGAGCGTTTAATCTACTACATCATATGATAAGAGCCAGAAAAATCTTCATCACATTCATGTAAAAAAATTAGATGACAAGCTAAGCTGAACAACGTTAATGCCTTTCGAGCTGGTTTGGTTATGGAAGGCAATGTATGTCGGCCATTCGAAGACTGACACAATTACCTCAAAAATTATTCTTTTGTACGGCTAAATTAGGATGGAACGAGCAAGTCAGCCATTCGAAGACTAAACTGCCCGTCAGCCTATGTGTGAACTGCCCCTGAATTTACCGACAGTGACTGAGCACTTCCGACCTACAGCTATACGGCAGCCTATACTAATTTGTGCAATCTATACGCCTATATAGTCCCTGGGTTTATCATCGGCTTCTATCTTCAGCTCTCCTTATTTTCTTTCAACCGATTTACGTAACCAATTCACATCAATTCAGTTTGTTCAAGATATACCAATTCAACAAATCTTTTCTAAAACCTATTAATTGGAGTTAAGCCTGTATAAAATAAGGGACTATATTGAAATGAGCTTCAGCATGCCTGTGAATTTAGGGCTTTTCCTCAAGTGATGCTGCTCAGGGTCCTAAGAATTGAAGACAGCCTCGAAATGAGAACTTTTTCAAACTTTTAGCTTGCTACTGCGTTCCTTTAATATTATTAAGCTATTTATTCTCGTTTTGGTAGCTATGACCGTATAATTCTCCTTTTTATAAGTGAAATGAAAACCACAGGAGTGCCTTCTCATGGAATAATTAATGAATTTGTCGACAGACAAACTCTGAAAATTAGGATGTCATATTAAGTTTTAATGTTTCAAAAGTAATAGAGATAAGGAAATCAGAAATTTGTTTGCATTTTGATATTCACTGGCAGTTATGTACAAAATGTTGATGATTTGTGAAATATCCATGGAAATGATATGAGCATACAGAGTATGTACGTATTAGTAGTATTATCTTATGCGGATAAAATGTTGGTTAAGAGTTTTTATTTTCTCATTTCGTAACGTAATAAATGTCTTATTCAACGTTTTTAGTTGATCGAGATCTAATTTATGCTCCAATGTTTATACATAATTGTACGCAAACATTTTACAGCGACTTAAATCCTCAAAAAAGCGAGTACAAGTATTGCTACAACATGATTTTGAACTATTCTATTTTTTAATCGATTTACATAGGTATAACGATTATATAAGCGTAGTAGGTAAATTGTAGCTCACAGCCACAGGTGAAGCTAGGACGCCACAGTGAACAAATTCAAATGGTGATACTATCAGTTTTTTAAAGCATCTCTTTTGCCCAATGATTGATCCCATCAACTACTGAAGGATCACAGTGTTCTCTCCGACGCAAATGTTGTTCGTCGTGTGACGCAATCATTCCCCAAATTCTCTGATGTAAATTCTGAAATTCAAGCTTCCTTCAATTCATTTTCCCTATTCATTTGGAAAAATGAAACGAAGCAAGTAGTTAATATTTGAGATCATATTTATTAGAACTTCACAACCAAAATTTAATACCTAGAAAGAATCTACTCATTCTGCAAAACGTTCCGAAGACCAGCTCCATCCCTATCATAGGTCGTAAATTGCAGTAATCAGTTCTTCATATTACAATTATTCTAGATGAAATAAAAACGGGAAGGTGTCGACGAACATGACTTTAAGCGTTTTAAACGCCTACTTTGCCTAATAACAGCAAGAAAGTATTCATCCACCCTACATCTAACGTAAAATGTGAGAATTAAACGATAATAAGTTAAACGAGTGATGGTGATGGAGTTTGGTGTGGCTTGGTTATTCTGGGCAGTGTGTGTCGGCCGTCCGAAGACTGACACAATCGCCTCAAAAAAGTAAATTTTCAAATTTCATAGTTTCATGGGACGAACAATTTATCCATTCGAAGACTGAACTGCTCGCCTACCTGTGTATGGAAGGCCTTTACATTTGGTGACGATGACTGAACACATCCAACCGACAGCCGTACGGCAGCCTATACTACTCTACACCCACTGTGTACGCTGTAGTCTATGTCTCTATCATCAGCTTCCAGCATTAGCCTCCCTAATGGCCTATCGACCAATAATTTATAAACATCTTATTGAGGCATGCGAGATCAAAGTGTGTAAATGTATTGAAAAAAATCCCACTAATGGAAAATTTGTGTCTTTTCGTCAAGTGAAGCTGTTGAGGGTCCTAAGAATTGAAGACAGCCTCGATATGAGAACTCACTGTATGGAAAATTTTATCTTACTTTTGATTTCCTCTGATGTTATTGTGCTACTGCGTTCCGTTTTCGTCTGTTTGACAATACAATTAGTCTTTTCGCCAACCCAATAAGACCCCAAGCGTTCCTTTCCTTGGAAACAACTTATGAACTCATTTACCCAGAAGGGCTTAAAGTAAGGGTGAAATAATTAGTTTTAAAATTTCTCAAGAGAGCGGTGTAAAAGAATTAGATTT
This sequence comes from Morinoia aosen, assembly GCA_030386875.1. NCBI lineage: Eukaryota > Metazoa > Arthropoda > Malacostraca > Amphipoda > Talitridae > Morinoia > Morinoia aosen. The sequence continues at coordinate 21,642,076 of CM059570.1, forward strand.
TTTATTGCATTTGAGATTCAACTGCATTAATGTACCAAAAATTAGTGATTTGTGAAATATCCACGTGAATTATTGAACCCTGCCGGGTATGTTCCTGTGAGATGCAGTATGTTACGTGAATAAGATTTTAATTTGGAGCTTTATATTTCTCATGTGGTAATGTAAATAACTTTTTTGACACAAGTAATGCAATGAGACCTTATTTCCATTCCAATAGTTCCACGTAATTAAACGCAAACATTTTACAACGACTCAAATCGTAAATATGACGAGTACAATCGTAACAGTTCTGTCAGGCCTCATTCCAATTTTCAATCGATGTACGTAGGTAAAATGATCATTTCAGCGTAGTATTTAAACTGAAGCTGACCGCCAAAAATGAATCTATGACTCCACAGTATAAATTCAAACTGATGTTAATGTCAATATTTTAAAGCATTTCTTTTGCCGAATAAATGAATGCCAATAAAATTTGATGCTCCGTATTTTCAGAATGTTGTCATTGGAATTAATTCTGATCTAATTTTAACACTGAACTTCTGTTTAACCCACCGCAGAATACGTGTTATATACACTTGTATATGTTGTCAAATGAAATTCGTATTCAGCTGGAATATATTATTTTCTGTCGAGCTTTCGAAATTTTAAACAAATTTCGTTTTCAGGACAAGAGACTGAAGTTTTTGGAAGCAAAGTTATCGCCAAAGCAGGTATCCTGGATACAAGGGAAAGATATTACATATAAGATAAACGAAAGCGGACATCGGTGGAACATGCAGTAGTCACAGTAATTATTTCAGGAGTGGTTTATAAACATCCGGAATTTAGTTTCTTGTCCTGAAAACGAAATTTGTTTAAAATTTCGAAAGCTCGACAGAAAATAATATATTCCAGCTGAATACGAATTTCATTTGACAACAATGGAACCTGGATGTCCGCTATTTCAACTAATAACACTTGTATATGTATTGATCAAATTTCATCAAATAAATTTCAATTTTTGGTTATAGATTTGATGTGTAGATTAAATTTCATCAATTAAATAATCTGAGCTGGCGATGCCCAGCTCAGAATCTCCCTGCATCATTGGTTATCAGGTGCAGTAAAATGTTTTTTTTTATTACACGTAATCTAGACGAAATATAATACGGGAAGGGGTAGACAAAGTAATTTTTGAGAGCTATATCCGCCTACTTTGCCTAATAACAGCCAGATAAAAAAATTCTTCCACCCATGCCACACACATTTTGAGAATTATATAATAATTAACTCAACGAAACAAAGGTAATGTCTTCACAGTTGTTTGGTTAACGAAGGCAATGTATGTCGGCCATTCGAAGACGGACACAATTGCCCCATAAATAGGCGAGTCATAAGCGTAATCTCAGTTTTGCTCGCGGGGAACGAGCAAGTCAGCCATTCGAAGACTAAACCACAGTGCAGAGAAGAGAAGTAACTTCATATCCAAAACCGGCTATTGTGACGTCATAACAATTGTGACGTCACAGCGACAATCATCCACTCAGAGCACGGATGTGAATGCCGTGACCTTCTGTATGAATCGTGAGGGCTTTCGCCACAGTTGTTTAACAATAATCGTGATGGCTACTCGTAAAAAAAAGTGTTCTTACCAGAATTGTTCAAGTAACAACAAAGACGACTCAGAGCTTAGGTTTTTCAACTTCCCTAAAAAATTATACCTAGAATGGATTGCTGCATCTGGAAATGAAAAGTTGGAAAGTTTATCTCTGAGTTGTTCGAGAACACATCTATACATTTGTGCTAAGCACTTCCACCGGTCTGATTTCGCAAGAACATTATCACCTTTAAAGGCTAAGAGTTGGCTGAATGAGGGCGCAATACCACAAAAATTTGATGACATTCTTAAATCTGATGAAGGTAAGTGTTTATTTGGGTACATTAGCCTGACCTAAAAAAGTTTGTTACCGTTATGGTTATACTAAAATCTTCTCATTTTTAATTTATTGTACTTTGAAATTCGTCTACATTTTGGTGGGTTTTACATATTCTTTTTGTGGATTATTTGTTGGCTTTCAAAACATATCAGTCACTTTATAGTACAGTTTCATGCTTATTTCCCAATGAGTTGCACTTTTATAACACTTTTATTTATAGTTTGCATTCCTTTGATATTCTCCAAAGTTTTTAATGTATGTGCTAATGAATTGGTCACCACAAAAGTGTTAAGTAGTTGGTTTTCAGTTATTATCAATTGAAAATAAAAATTTATTCCATTTAGAAAGAGTACACTACTTTACTATTATAAGTTCTGGAAATTTCAGTTCTCAAATATTACACTTCTTAATCAATGAAGAAGGACAGTTCAAGATCTTGAGTTTGATTCTTAATTTTAGTGTAGAAAGTCCAACATTGTTGGTGAACCTTTGTTTCCTTCCACTTACATTTGTGTAATAAATGTACTTCTGCCTGAAATTTTGCTGATACTTTGATTTAACATTTTTTCTAATAATATGTGTTCTTGAATATCCTGCTATTTTTTGAAAACAGTCATGAACCTATTAATTTGCTGTGCAACTACCAATTTTGTAGATATTGACCTCAGAAATACCTATACCTAGCTACGATTCTTAAATCAAGGGTCATTGAAGTAAAAATCACAAGTGCTAATATAACATAAAGAATTGTAAGCCCATTGTTAGCTGTATTTCATGTTTAATTTCATAGAAACCAAGTTCATTTTTCAATAAGGAGGATGAGACTTTGTCAGATATTTAAACTAACACACAGTTGCTATAGTTGGTCAGAGCTTTGGGATTTTGTCCAAGCCTGACACTTGTGCCCAAAAAAATATAGTTCAAAAGCTGCAAACTTTTTTGAGCTTTTATCAAGGACAAGGTCAGTAATAAAAACTCACAAGACAGATTTAACAAATGAAAATACCCCTTTGAACTTTATCCTAGATCTGAACTCATACTTTTGCAACCAATAAAGTAATATAACCATATAAATACATTCCATTATGGCTTCAAATATGCTGTGGACAAATATTTACAACTCAATCACAAATTTGCATTTTGTTCAGTGATATATGAAATGAAGAATAACACCCCTAAATGAATTTTGAAAACAGTTATTTCTTGAACAACAAAAGTTATAAAAAATATGCAATATGAGCTTACATTGTTGTGTTAGTTCATTTTTCATCATTTTCCCATATTTTGTAAAATATCACTGAGTTGCTCAACATGTGAGGATGACTAATTACCTAATGGTTCTTTTAGTATAAAAGGCAAGGGATATGAGAAGCTAAAAATATTCTAGCTCTGTTTTTATTATCTGCACTCATATATGTTTGTATTCAAGTAGCAGTATATTTATACAACTGTCAAATTGGTTACAATGTTTCGAAAAGTTTTCATGTTAGCTATGCTTAGAAGGCACTGTGTAACAGTGATGGATGTATTTTGTTCTCGAAGTATTCAGGCTCAAATTTGTTACCCTGATTCCTTACAACTCCTATTGAATGATAAAATTGCAAATATTTATATATTAATTGTCAGCCCTGTAAGAAAAAATGGAAATAATTCCCAACGAATAAAATACTGGAATGAAATAAAAACCGCTCGAAGAAATAAATATTACTGGAAAAACATGATAACCTCTAAATGAAATTGGATTTTAAAGAAATGAATTTTGGCCAACTTGATTGAAAGAGTTGTGTATATCATTTATTTCTCATTGATTGTTATTTAAATATACTCGTTGTTCATACTTTTTTTAATTCTGAACAATGGGGTATTTAGGTTTTAATTTTGCCAAACAATATTCAATTAGGCCAAAAGAGATTTTAGCCAACCCTGTGACAACCTCTCAGGTTTTAAAGAAGGAGAATGATTTTGCTGCATAGAGCTAACTATGGGTTCTTTCTTCCTCACAGCTAATGCTCAGCTCATGTTCCCTGCAAATAGAGTTTCTCCATCAACCTCTAACGAGACTCCGTTAAAAAAATGAGGACTACAATCGGAACACCTCCCAGAGCCCCAGCAAGAACGCCTGTTAGGAACCTTATCTGAAGCCTGCCCCACAACCCAAATCAGCTTCCAATCAGCACCCCTGGACTCCCAGCCAGCACTTCAGGAGCAGTCCCTGTGATTACCCCAACAAAGATTTCAGTTATAAGTCCCATGAGGACTCCCATCAGAATCCCCCTCAGATCTTCTGTGGCAACCCAAGTCAAAGCCAGAGTCACAAGTCCTGCCACAGTTTTGTCAAAGGCCTCCATCAATGCTGTAAGTAGTAGCACTCCAGTGATGGCTGTTGGTGTCAAGAGTGGTAATTAACCTTGCCTAATAAGTGAGCCTTTAGTGAAGGAGTATGTATTTATGTATCCGAATTGTTTTATTATTTAAATTTTTAAACTTTGGATCAGCAGTGTATATGTTTCCAATGTAGTTTCAAAAGATTGTAGTTCAAATAATGACGGCCCAAGGTCAATTCTAACAATTGTGTTACATTTAAAAATTTTTTTTTATGCTTGGATTGCTCTTGTCTTAATAGTAGCTCAAACTTGTTCATAACATAAAATCAGGACCTTTGTTTTTCATAATGATTTATTCTTCATGTGCTGAGCCTTCAACAACTGTTGTGTGGTTTGTGCGATCATGATTGTTGATGTGTTCTAGCATTCTGGAGGTGACAATATAATTGAATCACAGAAGACGTGAGGAAGAAAGGTTGTTGGGTCTCATAATGTGTAACGTATGATACTTACGAGGTATGCCAATTATCAGCTCTACTTATATATTCTGTATTACATTTTGTTCCTGTTAAAATAAAAGCACACCGCTGTAAGCTTCTTCATGGGCATTACGTTTTAGAAAGTTCTTTGTTGCTTAAGCTCAGCAGGCACCAGGGTCCTACTGGCGTGTTTAGTGTTCGTGAAGTATTTATTCTCTGTGTATATATATTTGCCTTAAAGCATGGTTTTATCTTATAATTTAGGTTCCAATCATCTATGTGTGAAAGGATCTTACATATAACCAGTCATTTAGCTGATTCTCAGCTCAAGAAATGAAGAGGTCTAACAAACCCCAAGAAATACCTAGGACAGCTGGGTATTGTTATTTTTGAATTATAGAAATAGATTTTTTACTCCCTTGGTTTCTAATTATTAAATTATTCCATGAAGATTCTGTTCGATTTTCTATTAATTTCATGTCATTTCAAAGTAGATTCCATAACTAATGAATTTCGCAATACACATTTATTCCTGTGCATGTGATTTAATAGAGTGTGTATGTTTCATTTCAGGTCCCTAACCCAACTTGTGTATCACAGACTCAACAAATTGCTACTCCTTCAAATTTGGGTTCAACTGAGAAAGTTGAAAAAGATTCCTTCAACTGGACAGTGAGTGTTGCTTGTTTTATACTGTCTTCATTGTCATTTAAATTCTTTATATTCATGTAGAACATTTATTAAAAACACACATTAACTTTCCTTATTCTCCTATCTCTCTTCCTTCTCTTTCCCTCTCTTTTATCCCTAACTCACCTTACCATTCTCCTCCACTTTCCCATTCCTCTCGCTCAGGGATGGAAAAAACTATGGTTTTTTTGAAAAAAAAACACATTGGATTTTTTAAGTTAAATTTTTTTTGGGGGTTTTATTGTTTTTTTGGGCTTTATTGTTTTTTTTTTTGTTTAAAAGAGTTATTCACACAGCTCCAGTTGCCTTTTTTCCAGATATATATATGTACATATATACACTTTTTGAGTAAATATTGTTATTTGATTACTTTATTTCCAACATTATATTACATTATATGAATTATTACATATATGAACAATATATGAATTAAGTTTGTCCATCATAATTACCATTTACCAATTACCATATGCATAGGGACATAGCTCTGCAGTCTATAAAGATATAAGATGTGCAAAGAAAATTGCTGTGCTTGTCAATTCATAGTGAGTTGTTTTAACAGCAGACAGATGCAAGTCATGTGAGAGGGTAGCACCATGCAGATCATAAGTAACCACCACAAGCAACTTGAAGAAAGACAGCTGCACATCACTTAACAGGCATGCTGTTAACAACTTAACATGTGTATTGTGTGAGCTGGAGTGCTTAGCAACGCAAGCCAAGTCAATCAACCACACTGTTACATGTTACAACATGTAGTGTGACATGCCAAAAAAATTTTGCCCAAAAAATCACTTTTTGCAGTTCAGGATAGCAACAAACCCTAAAATGATAAGAAATAAATGCTCTAACAGATTCCATCGTCAAGTTTGCTCCAGTGCAGCTTGAATGCTTACCATAGGCCAGTCGTTTCTTTACTTTCTTACCCCATGATGGCTGCGGTCGTGTCTTACCCCATCTGAGTATAATTGTTAAGACTTATTTCAGGCAAAGCTCTCACAGGAGACAGATATTGAAGAGTGGTTGCTGAATACAATCCGGAGTTCATCAGCGCGCTTTATTTGTATAAATTGAAGGGCTCAAACATCTTCCGAAAACACTTGTTCAACAAGAATATCACTAAGACAATGACTCCTCGTTGATGGTGGGATATTCAAGACATGAAACAGCAGAAAATGTAGATTCCTGAAAAAACACTGACAGAGAGTTTCTGCAAGTTTATAAGCAATCTTCATTCTTGCCCGCAAGTTCAGGATCCATTGAGAGAATTTTCTCAACATTTGGAATTGTGTGGAATAAATTGAGAAATAGATTAGGATCGGAACGTGCACAGAAATTGGTCTCATTATATCGCCACCTCACAAATGATCATGATGTGGATGACGATGATGAAATGGCAGTGGATGTAGAAAGAGAAACACAGTAGTACTGTAGTAGCAGTCTAGTCTAGAAGACAGAGCAAAAATTCAGAAGTTTCTATACTCTCAAATAGTCAAACTGCATTTGTTTCTTAGTTTTTGTTTTTTACCTTGGAAATGGAACTCGTGGAAGTATACTAGTCCCTCGAGTTTTGTTCTGTGATTCGGGTTTTTCTTATTTTATTTTTATAGTGGTGTATTTTGTTTTTCAATATTTATTGTCATGGTCATGCAAATGCCTTGGACAAATTTTTGACAATATAAATATTTAGCTCTATTTGATTCTATAAGCTTGAAAACAAGTGAAATTTAAATAGCACTAATATACCCAAAAAAGCTCAAAAAAACATTATTTAGTGTTTCTTACGTGTTTTTTTTGGCCTTTTTTGGGTGGGTTTTTTGTTTTTTTATGTGCCAACACTGCTCTCGCTCCACCTCCATTTGATTTGTGTATTCTCAAATTATCAAGCCCCTAATATTTCTTCTTCACTTCATATTCCCACAGTCCTACTTTCCTTCCCTGTCGTGTACAAATAACGTATCACATTCTTCGTTACTTATTTTTGTTAGCGCTCAACCTCTTTTCATCTAAATTTTCCCTCCATTGCCTTTTTGTTTATTTGCTCGTTTCTTCCAGGAAAAGGCCTGTATGACGAAAGATGAAGCAACTCTGACCTGTAAGAAGAAATTGTTTGATCAGCCTTCTGCACTAGTAACGACCAATCGTTCGTCTACATTTTTAAAACCCAAAAGCAAGGGGGCTTCTCTCATGAGAAAGAGAGTTAGGGGACCTATCATCAATCGTCGGTATAACCTGCAGAACATAGTACGACAGTTTCATCCATCATTTTGTCCGTACATCACGGAATTTGTCAAATTTAAACTGAAAGGAAAGCGACGCTACCCATCGTTTCATAAGTGGATGGCAGTTAACATGCTAGTGAGTTGCAGCATATCCGGGTACAACTTGTTGAGGAGAATGCTACCACTACCATCGCCTTCTACTATTCTTCGTGTCCTGAAGGCCCACAAAATGAACCCCGGTTGCAATGAGCAGAACATATCAATGTTAAAACTCAAAGTTAATCCCCAAAGTGAACACGATAAGCTAATTTTCATCTTTATGGATGAAATGTCATTAAGAAGAGGCCTGTCGTACAGTCCAGACAAGAAGAAAATATTTGGGTACGCAGACGATTGTTTTAAGAGAAAAAAGAACTTGGTGTCATCAGCATTGTGCGTTATGGCGTGTGGGGTGAAGAAACACTGGCAATTTCCAATTGGATATTATTTAACATCGGGTGCTGTTCAATCTACCAGTCTTATTGAAATTCTTCAGGCCGTTATAAAATCCCTTGAAACTGAGGGCTTTGTAATGCTTGGAATAACTTCTGACCAAGGTTCAAATTTTGAAAAAGCTTTCAAATCCCTGGGTTGCTCACATACAAACCCAACTATTGAGCTAGGAACGAAGTCCTACTTTGTCTACAAAGACCCTCCCCATCTACTGAAAAACTCTAGAAATCTCTTGCTCAGAAGTGACGTTCCTGTGCCAGGCTTTAAGCACGCTGCAAGCTGGGATCACATCGTCACACTGTTTGAAAAAGAGAAAATGCACAGCTTGAAAATGGTTCCAAAGCTGTCTGATAGGTATCGAGAATCTGTTAAGAATAACCAATTTTGTGAATTAAAAAATGAGGATTTAGGGAAAATTTTAATTGTGTGTAATAAATTTTGTGCTTACTTAGAAATATCTCAGTAAATCCCAGCAGTACAGGAAGGTCGCTTCAACATGTATGTTTTTATGCATGTGTGTTTGGACTCAGCAAATGTTAGGTGGAGCGATAAGATGTAAGGGCTCAAACGATGTATGTTTACATTGTGTGTTGTTTCTGGAGAACGATGTATGTTTACATTGTGTGTTGTTTCTGGAGGGGACTATTTTGTGGTGTTAGCAATTTTTTCATTCGGGCGAGCCCTTGGAAACTTTAGACGTTCGGAAAAATGCCTACCCATGCGCAAACAAAAGTCGCCTTGTGGTCAAACATAAATCGAGACACTTGAGCCGAGAGAGGTGGCAAACCGACGGTTGGTTTCGAAGGCGCTTGAGCGTGGGAAACAATGATGCTAAGAAAGAAATAAAGGCGAGCTACGGAACTACCAATTAGAAAAGAGGTAGGCGGTCGCGGTTGAGGTCCGAAGAAGCCTATAGGTCGAATAGGAGAGAGCGGACAACCCTCAAGAAAATGAGCTGGACATGCGATGAACAATGGACAGTTCGACAACCGACGCCGCGGCGCGAAGTATAAGAAATAAAACGCGGGTGTGTTCACAGTAACAAACGTGCTTAAAGAAATGATGAAAAGTGCCTATATTGAAAATAATACTAAAGTTTACGCTATAATGTAAATCCGGAAAATTCATACATTTTTCGTTTCACTTGCAGAGAGGAAATTGTACGTGTTCCCTTTACCACGTTCACTAAGTGGAGCTGACCAAATCGACCAAATTGTATGAATCATTTGATGGAACGGAGATGCCACACTAGATGGGAGGGTAAGGGAAACATAGTTTCCTTTGGAAAAGATGTTATGAGATAAATATTGTGAAATTTCAATGTCATTCAGTGAAGTAAAAAATTGAGATATTTCAGGGAACGTCATTGACGCGCTTAAACGTAACAAGGTAAAATTTTGTCTTGAAAGGTAGGACGGAGTCATATATCTGAGGATTGATCAGCTCGAATGAAAGGAAATCGACGTGTAAATATGCTGAAGCGGAATGAGCACTACAACGTCATCACTAGACATTTCCTGAACAGTGAATAAGACAGGCCTTTGAACTGAAGCGAGTCGCGGACGAATGTTTGTGGTTGAAGTGACCATTGCCCACTGTGCTGCTGGAATACTGAAATGAGAATAGACCAGAATTTATCATGTCTCATGTGTAGCTCTTGTAACTTAGGTAAGGCTGGCCAGCCGAAACATACAATATAGTTGTGTAATGTAAGTCATTTGACGTATGCTATTTTGATTCCATTACTTAATTGGCATTATTCCTAATACCATTCATTGTGTGTACGCTCATTGATGTTTGTATGACGCATAGCTGGAAATCATAAATGTTAAGCATATTTTATCCTGTGTATCATGCCCCAATATTAGAAGCGATCGATCGTAACACCACGGAGGGCGCTCAGAAAACGCGCTGATGTAAGTCGAGTCAACCATCATTGGTGAGAAACGCTTTGTTTTAGTATATGTACTGTAATGTCAATTATTGTCCATGAATTTTTTTGTGTTGTATGTGTATCCCCTGGAGGTGGGCCAATTCCTCAATTCCGAGAGCCTGATCTTCTTGTTAATGAAATGTTAACAAAAGGAGACGGGAACATTTCTCGTGACATAGGCATGTGCACAGTTTGAGGTTTTCATCATAAATGAAAGTGAAACTTGCAGCTCAGGTGTTGTCGAATTCCACTGCTGCAGCTCTAGATACCGGTATTGCGCAAACAGTGAATAATGTGTCAGTTGCAGCTACTAGTTCTTACTGCAAGAAGATAAACGACATATTTGACGTCTTAAATTCCGTCACGTCGAGATGTTCAGTACCTTTACGAAGACCCATATGTACAAATTCGGACCAGTTCACGTTTCTTCGTGAGTCTGTGCTTTGGTTGCAAGAGCTACAAGATCTCAATGCTAGGAAACGATGTAGCTTTATCAATGGATGGATTCAGTCCATTAATGTGATCCTGCAGCTACGGCAACGCTTGGACGAGTATAAACTACCCTACTTGTCTACGAGGAATATATGTCAAGACGGGCTCCAGTGTTTCTTTGGCAAGATTCGATTCCTTCAGAAATTTCCGGACGCCAGAACATTTGCCGACAGCTACTCAAAAATCGCTACTGCGTCATTCATGCGAGCGCCATTGTCTGCTATTTGCAAGACTGTGGATGACCAGCTGGACGCGACTTTGGTTCACTTTTCGAAGGTAAGTGGTGATATTCATATAACCCTTGAAGTGATATTCAACATAAAGATCAAATACGCGTCGTGACGTCACGGTTGTAAAGTGTTGAGAAACTTTAATTGTTCGCGTTGGAAGAATATATTTTGAGTTATGAAATTCGATTCAAATGTTTCGTTTGATTATTGTTTTTTATTCTCGAAGGGAAAAAATAGTACATGGTCACTTTAGATGAATGATCACAGAAAGTGACCATGGTCACCTTATAATCCCAATACTAAGAACGACCGTCGTGTGTTTATATATTGATTTCTTTATATGTTTCGTGTTTGCCTCTTAAGAATAGATAGAAAGAAATTAGGACTGGCGGTCTTGGTTTTAGTTCACTGGTAAATTAATGCACTCATTATCGCTGTACAAGTGCACTATAATATAAGTCACTTTCAAAACATTGTAGAGATTTCAGAGCCTTATATACTCGAGTCCGTATCCTGTATACTGAGGTCGGCGGGGTTTTGCATATAACGCTACAATTTACATACTGAAGCTCACAGTTGCTTTCATTAATGCTGAATTTCTGTATCTAGGATATGACTCGAATGGCTAAAACTACTTCCATTTTAATATATAAATCACGTGGATTATTTGAGAAATTCGATGTTTTGTCTTTCCATCTGAGGGCTTAAAATAGGGGGAATTCGATAGCCAGTGAAGCCTGTATCACAGAAACGCGCATCACATAGTTTTTCAAGTATTACTCCTACTACTACTCCTACAGTCGTACTACTACTCCTACTCCTAGGAACTAGTACTAGTACCACTACTAGTACTAGTACCACTACCACTACCACCACCACCACCACCACCACCACAACTACCACCACCACTACCACCACTTCTACTACTTTTTACTATTTAAATATGGAAGTCGGCATGTGTAAATATTAAACTGTTTTCCTCCTCTGATTCAGCGACCAGAAGATGAGAATTTGTCTCTGCCGCCGGTTGTACTCAACGACGAAGACATGACTACCGCGAAGCACTTCGATGGCAACGAATCGGTTGGAACTCTGTTTGAGTCGGCAGAGGTCAACAATGCAGCAGCTTACCTGAGTGGGTATGTTGCTATGAAAGTTGATAGATATCACCGAAGTATGAAAGGTTCAATGTTAAAAGACTGTTCTGCGTGTTCGTTAATTATTGCGCCTGAAGACCTAAACACGCACCTCTTCGTGTCATTCAAAGAATATGTACAAAACAATGATCCGCAACGAAGCCTCCATTACTGCAGCAAATCTTTCATTGAAACAATCATGAACTACGAGAGAGTATTCTTGTTCTGTTTTGATAAGTTCAGTCATGTTCAAGGTTTCTGTGAACTACCTCAGAAGGTCATTGATGAAGCGTGCTCTCCGCCTGTATTGTGCGCTGCTGATGTGAAGGAGTTCTTCATCAAATTTTATGTGACTTGCAGGACTTATCAAACCATTAAGCACATCAATAAAGCCTTAGAGAGCAGTAATCCTAGTGATAAAATAAAGAAAATTACAAATCAATGAAATGTTACAATAAGACTTGGTTTTGGAAAAATATAGCTGCATTTCTTTTCGTTGCTCGTTATTTATTTCTTTGTAATGAACAGCATTGGTGCACGATTGTATACATGTTCGTATTGCTCTTTCTTAAGAATTGTGTAATAAATTTCTCCAAATTTGTCAGCTAATTCCGTAATTCCTTTTCGCTTTACTTTCGTTCCACCGTATTTTATGGAATTGAGCGCAGCGATATTCATGTTACAAGGTATCTGCGGTCGTGTAAAAACCTGTCAATTTGTTGCATATGATGCTGAATAGTGTCAATGAAAAGATTGTCACGCATGGATGGAAGGAGGAAACTCAATCAGAATTAAATACAAGTATGTAAATTTGCTTAGAGGAAGGACGGAATAATTTACCGCACACTTGTGGTATTTCTCATAATTGTAGAAGTCTGATTGACTAAGAAAGAAACAAGCAGGTTAACATTGAAATTATTGCTGGTGTTATTATTAGTTCTTTCTATTATTGGCAGTTCATTTATTCATAATCTATTCGCTGACTTATTACAATTCTCGTGCAATGTCTGTGTTTTAAAAAATAGTAATTTCACATTAGTGATCATAATATATATTTTTGATTCATTATTTACGATCTGCTGAACATATTATCGTTGTATATGTTGCCCCAAAAGTAACCGATCCTTTTAATTTGCCGATAAAAAAATATAATGAATGCTAGGATTTTGAAACTAATTTTCTTCTAAGGATATACAACATATGGTTTATGAAAGCTACGTTTTGAAAACAGGACTCTTTAAGTGATAGCCATGGCCGTTTTTACAATTTGAACTTTATTCTTTATCGTTTCAATAAAGCTCCATCGCGCATTACACGAGAGTTCAGCTATTTCATGAAAAGTTCATTTAGTTAGTGTACATTTGTTGATTTTGTTACATAACTCGTGACGAGTCCCACAAGAAAACCTCGCTTAGGGAACAAATTTGGAGAACGAGGGGTCAAGTGAATCATGATAAATTGTGGGTTTGAAACCGAAGCAAAGCGAGAGTAGCTTTTTAGTTGCTAAGTTAATTAAGTGCCACGTTATATGTAAGCATGAACAAATTTTTTAGTCGAATAAATAAGTATTAACATCATAGTGTTCATAGCTCTGCTTCCATCAACCAATTAAAAGGTCAATTAATTATGGGCTGCCCTCATTTTACTTTCTCTCGCTATGGACAATGTTTCATTTAATTTTCTGATGTCAATTTTCGTCAAAGAATCCCCGTTAGCTCTCATCGGTAACCGACGCCTTTATTTTCTGGTGTAAGTAGCCAACTATTGAATCTGTGGGAATTAGCTCTGACATAGGGATAGATGTAAATATATGTTTGATTTTGTTACGAACCATCTTTTTTTCGGTTCACTGGTGTCTTTTTTCAGCATCTGTTACTTTCTTTGTCCACTTTTATCATATTTCAATAACATTCTTCAATCTTGCTGTTTCTGTGCGTGATGTGTGTGGACGTATCTCGTCCTTTGATTCCCCATTCCCTTAATTGCACACTAAATGGCTTCTTCTGCTGTCCTTTCTTGGGACCACCTCTCACGTGGTGTGAGAGACTTAAACTAACTCAGTATGTAATCGTCGTGGTGTAATATATTACGCACTCTTCAAAGATGCGTATGATATGAGAATTATGTTGACTACTCATGTTACATGGAGATGTTTGTTTACTTTTGTCTAGTTTTACTATTTGTTTTCGATGAGTTGCGGAACGTAGCTTGTTGTAGGAAATAATAAGTACTTACTGTTGAGTACTTTCTTTTAGGAGCAATCAACAAAGTTGAACTGGTGTTCTTCTATTGGAGAAAGTATAGTATTTATTAGTAAACTAAGCTTGAATTATGTCCATGTATTTAGTTTCATGATAAAGCGTTACTGCCATCCATTAGTAGAAAATATAAAGTGCACTTTTACCATCCTAAATGTAAATATTTCATTTAATCTGCGTCGGAATTTTGTTACCGAAAATATGTGTCATGTCGATGACCCTAACTCACCAGTCTCTAATTCACCAAAGCTCGTGTTGACGAATATTGTTGGTTTGGAATCATGGACATTAATTCACGAATTTGTGGATCAAAACATTGAAATACTATACCCTCAAACAACACGTAAATGATAGCTTTTGTAAATTATGCAGGTACGGGTGTAAAAATGTCTTTGTGAATGCTCGTTACAATATGATCCAGAGCAAACTAACTTATTACGATGAAGTATTCATTGAATAAATAATACAGCCCCAGCGCTTTAGTTTTATTTACATTGCTATTCCAATCGTATTTGACTAGGTAAAAGATATGAGCAAACAAAGAACAGCTGGGAACGCCAGAAGCAACGCAGTCGAGGTGTTGTACGTCTGGCAGAAAGTGTACACGAAATAGACCAATCAGCGGCCGGCTATTGTGACGTCACGCTTAGCCAAGCATGAGGTCACACGCTGCCAGAAGCGGTCGTGCCAACCCCGCTATTTGAAACTACTTCTCTTCTCTGTACTGTGACTAAACTGCCCGCCCGCCGGTGTGTGAACTGCCCCTGAATTCACCGACAGTGGCTGAGCACTTCCGACCTACAGCTGTACGGCAGCTTATTCAACTTTGTACGAACTAAACATCTATATGGTACCATGGTCTATTACAGCTTTCACCTTTAGCCCTCGCTATTTCCTTTCAACCAATTTACGCCAATTCGATTAGTTGAATTTAGACGAATTTAACCAATTTTTCTTGCAGCCAATTTATTAGATTTAAGCCTGTATAAGGCAGGAGAATATATTGAAACAAACTTCAGCTTACCTATGAACTTAGGGCTTTTCCTCATGTGAAGCTGTTGTATGTCCTGAAGAGTGAAGACAGCCTAGATATGATACCTTTTGAAAATGTTTATCTTCCTGCTGTGTGCCTCTGATGTTATTGTGATATTTTTTCAAGTCTTTGTCTGTTTAACATTATAATCAGTCTGTTTATCATTGAAATGAAAGTTGCTAGAGTTGTTTCTAAGCAGCAAGCTCATACATTCATCGACAAACAACCTCTGGAAATTAGTATTAAATGTTTGATTTAAAAGTTTCAATAACAAAAGTTTCTTTTCATTTCGAAAGTTTTAGAATAAAAATGTAGAGAAAAACTCCAGCACCCTTTTAGAATGGGGTGAAATGGTTCCGTAGAAGGCATCACCTAGTTCTTCTATGTCAAACGTTGTAATGTGATCAATGCACCAAAAAATTTGTATCAAAATTAGGTTCATTTTCTTGATCGAGACAAGCGGAATGTGGGATTGAAATACTGAACACAGAGCCTGTTCAGTGCGTAATATAACTCATCTAGGAACACCTCGACACTAACGCCGCGTCGAAAGCCTCACACCTCTTTATGTGCAGAGTCAACTTCTCTTCGAATAAAGCTGATTGAAATGCTCGTCTCTTTATACTTGTTTCTATAAGTTTGATTTTAAAGTGAGAGTACGTATTAATTAGTAGTTCAAGGTAAACACTTGTGCTATTAGAATCTCATTTCACCATTGGTTATCAGGTACAATCAACATTTTTTTTCATCCCAGTTATTCCAGACGAAATACAACACGTGATGTTGATAAAACAGCAGGTTGGGGTTGTAAACACCGACACCGTTTTTTAACTATCAGAAAATGTTCCACCAACCCTACATTTCACGCATCTTGTGAAAATTAAACTTTTATAGGCTCGACAAATAGATGGTGATGCAGTTTGGTGTGGTATGGTTATGTTTTAAGCCCCCTCCAGACCTTGCATTACCATGTTGCTTGATGCCGCTTAGACGAGCTGTAGATAGCTATCCGACCGCTTGAGAAGCCGATTTTTCATGCCCACCAAGAAGCTGAGCGTTCCTGATTGCTGTCGTAGGGCGACGCGAGTCAGTGCACAGTACAATGAATAGAAGTATAGTAATTACAGTCAAATTAAAGGGAGATGTGCATCATTGACGTCATCACACCGTCGGACCAATCACCGAACGACTGGATGCTGCCAGATAAAAGTTTGAAATATTTCTGATGCAGTTTTATCATGGCGTCGTACGCGAGAACCAAGCGTTGCGATTTTCGTGATTGTATGAATACTTCAGAAAATAGTAACGTGATATTTCACCGATTTCCAAGAGCCAATTATAAAGAATGAATAGTTTTGGGTGAACACCAAAAGTTATTGGACGTGAAATTGGAAACACTTCTAACGCATCATTTTGTGTGCGAAGATCATTTTCGAAGGGATCAATATCGACGTATTTTGTCACCTTTCAGACGATTTTCAAAACTAGGAGAAGTACCTAATACTCAAAAAGAACTTTCTCAAGCTGCTGGTAAGATATTGCTAATAAAAACCTGTAAAATCAGTGCAATTAGAAGCTAGTACTCTGGATTCATGATTAGGAAAGAAAATGTTAGTTTTTTTGAGATTATTGCTAGGTAGTTAGGTTATCTTTACATTTAAACATCTAATGTAACATTTATTTTTATAAACTTCAGCTTCTCACACAAAACTGGATCTAGTTAGGCCTTTACTCAGTATTAACTTTGTCATTTGCTCTGCTTGGCCAACACATGATTGGTAGCAGTATGTCTAACTAGTTATGCTTTCCTTGGGTTTGTGGTGTTAGATTAGGCTTAAATTTACCTAATCCTATTTTGGTTAAACATGTTTTTTGTTCTGATCTCATAAGAAGATTCAATCTAATGTGAAACATATTTTTCTAGTTTTAGCTACTCAGAATGCATCATTTGAGTAAGGGTTATTAGGACCATTAGGCAATATATAATGCCATGACCCTCTCAAAAGTACCCAAAATCTTGAGATTTTCCAATGGCAGGATTTTTCTTACTGTTTTCCTACTGAATACTTGCAATGGTTGAAGTTTCAACATGTCAGTTTTTCAATTCAGAGTTTGTTGACCATTATAGGCAAAAAGCTTAACAGGCATGATGAGCACAGCTAATGATAGTATGGTTGTATTGGGGGAAAAAGACAGTAAGGAGGGTGGACAAGTAAGAATTTAGGAAAAGTGAATACCAGTTGCTGGGATCTGCTCATCATAAATTCTGCTAGTCATTGATGGACCTTTCCTAGATTTCAAAATGAGTTGACCTTCATCAGCTTGCTGTGAATGACAGAATGGAAAACTTCCATGAAGTCTATGTAAATGCCTAAACAGATCAAACCTTGTTCAAAATTTGATTACAGGAATTATTTTATTGCCTTCACTCAAATTAACATCAATGGTGAATCAGGGTTTATGGGTGATACATAATTACACTGCAGAGTCTTGACAGTGTCAGAGTTTAAGACAAGCTCAATGCTCTAGAGTTTATTAGATGTTTTACAAATTTTGGCTATTTTCTCTGAGGTATGCTTCTAAAGTAGTAGTGTGAGGCTTTGAAACTGTTACATTCTAATGAACCAGTGTCCTGAAAAACTTTCTACAGATGTCATTTTCTTTAGAAATCCCTATGCCTCTGGTTATTTCAAATGCATCATTTTCTGAAATGAAATGAAAAAATTTTTGATTAATATTTCCAATAATTACTGAAATAAATATATCACACAATTAGTCTCCAAAAGCGGTATTCAAATATTCAGGGGCTTTCATGTGTGTTATGATTGATGATTTTTTTGAATATTTTTAATTTTTCTTGAGCAGTTATCTTGATAATAAGCAAAAATTTGTCTGTATTTAAAATATGTATTATACATAGAGTCCCTACCCCGGATGCCAACTTTGGCAGGGTACTGTATGAGTTCACTTCAAGTGCATAGGTCCACTGGTGATGTCCAATGTTATTTGTTACACATACTAAATATGTATTTAAAGCTATTGCAAATATTATTGGATTTCAGGTAGGTAGATCAATTTATGTTATTCATATTGTGTTGATCTTATAAATTTTCAGTCCTTTTTGATGACACTGATCCACTACTCTTCTTTCACAATGTTCAACATGTATTTACTTATTTGAAAGATTCGGAGACTTGTATACTCAACTCCATATCCTGAATACTGACCTAATCAAGGAATTGCTTATCAAAAGTTTCATAACATATATGGAGCATCAAAAATTGAAATATTTTTTCTTGAAATTATGATAATGTTTATATATACCTTGATTTATAATAAAATTTTTCAGGTCAGAATGAAATACAATTCTGTACAGAAATTTATCAACATTTGAAGAATTGTATTCAAATGAACAAAAATGTGAAAACTAAGAATGCAAGCCCTTCATAGGGCATGGATGGGCAATAGGGTTAGGTTTGATTAGATAGGTTACCTATCTTGTGCCATAAGAGGGTGATGACCATACTCTGTATATAGAAATCCTTTTTCTTCAATGGAACTTGGGGTCTTCTCTCATTCCTACTTTGCTCTCTGCTTCTGGCTTTGCTGTGCTTGCACCTACCTAAATTTTGTTTCGCATCAGCCTCACTGATCTATTTCTGAGTTGTGATTCCTCTGACATTTATATTTATACAATATCCCAGTTATTTCAGTTACCGAGCTGCCTTTCTTGTCATTTTATTTGGTTTATCCTGTGTTATTGGTTGAGTCAATATTTTGTTCTGTTAAAAACTGTGTGATTTATGGTTTACGGACTTTGTTTTCACATCATCCATTTATCTCATTTGCCATCAACTGTTTACTATTGGGTGTTAACCAACTAATAATTTATTGCATCATTTTTTTTAGTTTGTTAGAAATACAGTATTTTTTATTTATATTTTTGTTTGGTTCTTCTTCTTGATTTGACCATTTGACAGATTGGACCTTTAGTGTTTGAGTGTACTCATAGGGTTGGGCCCTTACAACACAAACACATGCTGATAACTTACCATCACTGGTAAGAGGCTCAAAAACAAAGATGCTCCAACACAAAACAATAATAATATTTTGCCAATATGATCAGCCGCTCCTATCTTGGAGCTGAGAGTGGGACTGGACCACACTCTGATGAACCTGAACATAAGCTAATGAATCTAGAAGGAAATGGCATGCAGCTTTCTTTAGTGCTGAAATAATGGTAAACAAATGGGCATTGTACTTCATTCAATTCTGTTTCATGATATAAATATTGTATGATTGTAAAAACTTAACGACCTTTAATACAAAAAATTAAATAAACGTATGAAAGTAAGTCGCATAGACGGTCTTGGGGTCCCGCATGCCACTATGATGCGGCCGGGGTAAACCAGCAGTAGCTGTTGGGCCTGGATGTTGAAACAAATGCCCGGAACGCAAAGTTGTGTGTTTGTGAGTGGACTGGGAAATTTGTGAAGAATGAAATGTATATTTCTTTTTTCTCTCTTTTCTTTTTCCTTCTTGTTCATGTTTCGTAAACTTTACTCTTTCTGTGCTTGCTGTAGCTACTCCTCCTTTTTGGAGAGAGGAAGGTTTTTCATATGCATACATACATCTTAGTTTATATTATCAAAGATATACAAATGAGTGCAAAATATTAACGGTCACTTGAATGAATTTTTATCAATTCAAACAATCTGCATATTATACTTGCCTATTCTTAAAATTGTCATGAAAGATTCAATGGTAGGTAAGACTGTAAGACTTTGCCACAATCAAAGTATCCTGATGAAGAAATATTTTCTTCAACAATGATAGAAATATATAAGTATATTTTCCAAATAGTTTGAATTTCTTCGAAGAAGTTGTTTGAAAATATTAATTACTGTGGTTATATGTTTATCGCAATAAGGACTTTGATGATTTTTATAACTTGAAAACCTATATCTATCATTCACTAGTTCATCTGTGACAGAAAATTTTACTCAACATGGAATGCATAGGCAAAATTATTTTGCCCCCACAAGGGAGGGGTAGCTACAACAAACACAGAAATTCGCAGGTAGAGCATCACTCTCCACCTTTTCTTTATGTTTGTTGGTTTGTAGGAAGGTAATACAAGAAGAGGGGATTTTCATTCCTCTTGGCTCGTGACTTTTCATCGCCTGTTACGATTCACAGGGAGTACGGTGGAAGTATTCTTTTCCCCTCTTCCCACAGGGGAAAATAACTCAATTTACTCAATATACATAATGAAAAAATCTCATTTGCTGTGTTCCTAAAGTAAATACATTAATTGGGCTTGACTGTTTTTTATTACAAGTGTTTTACATTATTTCAATTTTGCAGCATGAATTTTTGAAGATGTATATCTATAAAATCCTTATGCTGTTTCCATGTGTTATCTTCATACTTGATAATCATTGTCAACTATTTTGCCTATACACAGATTATTGAAATATAATTTACCCCCTGGGGGCATAAAAAGCAGTAAGGTAAGGATAGTTAGGTTTGCCTCTCTTATGCTAAGTGGAATGACTATCCCAAGAATTATTTCTTGGAACCCATAGCCTTAGATATGTCTTCAGGACTTCTCTCTTCCATGCCAACTGGGCTTCCATCTTTCTTTGTATCATGTTAAACTTCCTCATCTTACTCTTGTCATTTTACGTGCTGTTTTCCTGTGTAAGAAAGGCAGCAATACTGCCTTAGCCTTGGATCTTTTTTTTTTGTCTAGTCCATACTACTCGTAGATGGTTTTGTCTCAATAATCTGTGTAGAATGTCACTTGCTGCTGGAACTATGTAGGCAGTGTGATACGTCTGTGTGAAATTCAATTTCTGTTCACATGCTGATTATGTAGAGCATGATTAAAAGCTCTTAATTAGATTTTGAATTCTGGAGAAATGGTGATAGTTTATAGGTTTTCTCCAGCATAACATCCTAGATGCACTCTTAGTGATCGTTGAATGACTCCGTGCCTGAAGAGGCATGAAAATATCAGATAATAATAATTATAATTTTAACGTTATTTAAACAAATATTGCTGGTTATTATGGAATACTTTAACTTCTGCTGTGGTGAAGAATTGTTTCATATATATGCATGGGTAACCATAGGCAATAAAGTTAGTTATATTTGTGTTGTGGGAAGTGGCAACCTGAGGAAGAATTGCCAGGGATCCCAGCCTTATTCAAGCCTCTGGGACATCTATCTTTGGTGCCTATTTTGCTTTTTCTAACTTTGAGCCTTCTTTGCTCAGTTTTCCTTGTCGTTTCGTCTTCTTTCTCCAATTTTTTGTTTTGATGCACACTAAATGTGTGTACATTGCCTTTGCATGTGATTCACATTAGTCCTTCTCATTCCATCCACTCTTTACAATGGTATAACTGCTCTGGCTAAAGAGGCTTCAACTCTTCTATTCAATTCATATACCTATAGAACATCTTTACTGATAAATTACACATGTGTGGTGGTAAATATTGTATTTTAGAACTCTTCCATGTCATTGATATATGTAGTTAAAATTTATGGGATATGAGATGGAGAAATGTAGTATACAGCTTGCTGTATTTTATGTCTTGGGAGAGTGTTTTTCATGAAAATTTAGGTGTAAGCTTTTTCTGTAGCCATAAACTAGATCTTTGTAGGTATGTCCGTACATTTGTGTGGATTGTTCAAGTTGGAAATCCATGCCTGTTTCTTTAGAGAAATAACACCATGTATTTCCCTGTAATTCCTTCTCTCAATTATATCCACATTATCCAACATAACTTAAATATTACAGTTGCAGGGTCCTTTGTTGATGAGTCTCCCCCTAACGATGAGCTGGTTCATGTGGGAAGCTCCGCATCAGTAGCATCTCATTCCCAATGCACTGCAACCTCTGTTGATGAAGCTCCAATCATTACAGGAAGCTCATCCGGTTTTCTTTCATCATCACGAAAAAGAAGCGCAAAGGTCTGTTTACCCTGATTCACCCATAATAATTACTGAGTTATCCACAATCCATAGTTTAAAGCAGAAAATGTAATTGTGCATATACATGACCAATCTGTTTTATTGCTGTGTGTATATATATATGCATAGAATTGTAGCAATTTGAGCAGTAGGTATATGTCTTTTTAGTATTGTTGGCAGAATGCATGCGATATAATAAGTGAACAAAAATCCCATGGAATGAATTGAGACTACAATAACAGAGGAATAGTGTGGTTTAATTTATTTTCTGACAAAATATAACTTTATGCTAAAATATCATCCTGTTTTTACCCATATACCTGTAAATCAATATATCTGTAAAATAGTATGTATGTACATATGTTAGTATAAGCATGTGTATCGATATTTTTAATGCATATGTATATGGCTATATCTCCACAAAAAGATAAGATAGGTAGTAAGTTTGGGTTAGTTAAGATTGCATATCTTGTGTTATGAAGAGTGATTTTATGTATATTCAGCAGAATATCTATCAAAACCAGGCGCCTGACGATTCCGTATCTTTCCCACTGATTCTTCACTTCTGCCATTGCCATCCATTATTCATTCCATTAACCTAGCAACTGCATATTTCTCTTTTCCACAGTACTTGTGATAATCACAGCTTTGTTATCTGCTTTGACATTTTTAAAAATATAATTTAAATTCTGCCCATTGCCTCTTTGCAACCCCATTTTAAGGCAATAATATATTTTGTTTTTCAACATTCAGTTTGTGATCTTTTCTTTCATTAGTTGTCTGTAACCTTTTCCTCCTTTCAGAATACTTTTCAAATTACTTGAAAGTCAACTTCAAGACTTTTCTTGCCGCCAATCGGCAGCAAGTAGCACTCTTTTTGCAAGTCAGGTTTCTCTTTGCTGCCCTTCTTTTCTCCTTGTAATGGTCATGCAACTTAGATTCACTTTTTTACAACTATTCCTCATACATCATTCTTTTATCAGTTGCCATTTGCAGCTTTTTACTCCTACACTTCCGACTTTCATTCCATATCTTTCTTCTTTTTCATCTTGAGTCATATGTACACTGGAGTCTTTTTCATGATAGTTTCGCCTTGCAACGTAGACAATTATCTTCTTCAAGCACTTTATTTTCAAAATCCGTCAAGTTTGGATAATTGAATATTAGATAATGACTACTTTATTGCTTTCATACCTCGAAGTTGATAAATTAGTTTTATAGTTTTGTTTTTTCATGATATTTTCAATATGGATGTTAAGCCTTGTATTCAAATAGTCAATCATAGTATGATATATCAATTTTTGTTTTGAACCTATTCACCAGAATTGCACAACCCTTTAAATTAACTGAAGAGTAAACAAGAACACTAATAATAGCTTTTGAACATTTTAGTTTGAAAGGATATGAATTTGGTGATTAATGTACTGAATCGTGAGAGAATACATTCAGCGTGGCTAACCATATTGTGTACCTTATTTCTAAAGAGTGTTGCATACTTTTCATAATTATGGTACTGTGGGCTCTGAAATAATATTTCTGTAACCCCTTTTACAGAAATACAACCAATACATACATCGTACATGATTGCTCCGTGAGCTCTAAAAATGTTTATCTTTGTGTTGTTTTTACATATTGATAACCTGATTGATAACCTTCAGGGATGTATTGTAATACATTTGACAGTATTTGGTATAAAGGGCACTATTGTTATAGGGTCTCAAGTATACATGTTTTTTGCAGGCAAACGTCAAGACAGTTGAAACTGCCACTCTGCAGACCCGACACTCAGCAGCTCAACTGGCCATAAGTCGTCTGGAGAAAGAGAAAGAGCAAGCCAACTCTCTCATGGCGGGTCACAAGACTGATCTTACTACGTTCAAGGCCTGGTCTTCTTTACTTTACTTTCATGTCACAGCTAGGTTTCCAAAGATGTTTTGTGTATACACACATGATTTAGATTATGAGGTATATATGATAGGTATTTGATTATAAGGTGTGCTAGAAGAAGACCAAAGTTAGGATGGAAAAACGGAGTGTTAAGAGCTTTAAATGACAGAGGTATGTCGATGGAAGAGGCATCTGTGTGTGCGCAGAATAGAGAGGAGTGGAGGGCAATTGTGAATGTTTGACTTTGACGCAGCATGAAGGGCATGGCGCGGAGGTGCCCGTTCATATTGAGGCGTGACTTTTAGAAATATTTAAAATAAAAAATAAAAAACTTAAATAATAAAAAAAAATTACTATGAATGATGGTCACGTCGAAAAGTTCGGGGGCCCCCGCGCCACTCATGATGCGGCCGGGGTAAACCAGCGGTAGCTGTCGGGCCTGGCTGCTGAATCCATATGCCTGGAGTGCAAAGGGTGTCCGATTGTGATTAGATGGAGATGTGTGAACGTTGAAAAATTTTCTTTTATCTATGTTTTTATGAAATTTTTTGGTTTTCTGCACTTATTGTAGCTACCCTTCCCTTGTGGAGGGAGAAAGCTCTCGCATATACATACATACATTTGATTATGAGGTATTTACTTATGTACGTGCAATGAATATATATATGCATTGCAACAGAGTGTGTCGAGAAAGAATTATACTTGTGATACGAGTCGAGTCTTGAATTATTTGAAATATGTAATGCTTCTAAGACTCGAAGTGGCGCTAAATCTGAAGATGCTTGAAAAATTGATTATTCAGTGTGCGGGTGCCAGTATGCGGGTGCCAATTGTGTTAAGTTGTGCGAATAGGTTAAAAGTTAGAAAAGGAATGACAAGCAACGTATTGGGGTTTCAAGGCATTTTTAAGTGATAGAGCCTTTGCGTTCCAATGTGAACATGTGAGGTTTATAGTGAATTTGTGATACCTTTGAATTGAGAAACTCGAAGACAGAGTGTAGTGAAAATTATTTACTTAGCTTTCTCCCACGAGACATTCTATTATAATACAAAGGCAAGTAGGGCAATTAGGTTCGATTAACTAAGCTTACCTAGCTTATGTTACTAGCATTGGCGACCTCAAGGGGAAATTAGGTGAACTGAGCTCTAGTTAGGGCTTGGGGACTACTGTTCTTCACCCCTAGCTTCTTGTATCTTTTCACCTTTTTGCTTGACTATCCTTGAACTCCATTTCCTCTACTTTTTTATCTTGCTGATTTCACGTGCAGGGAATGTGCAGAATAATAATATTATTATTACTAAGTCTGCACATTCCAAACTAATTCGTTCCTTCTCATTCCGCTTTAGAATGACAAAAATGGCTGCGGTTAGGTTCTTGGACGCTGATATTTAATTTCTCTTTTATTATTATGAAAAGACTAAATTGTTAGACAAGTTTCAGTTTTTCTTGGCTGTATTCATGAATTGAACCTTTTTTTAGGCTTCTTCTTGTTCCTGTAAGCGCACATTCGGCGCTCTCTCTGCTTCAAGTGATCCCAAAAGAATGAAATCATCTAATTTAAACGAACATGCAAGTTTCAAGGGACCTCGGGTAAGTGTAAGATTCTCTGCATTTTTGTTATCGTCACATTGAAATTGGCCACATGGAAAGAATGAGTGAAGGTCGACTCGTGAAGAAAGTGATGAGATCCAGTGTGAATGGAAATGGTGCTAGAGGCAGACTGAAATTCAGGTGGTGGGGTGGGGTGAAAAGAGCTGTGAATACTAGGGGCGTGTCAATGCAGAGGCAGCGGTGCGTGCGCAGAAATAGAGAGGAACGGAAAGCAATTATGAATGCCTGATTTTGACGCGGCAGGAAGGGCATGGGCCCGTGCATGTTTTACGCGACCTTTACAAAAAAAAATGTTTTATGAAAGTGAGTCGCGTAGACGGCTTCGGGGCCTCCGCGCCCCACTAAGATGCGGCTGGGGTAAACCAGCGTTAGCTGTCGGGCCTGTCATACCTTTGTCACTCATATCTCTTCACCCCATTCTCACTCCAAATTTTGGCCTACCTCTATCACTCTCTTTTATTTACCTGTGAACTCATCACTTTCCGCTAGACGATCTTCAATATTCTCTTGTGACGATATCATTTTAACACGTTGCACTCAACTCGTTCTGCCATGTCATTGACCACCAGTCGTTCTCTGCACTTCATCATTTCACCAGCTGTCTACCAGTCACCCCCGCCATGTTTCTCGAACATCTCATTTCAACTACATTGAACTCATCTTCTTTCACTTTGTCCCAGCCCACATGTTTCGGCCCATACATCACTGTTGGCACAACCACACTTTCACAGTTTGCTGTTAGCTCTCATACCTACTAATCTATTCCTTACGATCGCCTTCAATTCCACCCCACGCTTGATATCCCTTCGTGGTGGTGAATGCGAGAGTGCTGAGTAGAGGACTAGAAATTGTGGATACAATTGACCGAGAGTATGAAATAAATCAGTTGTTGTTTCTAGGTTCATACAAAGAAATTGCAGAAAGAGTTGATTGCAGCGAGTTAAGATGGTTTGGCACATGGACAGCGCATACGTGGAGATCGGCTCGTGAAAAAAATAATGCGATTATAATATAAATGGAATGATAGCTAGAGGCAAACCAAAATTTGGATGGAGGAATGGGGTGAAGAAAGCTGTGGATGTGAGAGGAATGTCAATGGATAAGGCAACTGTGCGTACGCAAAAAAGAGAGAAGTGCAAATCAATTTTGTTACATTTTAGTTTGTCACTATGAATGCGAGTCAAGCCGACAAGTTCTGGGTCTCCCGCGCTTTTTATGATGCGGTCGAGGGAACCATCGTGCTCTGTCAGGCCTGGCTTCTGACAGTATGTGCATGAAATACCAAGTTTACATGCGATTGTGAGTTGAGTATGAATGTATGAGTGTAGACGTTTTCTTTCATTATATTCAATGCACAACAATTAGGTTTCTTGCAAATATTTGATTTGCTGTGCTTGTTGTAGCTACCTCTTCTTTGTGGATAGACAAAAGTCATGCCTATGCATTTTTATACGTTTATATTTTTTAGCATCGAAAATAAATTTTGTATCCGATTTATCTTGTGCTGGTTAAGTTTTTGATACTTTGATAGTATTTCGTTTTTCAATGTTCGACCTACGAAATATTGATGATTACCTGTTTTTTTTCAGTCTGCTCCTCCAAAATTACTAAATTATGACCGATCTACAGTTGAAGTATCACAAAAAAACCTTCCCATTGCGATTTCTGTACCAGATTGTAAGCCACCGCCCAAATGTAGGCGCAATCTATTTGGAGAAGGTTATCCCTCAAATACTTTCACTGATATACAGTTCAGAAGGTTGAAAGCTGAGAAAAAGGTTCATCGGAGAAGTGTGAAAACTAAAACAAATGCTTCAAAATGCCGACGAAAACGTGTCAATGTGGATGATTTTTTAAATGACGTTCATCCTCGTTTGGGCAATTACTTGCCTGAATTTATCCGTCTGAAACTTCGTCGAAAATCCAGGTACACTGTTAAACAAAAATGGATAGCATTAAACATGCTCATGGGTGGCCGAAAGGTGTACGAAATCAATAGAAAATTTCTGCCATTGCCTTCACAATCCAAGTTGAAGAAACATTTGCAAGATTGCAAGAAGAAGCCAGGAATAAACTCCTTGAGCGTTGAAATGATCAAATCAAAAGTAGACATCGTTGAAGAGAAAGATAAACTCTGTTTTTTGCTCCTCGATGAAATGTCTCTCCGCAAAGGATTAGTGTTCGACCCGAAGGAAGACAGGGTTGTTGGGTATGAAGATGATGGGCAGACACGTTCTCCTCTGCTTGCAAACTCTGCTCTATGTGTAATGGCCGTCGGCGTGATAAAAACTTGGAAACAGCCAATAGGGTATTTTCTCACCAAAGGACCCATGAAATCCCCCCTGGTTATCAAAGTCATCGAAGAGGCTGTTCGTGCTATGAAGTCGGAGGGTTTTCTTGTTCTTGGTATAACGACTGACCAGGGTTCAAATTTTGAGAAGGCATTCAGGGACTTAGGCTGTTCTGTTGATAGACCACAGATTTGTATTGATGGGGAGACTTGCTACATTTTCCGTGACCCACCCCATCTAACTAAGAGTGCGAGAAATTTCCTTCTGAAAAAAGAAGTTAAAATGCCTTCATCCGGACCCTCAGCCAAATAGGAACATCTCCTGGAGATGTTCAGCATCAATGAAATGAATAGCATGAGATTGGTACCTAGGCTCAGTCGAAAACATCTATCAGATTTGCACTTTCAAAACAAAATGAAGTGAAGCTGGTAACTCAAGTCTTGCCCAACAGTAGTTCTTGTGCTATCGACTATCTCGTAGCAAATTGTCGTATAGGATCTGATCGTCTGAGCACTAGCACATATTGCAAGAAATTCAACGATATGTTTGATGTTTTGAACTCTTCGTCTTCGAAGTCCGTAGTTCCTCTTCGGCGTCCGATCAACTCGAGCAGTTCTTCATTCAAGAAGATACCATCCTACGTTGCTTGGTTGAAAAAACTCGACGAAGCCAATCATGATCGTCGACCTCTTTTCATTCGTGGTTGGGTCCTTCAATGTTCTCCAAAGTTTGAGGAATAAATTAGATAAAATGTCACTTCCTTACCTTGCTACTAGGAACTTGTGTCAAGACAGATTGGAAAACTTTTTCTGCAAAATCCGATTAATTCATAAGTTTCCTAATGGCAAGCAATTCATCGACAACTACTCATAGTTATGTGTTTCGTCACTCATTGGACATTCAGTGTCTGGGAACTGCGAGACTGGCGGGAATGCAGGAGAAGAATTCACCGGATATATCTTCAATGTAAGCAATACCACTTAATGCATATAAGAAACCTTAGACATAACTCCATTCCCGTATTTCGTTGTAGTTTGTTTAAGTTTGCCTCTGAATAGCACGTTTGATACACAAAATACCTTAACGAAGTAAACTAACCTTTGTGTACATTTTTTTTGTTGAAGTTATCGCCTAAGACCATAATTATAGAGGCGATTTTCTTTGTGTCATTAACCGGGAAAGCATTCCAAGCGCTTTGGAAAATTGTTTATGTACAATTTATTTAAAACAGCAGTTTTAAGATTTACTTCTAATGTGATGAATATTTTTCAATTCTTTTCCCCTTAGAAAAAGAAGCTTCAGACTGAACGGGCATCGAAATTTGAGCTTGATGAAGCTCACATCGAAGCAGCTCTGACTTTTGATGGACAAACGACCATTGGCGGTGCCGCGAAGTGTATCGTTTGAGAAGGAGCAACAGGCTATTTCAGCGGCTACCTAGCGCACAAAATGAACTCCTATCATCAGCGGATGGATGGCGTGACGCTAATGAATTGTTCGAAGTGCTCATCAATCCTCACTACCCAAGACCTCAACCTGCACCTATTTGTTTTGTTTAAAGAATACCTAGGAACCGTCGACTCGTCAAAGGGTTTGAAGTTCTGTTCTTCAGATTTTATTGACATTATTTCCCAGTACGAGAGAGTTTTTTGTACTTTTTCAAACATTTCAGCCACATGCCTAATTTTTCAACCGGTGTTATCAATGTCATTTCCAAACGCTGCTCTCAACCATCTCTCTGTTCCTCTAAGATAACACAGTTTTTAGAGCGATTCTTTGTCAAGTGTCGAACTTTTCAAGCTGTAAAAGAAATGAACAAAAAATACAGTCTACCTCAAAATGTAGTGACAAGGTTAAAAAGCTCATTCATGCTTAAAAAGTGAATTTTGTGCACTCGATCGATTCATAATGTACAGTATGAAATGAAGCACAAAAACTTCAACTGTTTGAAAACTTCAACTTTTTTGATCGTTCCATGCTAGATGGTCCCTCTCATAACTCATAAAGCTTAAGATAGGCTATAAGTTAAGTTTGCCATCTTGTGTTATGTAGAGTTGCGACCACAAGTGTAATTACTAGGAATCCTCAGCCTTCGAGGTGTCTATCTTTTGCGCTCGATTAGCTTCCTTCTACGTTTCCTACTCTCTCACAAGCTCTACTACGAAAGTAAAAACTATTCACAGCCTCAAACAACTTACCGCCTACTCCGTACACCTTCCACACTTCCCACATCGCCTTTCGGTCATCTGTCATACACCTTCTCAGGATCCGTAAATTCCCAGAACAATTCCTTACCTTTTTCCAATAATCTCATACAGCTGTCGCACTGTAAATATCTGGTCTACACAACTCCTGCCTCTCCTAAAACCGCAACAATTACCATTCACTCTCACTTTAGCTACTAAGTGATGATCTGACTCACCCCCTCCTCCTCATTTTTTGTAGGATGCATAAATTTAATTTTCGTAATAATGTCTTAATATCCTTATTTGTCATTATGATAAATTTTCAAGTCTTTTTTAAGCTTAATAATATGCAAGGTTTCTTCATGTTAATGACACTATACCTTATGCAATTTGTACGATATTACTTATGTGACGCTAGAACCTCTGATTCAAGAAGAACGCATGATTTATTGTAGACTCTACGCCAAATGAAGGCACCACCGAATATACGGGCTATAGTGCTGCTATACGCGGGAGTGAGTAGCTCCCGCGTATAGTTCGCAAGCATCCTTCCCCTCTCAGAGCTCTTGAGCGACTGAATGCCATTGCAGTGCGGGCTTTCCCACAAGCCAGTCTGGTCATCAGCGGTTCTTTTGCAGCGCCACTCCGACGTCCAGAGGCAACATGGTAATGCAAGGTCTGGAGGGGGCTTTAGGCAATGTGTGTCGGCCGTTCGAAGACTGACACAATTACCCCAAAAAAGTATCAGTATATTACTTAAATCCATCCGACACTTTCATTGTTATTTACTGGGGGACGAGCAAGTTAGCCATTCGAAGACTGAACTGCTCACCCACATGTGTGTGGAGAACTTTTAAATTTATTAATAATGATTGAGCACCTACAAACAACAGCTGAACGGTAGCTTGTACTACTCTACACCCACTGTACATGTATGTAGTTTTTGTGTCTACCAGCAGTTTTCACCATTAGCCTCACTAATGTCCTTTCAACCAATTTAAACATCTTATTGCAGTCATACTAGATTACAGCATTAGAATGTAACGCATCCCCTTACTAATCATTTTCAGGATTTTCGTCTAGTGAAGCTGCAGAGGGTCTTAAGAAATGAGTACAAGCGCGATATAAGCGTTTCCGTAGGTTTCTAACTTGCTACCCATTTTGATATTTCTCCCGGTTCTCGTCTGTTTAACAATACAATTAGCATTTTTATCAATGCAGTGGAAACCCTGAGCGTTCCTTTCCTTTTGGCTAACTTACGAATTATTTATAGATAGATAAGCTCTGAAACATTGGATGGGATGATTTATAAAGTTTTAAAAGTTCAAAAGTTTTATACTTGGCTCTGAACTTTTAAATTAATGTTACTAAAGCCACCGAGTAAAGAGAACCAGAAATATGGTTGCATTCTGGATTCAATGACATTCATTTGCCCAAAATTTGATGATATGTTAAATTTACACGGAAATAATTCGACCATGCAGTAAATATTAGTGTGAGTAGTATAATACTTCGTGAATAAGATATTGATTTGGCATTTTAAATTTCTCAATCGGTAATAAAAAATACTTTGTTTTTAGACCTTATTGAGACATTTCATTGAGGTAATTCATTCAGACCTTATTTCTGCTCCAATATTTTCACATAAATATACGCAAACATTTTACAACGACTCAAACCGTAGAAATGACGAGCGCAATCGTAAAATTGAATTCGACATGATTGTAATTTTTATTCTGTGTACGTAGGTAAATTGATCCTTTAATTGTAGTAATTAAACTAAAACTGGCTACCAGGAATAAATCTATAGCGTCAAATTGTAAAACTATGAGCTGATGATTGTGTCAATTTTTGGAAGCATTTCTCTTGACGAATGATTTGCTGAATGGTTTTGATGCGGGTTATTTTCAAAACTAATTTTTAAAATCAACTCTAATTTGAGTTCAACATTGAACTTCAGTTTATTCCTCTGCAGGAAACGTTTTGAATTTATACAATGATTAAATTTAATCAAATAGAGTGTCTGTGATCTCGATGATTCTCCCTGCTCCATTGGTTGTAAGATGCGGTAAACTGTATTTTTATATTTCAATTATTCTAAGTGAAATACAAACGGGAAAGTGTAGACAAAGTCACATTTGAGCGTTTAATCTACTACATCATATGATAAGAGCCAGAAAAATTCACCTACCCTTCATCACAATCATGTAAAAAAATTAGATGACAAGCTAAGCTGAACAACGTTAATGCCTTTCGAGCTGGTTTGGTTATGGAAGGCAATGTATGTCGGCCATTCGAAGACTGACACAATTACCTCAAAAATTATTCTTTTGTACGGCTAAATTAGGATGGAACGAGCAAGTCAGCCATTCGAAGACTAAACTGCCCGCCCGCCTGTGTGTGAACTGCCCCTGAATTTACCGACAGTGACTGAGCACTTCCGACGTACAGCCGTACGGCAGCCTATACTAATATGTGCAATCTATACGTCTATATAGTCCCTGGGTTTATCATCGGCTTCTATCTTCAGCTCTCCTTATTTTCTTTCCACCGATTTACGTAACCAATTCACATCAATTCAATTTGTTCAAGATATACCAATTCAACAAACCTTTCCTAAAACCTATTTATTGGAGTCAAGCCTGTATAAAACATGGGACTATATTGAAATGAGCTTCAGCATGCCTGTGAATTTAGGGCTTTTCCTCAGGTGATGCTGCTCAGGGTCCTAAGAATTGAAGACAGCCTCGATATGAGAACTTTTTCAAACTTTTAGCTTGCTACTGCGTTCCTTTAATATTATTAAGATATTTATTCCCGTTTCGGTAGCTTTGACCGTATAATTCTCCTTTTTATAAGTGAAATGAAAACCACAAGAGTGCCTTCTCATGGAATAATTAATGAATTTGTCGACAGACAAACTCTGAAAATTAGGATGTCATATTAAGTTTTAATGTTTCAAAAGTAATAGAGATAAGGAAATCAGAAATTTGTTTGCATTTTGATATTCACTGGCAGTTATGTACCAAATGTTGATGATTTGTGAAATATCCATGGGAATGATAAGAGCATGCAGAGTATGTACGTATTAGTAGTATTATCTTATGCGGATAGAATGTTAGTTAAGAGTTTTTATTTTCTCATTTCGTAACGTAATAAATGTCTAATTCAACGTTTTTAGTTGATCAAGATCTAATTTAGGCTCCAACGTTTATACATAATTGTACGCAAACATTTTACAGCGACTTAAATCCTCAAAAAAGCGAGTACAAGTATTGCTACAACATGATTTTGAACTATTATATTTTCTATTCGATTTACATAGGTATAAAGATTATATAAGCGTAGTAGGTAAATTGTAGCTCACAGCTACAGGTGAAGCTAGGACGCCACAGTGTACAAATTCAAATGGTGATACTATCAGTTTTTTAAAGCATCTCTTTTGCCCAATGATTGATCCCATCAACTACTGAAGGATCACGGTGTTCTCTCCGACCCAAATGTTGTTCGTCGTGTGACGCAATCATTCCCAAATTCTCTGATGTAAATTCTGAAATTCAAGCTTCCTTCAATTCATTTTCCCTATTCATTTGGAAAAATGAAACGAAGCAAGTAGTTAATATTTGAGATCATATTTATTAGAACTTCACAACCACAATGTAATAACTAGAAAGAATCTACTCATTCTGTTAAACGTTCCGGAGACCAGCTCCATCCCTATCATAGGTCGTAAATTGCAGTGATCAGTTCTTCATATTACAATTATTCTAGATGAAATAAAAACGGGAATGTGTCGACGAACATGACTTTAAGCGTTTTAAACGCCTACTTTGCCTAATAACAGCAAGAAAGTATTCATCCACCCTACATCTAACGTAAAATTTGAGAATTAAACGATAATAAGTTAAACGAGTGATGGTGATGGAATTTGGTGTGGCTTGGTTATTCTGGGCAATGTGTGTCGCCCGTCCGAAGACTGACACAATCGCCTCAAAAAAGGAAATTTTCAAATTTAATAGTTTCATGGGACGAACAATTTAGCCATTCGAAGACTGAACTGCTCGCCTACCTGTGTATGGAAGGCCTTTACATTTGGTGACGATGACTGAACACATCCAACCGACAGCCGTACGGCAGCCCATACTACTCTACACCCACTGTGTACGCTGTAGTCTATGTCTCTATCATCAGCTTCCAGCATTAGCCTCCCTAATGGCCTATCGACCAATAATTTAAACATCTTATTGAGGCATGCGAGATCAAAGTGTGTAAATGTATTGAAAAAAATCCCACTAATGGAAAATTTGTGTCTTTTCGTCAAGTGAAGCTGTTGAGGGTCCTAAGAATTGAAGACAGCCTCGATATGAGAACTCACTGTATGGAAAATTTTAGCTTACTTTTGATTTCCTCTGATGTTATTGTGCTATTGCGTTCCGTTTTCGTCTGTTTGACAATACAATTAGTCTTTTCGCCAATCCAATAAGACCATAAGCGTTCCTTTCCTTGGAAACAACTTATGAACTCATTTACCCAGATGGGCTTAAAGTAAGGGTGAAATAATTAGTTTTAAAATTTCTTAAGAGAGCGGTGTAAAAGAATCAGATTTTTTATTACATTTGAGATTCAACTGCATTAATGTACCAAAAATTAGTGATTTGTGAAATATCCACGTGAATTATTGAACCCTGCCGGGTATGTTCCTGTGAGTTGCAGTATGTTACGTGAATAAGATTTTAATTTGGAGCTTTATATTTCTCATGTGGTAATGTAAATAACTTTTTTGATACAAGTAATGCAATGAGACCTTATTTCCATTCCAATAGTTCCACGTAATTAAACGCAAACATTTTACAACGACTCAAATCGTAAGTATGACGAGTACAATCGTAACAGTTCTGTCAGGCCTCATTCCAGTTTTCAATCGATGTACGTAGGTAAAATAATCATTTTAGCGTAGTATTTAAACTGAAGCTGACCGCCATAAATGAATCTATGAATCCACAGTATAAATTCAAACTGATGTTAATGTCAATATTTTAAAGCATTTCTGTTGCCGAATAAAGGAATGCCAATAAAATTTGATGCTCCGTATTTTCAGAATGTTGTCATTAGAATTAATTCTGATCTAATTTTAATACTGAACTTCTGTTTAACCCACCGCAGAATACGTGTTATATACACGTGTATATGTATTGATCAAATTTCATCAAATAAATTTCAATTTTTGGTTATAGATTTGATGTGTAGATTAAATTTCATCAATTAAATAATCTGTGCTGGCGATGCCCAGCTCAGAATCTTCCTTCATCATTGGTTATCAGGTGCAGTAAAATGTTTTTTTTATTACACGTAATCTAGACGAAATATAATACGGGAAGGGGTAGACAAAGTAATTTTTGAGAGCTATATACGCCTACTTTGCCTAATAACAGCCAGATAAAAAAATTCTTCCACCCATACCACACACATTTTGCGAATTATATAATAATTAATTCAACGAAACAAAGGTAATGTCTTCACAGTTGTTTGGTTAACGAAGGCAATGTATGTCGGCCATTCGAAGACGGACACAATTGCCCCATAAATAGGCGAGTCATAAGCGTAATCTCAGTTTTGTTCGCGGGGAACGAGCAAGTCAGCCATTCGAAGACTAAACTGCCCGCCCGCCGTTGTGTGAACTGCCCCTGAATTCACCGACAGTGGCTGAGCACTTCCGACCTACAGCTGTACGGCAGCTTATTCAACTTTGTACGAACTAAACATCTATATGATACCATGGTCTATTACAGCTTCCACCTTTAGCCCTCGCTATTTCCTTTCAACCAATTTACGCCAATTCGATTAGATGAATTCAGACCAATTTAACCAATTTTTCTTGCAGCCAATTTATTAGAGTTAAGCCTGTATAAGGCATGAGAATATATTGAAACAAACTTCAGCTTACCTATGAACTTAGGGCTTTTCCTCATGTGAAGCTTTTGTGGGTCCTGAAAAGTGAAGACAGCCTAGATATAATACCTTTTGAAAATGTTTATCTTCCTGCTGTGTGCCTCTGATGTTATTATGATATTTTTTCAAGTCTATGTCTCTTTAACATTATAATCTGTCTGTTTATCATTGAAATGAAAGTTGCTAGAGTTGTTTCTGAGCAGCAAGCTCATACATTCATCGACAAACAACCTCTGGAAATTAGTATTAAATGTTTGATTTAAAAATTTCAAAAACAAAAGTTTCTTTTCATTTCGAAAGTTTCAGAATAAAAATGTAGAGAAAAACTCCAACACCCTTTTAGAATGGGGTGAAATGGTTCCGTAGAAGGCATCACCTAGTTCTTCTATGTCAAACGTTGTAATGTGATCAATGCACCGAAAAATTTGTATCAAAATTAGGTTCATTTTCTTGATCGAGACAAGCGGAATGTGAGATTGAAATACTGAACACAGAGCCTGTTCAGTGCGTAATATAACTCATCTAGGAACACCTCGACACTAACGCCGCGTCGAAAGCCTCACACCTCTTTATATGCAGAGTCAACTTCTCTTCGAATAAAGCTGATTGAAATGCTCGTCTCTTTATACTTGTTTCTATAAGTTTGATTTTAAAGTGAGAGTACGTATTAATTAGTACTTCAAGGTAAACACTTGTGCTAGTAGAATCTCATTTCACCATTGGTTATCAGGTACAATCAACATTTTTTTTCATCCCAGTTATTCCAGACGAAATACAACACGTGATGTTTATAAAACAGCAGGTTGGGGTTGTAAACACCGACACCGTTTTATAACTATCAGAAAATGTTCCACCAACCCTACATGTCACGCATCTTGTGAAAATTAAACTTTTATAGGTTCGACAAATAGATGGTGATGCAGTTTGGTGTGGTATGGTTATGTTTTAAGCCCCCTCCAGACCTTGCATTACCATGTTGCTTGATGCCGCTTAGACAAGCTGTAGATAACTATCCGACCGCTTGAGAAGCCGATTTTTCATGCCCACCAAGAAGCTGAGCGTTCCTGATTGCTGTCGTAGGGCGACGCGAGTCAGTGTGAGAGCAGCAGGCATTGCGGAAGGTCGTGTCGGTGGCGCGCTCCGCAATGACTGACGGGCTATACTGCTATACGCGGGAGTGAGTAGCTCCCGCGTATAGCTCGCAAGCATCCTTCCCCTCTCTGAGCTCTTGAGCGACTGAATGCCATTGCAGTGCGGGCTTTCCCACAAGTCAGTCTGGTCATCAGCGGTTCTTTTGCAGCGCCACTC
This sequence comes from Morinoia aosen, assembly GCA_030386875.1. Classification (NCBI taxonomy): domain Eukaryota; kingdom Metazoa; phylum Arthropoda; class Malacostraca; order Amphipoda; family Talitridae; genus Morinoia; species Morinoia aosen. The sequence continues at coordinate 21,679,492 of CM059570.1, forward strand.
CGACGTCCAGAGGCAACATGGTAATGCAAGGTCTGGAGGGGGCTTTAGGCAATGTGTGTCGGCCGTTCGAAGACTGACACAATTACCCCAAAAAAGTATCCGTATATTACTTAAATCCATCCGACACTTTCATTGTTATTTACTGGGGGACGAGCAAGTTAGCCATTCGAAGACTGAACTGCTACCCACATGTGTGTGGAGAACTTATAAATTTATTAATAATGATTGAGCACCTACAAACAACAGCTGAACGGTCGCTTGTACTACTCTACACCCACTGTACATGTATGTAATTTTTGTGTCTAACAGCAGTTTTCACCATTAGCCTCACTAATGTCCTTTCAACCAATTTAAACATCTTATTGCAGTCATACTAGATTACAGCATTAGAATGTAACGCATCCCCTTACTAATCAAGTTCAGGATTTTCGTCTAGTTAAGCTGCAGAGGGTCTTAAGAAATGAGTACAAGCGCGATATAAGCGTTTCCGTAAGTTTCTAACTTGCTACCGTGTTTCTCTGATGCTATTTTGTTATTTCTCCCGGTTCTCGTCTGTTTAACAATGCAATTAGAATTTTTATCAATGCAGTGGAAACCCTGAGCGTTCCTTTCCTTTTGGCAAACTTACGAATTATTCATAGATAGATAAGCTCTGAAAAATTGGATGGGATGATTTATAAAGTTTTAAAAGTTCAAAAGTTTTATACATGGCTCTGAACTTTTAATGTTACTAAAGCCACCGAGTAAAGAGAACCAGAAATATGGTTGCATTCTGGATTCAATGACATTCATTTGCCCAAAATTTGATGATATATTAAATTTACACGGAAATAATTCGACCATGCAGTAAATATTAGTGTGAGTAGTATAATACTACGTGAATAAGATATTGATTTGGCATTCTAAATTTCTCAATCGGTAATAAAAATGACTTTTTTTTGAGACCTTATTGAGACATTTCATTGAGGTAATTCATTCAGACCTTATTTCTGCTCCAATATTTTCACATCAATATACGCAAACATTTTACAACGACTCAAATCGTAGAAATGACGAGCGCAATCGTAAAATTGTATTCGACATGATTGTAATTTTTATTCTGTGTACGTAGGTAAATTGATCCTTTAATTGTAGTAATTAAACTAAAACTGGCTACCAGGAATAAATCTATAGCGTCAAATTGTAAAACTATGAGCTGATGATTGTGTCAATTTTTGGAAGCATTTCTCTTGACGAATGATTTGCTGAATGGTTTTAATGCGGGTTATTTTCAAAACTAATTTTTAAAATCAACTCTAATTTCAGTTCAACATTGAACTTCAGTTTATTCCTCTGCAGGAAACGTTTTGAATTTATACAATGAATAAATTTAATCAAATAGAGTGTCTGTGATCTCGATGATTCTCCCTGCTCCATTGGGTGTAAGATGCGGTAAACTGTTTTTTTTTATATTTCAATTATTCTAAGTGAAATACAAACGGGAAGGTGTAGACAAAGTCACATTTGAGCGTTTATTCTACTACATCATATGATAAGAGCCAGCAAAATTCACCTACCCTTCATCACATTCATGTAAAAAAATTAGATGACAAGCTAAGCTGAACAACGTTAATGCCTTTCGAGCTGGTTTGGTTATGGAAGGCAATGTATGTCGGCCATTCGAAGACTGACACAATTACCTCAAAAATTATTCTTTTGTACGGCTTAATTAGGATGGAACGAGCAAGTCAGCCATTCGGAGACTAAATTGCCCGCCCGCCTGTGTGTGAACTCCCCTTAATTTATCGACAGTGACTGAGCACTTCCGACCTACAGCTGTACGGCAGCCTATACTGATTTGTGCAATCTATACGTCTATATAGTCCCTGGGTTTATCATCGGCTTCTATCTTCAGCTCTCCTTATTTTCTTTCAACCGATTTACGTAACCAATTCACATCTATTCAGTTTGTTCAAGATATACCAATTCAATAAATATTGCCTAAAACCTATTTATTGGAGTCAATCCTGTATAAAACATGGGACTATATTGAAATGAGCTTCAGCATGCCTGTGAATTTAGGGCTTTTCCTCAGGTGATGCTGCTCAGGGTCCTAAGAATTGTTGACAGTCTCGATATGAGAACTTTTTCAAACTTTTAGCTTGCTACTGCGTTCCTCTAATATTATTGAGCTATTTATTCCTGTTTTGGTAGCTTTGACCGTATAATTCTACTTCTTATAAGTGAAATGAAAACCACAGGAGTAACTTTTCATGGAATAATTAAAGAATTTGTCGTCAGACAAACTCTGAAAATTAGGATGTCATATTAAGTTTTAATGTTTCAAAAGTAATAGAGATAAGGAAATCAGAAATTTGTTTGCATTTTGATATTCACTGGCAGTTATGTACCAAATATTGACGATTTGTGAAATATCCATGGAAATGATATGAGCATGCAGAGTATGTGCGTATTAGTAGTATTATCTTATGCGGATAGACTGTTAGTAGTTTTTATTTTCTCATTTCGTAACGTAATAAATGTCTTATTCAACGTTGTTAGTTGATCGAGACCTAATTTAGGCTCCAACGTTTATACATAATTGCACGCAAACATTTTACAGCGACTTAAATCCTCAAAAAAGCGAGTACAAGTATTGCTACAGCATGATTTTGAACTATTCTATTTTTTAATCGATTTAACTAGGTATAACGATTATATAAGCGTAGTAGGTAAATGGTAGCAAACAGCCACAGGTGAAGCTAGGACGCCACATTGTACAAATTCAAATGGTGATACTATCAGTTTTTTATAGCATCTCTTTTGCCCAATGATTGATCCCATCAACTACTAATGGATCACGGTGTTCTCTCCGACGCAAATGTTGTTCGTCGTGTGACGCAATCATTCCCAAATTCTGTGATGTAAGTTCTGAAATTCAAGCTTCCTTCAATTCATTTTCCCTATTCATTTGGAAAAATGAAACGAAGCAAGTAGTTAATATTTGAGATCATATTTATTAGAACTTCACAATCACAATGTAATACCTAGAAAGAATCTACTCATTCTGTAAAACGTTCCGGAGACCAGCTCCATCCCTATCATAGGTCGTAAATTGCAGTAATCAGTTCTTCATATTACAATTATTCTAGATGAAATAAAAACGGGAAGGTGTCGACGAACATGACTTTAAGCGTTTTAAACGCCTACTTTGCCTAATAACAGCAAGAAAGTATTCATCCACCCTACATCTAACGTAAAATGTGAGAATTAAACGATAATAAGTTAAACGAGTGATGGTGATGGAGTTTGGTGTGGCTTGGTTATTCTGGGCAATGTGTGTCGGCCGTCCGAAGACTGACACGATCGCCTCAAAAAAGTAAATTTTCAAATATCATAGTTTCATGGGACGAACAATTTAGCCATTCGAAGACTGAACTGCTCGCCCACCTGTGTATGGAAGGCCTTTACATTTGGTGACGATGACTGAACACATCCAACCGACAGCCGTACGGCAGCCTATACTACTCTACACCCACTGTGTACGCTGTAGTCTATGTCTCTATCATCAGCTTCCAGCATTAGCCTCCCTAATGGCCTATCGACCAATAATTTAAACATCTTATTGAGGCATGCGAGATCAAAGTGTGTAAATGAATTGAAAAAAATCCCACTAATGGAAAATATGTGTCTTTTCGTCAAGTGAAGCTGTTGAGGGTCCTAAGAATTGAAGACAGCCTCGATATGAGAACTCACTGTATGGAAAATTTTAGCTTACTTTTGATTTCCTCTGATGTTATTGTGCTATTGCGTTCCGTTTTCGTCTGTTTGACAATACAATTAGTCGTTTCGCCAATCCAATAAGACCCTAAGCGTTCCTTTCCTTGGAAACAACTTATGAACTCATTTACCCAGAAGGGCTTAAAGTAAGGGTGAAATAATTAGTTTTAAAATTTCTTAAGAGAGCGGTGTAAAAGAATCAGATTTTTTATTGCATTTGAGATTCAACTGCATTAATGTACCAAAAATTAGTGATTTGTGAAATATCCACGTGAATTATTGAACCCTGCCGGGTATGTTCGTGTGAAATGCAGTATGTTACGTGAATAAGATTTTAATTTGGAGCTTTATATTTCTCATGTGGTAATGTAAATAACTTTTTTGATACAAGTAATGCAATGAGACCTTATTTCCATTCCAATAGTTCTACGTAATTAAACGCAAACATTTTACAACGACTCAAATCGTAAATATGACGAGTACAATCGTAACAGTTCTGTCAGGCCTCATTCCAATTTTCAATCGATGTACGTAGGTAAAATAATCATTTTAGCGTAGTATTTAAACTGAAGCTGACCGCCAAAAATGAATCTATGAATCCACAGTATATATTCAAACTGATGTTAATGTCAATATTTTAAAGCATTTCTGTTGCCGAATAAATGAATGCCAATAAAATTTGATGCTCTGTATTTTCAGAATGTTGTCATTAGAATTAATTCTAATCTAATTTACATACTGAACTTCTGTTTAACCCAACGCAGAATACGTGTTATATACACGTGTATATGTATTGATCAAATTTCATCAAATAAATTTCAATTTTTGGTTATAGATTTGATGTGAAGATTAAATTTCATCAATAAAATAATCTGTGCTGGCGATGCCCAGCTCAGAATCTCCCTGCATCATTGGTTACCAGGTGCAGTAAAATGTTTTTTTTATTACACGTAACCTAGACGAAATATAATACGGGAAGGGGTAGACGAAGTAATTTTGAGAGCTATATATGCCTACTTTGCCTAATAACAGCCAGATAAAAAAATTCTTCCGCCCATGCCACACACATTTTGTGAATTATATAATAATAAATTTAACGAAACAAAGGTAATGTCTTCACAGTTGTTTGGTTAACGAAGGCAATGTATGTCGGCCATTCGAAAACGGACACAATTGCCTCATAAATAGGCGAGTCATGAGCGTAATCTCAGTTTTGCTCGCGGGGAACGAGCAAGTCAGCCATTCGAAGACTAAACTGCCCGCCCGCCGGTGTGTGAACTGCCCCTGAATTCACCGACAGTGGCTGAGCATTTCCGACCTACAGCTGTACGGCAGCTTACTCAACTTTGTACGAACTAAACATCTATATGGTACCATGGTCTATTACAGCTTCCACCTTTAGCCCTCGCTATTTTCTTTTCAACCAATTTACGCCAATTCGATTAGTTGAATTTAGACCAATTTAACCAATTTTTCTTGCAGCCAATTTATTAGAGTTAAGCCTGTATAAGGCATGAGAATATATTGAAACAAACTTCAGCTTACCTATGAACTTAGGGCTTTTCCTCATGTGAAGCTGTTGTGGGTCCTGAAAAAAAAAGACAGCCTATATATGACACTTTTGAAAATGTTTATCTTCCTGCTGTGTGCCTCTGATGTTCTTGCGATATTTTTTCAAGTCTTTGTCTCTTTAACATTATAATCAGTCTGTTTATCATTGAAATGAAAGTTGCTAGAGTTGTTTCTAAGCAGCAAGCTCATACATTCATCGACAAACAACCTCTGGAAATTAGTATTAAATGTTTGATTTAAAAGTTACAATAACAAAAGTTTCTTTTCATTTCGAAAGTTTTAGAATAAAAATGTAGAGAAAAACTCCAGCACCCTTTTAGAATGGGGTGAAATGGTTCCGTAGAAGGCATCACCTAGTTCTTCTATGTCAAACGTTGTAATGTGATCAATTCACCGAAAAATTTGTATCAAAATAAGGTTCTTTTTCTTGTTCGAGACAAGCGGAATGTGGCATTGAAATGCTGAACACAGAGCCTGTTCAGTGCGTAATATAACTCATCTAGGAACACCTTGACACTAGCACCGTGTCTCGACCGCCTCACACCTCTTTATGTGCAGAATCAACTTCTCTCCGTATAAAGTTGATTGAAATGCTCGTCACTTTATACTTGTTTCTATGAGTTTGATTTTAAATTGAGAGTACGTATTAATTTGTACTTTAAGGACAACATTTATGCCAGTATAATCTTATTTCACCATTGTTTATCAGGTACAATAAACTTTTTTTTTCATTTCAGTTATTCCAGACGAAATACAATACGTGATGTTGATGGAACAGCAGATAGGGGTTGAAAACACCGACACCGTTTTATAACAATCAGAAAATGTTCCACCAACCCTACATGTCAGGCATCTTGTGAAAATTGAACTTTTATAGGTTACACGAAGAGATGGTGATGCAGTTTGGTTGGTTTTGGTTATGTTAGGCAATGTGTGTGTCAGGGCCAGGCGACGGAAGTATTCCGTACAGCTCTAATAGTGGGGACGTCAGGTCAAAACGCTCTAGGCACCCCAACCACCTCGGGAATTGAAACACGAAACAACCAATAGTTTTATTGATTTTATAAATAAATAAAAATATGTAAATATATACCTTAACTTATAGTTAGCACGGTAGAATGCAGGTGGAGGACCCGTGATGGTGGGCGAGCACAACTGCGGTCATTGAACAGACGCCAGGATGGGGCACCAAGGACCCGTGCAGGATGGGGCACCAAGGACCCGTGCAGGATGGGGCACCAAGGACCCGTGCAGGATGGGGCACCAAGGACCCGTGCAGGATGGGGCACCAAGGACCCGTGCAGGATGGGGCACCAAGGACCCGTGCAGAATGGGGCACCAAGGACCCGTGCAGAATAAGGCACCAAAGACCCGTGCAGGATAAGGCGCCAAGGACCCGTGCAGGATAAGGCACCAAGGACCCGTGCAGGATAAGGCACCAAGGACCCGTGCAGGATAAGGCACCAAGGACCCGTGCAGGATAAGGCACCAAGGACCCGTGCAGGATAAGGCACCAAGGATCCGTGCAGGATAAGGCACCAAGGACCCGTGCAGGATAAAGCACCAAGGACCCGTGCAGGATAAGGCACCAAGGACCCGTGCAGGATAAGGCACCAAGGACCCGTGCAGGATAAGGCACCAAGGATGAGGCACGCAGGTGCACTAGGCCACAAGCCAGCGAGTGAGCTCTAGTTAGTAGACCAGACGGATGAACATGAACAGGCACGAACGTGGCTTACCGTGGTACAGGGCAAGTCCAGCCTGCGAACAAACACACAACTTTTAACACTGCTCGCGGCTTGCTAGGGTCAAACCTTGAATTAACGGCGAGAGAAAATCTCACTAGCGGGTCTAGCGGGTAACTCAAAATATACAATAAGCAAGACAATGCAAAAATACTTATTAGATTTAACTCTAACTAACAGCCAGTCTAAGCCTATTGATTCGCACCAGGGGTTCCAAAGAGAGGAAGGAAAAGGGCACCACTTAGCACAGAGTTTCGGGTACGCAGAATCTATATAGGAAGAGCATAGACACAGTTAACGGAGAAAGAAGATTATGAATACGATAGAGTTGGGGTAGAAAGTAGTAGGTGTTGAAAACGGAACAATGAACCGGAAAAGAGTACTTAACTTGACAACACTTAATCTCAATACAAAGAACGCCTACCTAACTTCAGCTAGGGCCCTAACAGCACAAAAAACAGAAGTAAACAACTTACTCGTCAGAAATGGTGACACTATCTAATTATTAGAAAATTAAGTTCACCAGTGTTCTATACGGTTCAGGTTCAAGTCTAGAAAGGAAAAGAAACAAAATTAGCGACAGGGCTTAAACTCCGCGCGTGAGCTACAATAAACAGGTAATAATCACACGTTAGAAGGAGACTACGGTAGGCTCCTTCTATGACCACAAAAGGGGTACCAATCTGAAGCATTGCAGGCTAAATAGAGGACTAATCTATGTCTTCCGACGTCACCGGGAAGAAGAGCGGAAGGCGGGCAGGGTTGCCCCTACAGTGTGTCGGCCATTCGAAGACTGACACCATTACCCCAAAAAGAAAATTTATAGTCATCTATGTAGGGGACGAACAGGTTAGCCATTCGAAGACTAAACTGCTCGCCCACATGAGTGTGGAGAACTTTTAAATTTATTGATAATGACTGAGCACCTACAACCAACAGCTGGACGGCAGCCTGTAATACTCTACACCCACTTTAAATAAATGTAGTTTTTGTGTCTAACATCAGCTTTCACCATTAGCCTCCCTAATGCCCTTTCAACCAATTTAAACATCTTATTGCAGTCATACTAGATTAAAGCATTAGAATGTAACGCATCCCCTTACTAATCAACTTCAGGATTTTTATCTAGTGAAGCTGCAGAGGGTCGTAAAAGAATTGAGTACTACTGCGATATAAGCGTTTCCGTAAGTTTCTAACTTGCTACAGTGTTTCTCTGATGCTATTTTGTTATTTCTCCCGGTTCTCGTCTGCTTAACAATACAATTAGCATTTTTATCAATGCAGTGGAAACCCTGAGCGTTCCTTTCCTTGTGGCAAACTTACGAATTATTTATAGACAAATAAGCTCTGAAAAATAAGATGGGATGAATTTATAAAGTTTTAAAAGTTTAAAATTTTTACACTTGGCTCTGAACTTTTAATGTTTCTAAAGCCACAGAGTAAAGAGAACCAGAAATTTGGTTGCAGTCTGGATTCAATGGCATTCATTTGCCCAAAATTTGATGATATGTGAAATTTCCACGGAAATAATTCGAACATGCAGTAAATGTTAGTGTGAGTAGTATAATGCTACGTGAATAAGATATTGATTTGGCATTCTAAATTTCTCAATCGGTAATAAAAATTACTTTTTTTTAGGCCTTATTGAGACATTTCATTGAGGTGATTCATTCAGACCTTATTTCTGCTCCAATATTTTCACATAAGCATACGCAAACATTTTACAACGACTCAATCGTAGAAATGACGAGTACAATCATAAAGTTGGATTCGACATGATTGTAATTTTTAAACTGTATACATAGGTAGAATAATTCTTTTAGGGTTACAATTAAACTGAAACTGGCTACCATGAATAAATCTATGACGTCAAAAAGTAAATATAAACTGATGATTATGTCAATATTTTAAAGCGTTCATCTTGCCGAATAATTTACTGAATGATTTTGATGCATGTAATTTTCAAAATAATTTTTAAAATTAACTCTAACATGAGTTTAATATTGAACTTCAGTTTATTCCTTTGCAGGAAACGTGTATAATTTATGCAACGATTAAATTTCATCAATTAGAGTGTCTGTGATCTCGATAAATGTCCCTGTTTCATTGGTTATAAGTTGCGGAAAATGATTTTTTATATTTCAATAATTCTAAGTAGAATGCAAACGGAAAAATGTAGAAAAAGTCCCCTTCGAGGAACTGCTACTTCATATAATAACCACCAGAAATATTCACCTACCCTTCATCACATTTATGAATAAAAATTAGATGACAAGCTAAGCAGAACAACGCTAATGTCTTTCGAGCTGATTTGGTTATGGAAGGCAATATATGTCGGCCATTCGAAGACTGACACAATTACCTGAAAAAATTTGAAGGTTTTGAACTGTATGTTGTGGTAAGGTGGGACGTGCAAGTCAGCCATTCGAAGATCGACACAATTGCCCCAAAAATAGGCGAGTCTCAAACGCAATCTCAACTTTGCTCAAGTGGAACGAGCAGGTTAGCCATTCGAAGACTAAACTGCCCGCCCGCCTGTGTGCGAACTGCCCCTGAATTTACCGACAGTGACTGAGCACTTCCGACCTACAGCTGTACGGCAGCCTATACTAATTTGTGCGATCTATACGTCTTTATAGTCTCTAGGTTTATCATTGGTTTCTATCTTTACCCCTCCTTATTTTCTTTCAACTGATTTACGTAACCAATTCACATCAATTCAATGTGTTCAATTTACACCAATTCAACGAATCTTTTCTATAAGCGATTTATTGGAGTCTAGTCTGTGTAAAACATTTGAATATATTGAAATAAGATTCAGCTTACCTATGAATTCAGGGCTTTTCCTCTAGTGATGCTGTTGAGGGTCCGAAGAATTGAAGACAGCCTCGACATGAGAACTTAAGTGTTTATTTTTATCTGTGTTCCTCTGATGTTATAGTGTCATTTTTTCCCGTTTTGGTTGCTCTGACAATATAATTCTCCTTTTTATCAGTGAAATGAAAACCCCACGAGTATCTTCTCTAAAAAAACTGATGAATTTGTTGGCAGACAAGCTCTGACCTTTAGGATGTTATGTTGATTTTCAATGTTTCAGAAGTTGCAGAGATAAGGAAATCAGGAATTTGTTTGCATTTGGGATTCACTGACATTTATGTTCTAAAAATTTATGATATGCGAAATATCCATTAAAATAATTAGAGCATGCACGCAATTGCACAGTATGAACGTATGAGTAGCATTAACTTGAGCGGATAAAATATTAAATTAGAGTTTTCAATTTCTCATTTGGTAGAATAAAAAATGTCTTTCTTTAACATTTTTTGTTGATAGAGATATGATATCTGCTCCTATATGCATACATAATTTTATGCAAACACTTTACAGCGACGCATATCATATAAATCATTACTACAACTGCTACAATATGACTTCGAGTGATTCAATTTTTAATCGTTATGCATAGATATAATCATAATTTCAGCTTATTAAGTAAACTGAAGTTGACATTCATGTGTGAAGCTAGCACGCCACAGTGTACAAATTCATACTGGGGATAGTTTCAATTTTTTAAAGCATCTCACTTGCCCAATGCATGATGGCACCGCTAACAGATCACGGTGTTCTCTCCGACGCAATTCTTATTTGGCGTGTGACGTTTTCATTCTCAAATTTTTTGAGTTAAATCATGAAATAAGAGCTTCCTACAATAAATTTTTCTCCATTCATATGGAAGTTCATAAACGAAGAAATCAATCAATATCAAAATATATATTAGAACATCACAGCCTAACGATGAAATACCTGAAAAGAATCTATTCATTCTGTGAAACATTCCTGGGACCAGCTTGATCCTCATTATAGGTTAGCAGGTGCCGTAAACTATTTTTTATATTACTAATATTCTATATGAAATACAAACAGGAAGGTGTCGACGAAGTAAAATTTGACCGGCATGATTTAAACGCCTACTTTGCCTAATAACAGCAAGAAAAACTCACCTATGCATATTGCGAGAATTAAACAATAATAAGTGGAACAATGGGATGACGATGCTGTTTGGTTTGGTTATGTTAGGCAATGTGTGTCGGCCGTTCGAAGACTGACACAATCGCCTCAAAAAAAAAGTGGATTTTCATTGTGACTGTAGAGGACGAGCAGGTTAGCCATTCGAAGACTAAACTGCTCGCCAACTGTGTTTGGAGGGCCTATTTATTGAAAATGACTGAATATATCCGCCCAACAGCTGTGCGGTGGTCGGTGTTCTTGAGACACTCTATATGTTGTAGTCTTTGTGTCTATAATCAGCTTCCACCATCAGCCTCCCTAATGTCCTTTCCACCGATTTAATCATCTTATTGAAGGCATGCGAGGCGGAAATTGAAAATGCATTGGAAAAAGCATCCGCTTACTGGAAAAATTGTTGCTTTTCATCGAGTGAAGCTGTTGAGGGTCCTAAGAATTGAAGAAAGCCTCGATATGAGAACTTTCTGTTTGCCGAATTTAAGCTTACTACTGTTTACATCTGATTTTATTGTGTTATTTCCTCCCATTTTCGTCGGCTTGAGGTTGTAGTTAGTATTTATACCAATCCACTGAAACCCCGAGCGTTCCTTTCCTTGGAGGCAACTTATAATCTCATTTACTCAGAAGCGCTGAAAGTCAAGTGAAATAACTAATTTTAAAATTTCAAAAGACGCCTAAATGAAAGAATCAGATTTTTTATCGAATCTGAGATTCCTTGGCATTCAAGTAATAAAAAGTATTGATTTGAGAAATGCCTACGGAAATAATTGAACCATCCAGGGTATGTTCGTGTGAGTAGCAGCATACTACGTGAAAAAGATTTTAATTTTGAGTTTTAAATTTTCTATTTCGTTATGTAAAAGACCTTTTTTACCGTTCGAAATTCATTGAGACCACAGTTCTACTCCAATATGTTCACAGAACTAAACGCAAACGTTTTACAGCGACTCAAATCGTAAATGTGACGAGTACTCTAACAATTTTCATTAGGCATGATTCTAATTTTCAAACGATATACGTACGTAGGTAGAATGATTATTTTAGCGTAGTTGATAGACTGACGATGACAGCCGAAATTGAATCTATGACGCCGCAGAAAAAATTCAAACTGATGATGATTTCAATATTTTAAAGCATTTCTCTTGTCGAATGAATGAATGCCAATAAAATTTGATGCTCATTACTTTCAGAATTATTCTATAAAATTAACTCTGATCTGAGTTTAATATTGAACTTAAATTTAACCCACCTCAAAATACGTGTGGTATACACACAGTATGCATATGTGACGATCAAATTTCATCAAATAAATTTCAACTTTTGGTCATCAGGTGTTGTAAACTGTTTTTGCCATTACAATTATTCTAAACGAAATATAATACGGGAAGGCGTGACCAAAGTAACCTTTGAGAGCTATATATGCCTATTTTGCCTAATAACAGCCAGATAAAATATCCTTCCACCCACAACACATACATTTTGAGAATTATATAATAATCAGTTCAATGTGACATGGTTAATTTCTTTAAAGTTGTTTGGTTATGGTAGGCAATGCATGTCAGCCATTCGAAGACCGACACGATTGCCCCAAAAATAGGTGAGTCATAAGCGTAACCTCAATTTCGCTCGCGGGGAACGAGCAGGTTAGCCATTCGAAGACCAAACTGCCCGCCCGCCTCTGTGTGAACTGCCCCGGGATTTACCGACAGCGGCTGAGCACTTACGAACTGCAGCTGTAAGGCAGCCTATTCTACTTTATACGAACCAAATATCTATATGGTACCTGGGTCTAACACAGCTTCCACCTTTAGCCCTCCTTATTTTCTTTCAACCAATTTACGCAAATTTGATTATTTGAATTTAAACCAATTTATCCAATATTTCTTGCAGCAAATTTATATGAGTTTTACATGAGTTAGGCCGGTATGAAACTTGAGAATATATTGATAAATACATCAGCTTACCAATGAATTTAGGGCTTTTCGTCAAGTGAAGCTGTTGTGGGTCTTAAAAAGTGAAGACCGCCTCGATGTGGTACCTTTTGAGAATTTTTATCTTCCTGCTGTGTTCCTCTGATGTTATTGTGATATTTTTTAAAGACTTGGTATCTTTATTATTATAATCAGTCGGTTTATCATTGAAATGAGAATTGGTGGAGTATTTTTTTATGCAGCAAGCTCATACATTCATCGAAAAACAATCTCTGAAAATTGGTAGTAAATGTTTGATTTAAAAGTTTCAAAAGCAAAATTTTTTTTCACATCGAAAGTTTCAGAATAAAAATGAAGAGAAAAACTCCAGCACCCTTTTAGAATGGGGCTGAAAGGGCACTGCAGAAGGCATCACCTTTAGAGTTGTTCTATGTCAAACGTTGTAATGTGATCAATTCACCGAAAAATTTGTATCAAAATAAGGTTCTTTTTCTTATTCGAGACAAGCGGAATGTGGCATTGAAATGCTGAACACAGAACCTGTTCAGTGCGTAATATAACTCATCTAGGAACACCTCGACACTAGCACCGTGCCTCGACAGCCTCACACATCTTTATGTGCAGAATCAACTTCTTTCCGTATAAAGTTGATTGAAATGCTCGTCATTTTATACTTGTTTTTATAAGTTTGATTTTAAAGTGAGAGTACGTATTAATTAGTACTTTAAGGAATACATTTGTGCCAGTATAATCTTATTCCACTATTGGTTATCAGGTACAATAAACATTTTTTTTCATTTCAGTTATTCCAGACGAAATACAATGCGTGATGTTGATGGAACAGCAGATAGGGGTTGAAAACACCGACACCGTTTTATAACAATCAGAAAAAGTTCCACCAACCCTACATGTCAGGCATCTTGTGAAAATTAAACTTTTAAAGGTTACACGAAGAGATGGTGATGCAGTTTGGTTGGTTTTAGTTATGTTAGGCAATGTGTGTCGGCCCTTCGAAGACTGACACCATTACCCCAAAAAGTAAATCCATTGTCATCTATGTAGGGGACGAACAGGTTAGCCATTCGAAGACTAAACTGATCGCCCACATGAGTGTGGAGAACTTTTAAATTTATTGATGATGACTGAGCACCTACAACCAACAGCTGGACGGCAGCCTGTACTACTCTACACCCACTTTACATGTATGTAGTTTTTGTGTCTAACATCAGCTTTCACCATTAGCCTCCATTATGCCCATTCAACCAATTTAAACATCTAATTGCAGTCATACTAGATTACAGCATGAGAATATAACGCATCCCCTTACTAATCAATTTCAGGATTTTCGTCTAGTGAAGCTGCAGAGGGTCCTAAGAATTGAGTACAAGCACGCTATAAACGTTTCCGTAAGTTTCTAACGTGCTACCGTGTTTCTCTGATGCCATTTTGTTATTTCTCCCGGTTCTCGTCTGTTTAACAATACAATTAGCATTTTTATCAATGCAGTGGAAACCCTGAGCGTTCCTTTCCTTGTGGCAAGCTCACGAATTATTTATAGACAAATAAGCTCTGAAAAATAAGATGGGATGAATTTATAAAGTTTCATAAGTTTCAAAGTTTTACACTTGGCTCTGAACTTTTAATGTTTCTAAAGCCACCGAGTAAAGAGAACCAGAATTATGGTTGCATTCTGGATTCAATGACATTCATTTGCTCAAAATTTGATGATATGTTAAATTTCCACGGATATAATTCGACCAATGAGTAAATATTAGTGTGAGTAGTATAATGCTACGTGAATAAGATATTGATTTGGCATTCTAAATTTCTCAATCGGTAATAAAAATGACTTTTTTTTGAGGCCTTATTGAGACATTTCATTGAGGTGATTCATTCAGACCTTATTTCTGCTCCAATATTTTCACATAACCATACGCAAACATTTTACAACGACTCAAATCGTAGAAATGACGAGTACAATCGTAAAATTGTATTCGACATGATTGTAATTTTTAATCTGTATACATAGGTAGAATGATCCTTTTAGGGTTACAATTAAGGCAACCATCCCAGGCCCTTGCCAGATGCTGTCGATTCCATGGTCATTTTGCATGTTTTTGTTGTAAAAGGACCCTTAGGTGGTAGACTATTCGTTCCTAAAATTTTATGGCGCTACGGAAAATAATTTCCCCCCCCCCCCGGGGGGGGGGGAACTTTTTCAATTTTTCCGATTTTGACCCCACATAAAAAGAGAACAAATAGGAAATGGAAAAAAAGCTCAACGTGAGTTTGTTAGAAATATTCCTAGGATTCTAAAACTGTCTTTGCTTTTGTTCTAGCATCAAAACTGAAGGAGGAGTTACATTTTGAAATATCAATATAAATGAAAAGCACCCAAAATTTTAAATTTTTTCCCGATTTTGACCCCATATAAAAAGAGAACAAATAGGAAATGGAAAAAAAGCTCAATGTGAGTTTGTTAGAAATGTTCCAAGGATTCTAAAACTGTCTTTGCTTTTGTTCTAGCATCAAAACTGAAGGAGGAGTCCCATTTTGAAATATCAATATTAGTGAAATATCAATACCTAAAAACCAATACGTCAAATTTTTGCAAAATCTAAGGCCTGAATCAAAAAAATGAATGGAATCAATTGTGTTTATTTTCAAAGGTTACATATCATAGTCAAATTTTATAAGAATCAGACTGAAAATAAAAAAAATCATTTTGTTGAAAAAAAATGATTATTTTTTATTATTTTTTTTTTTTTGAAATCACAATTCACACTTCGAATATGGAGTTATGTATGGAAATTATCAAAATAAAAATTAAAACTGCATTCAATTACATCAATTGTTCATTATATTACACTTCAACACAAAATTTTATTTTTTGCTTATACCCAACACTTTGAATTTTCAACATTCATCCTGGGACTAGTTCTCGAGTTTTGATGCTAGAACAAATCCAAAGACAGTTTTAGAATCCTTGAAGCATCTCTAACAAACGCTCGTTTGGTTTTTTTCAAATTCGAATTCTTTGAAAAAATATATAGCTCTAAACCCAAAAAATTGTTGCTGATTTTTGAAATTTTAAAAATTAATGAAAAAATAGAAAAAATTTGAATTTGAAAAAAACTGAACGAGCGTTCGTTAGAAATGTTCCAAGGGTTCTAAAACTGTCTTTGTTTTTATTCTAGCATCAAAACTGAAGGAGGAGTTACAATCTGAAATTTCAATAAAAATATACCAAAAACACATTTTTCGTCAAAAAAAAAGTAAGGCCTAAATCAAAAAAATGACATGAGTAAAAAAGGTTTAATTTTACAAAATACATATACTGGCCAACTTTCAAACGAATCGGACTAAAAAAGTTGAAAAAGTGGGATGGTTTCCTTAAACTGAAACTGGCTACCATGAATAAATCTATGACGTCAAAAAGTAAATATAAACTGATCGGTATATCAATTTTTTAAAGCATTCATCTTTCCGAATAATTTACTGAATGATTTTTATGCGTGTTATTTTCAAAATAATTTTTAAAATTAACTCTAACATGAGTTTGATATTGAACTTCAGTTTATTCCTTTGCAGGAAACGTGTATAATTTATGCAACGATTAAATTTCATCAACTAGAGTGTCTGTGATCTCGATAAATGTCCCTGTTTCATTGGTTATAAGTTGCGTAAAACGATTTTTTATATATCAATAATTCTAAGTAGAATGCAAACGGAAAAATGTAGAAAAAGTCACCTTCGAGGAACTCCTACTTCATATAATAACAACCAGAAATATTCACCTACCCTTCATCACATTTATGAATAAAAATTAGATGACAAGCTATGCAGAACAACGCTAATGTCTTTAGAGCTGATTTGGTTATGGAAGGCAATATATGTCGGCCATTCGAAGACTGACAAAATTACCTGAAAAATTTGAAGGTTTTGAACTGTATGTTGTGGTAAGGTGGGACGTGCAAGTCAGCCATTCGAAGACTAAACTGCCCGCCCGCCTGTGTGCGAACTGCCCCTGAATTTACCGACAGTGACTTAGCACTTCCGACCTACAGCTATACTGCAGCCTATACTAATTTGTGCGATCTATACGTCTTTATAGTCTCTGGGTTCATCATCGGCTTCTATCTTTACCCCTCCTTATTTTCTTTCAACAAATTTACGTAACCAATTCTTATCTGTTCAATGTGTTCAATTTACACCAGTTCAACGAATCTTTTCTATAAGCGATGTATTGGAGTCGAGTCTGAGTGAAACATTTGAATATATTGAAATAAGATTCAGCTTACCTATGAATTTAGGACTTTTCCTCTAGTGATGCTGTTGAGGGTCCGAAGAATTGAAGACAGCCTCGACATGAGAACTTAAGTGCTTATTTTTTACTTCTGTGTTCCTCTGATGTTATTGTGTTATTTTTTCCCGTTTTGGTTGCTCTGACAATATAATTCTCCTTTTTATCAGTGAAATGAAAACCACAGGAGTATCTTCTCATGAAAAAACTGACGAACTTGTTGACAGACAAGCTCTGAACTTTAGGATGTTATGTTAACTTTTAATGTTTCAGAAGTTGCAGGGATATGGAAATCAGGAATTTGTTTGCATTTTGGGATTCACTGACATATATGTTCTGAAAATTTATGATTTATGAAAAATCCATTCAAATAATTAGAGCTTCCACACAATTGCACAGTATGAACGTATGAGTAGCATTAACTTGAGCGGATTAAATGTTAAATTAAAGTTTTCAATTTCTCATTTGGTAGAATAAAAAATGTGTTTCTTTAGCATTTTTTGTTAATAGAGATATTATGTCTGCTCCAATATGCATACATAATTCTATGCAAACACTTTACAGCGACGCATATCATATAAATCATTACTACAACTGCAACAATATGATTTTGAGTGATTCAATTTTTAATCGTTATGCATAGATATAATCATAATTTCAGCTTATTAAGTAAACTGAAGGTGACATCCATGTGTGAAGCTAGCACGCCACAGTGTACAAATTCAAACTGGTGATAATTTCAATTTTTTAAAGCATCTCACTTGCCCAATGCATGATGGCACCGCTAACAGATCACGGTGTTCTCTCCGACGCAATTGTTATTTGTCGTGTAACGTTTTCATTCTCAAAGTTTTTGAGTTAAATTATGAAATAAGAGCTTCCTACAATTAATTTTTCTCCATTCATATGGAAGTTCATAAACGAAGAAATCAATTAATATTGAAATATATATTAGAACATCACAGCCTAACGATGAAATACCTGAAAAGAATCTATTCATTCTGTGAAACATTCCTGGGACCAGCTTGATTCTCATTATAGGTTAGCAGGTGCCGTAAACTATTTTTTATATTACTATTATTCTAGATGAAATACAAACAGGAAGGTGTCGACGAAGTAAAATTTGACCGGCATGATTTAAACGCCTACTTTGCCTAATAACAGCAAGAAAAACTCACCTATGCATATTGCGAGAATTAAACAATAATAAGTGGAACAATGGGATGACGATGCTGTTTGGTTTGGTTGTGTTAGACAATGTGTGTCGGCCGTTCGAAGACTGACACAATCGCCTCAAAAAAAGGGGATTTTCATTGTGACTGTAGAGGACGAGCAGGTTAGCCATTCGAAGACTAAACTGCTCGCCAACTGTGTTTGGAGGGCCTTTAAATTTATTGAAAATGACTGAATATATCCGCCCAACAGCTGTGCGGTGGTCGGTGTTCTTGAGACACTCTATATGTTGTAGTCTTTGTGTCTATAATCAGCTTCCACCATCAGCCTCCCTAATGTCCTTTCCACCGATTTGATCATCTTATTGAAGGCATACGAGGTGGAAATTGAAAATGCATTGAAAAAAGTATCCGCTTACTGAAAAAATTGTTGCTTTTCATCGAGTGAAGCTGTTGAGGGTCCTAAGAATTGAAGACAGCCTCGATATGAGAACTTTCTGTTTGCCAAATTTAAGCTTACTACTGTTTACCTCTGATTTTATTGTGTTATTTCCTCCCATTTTCTTCGGCTTGAGGTTGTAGTTAGTATTTATACCAATCCACTGAAACCCCAAGCGTTCCTTTCCTTGGAGGCAACTTATAATCTCATTTACTCAGAAGCGCTGAAAGTAAAGTGAAATAACTAATTTTAAAATTTCAAAAGACGCCTAAATGAAAGAATCAGATTTTTTATCGTATCTGAGATTCCTTGGCATCCAAGTAATAAAAATTATTGATTTGAGAAATGCCTACGGAAATAATTGAACCATGCAGGGTATGTTCGTGTGAGTAGCAGCATGTTACGTGAAAAAAATTTTAATTTGGAGTTTTAAATTTCCTATTTGGTGATGTAAATGACCTTTTTTACCGTTCGAAATTCATTGAGACCACAGTTCTACTCCAATATGTTCACAGAACTAAACGCAAACATTTTACAACGACTCAAATCGTAAATGTGACGAGTACTCTGTAACAATTTTCATTAGGCATGATTCTAATTTTCAATCGATATACGTATGTAGGTAGAATGATCATTTTAGCGTAGTAGATAGACTGACGATGACAGCCGAAATTGAATCTATGACTCCGCAGAAAAAATTCAAACTGATGATTTCAATATTTTAAAGCATTTCTCTTGTCGAATGAATGAGTGCCAATAAAATTTGATGCTCATTACGTTCAGAATTGTTCATGAAAATTGACTCTGATCTGAGTTTAATATTGAACTTACGTTTAACCCACCTCAGAATACGTGTGGTATACACATGTATATGTTACGATCAAATTTCATCAATTAAATTTCATTTTTAGGTCAACAGTAAGAAATTGCAGTAAATTCATGCAGTAAACTGTTTTCCCGATTACAATTATTCTAAACGAAATATAATACGGGAAGGCGTAACCAAATAAACCTTTGAGAGCTATATATACCCACTTTGCCTTATAACAGCTAGATAAAATTTCCTTCCACCCACGCCACACACATCTTGAGAATTATATAATAATTAGTTCAATGAAACATGGTTAATGTCTTTAGAGTTGTTTGGTTATGGTAGGCAATGCATGTCAGCCATTCGAAGACCGACACGATTGCCCCAAAAATAGGCGAGTCATAAGCGTAATCTCAATTTTGCTCGCGGGGAACAACGAGCAGGTTAGCCATTCGAAGACTAAACTGCCCGCCCACCTGTGTGAACTGCCCCGGAATTTACCGACGGCGGCTGAGCACTTTCGAACTACAGCTGTACGGCAGCCTATTCTACTTTATACGAACAAAATATCTATATGGTACCTGGGTCTAACACAGCTTCCACCTTTAGCCCTCCTTATTTTCTTACAACCTATTTACGCAAATTTGATTATTTGAATTTAAACCAATTTAACCAATATTTCTTGCAGCAAATTTATATGAGTTTTACATGAGTTAGGCCGGTATGAAACTTGAGAATATATTGAAAATACATCAGCTTACCAATGAATTAAGGTCTTTTCCTCAAGTGAAGCTGTAGTGGGTCCTAAAAAGTGAAGCAGCCTCGATGTGATACCTTTTGAGAATTTTTATCTTCCTGCTGTGTTCCTCTCATATTATTGTGATATTTTTTCAAGCCTTGGTCTCTTTAATATTATAATCAGTCTGTTTATCATTGAAATGAAAATTGCTTGAGTTTTTTTTTTTATGCAGCAAGCTCATACATTCATCGACAAACAATCTCTGAAAATTGGTATTAAATGTTTGATTTAAAAGTTTCAAAAACAAAATCTTCTTTTCAATTCGAAAGTTCCAGAATAAAAATGCAGAGAAAAACTCCAGCACCCTTTTAGAATGGGGCTGAAAGGGCACTGCGGAAGGCATCACCTTTAGAGTTGTTCTATGTCAAACGTTGTAATGTGATCAATTCACCGAAAAATTTGTATCAAAATAAGGTTCTTTTTCTTATTCGAGACAAGCGGAATGTGGCATTGAAATGCTGAACACAGAGCCTGTTCAGTGCGTAATATAACTCATCTAAGAACACTTTGACACTAGCACCGTGTCTCGACAGCCTCACACCTCTTTATGTGCAGAATCAACTTCTTTCCGTATAAAGTTGATTGAAATGGTCGTCACTTTATACTTGTTTCTATAAGTTTGATTTTAAAGTGAGAGTACGTATTAATTAGTACTTCAAGGAAAACATTTGTGCCAGTATAATCTTATTTCACCATTGGTTATCAGGTACAATAAACATTTTTTTTCATTTCAGTTATTCCAGACGAAATACAATGCGTGATGTTGATGGAACAGCAGATGGGGGTTGAAAACACCGACACCGTTTTATAACAATCAGAAAATGTTCCACCAACCCTACATGTCAGGCATCTTGTGAAAATTAAACTTTTAAAGGTTACACGAAGAGATGGTGATGCAGTTTGGTTGGTTTTGGTTATGTTAGGCAACGTATGTCGGCCATTCGAAGACTGACACCATTACCCCAAAAAGTAAATTTATAGTCATCTATGTAGGGGACGAACAGGTTAGCCATTCGAAGACTAAACTGCTCGCCCACGTGTGTGTGGAGAACTTTTAAATTTATTGATAATGACTGAGCACCTACAACCAACAGCTGGACGGCAGCCTGTACTACTCTATACCCACTTTATATGTATGTAGTTTTTGTGTCTAACATCAGCTTTCACCATTAGCCTTCCTAATGCCCTTTCAACCAATTTAAACATCTTATTGCAGTCATACTAGTTTACAGCATGAGAATGTAACGCATCCCCTTACTAATCAATTTCAGGATTTGCATCTATTGAAGCTGCAGAGGGTCCTAAGAATTGAGTGCAAGCGCGATATAAGCGTTTCCGTAAGTTTCTAACTTGCTACAGTGTTTCTCTGATGCTATTTTGTTATTTCTCCCGGTTCTCGTCTGTTTAACAATGCAATTAGAATTTTTATCAATGCAGTGGAAACCCTGAGAGTTCCTTTCTTTGTGGCAAACTTACGAATTATTTATAGACAAATAAGCTCTGAAAAATAAGATAGGATAAATTTATAAAGTTTTAAAAGTTTAAAAGTTTTACACTTGGCTCTGAACTTTAAATGTTTCTAAAGCCACCGAGTAAAGAGAACCAGAAATTTGGTTGCATTCTGGATTCAATGGCATTCATTTGCCCAAAATTTGATGATATGTGAAATTTCCACGGAAATAATTCGACCATGCAGTATATGTTAGTGTGAGTAGTATTATGCTACGTGAATGAGATATTGATTTGGCATTCTAAATTCCTCAATCGGTAATAAAAATGACATTTTTTTGAGGCCTTATTGAGACATTTCATTGAGGTGATTCATTCAGACCTTATTTCTGCTCCAATATTTTCACATAAGCATACGCAAACATTTTACAACGACTCAAATCGTAGAAATGACGAGTACAATCGTAAAATTGGATTCGACATGATTGTAATTTTTAATCTGTATACATAGGTAGAATGATCCTTTTAGGGTTACAATTAAACCAAAACTGGCTACCATGAATAAATCTATGACGTCAAAAAGTAAATATAAACTGATGATTATGTCAATTTTTTAAAGGATTCACCTTGCCGAATAATTTGCTGAATGATTTTGATGCGTGTTATTTTCAAAATAATTTCCAAAATTAACTCTAACTTGAGTTTAATATTGAACTTCAGTTTATTCCTTTGCAGGAAACGTGTATAATTTATGCAACGATTTAATTTCATCAATTAGAGTGTCTGTGATCTCGATAAATCTCCCTGTTTCATTGGTTATAAGCTGCGTAAAACGATTTTTAATATTTCAATAATTCTAAGTAGAATACAAACAAAAAAATGTAGAAAAAGTTACCTTCGAGGAACTCCTACTTAATATAATAACAACCAGAAATATTCACCTACCCTTCATCACATTCATGAATAAAAATTAGATGACAAGCTAAGCGGAACAACGCTAATGTCCTTCGAGCTGATTTGGTTATGGGAACCAATGTATGTCGGCCATTCGAAGACTGACACAATTACCTGAAAAATTTGAAGGTTTTGAACTGTATGTTAAGGTGAGGTGGGACGTGCAAGTCAGCCATTCGAAGACTAAACCTATGCCACACACATTTTGAGAATTATATAATAATTAATTCAACGAAACAAAGGTAATGTCTTCATAGTTGTTTGGGAACTGCCGCGTGTGAACTGCCCTTGAATTTACCGACAGTGGCTGAGCACTTCCGACCTACAGCTGTACGGCAGTCTATAGTAATTTGTGCGATCTAAACGTCTATATAGTCCCTGGGTTTATCATCGGCGTCTATCTTTAGCCCTCCTTATTTTCTTTCAACCGATTCACATAACCAATTCACATCAATTCAATTGGTTCAATTTACACCAATTCAACGAATCTTTTCTACAAGCGATTTATTGGAGTCCAGTCTGTGTAAAACATTTGAATATATTGAAATAAGATTCAGCTTACCTATGAATTTAGGACTTTTCCTCTAGTGATGCTGTTGAGGGTCCGAAGAATTGAAGACAGCCTCGACATGAGAACTTAAGTGCTTATTTTTATCTGTGTTCCTCTGATGTTATTTTGGAACACAGAAGTAAAAAATAAGCACTTAAGTTCTCATGTCGAGGCTGTCTTCAATTCTTCGGACCCTCAACATCATCACTAGAGGAAAAGCCCTAAATTCATAGGTAAGCTGAATCTTATTTTAATATATATATATTCAAATATTGTGTTTTTTCCCGTTTTGGTTGCGCTGACAATATAATTCTCCTTTTTGTCAGTGAAATGAAAACCACAGGAGTATCTTCTCATGAAAAAACTGATGAATTTGTTGGCAGACAAGCTCTGAACTTTAGGATGTTATGTTAACTTTTAATGTTTCAGAAGTTGCAGGGATATGGAAATCAGGAATTTGTTTGCATTTTGGGGTTCACTGACATTTATGTTCTAAAAATTTATGATTTGTGAAATATCCATTAAAAAAGTTAGAGCATGCACACAATTGCACAGTATGAACGTATGAGTAGCATTAACTTGAGCGGATAAAATGTTAAATTAGAGTTTTCAATTTCTCATTTGGTAGAATAAAAAATGTCTTTCTTTAACATTTTTTGTTAATAGAGATATTATATCTGCTCCAATATGCATACATAATTCTATGCAAACACTTTACAGCGACGCATACCATATAAATCATTACTACAACTGCAACAATATAATTTTGAGTGATTCAATTTTTAATCGTTATGCATGGATATAATTATAATTTCAGTTTGTTGAGTAAACTGAAGCTGACATCAATGTGTGAAGCTAGCACGCCACGGTGTACAAATTCAAACTGGTGATAATTTCAATTTTTTAAAGCATCTCTCTTGCCCAATGCATGATGGCACCGCTAACAGATCACGGTGTTCTCTCCGACGCAAATGTTATTTGTCGTGTGACGTTTTCATTCTCAAATTTTTTGAGTTAAATTCTGAAATAAGAGCTTCCTACAATAATTTTTCTCCATTCATATGGAAGTTCATAAACGAAGAAATCAATTAGTATCGAAATATATATTAGAACATCACAGCCTAACGATGAAATGCCTGAAAAGAATTTATTATTCTGTAAAACATTCCTGGAACCAGCTTGATCCTCATTATTGGTTAGCAGGTGCCGTAAAATATTTTTTATATTACTATTATTCTAGATGAAATACAAACAGGAAGGTGTCGACGAAGTAAAATTTGACCGGCATGATTTAAACGCCTACTTTGCCTAATAACAGCAAGAAAAAACTCACCTATGCATATCGCGAGAATTAAACAATAATAAGTGGAACAATGGGATGACGATGCTGTTTGGTTTGGTTTGGTTATGTTAGGCAATGTGTGTCGGCCGTTCGAAGACTGACACAATCGCCTCAAAAAAAGTGGATTTTCATTGAGACTGTAGAGGACGAGCAGGTTAGTCATTCGAAGACTAAACTGCTCGCCAACTGTGTTTGGAGGGCCTTTAAATTTATTGAAAATGACTGAATATATCCGCCCAACAGCTGTGCGGTGGTCGGTGTTCTTGAGACACTCTATATGTTGTAGTCTTTGTGTCTATAATCAGCTTCCACCATCAGCCTCCCTAATGTCCTTTCCACCGATTTAATCATCTTATTGAAGGCATACGAGGTGGAAATTGAAAATGCATTGAAAATAGCATCCGCTTACTGAAAAAATTGTTGCTTTTCATCGAGTGAAGCTTTTGAGGGTCCTAAGAATTGAAGACAGCCTCTATATGAGAACTTTCTGTTTGCCAAATTTAAGCTTACTACTGTTTACCTCTGATTTTATTGTGTTATTTCCTCCCATTTTCGTCGGCTTGAGATTGTAGTTAGTATTTATACCAATCCACTGAAACCCCAAGCGTTCCTTTCCTTGGAGGCAACTTATAATCTCATTTACTCAGAAGCGCTGAAAGTAAAGTGAAATAACTAATTTTAAAATTCCAAAAGACGCCTAAATGAAAGAATCAGATTTTTTATCGTATCTGAGATTCCTTGGCATTCAAGTAATAAAAATTATTGATTTGTGAAATGTCTACGGAAATAATTTAACCATGCAGGGTATGTTCGTGTGAGTAGCAGCATGTTACGTGAAAAATATTTCAATTTGGAGTTTTAAATTTCCTATTTGGTCATGTAAATGACCTTTTTTACCGTTCTTAATTCATTGAGACCACAGTTCTACTCCAATATGTTCACAGAACTAAACGCAAACATTTTACAACGACTCAAATCGTAAATCTGATGAGTACTCTGTAATAATTTTCATTAGGCATGATTCTAATTTTCAATCGATATACGTAGGTAGAATGATCATTTTAGCGTAGTGAGTAAACTGAAGATGACAGCCAAGAATGAATCTATGACTCCGCAGTAAAAATTCAAACTAATGATGATTTCAATATTTTAAAGCATTTCTCTTGCCGAATGAATGCCAATAAAATGTGATGCTCATTACTTTCAGAATTGTTCTACAAAATTAACTCTGATCTGAGTTTAATATTGAACTTAAGTTTAATCCACCTCAGAATACGTGGGGTATACATACAGTATGTATATGTGACGATCAAATTTCATCAATTAAATATCAACTTTTGGTCATCAGGTGTTGTAAACTGTTTTTCCCATTACAATTATTCTAAACGAAGTATAATACGGGAAGGCGTGACCAAAGTAACCTGTGAGAGCTATATATGCCTACTTTGCCTAATAACAGCCAGATAAAATATCCTTCCACCCACGCCACACACATTTTGAGAATTATATTATAATTAGTTCAATGATACATGATTAATGTCTTTAGAGATGTTTGATTATGGTAGGCAATGCATGTCAGCCATTCGAAGACCGACACGATTGCCCCAAAAATAGGTGAGTCATAAGCGTAACCTCAATTTTGCTAGCGGGGAACGAGCAGGTTAGCCATTCGAAGACTAAACTGTTCGCCCACCTGTGCGTGAAGGGCCTTTAAATTTGTTGACGATGACTGAACACATCCGACCAACGGCTGTACGGCAGCCTGTACTACTCTACACCCACTGTGTAGGCTGGGGTTTATGTATCTATCATCAGCTTCCAGCATTGGCCTCCCTAATGGCTTTTCGACCAATAATTTAAACATCTTATTGAGGCATCCGAAAATAAAGTGTGGGAATGTATTGAAAAATATCCCCCTACTGGAAAATTTGTGGCTTTTCGTCACGTGAAGCTGTTGAGGGTCCTAAGAATTGAAGACAGCCTCGGTATGAGAACATTCTGTATGGGAATTTTTAGCTTGCTAATGTTTTTCTCTGATGTTATTGTGCTATTGTTTCCCATTTTGATCTGTTTGATAATGTAATTAGTCATTTTATCAGTTCAATAAAACCCCGAGCGTTCTTTCCCTTGAGGAAACTTGTAAATTCGTTTACCCAGAAGCGCTGAAAGTATGGGTGAAATAATTAATTTTAAAATTTCAAATGCCCCCGAGATTGAAAAATCAGATTTTTGACTGCATTTGGGATTCAATTGCATTAATGTACCAGAAATTAATGACTTGTGAAATGTCCACGGAAATGATTGAACCATGCAGGGCATGTTATTGTGAGTAGCAGTATGTTAGGTGAATAAGATTTTGATTTGGAGTTTTATATATGCCATTTTTTAATATAAATGACTTATTTTCACATCAGTAATGCAATGAGACCATATTTCCACTCCAACATTTTCACGTAATTGAACACAAACATTTTACAACGACTCAAATCGTATATATAACGGATACAATCGTAACAGTTCTATCACGCATAATTCTAATTTTCAATCGATATACGTATGTAAAATGATCATTTTTGCGTAGTGGGTAAACTGAAGATGACAACCAAGAATGAATCTATGACGCCACAGTATAAAAATTCAAATTTATGATTTCAATATTTTGAAGCATTTCTCTTGCTGAATGACTGAATGCAAATAAAATTTGATGTTCATTATTTTCAGAATTGTTCGATAAAATTAACTCTAATTTGAGTTTAATATTGAACATCAGTTTAACCAGCCCCAAAAAACGTGTTATATATACATGAATTTGTAATCATTGAACTTCATCAATTAATTAATTTATACCCGCGATGCCCAGCGCAGAATCTTCTTGCATCATTGGTGTTCAGGTGCAGTAAGCTGTTTTTCATATTGCAAATATTTCAGACGAAATACAAAACGGGAAGGCGTAGACAAAGTAACCTTTGAAAGCTATATACGCCTACTTTGCCTAATAACAGCCATATAAAAAAATCCTTCCACCCATGACATACACATTTTGAGAATTGTAAAGAATCAAACGAAACAACGCTAATGCCTTTCGGACTGGTTTGGTTATGGTAGGCAATGTATGATGGCCATCAGAAGACTGACAAAATTGCCGCAAAAATTATTCTCGGTTAGGTATTTTGTTGAGGTATTATATACAAATGGAACGTGCAAGTCAGCCATACGAAGACTAAACTGCCCGCCCACCTGTGCGTGAACTGCCCCTGAACTCACAGACAATGGCTGAGCACTTCCGACCTACAGCTGTACAGTAGCGAATACTACTTTATATAAACTATAAATCTACATGGTCCCCGCGTCTAGCATTAGCTTACACATTCTGCTCTTCTAATTTTCTTTCAAACACTTTACTCAATTTAATATAGGAATCATTCCTGTATAAAACATAAAAATATATCGAAACATTCTTTAGCTTACTTATGAATTTAAGGATTTTCCTCAAGTGAAGCTGTTGAGGGTCCTAAGAATTGAAGACAACCTCGATATGAGAACTTATGTGCACTTAAAGTTTGCTGCTGTGTACCTCTGATGGTATTGTATTACACCATTTCTGTTGGTTCTCTTCAAAAATATAATTTGGTCCTTTTATCAATGAAATGAAAACCAAGAGTCTTTATTTTCTTGCAGCAAACTAATAAATTCTTTGACAGACACACTCTGATAATAAAGATGAAATGTTTGATTTTAAAGTTTCAGAAGCCGCCGAGGTAGGAGAATATGTTTTTTATGTCTATTTGGAAGTTTTTTATCTCAATTTGGGATTTACTCACATCCATTGGAACCCCGCACTTTGTGTTTTTCTGTTATTTAGTTGGCGTTGATAACTTTTTTTATGTGACAAATGATTTATAGCTCCATTGTAGCTCGCGGGGTTACTGAACTTCTACCTTTATTAAATAACTAGACTCATCAATGCCTAATCTGTATTGTTTTTTAGAGTAATAATCTTATCCAAGTGTTGGAATTCTCATGAAAAACAAATTTGAAAAAACGAAACTCAAAATCTCTCTTGTTCGTGAACATCCTGAAACTATAAATAGAAATTAAAACAACATTTATTTTGCATCATATCTTACTCATATTTTTGTGTTTTAATTTAAAAAACTCGTGACTTGTTATTCCTCACATTTATGTGGAGTAAAGTGGGAGTTTTGAAGGCAATGTCGCTGATCCAATATTTTGAGATTTCATGGAATTCTTTTCCATAGATTTCGAGTGGCTGAAGCGCCTCTCACCATTACACCGTTGCATGCTTAAGTAACTAAATTCTACAATTCCTAAGCCCTCAACAGATTCAGTTTTGGAAACGCATCAAATTTAGAAATAAGAGTGACTTTTGTTCCAGTATACTCTCATGTTTCAGCCACGCGCTGATTGAGCAAAAAATCTTTCGAAATAGAAGGAAGAATACAGTAAGAGAGGGCAGGGACGATGAAGTCAAATGCCAGGCTTCAATGTTCATAAATAACTGATTTGTAGATGAGTAAAGGGTGCAACATGGCTTGAAGGCGCATGTGCGCAGTCACTGCCTGTACTCCTATATTTCAGGCTGGTAAACAGACCAGTGGGCGAGCAGTTTAGTTTCCAAATAACTAACTGTCCGTTTCAAGGGTCCATAAGATCTTAAAACCCTAGGAATTGTTTAATTTTTAGGAGCAATTGGGTCTCAATTGCTCACCTAAGCCGAACATCAGCGAATTCCTGTTCCAACTCCTCATCGGACCCTTTAAAATTCAAACCTTCAAATTTAATCAAAATCGCGAAAAGGTGTATTCTATTTTCTGGCAGATACTTAACAAAGTTAGGATTTTCATCCGTTACGGTTCTTCAACCGTAGTTAACATTCTGATTTTGTCAGAATAAGAATCGGAAGAAAAATTCCCGAACCCTATTAGAATGGGAGCTGGAAGTACGCTGTAGTTGGCACCACATGAAGAGAGGTTCTATGCCAAACGAAGTAATGTGATCAATGCATCAAAATTAGGTTCATTTTCTAATTTAGGACAACCGTCATGTGTGTTTTAATTGTTGAAACACAGAGCCTGATCAGGGTGTAACATAAGTTAACTAGAAACACGTGGACACTGTGTAATGTCGCGTCTCTAGAGCCTCACACCTCTTTATGTGCAGAATCAAACTTCTCTCCGTAAAATGTTGAATGAATTGCTCGTAACTTTATTCATGCTTCTATGATTTTTGCCTCTAAGTGTAAAGTACGTATCGATCTAATTAAATCTCTTAGAAAATCTGTACTGGAAATGCCCACTGTAGAGTCTTCTTACCACCAATGGATATCAGGTGTCGTAAACTTTTTTTGTTACAATAATCATTCTCAACGAAATACAATACGTGATGTTAATAAAGCAGCCAATAGGCATTGAAAACGCCTACTTCACCTTACAGCAACCAGAAAAACTTCCACCTACCTTATATCTTATGCATATTGTGAGAATTCAATGGTTATAAGTTGGACGAAAAGATGGTGATGCAATTTGGGGTGATTTGGTTAAGTTAGGCAATGTGTGTCGGCCGTTCGAAGACTGTCACAAATGCCCTCAAAAATCAAACTTTAGCTTGTACGAATTTCACCTGTTATTTACAAGTGGAACGAACAATTTAGCCACTCGAAGACTAAACTGGCCGCCCACCTGTGTATGGATGCCTTTTAAATTCATTGATGGTGACTGAACACCTCCGTCCGATAGCTGTAAGGCAGTGTTGGTTAATTTTTCCTCACTTCATTTCCCTGTAGTCTCCGTGTCTATCATCAGCCTCCAGCATTAGCCTCCCTAATGCTTTTTCCACCAATTTACACACGTTATTGAAGGCATGTGAGATTAATGCGTGAGAATGTAATGAAAAAACATCTCCTGTCTGATAAATTTGCGGCTTTTCGTCAAGTGAAACTGTTAAGGGTCCTTAGAATTGAAGACAGCCTCGATATGAGAACTTATATGAATTTTAAGCTTGCTACTGTGTTCCACTGTTTTTATTGTGTTTTTTCCCTGTTTTGATTTGTTCAAAAACATAATTAGTCATTTTAACATTGAAATGAAAACCCCAAGCTCTCTTTATCAAATTTCTAGTGAACAAGGAGTTTGGTCTCATTTTCGAATCACTGGCGGTCAGATACCAAAAATAAATGGTGAGTAGCATTATGTAAAGTGTGTGAGGGTCAGCAAAAGTGTACACTTTATAATACCATTGATGACAGGATGTTCCTGGACTTATTCCTGTCCATAAGTAACTAAATTCGAATGAGTCCATCGTTATACTTAAGAATCAAGACATTTGATGAGCCACTTGAAGTAAATGAATTCTTGACATTTTTTTGTGTGTGTACTCGATGACACGAACGAATGGTGATGCAAATATAATTTGCAACTTCAAGTGGCTTGAGATAAAGAATTTCACTAAAAGTTTTTATACCTTAGAGCAGTAAATGCGAAGTAAATAAGTTTTGTTGGAAATGTATCAGGGCATTCAAGCGTTGCAGCAATCATAAGGCAAGAGAAATGTCCTGCATCCTTGACAATAATCCTACTGAATCTTACGATCAAATTTTTGGTTCACCAAAAATTTGAAAAGGAACGCTAAGGGTTTCTATTGCGATGATAAAAAAACTAATTATAGTATTAAACAGACCAAAACAGGGAAAAAACACAATAACACCAGAGGAACAGAGTAGCTAATTTAAAGCTCACGTAAGTTCATCGAGATTGTTTTCAATTCTCAGGACCCTCAACAACTTCAATTGACGAAAAGCCACAAATTTGTCAGCAAGGGGATACTTTTTCAGAACATTCTCCTGCTTTAATCTGGCATGCCTCAATAATGGCTAATGTTGGAAGCTGAAGATAGACTCATAGAGTACAACATATATAGTGAGTATAAAGTAGCACAGACTCCCTTACAGCTGCTGGTCGGATGTGCTCAGTCATTATCGATGAATATAAAAGCCATTAGCGCACAGGTGGGCGAGCAGTTTGGTCTTCGAATGGCTAACTTGCTCGTCCCACGGGAAAAAAAAAACTTGCGAACACAGTTTGTACAAATACATATTTTTGGGGTAATGGTGTCAGTCTTCGAACGGCCGGCACACATTGCCTAACATAACCAAACTACACAAAACTGCATCACCATGTCTTCGTCCAACTTATTATCGTTTAATTTTTACAAGATGCATGAGATGTAGGGCAGGTGATATTTTCTGATTATTATAATTCCGAGTCGGATTTTTCAACGATTATCTGCTGCTTTATTAATACAGTGTTTCGTCTGGAATAACTGTAATGGGAAAAACATTTACACCACCTGATAACCAATGGTGAAATGAGACTCTACCGGCAAAAATGTTTTAATTGGTGTACGTCAATTAATACGTACTCTGAATTAAAAACAAAATTTATAGGAACAGGTATGAAGAGACGACCATTTCAAGCAACATTATGCGGAGAGAAGTTGACTCTGATCATAAAGAAGTGTGAGGCCGTCGAGACGCGGCGCTAGGGTCAAGGTGTTCCTAGATGAGTTATGTTACGCACTGAACAGGCTCTGTGCTCAACATTTCAATCACACATTCCGCTTGTCTTCCTTCTACAGCGTACTCTCGGCCCCATTTTAAACGGATGCTGGATTTTTTCTTATGATTTTAGTCGTGAAACTTTTGAAATGAAAAGAAACTTCTGGCTTTTGTGACTTTAAAATCAAACATTTCATCCTAATTTTCAGAGATTGACTGTCAATGAATGTATGACTTTTCTGCATTGAAAGAGACGTTTGTAGTTTTCATTCCGTTCATAAACAGACTGATTGTAATATTAAGGACAACAAAAGGGGAAGAAATAGCACAATAACAACAGAGGAACACAGTAGCAAGATAAAAATTCTCACATATTTTCAAATCGAGGCTGTCTTCACTTTTTAGGGCCATCAACAGCTTCACTTGAGGAAAAGCCCTAAATTCATAGGTAAGCTGAAGTGTTTTCCAGTATATTCTCATATTTAATACAGGTTTGACATCTATATATTGGTTGAGAGAAAAATTAGTTGAATTGGTCTAAATTCAACCAGTTGAATTGGTGTAAATAGGTTGAACGAAAATAAGGAAGGCAAAAGGTGGAAGTTGTGATTGACCCAGGTACACTACAGATGTATAATTTAAATAAAGTAGTATAGGCTGCCGTACAGCTGTAGGTCGGAAGTGCTCAGCTGTTGTCGGTGTATTGTTGTCATTGTCACACACAGGTGGCCGGGCAGTTTGGTCTTCGAATGGCTGACTTGCTCGTCCCACTAGTACACAAGATGTTACAAGCAATCAATCGTGATTTTTGTGGTAATTGTGTCAGTCTTCGAATGGCTGATATACTTTGCCTAGAATGAGCAAACCAGTCTGGAAGGCATTAACGTTGTTTCGTTTAACTTACTGGCATCTGATTCTCAAAATAAGCGTGTGATGTAGGTAGGGGGATTTTTTTCTGGCTGTTATCAGGCGAAGTAGACACTTTCTTCTCTCAGAGATTACTATGTTTATATTTTCCCGCATAGTATTTCGTCTAGAGTAATTGTAATATAAAAAAACAGTGATCTGTTCCTGATAGCTGATGATACAGGGAGATTCTGCACCTGCCATCGCGGGCACAGATGTTCTCATTGATGAAATTTAATCAACATAAATACAGGTATGCATGCAATTATTTTGAGAAAAACCCAATTGAATACGGCCAAGCGTGAAGCTGGGGTACTGGACGAAAAATTGAAATGTATTCTTTATAGTTTTAAGATAAAGAATCCAAGAAAAAGTAAAATGCTGGTCGTCAGTGATCAGAATATGTTTTTGTGAAATGCCATGTCTACAGCAGTGAAGCAGGTTATTAACGTTTCCTGCAGCGGGTTAAACTAAAGTTGAATATTAAAGCATTTTTCTTGCCAAACGAATGAATGTTGAATGCATTTGCTGCTTTCATTATCGTTAGTTTTAATTTTTCCACTGTGCTGTCATAGATTAATTCTTCGCTGTCAGCTTCAGTTTACCTACTATGCTGAAATGATCATTTTACCGACGTATTTCGATTAGAAATAAGAATCATGCCATAAGCACTGATTAGGAAAAGTCATTAACACAATCGTATGAAAATTAAAATTCCTCTTTAATAATTTTTCCACGTCACAACATTTAGTTTTGCTACTTGAATACCAATGATTCATAAATGCGATAACCAGAAATTTGAAAAGGAACGCTTTGGGTTTCCATTTCAATGTTAAAAAGACTAATTATGCTGCTAAACTGACCAGACAGGAAAAATTGAACAACAACATCAGAGGAATACAGAAGCAAGTTTAAAATTCATATAATTTCTCATATTGAGGCTGTCTTCAATTCTGAGGACCCTCGGCAGCTTCATTTGACGAAAAAGTCTCAAATTTTTCAGAGAAAGGATGTTTTTACAGTACATTTTCATGCATTAATCTCACATGCCTCCAATAATATGTGTAAATAAGTGGACATAACATTAGGGAGGCTAATACTGCAAGCTGATGACAGATACATAGACTGCAGCGTACACAGTGGGAGTAGAGTAGTACAGGCCGCCGTACAGCTGTCAGTCGGATGTGTTCAGTCATCGTCACCAAATTTATAGGCCCTCCACTCACATGCGGGCGAGCAGTTCAGTCTTCGAATGGCTAAATTGTTTGTCCCCTGCAAAAATATCAACTGAAAATTGACTTTTTGGGGGCAATTGCGTCAGTCTCCGAATGGCCGACACACATTGCCTAGCATAACCAAACCACACCAAACTGCTTCAACCTCACTCGTTTAACTAATTATCATTTACATCTCACAATATACGTTAGATGTTTGGTGGGTGAGTTTTTTCTTTCTGTTATTACGCAAAGTAGGCGTTTGAAAAGCTCAAAGTTAACTTTGTCGACACCTTCCCGTTTGTGTTTCATCTAGAATAATTGTAATATAAAGAACAGTTTACGGCACCTGATAATCCATAATGAGGACGGAGCTGGTCTCCGAAATGTTTTACAGAATGAATAGATTCTTTGAGGGTTTTTCATTGTGACTGCGCAGTTCTAAAAAATATGATTTCAAATATTAACTGCTTGCCTCATTTTCAAACTTCCTAATGAATAGAGAAAAACGAATTATTGTTGGATGGTCTTATCTCAGAATTTAACTCAGAGAATTTGAGAATAATTACATCACACGACAAATAACATTTGCGTCGGAGAGCACACCGTGATCTTTCAGCAGTTGATGGGATCAAGCATTGGGCAAAAGAGATGCTTTAAAAAATTGATATTATCAGCAGTTTGAGTTTGTACACTGTGGCGTCCCTAGCTTCACACATGGATTTCAGTTTCAATTCACTTACCACGCTAAAATTATAACTATATCTATGTATAATTGTATATCGATTAGAAAATAGAATCATCCAAAATCATATTGTTGCGGTTGTACTAATGATTTTTAGGATTTTATTCGCTGTAAAATGGTTGCGTATAACAATTAACAAATGTTATAGTAGAAATAAAATCTCAATTTACCAAAAACGTTAAAGAAATACGTTTTTCACGTTACGAAATGAGAAAATAAACATTCCTAACTAACATTCTATTCGTATGAGATAAGGCGAGTCATACGTTCAAACTCTTCAAGCTCATATTATTTCCATGGATATTTCATAAATCATTTTTTTGATACATAAATGTCAGTGAATCCCAAAATACTAACAAATTTCTGATTTCCTTATACCAACGACTTTATTAAGTTTAAAAGTTAACATAGCATCCTAATGTTCTGAGCTTGTCTGCCAATGAATTCATTAGTTTTTTCACGAGAAGGCACTCTGTGGTTTTCCTTTCACAGATAAAAAGAAGAATTATATTGTCAAAGCCACCAAAACGGGAAGAAATAGCACAATAACATCACAGGCACACATGAGCAAGCTAAAAATTTGCATAAGTTCTCATATCGAGGCTGTCTTCAATTCTTAGGACCCTTAACAACATCACTTGAGGAAAAGCCCTAAATTCACAGGTATGCTGAAGCTCATTTGAATATATTCCCATGTTTTATACAGACTTGTAGTGGACTCTTCCAGCTCCTTACCAACCAAAATTTACGAATTGTTAAAACTTCCATCTAAAAATCCAAGTATCGCATAATATTCATTCTCATTATTTTTGGAATAAGAAATTCACTCAACTTTATCCATAATCCATTAAAATTGTGCACCAAAAAAATACGTCTCTGTAGAAGTCAGTTAAAAATATTTAGAGACGCCCCATAGACTCACCGTGGCAACATTTGTCGACACCTAACGCTCACTTTTTAAAAATCACTGCTTGGTGCACATCTCGTTTTTTCTCACTGGACCCACGAGTACATCGCACCACAATCCACTCCTAAAACACTTAGGAATCAAACTTCCTACTCGCACCTTCCTGCAGTATAGCCATTCAACCCTCACAACGGCTCGAAGAATACTGCCTCTTCCAATTCCTCCAACTCTTCCAAATACCTCTGCCGGATTGTCTTACGAATCTTTCCGGTTCTCACTTCATAATAATAATTTCCCAAACCGTGTTTGCTCACCGGTGGTTCTTCCCCTAACGGTGACACTTGTCCGCCCAAAAAAAATTTATAACACTTGAATTCCTCACATTGGCGACACGTTACGCAAACCCCAAACGCACTCTCAAATAACACTCCTCATTACACACCTTCCGAGACAGTCCCTTGAGCGCAGCGACGGAAGTTCTCGCCTCCAAAGAGAAGATTCCCAAGGAGGCCTCAAGACCCCACGGTTCAAGCCTCTCCTTAGCATCCCATCACTAGGGAATAAATCAGGCGAGCTAAACCTGACCTCATCATTACCCTTCGAGTGTTGATAGCTGGGCTCTCTTTTGATTAAGTTAGATGCGCAAGTAAGCGCGTCCGAACACCGTCCTTAAACTCCTTCTGAGATTGCAAATCATTTAAATTCAATGTGCGTTTACTCGCACTGGTGACCCTGCCTTGTCAAAGAATACCAATCAATCCAATTCTCAACATTTAAATTGCTGGCTCTTCAAGCTTCAAATTCACATAATCAAATTAAGTTCCCCACATTGGGTGAACTTTAGAGACTTGACTCCATTAAATCGGTTGTAGAAAAGATTCGTTTAATTAGTGTAAATTGAACCAATTGAATTGATGTGAATTGGTTATGTAAATCGGTTGAAAGAAAATAAGGATGGCCAAAGAAAGAAGCTGATGATAAACACAGTGACTGTATAGACGAATAGTTTGCAAAAATTAGTATAGGCTACCGTACAGCTGTAGGTCGGAAGTGCTCAGTCGCTGTCGATAAATTCAGGGGCAGTTCCCACGCAGGCGGGCGGGCGGTTTATTCTTCGAATGGCTGACTTGCTCCTTCCATCCTAACTTATCAGTAAACAATAATACTTGCAGGGGTAATTGTGTCGTTGTTCGAATGACCGACATACATTGCCTTCCATAATCAAACCAGTTCGAAAGGCATTAGCGTTGTTCCGCTTAGCTTGTCATCTAATTTTTATTCATGAAAGTGATGAAGGGTAGGTGAATTTTTCTGCCTGTTATTATATGATGTATGAGTTCCTCAACGATGACTTTGTCTACACTTGCCCGTTTGTATTTCACTTAGAACAATTGAAATTTAAAAAACAGTTTACCGCAACTTATAACCAATATAACAGGGAGATTCATCGAGATCACAGACATTTTAATTTATGAAATTTAAACGTTGTATAAATTAAACACGTTTCCTGCAGCGGAATAAACTGTAGTTCAATATTAAACTTATATTAGAGTTAATTTTAAAAATAGTTCTGAAAATAACACGCATCAAACTCTTTCAGCAAATCATTCGTCAAACTATTTCAGCAAATCAAGAGAAAAAAAATTGACACAACCATAGGTTCTTATTTTAGGTTCATATCCATAGGTTCATATGTGCATTAAAAAACTGACATAATCATAGGTTCATATTTTTACACTTTGACGCCATAGATTTATTCATGGTAGCCAGTTCCAGTTTAATACGACACTAAAAGGATCATTTTACCTATGTATACAGATTAAAAATTACAATCACGTCGAATACAATTTTACGATTGTACTCGTCATTTCTACGATTTTAGTCGTTGCAAAATGTTAGCGTATAATTATGTGAAAATATTGGAGCAGAAATAAGGTCTGAATGAATCACCTCAATGAAATAAGTTATCAATACTATATGTTCTCAGATTACTAGTTTTTATCACAAATTGAGAAATTTAAAACGCCAAATCAATACCTTATTTTCGTAGCACAAAACTACTCACACTCACATATACTGAATGGTCGAATTATTTCCGCGAACATTTCACATATCATCAAATTTTGGGCAAATGAATGCCATTGAATTCAAAATGCAACCAAATTTCTGGTTCACTTAACTCGCTGGCTTTAGAAACATTAAAAGTTATCATCCCATCCAAATTTTCAGAGCTTGTCTCCCTATCAATTCATAAGTTCGCCACAAGGAAAGGAACGCTCAGGATTTCCATTTCATTGAAAAAAAAGACTAATTATATGGTTAAACAAACGAGAACCGGGAGAAATAACCCAATAGCATCCGAGAAACACAGTACCTAGTTAAAAAATTACAGAAACGCTTACATCGCGCTTGTACTCAATTCTTAGGACCCTCTGTAGCTTCACTCGTCGAAAATCCTGAAATTGATCAGTAAGGGGATGTATTTTCAGTACATTTTCATGCTTTAATCCGGTATGACTTCAATAAGATGTTTAAATTGGTTGAAAGGACATTAGGGAGGCTAATGTTGAAAGCTGATGTTAGACACAAAAATTACATACAAATGAAATGTGGATGAATTAGCACAGACTGCCGTAGAGCTGTAGGTTGTAGGTGATCAGTCATTTTCAATAAGTGAAAAGGCAATCCTCACTCATGTGGGCGAGCAGTTCAGTCTTCGAATGGCTGACTTGCTCGTCCCACTAGTACAAAATATGTTACAAGCACTCAAACGTGATTTTTGTGGTAATTGTGTCAGTCTTCGAATGGCTGACATACATTGCCTACAATGAGCGAGCCAGTCTGAAAGGCATTACCGTTGTTTCGTTTAACTTACTGGCATCTAATTCTCAAAACAAGCGTGTGATGTAGGTAGGGGGATTTTTTCTGGCTGTTACCAGGCGAAGTAGACACTTTCTTCTCTCAGAGATTACTATGTTTATATTTTCCCGCATAGTATTTCGTCTGGAGTAATTGTAATACAAAAAACAGTTTGCTGCTCCTGATAACTGATGATACAGGGAGATTCTGCACCTGCCATCGCGAGCACAGATATTCTCATTGATGAAATTTAATCAACATATAAATGCATGAATTTTTTTTTAAAAAACCCAATTGAATACGGCCAAGAGTGAGACTGGGGGGCTGGAAGAATAATTGAAATGCATTCTGTATAGTTTGAAGATATAGAATCCAAGAAAAAATAAAATGCAAGTCGTCAGTGATCAGAATATTTGTGAAATGCCATGTCTACAGCAGTGAAGCAGGTTATTAACGTTTCCTGCAGCGGGTTAAACTGAAGTTGAATATCAAACACAAAGTAGAGTTAATTTTAGAGATCAAGTCTGAAAATAATGAGCACCAAATGCATTCAACATTCATTCGTTTGGCAAGAGAAATGCTTTAAAAACTTTCATTATCGTAAGTTTTAATTTTTCCACTGTGCTGTCATAGATTAGTTCTTGGCTGTCATTTGCAGCTTCAGTTCACCTACTACTCTGAAATGATCATTTTACCAACGTATTTCGATTAGAAATAAGAATCATGCCATAGACACCTATTAGGAAAAGTCATTTACACAATCAAATGAAATTTAAAATTCCTCTATAATATTTTTTCATGTCACACCATTTTTTTGTGCTACTTGAATACCAATGATTCATAAATGCGATCACCAGAAATTTAAAAAGGAACGCTTTGGGTTTCCATTTCAATGTTAAAAAAAACTAATTATGCTGCTAAATAGACCAGACCGGAAAAATTACACAATAACATCAGAGGAATACAAAAGCAAGTTTAAAATTCACATAAGTTCTCATATTGAGGCTGTCTTCAATTCTGAGGACCCTCAACTGCTTCATTCGACAAAAAAGTCTCAAATTTTTCAGAGAAGGGATGTTTTTTCAGTACATTTTCATGCATTAATCTCACATGCCTCCAATAAAATGTGTAAATTAGTGGAAATAACATTAGGGAGGCTAATACTGCAAGCTGATGACAGATGCATAGACCGCTGCGTACACAATGGGTGTAGAGTAGTACAGGCTGACGTACAGCTGTTGGTCGGATGTGTTCAGTCATCGTCGCCAAATTTATAGGCCCTCCACTCACATGTGGGCAAGCAGTTCAGTCTTCGAATGGCTAAATTGCACGTCCCCAACAAAAATATCACATGAAAATTGACTTTTCTGGGGGCAATTGCGTCAGTCTTCGAACGGCCGACACACATTGCCAAGCATAACCAAACCAAACTCCATCACCATCACTCGTTTAACTTATTATCGTTTAATTCTCACATTTTACGTTAGATATCGGGTGGATGAGTTTTTTCTTGCTGTTATTGGACAAAGTAGGCGCTTAAAACGCTCAAAGTTAACTTTGTCTACACCTTCCCGTTTGTATTCCATCTAGAATAATTTTAATATAGAGAACAGTTTAAGCACGTGATGACCTGTGATGAGGATGGAGCTGATCTCCGGAACGTTTTGCAGAATGAAAAGAATCTTTTTAGGTTTTTCATTGAAACTGGGAAGTTCTAATAAATATGATTTCAAATATTAACTGCTTGCTTCGTTTTCAAAGTTCCAAATGAATGGAGAAAAACGAATTGTGGGATGCTTTTATTTCAGAATTTCGCTCTGAGAATAGGAGAATGATTACGTCACACGACGAATAACATTTGCGTCGGAGAGAACACCGTGATCTTTCAGTAGTTGATGGGATCAAGCATTGGGCAAAAGAGATGCTTTAAAAAACTGATATATTCACCAGTTTGAATTTGTACACTAGCGTCCTAGCTTGACGCATGGATTTCAGTTTCAGTTTACTTACGACGCTAAAATTATAACTATAACTATGCATATCGAATAAAAAATGGAATCATTCAAAATCATACTGTTGCAGTTGTACTTATGATTTTTAGGATTTGATTCACTGTAAAATGATTCAGTATAATTATTAACAAATGTTGGAGTAGAAATTAAATCTCAGCTGACCAAAATCATTCAAGAAAGACTTTTTTACGTTACGAAATGAGAAATTAAAAATTCCTAACAAACATTCCATTCGCATAAAATAAGGCAACTCATATATACATGTACATACTCTGCAAGCTCATATTATTTCCATGGATATTCAACAAATCATTATTTTTTGAAAAATAATTGTCACTGAATCCCAAAATACAAACAAATTTCTGATTTCCTTATTTCTGCGACGTTAGTAGCTCTTAAAGTTTACAAAGCATCCTAATGTTCAGAGCTTATACGTCAATGAATTCATTAGTTTTTTCACGACAAGGCACTCTGTGGTTTTCATTTAACAGATAAAAAGAAGAATTACATTGTCAAAGCGACCAAAACGGGAACAAATTACACAATAACATCAGAGGAACACAGAAGTAAAAAAAAATGCACTTAAGTTCTCATATCGAGGCTGTCTTCAATTCTTAGTACCCTCAACAGCATCACTTGAGGAAACGCCCTAAATTAACAGGTATGCTGAAACTCATTTCAATATGTTTTATCATGTTTTATACAGGCTTGACTTCAATAAATCATTGGAGAAAAGATTCGTTTAATTAATGTAAATTTAATCAATTGAATTGATGTGAATTCATATTATAAACCGATTGGGAGAAAATAAGGAGGGCTAATCATAGAAGCCGATGATAAAATCAGGGACTATAGAGACGAATAGATTGCACAAATTAGTATAGGCTGCCGTACAGCTGTAGGTCGGAAGTGCTCAGCCACTGTCGGTAAATTCAGAGGCAGTTCACACACACAGGCGGGCGGGCAGTCTGGTCTTCGAATGGCTGACTTGCTCGTCCCACGTGTGAATATTAGGTAAATTTTGCACGTTGTCAGTTGGGATATTTTTGAGGCAATTGTGTCAGTCTTCGAACGGCCGACATGCATTGCCTAGCATAACCAAGCCACACCGAATTGAATCACCATCACTTTGTTTAACTCATTATCGTCTAATTCTCACAACATGATGAAGGGTAGATGGAATTTTTCTGGCTGTTGTCAGGCGAAGTTGGCGTTTAAAACGCTCCGACGATACTTTGGCTAGACCTTTCCCTATTGTATTTAATCTAAAATAATATTATTGTAAATAAACAAAGTTTACTGCACCTGATAACCAAAGATGCAGGGAGGTTTAACGCTGGGCATCGGGAGTACTGATGTTTTAATTGATGAAATTTAATCAATGCATGTGTGTAGAATTTTCATGCGACAAGCTAAAATTAAGTTAGGTATTAAAATCATACCAGAGTTAATTTTGATGATCAATTCTGAAACTAACTAACATCAAATTTTATCGGCCCTCATTCATCCGGTATGGGAAATGCTTTAAAAAATGGACATTTTCATCAGTTTAAGTTTTTACTCTGTGCCGTCATGGATTCATTCTTGGTTACCCGCTTCAGTTGACCTAGTACGCTAAAATGATCATTGAAATACGTCCTTCGATTACCTTTTGAATCATGTAAAATTCACTTCTTACGATAGTACTCGTCATATTTACGACTTGAGTCGATGTAAAATGGTTGGGTAAAATTGTTTAAAAATATTGGTGCAAAAATATAGTCTCAATGTATTACATACGTTAAAGAAAATCATTTACATCACCAAGTGATAATTACCATTCCTAATTAATATTTTAAACACGTAACATAATGCTACTCACACATACATTCGCTGCCTGGTCCAATTATTTCCATTGACTTTTCACAAATCATTGATTTTGGTACATGATCTAATGCTGGTGAATACCTAATGCGAACGAAATTCGGGTTCACATGTCTCGGCAGCTTTAGGATCATTAAAAGTAAACAACCCGTCCAAATTTTCATAGCTCATCTGTCCATGAAGAACATAGTAGCAAGTTGAAAATTCACATAAGTTTCCATTTAAATTCTGTCTTCAATTCTTAGACCCCTCAACAGCTTTACTTGGTGAAAAGCGCCAAAGTTATCAGCAACAGGATGTTTTTCAACATATTCTCATGCCTCAATTTCGCATGCCTTAAATTAGTGGGAAGTAGTGGAAGTTGATGATAGACACAGAGACTACACACATATACAGGGTGTCCATTTTGTTTTCTTCTGCTTTGGTATCATTGATACGGCTTCAACTCATAAGTTGAATTACGTTTGAGTGAAGTTTCCAACATTTCATTCAATCATAGTTTCCTGTTTCGTGTCGTATATTTTTAATAATATTACGGTTGAAAAATATGAAAAAACATGGTTTTCATAATATTCAATTTAAGTTTAACAAAAGTGCACAAACAGATTTTCAATTTCGGTCACTAAAAATACTGCTTGAAGAAAACGATTGGATCAATTCTGCTGAAATTTTGTACGATGATGGAACAAATGTTAAGAAACCAAATGTTTTTTTTAATTTTTTGTAAGTTTGATGGTTTCTGAATTAAAGCCCTTGAAAATTTAGCATCTTTTTTTGGACACCCGGTTTTGTGAGTATAAAGTAGCACAGACTCCCTTACAGCTGTGGGTCGGATGTGCTCAGTCGTTATCAATAAATTTTAAGGCCCTTCACGCACATGTGGGC
Organism: Morinoia aosen; assembly: GCA_030386875.1. NCBI lineage: Eukaryota > Metazoa > Arthropoda > Malacostraca > Amphipoda > Talitridae > Morinoia > Morinoia aosen. The sequence continues at coordinate 21,723,308 of CM059570.1, forward strand.
GAGCAGTTTAGTCTACGAATGGCTAACCTGCTCGTCCCACTTGTACAAAAGAAAAATGTACGAACTCGCGACTCCACTAATATTTGCGGCAATTGTGTCAGTCTCCGAATGGCTGACGCACTCATAAGCCCGAATAAGTTCAAGATCATGCCATCATCAAAGCTATTATAAAGTGTACAATTTTGCTTACACCTACACCCTTTACCTAATAGCTCACACGACTGATCAATGAGTGGACTCTCGTGGAAATCGAGGCTTAAGTTAACAACAACAGTTGGAATAAGTCACATAAGAACAGTTGAAGGTGTCGACCTGGGGCATGTCGACCTGGCATGAGGTGTCGACCTGGGAAGGTGTCGACCTGGTGGAAGGCGTTGAATACGCCTACTTTGCCTAATAACAGCCAGAAAAAACATCTACTTCACATCTCATGCATATTTTGAGAATGAGATGATAATGAGTTGGACGGAGTGAGGGTAGTGCAATTTGGGGTAGGCTGGTTATGGTAGGCAATGGGACTAAACTCGAATGAGTTCATCGTAATACTTAAAAATGAAGACATTTAATGTGCTACTTGAAGTGAATGAATTTTTTTAGATTTTTTCGCGTTTCGATTGAAAATATTTCCCAACCATGAATGTTTTTGGTTTTTTTGTGAGTTGTACTTTGGGAGACTCTTCGATCGGTAAAAATCTTTAATTTCTTAAGATCACGCTTTCGTTTTCCCACGTAATTCAGCTTACGAGTTGAAGCCGCATCAATGAAAGCAAAGCATAAGCAATCATGATGTGACTTTACAATTTTTTGTAAGTTCAATAGTTTCTGAATTACAGACCTTGGAAATTGGATATCGTTTTTTTGGGACACCCTATATATGTATGTAGTCTCCGTGTCTATCATCAGCTTCCAGCATTAGCCTCCCTAATGTTCTTTTCACAGATTTAAACATCTTATTGAAGGCATGCGAGATCAAGGTATGAGAATTTCCTTAAAAACCGCCAATTACTAAATAAGCTGCGGCTTTTCATCAATTGAAGCTGTTGAGGGTCCTAAGAATTGAAGACAGCCTCGATATGAGACCTTTTGTGAATTTTCAGCTTGCACTGATATTATTTTGCTAATTTGCCCCTTTTTGGTGTGTTTAACAATATAATTAGGCTTTTTATCATTCAATTGGAAAGTCCAAGCGTTCTATTCCTTGCCGTAAACTTGTGAATTCATTGACAAACAAGCTCTGAAAATTATTAGTATTGGGTGTTCGCTTTTAATGTATCTAAAGCTGCCGCGACACATGGGCACGTTGAACTTCAGTTTAGCCCACCGCATGAAACTTTTACATATATCAACTGAACCAATTTCATCAATTAGAGCATCAGTGCTCTCGATGCCTGGTGCAGAATCTCCACGCATCACTGGGTATTAAGTGCAGTAAACTGTTTTTCAATTATTCTAGACGAAATATAATTCGGGATGGTGTCGACAAAGTAACCTCTGGGCGTTTTAAACGCCAACTTAGCCTAATAACAGCCATAAAAAATCCATCTACCGTTCATATCATGAATATTGTGAGAATTGGTAGATAATAAGTTGAACGAAACAACGCTAATGCTTTTCGGACTAGTTTGGTTATGGTAAGCAATGCACGTCGGCCATTCGAAGACCGACACATTTGCAGCAAAAAAATGCACACTGGTGGAACGAGCAAGTCAGCCATTCGAAGACCAAACAGCCCGCCCGCCAGTGGGTGAACTGCCCCTGAATTTACCGACAGTGGCTGAGCACTTCCGACCTACAGCTGTACGGCAGCCTATTCTAATTTGTGCAATCTATACGTCTATATAGTCCCTAGGTCTATCACACCCTCGATTTTTAGCTCTCTTTATTTTCTTTTAACCAATTCATACCAACTAAATTGGTCGAATTTGGACCAATTCAGCCAATTTTTCGTTCAGCTAATTTATAGGCGCCAATGATGTATAAAACATGAGAATATATTGAAACCAACTTCAGCTTGCCTTTGAATTGAGGGCTTTCCTTTAGGTGATGATGTTGAGGCTCCTGAAAGTGAATACAGTCTCGATGCGATAACGTATGAGAATTTTCATCTTGCTACTGTGTTCCTCTAAGGTTATTGTGCTATTTCTTCAAGTCTTGGTCTTTTTAACATTATAATTAGTCTTTCATGGATGAAATGAAAACTGCTAATCTCTTTTTATGCAGCAAGCTCATACATTCATCGACAGACAGTCTCTGAAAATAAGGATGAAATGTTTGATTTAAAAGTCGCCAAAGCCAAACGTTTCCTTCAATTTCAAAAGTTTCAGATTAAAGATGAAAAGAAAAACTCCTGCACCCGGTTAGCATGGAGCCGAAAATACGCTGTATAGTAGGCATCACCTGCAAAGTTGTTCTATGCCAAATGTAGTTATGTCATCAATGCAACGAAGAATTTACCTCAAAATTAGGTTCATTTTCTTGTTCCAGAGAAGGGAAATGTGTCAGAAGGGGAATGTGTGAAGGGGAAATGATGAGCACAGGGCCTGTTCAGTGCGTAGTATAACTCATCTAACACCTTGACACTAACGCCGCGTCTCGACAGCCTCACACCTCTTTATGTGCAGAATCAACTTCTCTGAATAATTTTGATTGAAATGCTCGTCGCTTTATACTTGTTTCTTTAAATTTGATTTTAATTGAGAGTACTTATTGATCGAAGTACATCAATTGAAACATTTGTGCTTGTAAAGTCTCATTTCACCATTGGTTATCACGTTCACTGAACATTTTTTCCATTACCGTTATTCCAGACGAATCACAGTACGTGGTATTAATAAAGCAGCAAATAAACGTTAAAAACGCCTACTCGGACTTATAACAATCAGAAAATGTTTCCACATTCCCTACATCTCATGCATCTTGTGAAAATTAAACGGTAATAAGTTAGAAGAAGTGATGGTGATGCAGTTTGGTGTAGTTTGATTATGTTAGGCAATGTGTGCCGGCCGTTCGACGACTGACACAATTGCCCCAAAAAAGTATAATTCTGTGTACTGTTTTCAACTGGTACTGGAGAACTGGTAACGATTGAACTCTAGTTTCTTCATCATTTATGACTACATTCACAACATGAAAACTTTGTCTCATGTGTAAATATGCGTGGTTGGTGTAATTATCGCCCTACTTGGTTATGTTAAGTCTGAAATTATGTTCGAAATATCCCGATGGTAGCTAATTCATTTCCCATGCTAGAATAAATCGTACATAAAGTTTTTCCATTGAATTAAAAAAATGTTTATATACCAGAAACAGAGGTACTGTCGGTTGATCTGTATACAGAGAGACCTCATGAGGAGTGGTGGTGTCATGTCTCATTCTCATAACTAGTTTTCGACCATCCCAATGAATGAATATTCAATCAATCTTTTTGTGATGAAATATATCCAAAAAATAATATAATTCATTAATAGGGTGTGAAATGACGATCTATGATCCCATTTTCGTAACTAGTGCTGCATAAGGATCAATGTAATAAAACGCCATTTAACATTTTGTACCAAGAAAGATAACATCAAGACTTTATCAACGAAACAAAATTAATTCCACGGAAAATATCTTCATTCGCCAGTAAGATTGATAGTGTTGCACTAGAGGTATTGGATGCTGTTAGCTGTGTAGACCAGATTTAAGAAGAGAGTAAAGCACAACACGCAAACACGGTGGGGTGAGCATTTCCCTGCTCTGGCCATCTCGAATACTGATGCAACAGCGCACAGTTTAACTCGGTGTAGGAACGGTGTTCAGCTCATTGACTGTGCCTTTCTGCACTAAATTTTACTAGCCCCCTTAATAAAGAGACGATTTGATTGTTCAAAGATAACGAGAACAATCATGGAATAGACAGTGATCTCATTTGATTTTCATTGACTGTGACGTTCTTGACACAAATGAGATATAAAGCTTAATTTGTATCAAATTTTTGTATACAATATTGAGCAGGACAATCGTTGAATATATCATGCTTTAATTTGATAATGAGTTTTTAAAACTTTATTTATGACAAACGGCTTGTTTGCCGCATGATGAAAACCTTTAAGTGACTACGCAGCAGTTGTTAACAAAGAAATGTCGCACAAATTTATCGGGAGTGTTTTAAATTTTACTTCAATATCGTGTTTGAATGTCAATTACGTGAGACCGGGAATAAACGCAATGTTGTAATACATTTCATTTTTAAGAATGCTGGGGCTGCTGCAAAATCAGATGGAGAATCCGGTGAGTGAATAATTTCGTAATAAACACGTAGTCGTTCTCTGAATCATTTGAATTTATATTGGATATCGCTTTTAAACTTTTTTATTTAGCACGTTCGCAGTTATTTACACGAAAAAGTAGTACACTGTGGCAGTGATTATTTCGAATGTTGTGAAATTCGACTTCGAGTTCGAACTTTGAATGGAAACTATTTGTTGTTTTAACAATATTTGGTACCCTGTAGATAACGATCACTATAATATTAATGACAATTAATTTTTTGCTTTATTCACCAATAAATTCTATTAAAAGTATCAGAAAGGTCTGTCCCCTTCACGTGGGGCACACCTCAAAACATAAGAGCGAGCCCAAACAGCTGTTCGCAAGGCCAGAGGGAAATGTCCGGTTTTCAGTTTAACATCACATTCAAATTTATCCTAATATGGTCAAGATTTTAAGCACATTCATTGCCCAGGGAAGAGAAAAGTTTCCAAGTAAATCATATGCGTCATTGCATGCTGTATGAATTTCACGAGGGTAGCAATCCAACAGTAGCAATGAAACACATCAACGCTGTCTATCCAGAAGGAGTGTGATAAACCATCACAGATAGCTTTTTAGATTTAAGAAGGTAATTTCAATCTTACTGATGAGCCTCGAACAAAGAGAATGTGTTTTGAATGATGAAATTGTTTTTTAAATTGCAGTGGAAGAGAATAATTGACAATCAATCAGATTTTTGTTCCAAAGAATTGATGCACGTTAGTCTATTGTTCATGAGTATCTGAAAATGATTTGTAAGGCGATTACATATGGTGTCTTGTTCCTCATAAGCTCTCTACAAACATCAAAGTACGGTACCCCTAATATTTCATGCGTATGAAATAGGTACACAAATATATATCATGCGTACATCAATAAATATGTAAACTAAATCGAATCTGTTTTTCCAGAATCGAAAAGGTCAAACTGCATCGACCACTGCCACGGAGACCCCCGAGGGGTAAGGGTTTTTTCGGGACTAAAGTATAAAAATAATAGCATGCGCGGTATTTCACGCTATGATTTTTAGCAAATTTATTTTGCTAATCTAATAATACCTGAAGTGTATATATTTATGTATTTATTTATAGATTTGTTTGGTGTCTGCTTCTTAAGGAACAAAGGATGTATATTTATTTGTTGGGTATCAGCTATGCTTTCGTCTGAGTTTGCGGTATCATGTATACCGAATTCTTTATTGTCACATTAATTAAAAGATCGCCTTTACATGCTTTGATATTTCATCAAGATAGGTATTTTTAGGTTGTAGGGTAAGTTAGTATAGGAAAGGTTAGGATAGGTTATGTAATGTTGACGGAATTTTTTCAAGGGTCCACCTATCTTAACGATTAGATTGTTCGTAGAATATCCACGGGTCATGCCATTACCCTCGGTTTAGTACCCTCTAAATACTACTCTCGGTTCATTTGTTTGGATAACGCTACTTCCATGCCTCAGTCACGCTCATTAATACAGTTATAATGACCGTATCTGTGAAACGTTTTTCACCTGTGTAAAAGTACAAGATCATTTTTTATCATGTGTACTTTTAGGATGGATATATTTGTATGTCGTCCATATCTGAAAAAAATTCTTATGAAAGGTATTGAGTCCCGTAATTTTTGACGGGCCGTGCAAAGTAGTGAAAAATATTCTCTGAATAAAAGTGAAAACATACAAAAACACTTACTCCTTCTGTCTAATGACGAGTAAACCATTGAATTAGACGCTTTTCGCATTCGTGCCAAAAATACATTTGCTGTTAAAATTTATATTATTGATCATCCACCATGAGCTTATTAACACACCAACATAGCCCATTACTACTGTACAATCTTTTTAATTTTACTAAACTAACTAATAATCTTTTAATTTAACAACTTACAAACTCATTACTAACCAATGTTGAAACCTACCAACCAACAAAAAACCAAACAATAAACTTGCTAATGTAGGCCAAATTGACTTCCAATAAAGTTTTAACAAAATTATCTACAGTAGAGCAAGATTCTACACCTCGCTCCTTATACTGACATCAATTCCTTGTTTTCCTGGTTGGTTGCTTTCATGACGACTGCGACTCTCAAGATCAGCGGATCTACTTTGACTCCTCCATCGGCCGCTGGTGTGCGACGACTACTTTGTTGGCCATTGCTACTAGAACTGACCCCCGGGTCAGATATTAAAATGGCTTGTGTTCGTCGGAAAATCTATTAGACATATAAAATAGTGTGCACCCCGTGTGACTAATCTCACTTGTAGGATATAAATAAGCATCGGGAAATGATTCTGCACAAGGATTTCGAGGATTAACTTTAACTGCCAGTGAATGCATTTAAGGGCTTTCTTACAAACTATGCTATCTTCGCAGGGCAGACGATTCGTTACATCCCAGAAAAATACGTAGTCTTGTTCAAATTTGAACGCTACAGGAATGGCACGAAAATATTATTTATTCGTATTCGTCTCGCTCATGCATTTAAACGAGGAACAAGAATTATGTTGGCAGTTGAACCAACATTTATCCCAAAACATTGTCTCGCTCCAAATGTGTAAAGCTTGTTTTCTCAACATTGTTATGGGTCCTGCTGTTGTAATAATACTGTTATAATAACTTCACTTGTTTATTTTCCAAAGTTTACGTTTCTCTCACCTGGAATATACCATAAGCTTTGCGGCCGCTTACGTTGCCCACAGCTGATGTGTTGAAACCGCTCTCGGCACACGCCAGGCACACCCCTAGAGGAGCAAGGTGTAAAATCTACATTCAATGGACAATTAATTACTAAACTCCAACTCACCTTAGTAGTACTGTCACTCGCTATGAAGAAACTTTGCCTTGATGAGCGATTTACGAGATAAAAAACGCAAATTTGACTTTTCTTTCCATGAATCAGTCTAACTAATATATAAGTCAGAAGGCATGTTAAATGCGAAATACAATTGCCTTGATAATTTTCGTGCGTTGCTCTGTTGTTGCGTACCTCCGAGACATGATAATGCAAACAGGAATACAGAACTCGACGATGAACAATAATGATAGGACCGAAATGTCAGAATAAGTACTCAGTCAAATGTACTCAAAATCGACCACTTGACTTGAAGGGATTTCGTACTCCGCGTTGAGCTCAAATACTCCGCGTTGAGCTCAATTATAATCATACATTACGCTTGTCTTCAATGAGAAAATAAACCAAATTTTGAAGCCAATTTTTGATGCGCTGATCACATTATTTCGTTTGGCATAGAACATCTCTTCAGGTGGTGCCAACAACAGCGTACTTCCAGCGTCCATTCTGATAGGGTACTGGAAATTTTCTTCCTATTCTTATTCTGGCAAAATCAATATGTTAACTACGGGCAAAGAACAGTAGCGGATGAAAATGCCTACTTAGCTAAATATCAGCCTGAAACCAGAATAGACCTTTTCGCGAATTTGATCAAAATTAATGAATTGAATTTTGAATGGCTCGGTAAGGTAATGGTGTAGAAATTCGCTGATGTTCGGTTTTGGTGAGCAATTGAAGCGCAATTACGAAACGAACTTGGGAAATCATTAGTGAGGTTGCCCCATTTAAAAATTTAGACTGTACAAGTTTTTGAAAATCCCTTGGCAACAGCCACGGATTTCAATACATTTTTTTCAAAAGTAGGGCTCAAGTTTTCAGTGAGGTGTGTCCCAGTCCAGGTGAAACGTCAACTGAAAATTCATGCCCCACTGCATCATCGAAGGCTGATGTCAGGTGGAGACCACGTCCTGTCGATTTACCGGAGTTAAGAAATATCTTATACTCACTAAAAAACACAAAGGCAGTTGGACATGATGGTATAAGTCTTCAATATATCAAAGACAGTTTCCCAGTCACAGCACCATGGATTCGTCTGATAATTAATACATCAATAGCAACAAACACGTTTCTAAACCAATGGAAACACTCCATTATTTGACCGTTGCATAAAAGTGGTGACCTAAATACATCATCAAACTACAGGCCCATCAGCCTTATACCTGTAATGTCCAAAATATTGATAAAAGTGCTGACAAATCAACTGTGATTTCACCTGGACGAGTCAAATCTACTCCACCGAAATCGATACGCCTATAGAAGAAACACTAGCACTCAAGATGCTCTGCTCAATATCTCTGAAAAAATATACAGTGACATCGATCAGAAGAATGTAACACTCTTGCTGCTACTCGATCTCTCTAAGGCGTTCGATAGCGTCGAACATGATAGACTTCTACGTAAAATACTGAACTTAGGAATAGACACGAAATGGTTTGAAAGTTACATGTCAAATCGATCTCATACAGTCCGCATAGAAAAAAAATTGTCCCCATTCATTCAAAACAATTTTGGTGTTCTCCGAAGATCCATTATTGGACCGCTACTGTTTTCTATTTCCGTTAATGATTTCCTTCCAATGCCTTCTAACACACGGATCTCAATGTATGCAGATGATGTTCAAATTGCAATAACAAGTTCTGTATCGGAAATACCACAGACGCAAATTAAAGCCGAAACTATTATGAATACCATGAAATCATGGTATGACCGAAATGGTCGCAAATTAAATGCTAATAAAACACAATGCATTATTTTCGGATCCAATGATGCTATTAAAAAAAATTCAGATCTTACTCTCGCAGTTGGAAATGATAAAATTAATGCCTCAGAAAAAGTTAAAAATCTAGGTATCTAATTCGATAGAAATATGTCCTCGAGACTACTTGCAACAAAATCTACGGAACTTCAATGTTTTTTCATCGTATAAAAGGTATGCTAGACAAAAAATAAAGATTATTAGCCATTCAATCCCTTGTGTTGCCGTGCATTGACTACTGCAGCCTAGTATGGGAGACTTACCTCAATACCTCCAAAGGGATTTACAAAAATGCGTAAACTTTGCAGCCAAGGTGGTGTGCAACGGAAATTTCTAAAGAAGCGACCACGTAACCCCTCTCCTTAATAAACTCGGCTGGATTCCTATTCAAGAAAGGCTCCTCATGCAGAGGGCTCAATACGTATTCTCCTCGTTGTATCTTCCTCAGAGCAACGCTGAGATAGTGCATTTCCATCCACCCACTGTTGCCAACCAAAAGCCAAACAGAAACAATAATGTCTTAGTCAACTATCGTTCATCTCACATAGGGCAGAAGGCTCTGTCAATATCAGTGGCCTTACTGTGGAACAAACTTCCCCTGAGTATTCAAATCCCTCAAAGACCGAGAGAATTTAAAGCCAAAATAATTCGTCATCTTTTGTCTCAACGATAATTCTTAGTTACAGAACATACTGAACACGTATTGACGAATCTCACTTTGCCTGGTGTCTCCATTGCTTAATACTCTCCCTTGCTCATTTTCTTTATAATTCAAGACATCACAAAACAGTCTCGAAGTATGCGCAGGTATTATGATTCGATCGCCCATACGCTGGGATTTGCAAGCATGCTTAATTGTATATGTGTGTACGTATATGGTTGTGCATGAGTGCACAATACAACTGTGTGCACTGGACTAGCAATTGGTATATAAACTATAAATACCAGACTTTTTTCTCTCTCCCAACTTCTAACACTACCCAACGCATCATTTCATTTTATATGATTATTGTAACGAAATCCAAAGCTTAAATGTCTTGTACATGTAAAATGTGGTACCTCATCACTCTTATCTTATCTTATCTTATCAATTGTATACATTTTTTTTTTCAAAGATAATGTGATTTTTTTCCTAATATGACACCCTTATAGAACATTCACGTTTCTTTCTTCTTCAAGTCCAAAAATGCTCTTGGTAAGCTAGTGCAGTGCAAATTATCATATCATCTCTCACGCTCTAGAGTATAATAAAACAACCGCACCTAAGCCTCGCGTACTTCTGGAAATATTTCTGTTCTTGGGAACCGTTGTAGAACAATCGTTTTCAGATTTCTGACTAAGGTAGATTGTTTTGTGCCAATATTTTTAGTACGGAAATTTTATAAAATTCGTGTCATAATAAAAGATATTTTCTCCGATTCACTCTATTGGAATGCTAGTTTATACCGATTAGTCTACGCTGATATTTGCGCACATGCCTACTTATGTATATGTGTACTTGTGCATACTGTGCGTACGTAGATAGGTGAATATGTCACTACGTAACACTTCATTTTAATAGATTATTTTACAGCATTTATAAAGTATATATGCAAATATATTTGTTGCGCGATCACCCACATATGATAAATAAGACGCTTATCAACCAATGATTAGTCCGATACAATATTTAAAAGAACATTGTTACAATATTTCATTACAAATTGTAAGCAGCAACACATACTGAAAGAGTTGTCGCAAATCTTCCTTCGCTCATTATCCTATATTTCAGAACATCGCGCAGCATTTTTATAGAACGCGCATTAATTGTGATTGCCTCGATGCATAGAAATGCATTTGTGTATGTTTACGTGTTCGTGTATATGTGTATATATTTACATGTATATATCCACATAAATGAAATAGATAGATTTCTGGAAAATCTCACTTTAAGGATAAAAAGGAAAACCAACGTGGCTAAGAATATCATGATAAAAAACAAACGTTTCGGACTATAAAAAATCCATCTTCAGTGTTCTGAAATGCAATAAATCGAAGTATTAAAACATTGTAACTATAAATCTCCTGAATAAATCGAATGTAAGATAATGAAATTCAAAAGACATGATTAAACAAAACTATAAAAAAATTTTGACAAACAATGGATAGTTTCACCGCCGTATCACACTCATTTATTGACGGACGGTTTTTTAAAATGTATATCGATTCTAAAATGCGGAGATCGGATAAATTTGACGTTGAATCTAAAATTTTAAAATTTGTATTTTTAAAAATATGGTCTTTCTCCAAACAGTGCTCTCTTATAGATGAGTTGGATGGTTTGGTGAGGTTACAGCCGGTGCGAAAGGAGACTCTCCTGTGTTGTGCATACCTCACAAAGAATTGGAGCCCAGAGCTACCAATGTAAGAGCGCTCGCAGCGGTCACCGTATATTGATATACAACTGAGGTGCTCAACATCACATCCGGAGTATCCCTTCGCTTAAAATATGATCCGAGTTTTTTATCGTTTTTAAAATATGAGCAAGGATTTATTTGTGGAAAAAAACACTTAACTGTTGACACAACTTCTATTTTCATTTTCTCTGTGCGGGATCCTAAAAAAGATAACTGAAAATACAAACTTAGCTTCGGCACAGTAAGAATTTTTGGCTTTGCAGTGAACTTTCTACTCAAAAATTTCCGTAATAATTATTCGCTAGTAAAAATATTCTTCGGGAAATTATTCAAACAGAAATAATTTTGCAAATAATTCATCTCTAAATGGAACAACTCGTAAGACGATGAAATTTCAAAAGCTCTGTGAATTAATGTGGCTTTCCCTGAAATTTTGTATTTTGAGAATATAGTACTGAAAAATTTCGTGCCTAATCCCGTGAAAGTTTCTTTTCGAAACACTGAAGTCGTGAATTTATCTCCAGATCTTGTAACTTTTACATCTAAAAATGGCAATTCATTATTCACTTCCAGTTCACATGTGAATTTGATATTCCTATGACATTCATTAAGGTATTGAAAAAACTGCTCGGAATCACGGTTTTTTTTTAAAAGAATAAACGTATCGTCAAGATACCTTCGGTAAAACACTGGCTAAAAATTATCTGTACATGGTTTCAAAAATTTTCTTCAAAATTGTTCAGGATGATATTAGCCACAATGGGGTTTTTTTTTTTATCTTGATATTCTTAGCCACGTTGGTTTTCCTTTTTATCCTATATGCAAATATGTATGTACTAAACTGACAACTGACATTTTAACTAGAGATAATTGTTTTTTTTTATGTTCACTTTTAACTTGTAACATTACTAAAATCGTCATCTCTTTATTATTGTAAAGGGTTCACCTAAAAAAACTATACATTTGCTGTGTGATCACCCATTTATATTTAAAGAAAATGCTTATCAACTAATGACCATTGTGTTAAAATTGCTCAATTAGAAATACAAATCTTGTAATTTTCATGCTCCCCATGCTTATATATATGTATACATTTTTTTTCGTGCTTCCCTAAAATGACATTTTTGAACATCTTCCGAAACAAACAATTCTAATATTATTTCCTGGCGTCAAGAATTGCGAAGTTTCATATCATGTATACGTGAATTGTCAAAGGTGTTCTCAACCCACAATGAAAATGCCTCGACCATGAAATTGTGTTGTCTCTTATAATTATCATTATGTGTATCGTCAAATGTAGATTAAACAAGATTTGAGGTACATAGCCCTCGATCAATTCTTTTCGACTAGTGACATGAGTATTGCAATACTCATGTGTGTGTATCACCTAAGTGTATTAACTTTAAGATATTTTGAAAACCAATGATGGTACTTTTGTACCATCTCTATTGGAAATAAAATATTTTTCTTTTCTTTTCTTTTTTCTAAAAGTTGAACTATTCCAAAGGTTTTAAGGTGTTATAGACCAATGAAATGATCAGTTAGTTATTCGGAAACTAAACTGCCCGCCCACTGGTGTGTGCGCTGGTCAGAAATGAACAGGCAGTGACTGCGCACATGCGCCTTCAAGCTAGGGGGCACCTTATGCTCATCTACACATCAATTATTTGAAGCCTTGCATTTGACATTATTTTCCCCGCCCTCTCTTATTCTCGCTACCATTGCCAATGATGTTCTACTGAATCCGATCGTGGCTGAAACGAATGTCACTCTCATTTCTAAATTTGATAAGTTTCAACAAATAAATCTGTTGGGGGTTAAGGAATGGGAAAATTTAGTTAGTTAGAATATGAATTAAGAAGCTTATAACTGCTTTTATTTCCTTACCTTGTGTTATTTCTCCTCTTTATGAAATGTTAGGGTTATGAAAAGATATTCTGTTGATATGAGTAACTCCACGAATACCATTCCTGCAGGTAAACCTATAAATTCATTTACTGAAAATTAACGAGTTTCGATGTGAATATAGTGAATAAACATATTTGATCGGCGTCAGTCATTTTTTACTCATTGTTGCACGATTTATTTATTTTGAGTTACTCGTTTCAAAATTTACCATTGAAAATATACGATGCAAGAAAATAGAATTGGAAACAATTTATTGAATTTGTACGAGTTTTTTCAAATGTTTCCCACCACGCCCGTCACTTCAACGGAGTGAGAGAAGTTCCGTCATTCTCATGTAAAGGTGAGAGGTATTGGAGCCAATCGAATTCTATCAAAATAGTTAAATAGAATTTCACAGCGTATGACCAGCGACATCATCTTCGAGACTTCCTGTATAGCTCAAGCAAATTTAAAGAATAACAAATCCCAAATGATCATTTTCAAATTAAAACACACAAATGCGAAAAATTTTGTTATATAAAATCAAAAAAGTTGTTAAAATTTTTATTTGCAGTATTCAGAAAGTTCAGAGAGAAAGCGAGCAAACATTTGGAGTAAAATAAGTTTGAATTACTATTTTCTTTCGAATTTGCTTCTCAAATTAATTCCAATAATTCGAGATAAAATTTCTTATATAAAAGAACAATACATAATTGTAATCTAAAAGTATAGTAGTTCAATAAAAGATGTTTAGTAACTCCTGTAAGCTACAATACAGCTATAAAATATTTTTTTTATAAAAATTCCATCAAAGCCTTCTAAATTAAAGAAAACTAAAAGGTGCAGCGGGGTTTCATAAGCTAACCACAAGTGAACACAACACACAACACTTTAGTGCTTACTTTCGGCAAAAGATAATGTAGAACACAATTTCGGACCATAATGAAATATTGTCAGGAACACCAAAATATCGAATGTAATTAAACTCTGGACTTAGCCAACGAAAATTGTAAAAGAAACATAACTTACGAGGGAACTATTTAAGTGTGTTACCTGAAAATAACAGAATTTAGTTTCTAAGGGGAAATGCCACATGTAAATTGGATGTTTCAGCCTGGACATATGTGTCGGCATGAAGTGGCTGTCAACTTCAGGAGATGAAGTCTAGCAGGTGAGGTAGCAGCCTTCGGTGTAGGAGGACAAGTTCTTGCCCTTACAGGTGGCTTTATAGCCGTACCAGGCGTCGAAGCCGTGACGGGCGTAGATCTTCTTGGCACAAGCGACGTCGTCGCCGATGTATGAATCAGTCAGACCTGAAAAACGGGAAATGAGTGAGTTTTACTTGAGAATATTCTCCCGTGTTTGGGAGGATGTTCCATTTTCGGGGTATTAGCAAACGTAAATGAAAAATTATATCTGCAACAAGTGTTCGCCTCACTTTTATGGACATATGTTTCGAATAAAATGAATTTCATTGGAATTATTTATTAGACTAATTCGAACAATGCTAGGCATTTGACGAATTGAAACTTATTTCACAGGCTACGAAGCCAAATATAATTTTAACCCTTGAAGATGATGAACCGTTGGAGTAAAAATATTGTTCTATGATGCTACAGGTCACCAAGCTAGATATGGTCCACAAAACAACACTCATTGAATGAGGAAGAATATCTTTTCATTCACGTGTTAAAATATTTACCCTGCCTTCCCGTAGTAGATTGGGGAAAACAAAATTATTTGTTGTTATTTTACAATGAGTAAAAGCAATCAACTGACAGACGAATCAATAATTAAATTCATGGGAAGAAATGTCAATTCAGAAGTTGTTTATAAATGTAAAAATTCCAGCTAGAGTATATCCATCATTGTTTTTATGTTGGAGGATAAATAAAGACTTAAAGACCTTCAATCGCATAATTACTGTGGAGTAAAAATCATTATTTCATTTTCTTTAAAACAATTTTGTACCAAAAGCCTGCTGTTGGATGAACAAATAATTGGGGGTGTGTTTTCTTTGAAAAATTACCTATATGAAGTAAGTTGAGTTTCATTTTAGGAATACTTTAGAGTTTCTTTGAAGCCAGATGAAGGTAAATTTCAAGCAAGAAATGCTTTGCTGAACAGGAATTTGGCAAACAAACTCTCCTCTGCTCTACAAGTTGTAGTTTCTTCCCTGACACCACGCTTATCCTCACGAGAAGAAGAAACTACATTTCGATGCAAATTAAAATCTCATCGTTAACTAATGTTTCGTTGAAATAAAATCTTATGCGACTGAAGCAACGCATGAAAAATGAATAAGTCTCAGGCTCGTATGCTGACTTGATGGATGGGAAAGAGAAGAAACTGAGAGTTTGCCGGTAGCATTTTGAATTACTGGTATTCCGTTATTTGAACGTATTTTCAAACCTCGCGACAAGTTAGAAGAGCATAAATATAAAAAGTATTCAATATGCTTTCAAAACGTTTAAAAACGGAACCGAAACCCTGCTTACATGATGAAATTGAGTGGTATTTCAAGGTAATCAATAAATCATGAAAAAAATTCGTTTCCTAGACCTGACGAACATTGAAAGGTAGTCCCTTCTAATGAGCACCCGTTTGGCAAGCATTTCTGTTCAAACGGAGCGTGCCAACCAAAGGACATAATACCCTGCTGTACACAGTCGGTGTTGTGATACAGTAGACATGCATTGCGCTGCAGAAATGCGTTGCACCTACAGGCATGTGATGCAGCAATAGACCTGTCTGGTAGCAACAGCCTGCGCTGAAGTCTGTATCAGCCCAACTATGCAGCAGCAGAAGTCACTCACTGGAACAATAGAGCCCGCAGTCGTTGGTGGAGGGGTAGGCGCTGGATTTGCACCAGTACGTGTCGTAGATCTGAGGTTCCGTCATATAAGAGACAATTCGCTCAGTTATATGGGACACACTAAACATGAACTTGGTTTAAAATTTATACAATTTATCGTATGTAATTTGAGTACTTAGTCCAAGTCAGTACTGCTTTAACAAAAACTTAACAATATTAACATTTTAGTTTGAAATTTAATATAGTTGAAAACTAGAATTGCGTTTTCTTCTTGAGGGTGAAGTTGTTTTCATTGCTGTGAAAGGCAAGGACCCAATGTCGGTGGTAAATCTTCTCACAAATAAATTTTTGGTGAAGTTATTATCGTTGCATACGATATTTAGGGTCATCATTGAATTTACTCCGTCCCCAACCATGGCCTCAGCGCCTTTTGCTGACTTTCAATCAATAGGATGCCTACAAAATTTATTCTTTCGCTGAAAAAGTCGTTCGCTAAGTCCCCATGAAAGGCACCGTTACAATCTGTCTTCCTCTAGCGTTGCAGCGAATATTTGCGAGGAATTAACTCGAGCTCTACCACACAGGTGTACAAAGTGTTAGCTTTGGTAAAAAAAAAATCTCACACGCACTCATGAGTCTGTAATAATCTTGATTCTTCAAAAGTTGGTATTTTAACCTAATGAACTTTTCTCCCTCAAAGACGTACTCTTCCCACTCTCTTAATTTCATAATACTTCACCAGTCCATTCTCAAAAATATACGTTTCTCTCACCTGGAACAAACCATAACCTTTGCTGGGGCTGGTGTTGCTTGTGAATGAAGTGTCGTAACGGCTCTCGGCATACGCCAAGCACACCCCTAGAAGCGAATAAAATTCACATTGTAAGGGAAGATCAATTTCCAGAACATGAACTTATTTGTGGACTAATGTCACCCGCTATGAAGTGCCCTTGACTTTAAGAGCGAATTTCAAGAAAAAAGTCCGCAAATTTGACTTCTCTCCTCACGAAGGAGCCTAACTAATAATTAGGTTTGAAATTTTGTGGAATTTTAAGTGCAACTGCCTTTCGTGCATTGCACTGTCCTTGCATACGTCCGGATGTCCCATGACTACTTCATACACTTCAGGATCTTGCATCTACTCTTTCATGAACTCTCATCTGTGCTTGATCTATTTAAGGTAAATAAGTTGTATTCTCAAAAATATTTTACCCACACTTAAAGCTGCAGACGAAAGGGCCGAAAATTTATATTATTTTAAGAGCGCCAGCTTCTAAAATAACATGATAATGCAAACAAGAACCAAGAACTCGTAGATGAAATGTAAAAGTAGGATTGATAAGTAATAATAAGTACATTGTTAAATATACTCACAATTGGCCAGTTGATAAGAAGGAATGTTGCGGTAGCACTTGAGCTCCCTGGCCAGAGCACACCTGGAGTACACCTTGGCGTGAGTGTGTGCGGCCAGCGCCACCAGCAGCAGGACGATCGTTACACGCATCTGTGGGGCGAGCTTGAATTATTACAATGCTTAAAAGCACCTGAGGTCTTTGTGTACACTCATTACACTGAACAAAGGCTTGTATGCGATAGTTCATCCAATGTTGCATTCAAAATGAAATTCCCTGCCAAAACTTGGTAACTTCTTTAGAACAATTAAAAGCATAAATTTAAATTTTAACACACTGAAAACAAAACGAAACTCTAGAGGATACGTAGTAATATTTTCTACATCGTTCCCTAAACAATTATTTTTGTCATTGTTTAGGATTGGTTTTTGACATACATCAATTTGAACATTATTTCAAGTATTCCGTGCTTTCAAAAGTAATAAATAACCGGATAAATGCTCACCTCGATGGAATATTTAACTGGAACAGTTAGTTACAGAGTGCCCTCAGTCACAAGCTGGCGAGTGGGAACAGAATGGTCAGCCGGGATAATGGCAAGCATATTTATTCTAAGAGTTCCGGACCGCCAGGTGTGCATGAATTTTGTTTTCATGGCAGCAATCAGATGCAGCCGTTCAAGGCTTCCATTTTGCCTTGCTGCAGTGGTAACTTGAAACGCTTACGTAAAATTTTCTCAATTGTTTTTTTAAATTAATAACTGAACGCAGTAACTTTCCAGCTACTTCAGTTTTTTTCAGTAGAATTCATTCGGTTTTTAAAACCTATTTCGCAGGATAATTGTAAACGATTATATGTGATATTTTGTTGTTGATTGTCATTCATACAACACCTCAATTTCTGCATTCATGGGCGTTGTATAATAAATACTTATTAATTTATGAAAATCTCAATTGCGTCACACATCAGTTGAGCCGAGTTAAATATGGCCCTGAAAAGAAATCAGTTCATATACGTCACGTAAGATCACATGCAAAGCTTTGGACTAGATTAACGATGAAGCCACAAACGGGAAGCTTCTCTTAGGAAAAGATATCAGTAAAATCAAATGAAAATCAAGACTTTGAATTAGATGACAATTCCAAAAGTGTTTTTCAAAAACAGTTAGACAAAATTGTAAAATCTCGTTTGTAGGAATGAAAGGGTGAAAAAATCTAAAGAAAAAGAGCAAGAACATAGCCTTGTAATGTTGTTATGCCGAGCTCTAAGCTCCAGGGAGCCGCCCGAATGAGCATCATTTCAAGGTGACCTTTCCAGAGATGATTTATTCTAACGTCACTCGTACTGCGCATGTCCATGACTGCTATGGTGCTGGTCTTATGTAGATCAGCATCATAACAGTGCTGAGAGAGTTATGGTGCTGATCTTACGTTGGCGAAAGGATATGTGGGCAGAAAAAACGGCTTGTGGTTGGCCAGTTTCACTGGACAAGAGGTCCAGTGAAAACTGATACCCTCGGAGAAGAGCTTCTTTGGGTTTCACGATGGGAGTGTCGAACTTATACCAATAAATTGCTGAAAGAAAAAAAAAAGAGATAAAACGGTCACTATAAACTGTCCCCATCCACAAAGAGGAAGCGGAGAACTTACATTGGAAAAGGTGGGGGGGAATGGATAATTTTAGGTGCCTGCTAGACGAATGCACGGATGCTTTTTGATCCTTTCATCGAGTACTTAAAATCCCGAACTCAAAATGTGAAAACTTTGGCCCACAGAAACTCAGTCTTGCGGTAAACTCCTTAGAAAAAAAATGAAAGGGAAAAAAAACAAGTCCCATGACAATCGAAGGGGACTACTTCAAATTTTAATATGTGCTAAAGTGGATTGGGAGAGGCGGGCATAACAATTGACATACTGGGAGGATAGCATCATCCCACGTGCTTGAGCGACAATCAATGTCCCTGTGATGGAATAGCACCTGAAATATTAGTCCGGAATTTATGAACTGAGTTGAAAGAAGAATAGTATGAATGAATATACGTGGCTTGCAAATGTAATATGGTATGGAGGGAGAGTGCAGACGCACGCCCGTTTCGTGCATATATCATTGGATAATTGTGCATTGTGACTAGTGTTGTAGAGGTTGTGGTACTTGTGTTCCTCAGTCAAAATATCATAATAGTTGTTGGAGAGAAAGATTGGCAGACCAATTTATCAGCATTTAATTATTTGTGGCAATTTCTTATGTGAATCAATGAGATTATTGACCTCACGTCAACATTAATGTTCCAATTTGGTTGTTATTTTGTTGCCCACCAAAATTGCATTGTGTGTTCTTCATGATTTTGAATTAGGATTTAATTAATTGTCTAGAATACAATTTGCAAATTCTTGAAAGAGTGCAATTCCCATCTTAGTGGAAATGGACGTCATCTCGAGGAAACCGAATGTGCCGCAAGAAAATAGATGTTTGTCGGTATCTTCAGAAACTGATGAGTACCCATAATAATTTAATCTCAGTAGATATGTTATAGTGTATTGGGTATTGTTAGGTATTATGGATACACCATTAACGCTTTATTTCATTGTATGTTGTTCAAATTCTTTGGAGGAACGCCAAATCATCACTTCCGAGATTGAGATTATACCTTGCTAATGCAAATTAACGAAGGGCCTTAACGTCTCGTGACACCGGTGGTCAAATCAGAACTGATGACGGAATAGACTCTTCTGAATGAGCATCTAAAAAAAAGCAAAAGTGGGATAATTGTATCGTATGGAAAGAAATCATTGTGCATCGTGTTATCGAAAATTTGTTTCGTTGTTTTTAGACGTATTTATGTGTTAGTAATTTTTGTATAAATGTATACGGCTATTCACTCCCATACTTCAACTGCTGGTGCTATTAAGGGGACCATCTTGGTAAAAAATAAAGTCCGTCATTTTTCACAGGATTTCTCTGAATTTCTCACCATTGGTGTAAAATGATGCTACAATAATATTTATTTTGTACCCGTATGTTTTTTTGTAATTATATTGGGAAATTTATTTTTTTGATAAATTGAAAAAAGAGTATTTTGGATATTGTATCTCCACCTTCAATTTTGACGTTACAGAGCTGGCAACATGTTTTTTAGATAGCTAATTGTATTACCTAAAGCTTAGGGGAGTTGGTGTTTTGATATTTTGATTCGGTGAATTTTGGGATTTTTCTAAAAAAAAATACATTTTATCATTTTGGCATCGTATTTCTGAAATAACTTTTACACCAAACATTTTTTTTCATAAATATACATGCCACTTTTTAGGTCTTGTTCAATTATTTCCGTCGATTTTTTCACCATTTATGTACCTTCAAACCTGTGGGAGAAGTGGGATTTCAAACGTAAATAAGTTCAAGTTTTCAGGAGAACCTGACAAACTCGTACCCTGGCCGGATAAGATGTCACGAAACGAGGCCGGCTGTCGCCTCTCGTTTACAATAGAGGGATTGAAACCTCGATAGTTAAAGGAGAAAAGAGAATTAAGGAGGTGAAATGCACAGGAAGAGGATGGACAGAAAAGGTAGGGAAATAGAATAGCAGGAATTAGCATATATAGTGTACATTACGAGTCTACCTCAGTACGATCAGCATGGGATAATGATGACAAAATGGAAAGATTTACTCATCTTTATTTAATTTGGAACACGTGAGTTAATTGCTCTGGTTGATTACAAAGAAAACATTTGGACGAAATTGGTTGGTGCTCTTCGTTTGTGTCAGAGGTATTGACCCCTGTTCTTCTGAGATTATAATGTTGCTGCTGATTGGATGCCGATTCGCGCAGGCCACTGCATGTTGCCCACTCGATGCTTGTAGAATCCTTGACCTTTTGGTGATTTCATCAGTGTACACTTGCACCGAGGGATTTGTGAATCTGGCGTTCTTGTCATACATCTTGTGTAGTTGAAACATCAGAGGCGCTCTTTCCAACTTGTTGACAGCTGGTCAGTCCACTTACTATTGACTCTTCATTATCAAACTTGCCACTTACACGGCTGGTACCAATTCCGGTGCTTTAATTCAGTCTGCGCAATATCTCTGAATAATATCTCTGAATTGAGGAAGCTAGGTAAAAATAAGGAAATTATTGTGTGCAAGCCCGATAAAGGAAAAGGCGTTGTATTACTTGACAATTCTGTTTAACTTGAAAAAATGAAGGTCATCATGTCCGATTGTACTAAATTTGAACGCATCACGAAACCAATTCACCGGTATGCTTTAAAAGTAGAGGACAAAGTAAATAATTTTTTACGTAAACTGAAAAAACTATCTGTAATTTCCGATGAAATTTATAATACACTTTTTGTGACAGGTTCTGGCCCTGGTTTACTCTATGGACTACCTAAAATACATTAATCTGATTTTGCTACCATATTTCAACTTCGCCCTATATTTGCCGCATATAACGCTCCTAGCTTTCAACTCTCTAAATTTGTTATTCCGATGTTGAAACCTTTTATTACTAGCAATTTGACTGTGGAGAGTTCATATGCTTTCATTGACCGTATTTCTCATTTTGAAAGTTCTGGTGAATATTTCATGGCTTCTTTCGACGTTGAAAATTTGTTCACAAATATACAAAAAAATGAATGTGAAATGATTTGAGTGAGCTTGAAGAAGCTCTGCAAGAATTAATTACCACTAGGCTGTTTCTGTGCCTTCTAATTACTAACTAAAGGTTGAAGGTGAAATAACAAATCGGTTATTACTTATGGAAGAAAGTTTTCTTCCTTCCAGGTTATTTTTTATCTTTATTGTTATATACAAGTTCCAGCTCTCCCCATCCACGCCAGGCTCACAACATTCGCACCTGTGGAGAAAGGGAACCAGAACTTAGAATTTAGCATGAATATAGTATGCGAGATATGAATGATATTTGATCAATTATAGTAATTATGGTAATTATAGTATTGGCACAAAACCTGGTGGAAACAAAATAACGGTCCAGTTCTATGGGATCATCCACTTTAAATAAGATGGCAAGGGGCGAGATCAGGAGTTTCACTGGCAGATTGCCTCACCTTGTGGAAACTCAGGATTATGATGTAAAAATCCTTGGCAGACCTTCCAATGGCCCCCAGTTAGTAGATCCACTCCTTCCCCCTTCGGATGGCTCGGACTCCCAGCGGCCGTGATGAGAATGGAGACGCTCGACGATGGTCGCACAATCGCGATAACTGATGGCTGAGGCTCAAGAATAGCTGAAGAATCACCAGCGGAACAATGTTAAGGCAGAATGGAGGCTGTGTTCTAACTGCTCCAGCAGTCTTGGAAAGCCCTGAAGTGTTCTTCGGCTGCGTTGGTCAGCAAGCCAGTAAAGTGGATAAAACATGGACAACCCGTTTCCACCAGAATTTTGTACAGCTTTAAGCCATAATGAAACCTTATGGAGTTCATTTATATTTATACTCTCCGCAATCATAGCGGGATTTTGGTTCGGAAGGACCGCAGAAAGCGTGCTGTCATCGGCAAAGAGTATGAAATTGAAAAATGATGTAGATTTGATAATATCATTTATAAATATCAGAAATATGAGAGGCCCAAGGACAGATCCTTGTGGAACTCCATGGCTAATTTTCTGTGGGTCTGATTTTGCATTGTCAATGACAACGTATTGTTTCCGGTTTGTTAGGTATGATTTGAACCAATCATGGGCGATTCCTCGAATGCCATGACAGTGTAGTTTCGAGAGTAATATGTTATGGTCCACACAATCGAATGCTTTTCGAAAGTCAAGAAACACGGAGAAAACAAGCTTTCCTTCATCTATATTAGAGGAAAGGTACTCTAAATGATTTAAAATAGCTTGTGTCGTTGATTTTTTATAACGAAAACCGTATTGTTTGCCGTAGAGAAAAGAATTTTGTTGAAATACGAATAAACTTTTTTATACACAATTTTTTAAAATATTTTGCTAATAATTGGCAGTACAGAGATAGGTCTATAATTATTAATGCAATTTTTATCACCATTTTTAAAAATAGGGGTCACTCTGGCAGTTTTGAGAGAGTTGGGGAAGATACCATGAGAAAGTGAATGGTTGATAATATTAGATATGCACGGTGCTATTATATCAGCTATAGCCTTAATAACTTTAGCTGAGAATGTATTTAATCCATTTGATTTGTTTTTCAAGTTTTTTATGCTCGTAATTACATCGGAGGGATTAGATGGCGTGAAAAAGAAAGAGTTGTGTTCACGGACATGGTCCATGTATTGCAGGTGGTCTGTAGGTTCACTAACAACACTATCGGCGAAATTTTTCCCTATATTTATAAAAAAGTTGTTAAACACGGTTGCAATATCTTGTTTGTCGTGATATTTTACATTTTCGTGAATGATGGACTTAATTGTTTTTGTAGCATTATTGTTCGGTCTATAGCATGAATTTAGCAGGCGCCAAGTTTTTTTAATATCAGTTTTGTATTCAGTAAATTTACGCGTAAAGTTGTTTTGTTTAGATGTTCGTATTTGATTTGTCACATGATTCCTGAATCTGTTATATGTTACTCTAGATATTCGTCCTTCGTACAGTAAGGCTAGATAAGCGTGACGTTTCTTTATATTGATCACGATATCTTCAGTAATCCAAGGCTTTTGTCTATTTTTCGGCGTAATTGTGCGGGTGATTATTGGACAACACTGGTTGTATGCGGTCGTTATTGTTTAGTTAGATTTAGTATTGCTTGATCAATGTTAATTGCATTATTATCCAGTTCATGGATGTCCAATGATGGCATTAATTCTTCTAGAACAGTTCGCATTGTTCCCAAGTTATATTCGTTTACGCAACGATATGAAAATTTCTCAGCCTGTGGGCTGTTACAGGGACTATAGACATTTTTCTTGATGAGAAACACCGGAAGATGGTCAGATAAGTCAGAAATTATTATTTCTGTAAGAAAATCAGTCGGATCTAACATAAAAATAATATCGAGCAACGTAGCTGATTCAGATGTAACACGCGTAGGTTTCGTGATGATTGGAAGGAAGGAGTTAGACTGAAAAACATTTATGAAGTTTGAGATTTGCTCACAGCTTTCATATTGTAGAAGATCGTAGTTGAAATCCCCGCAAATTATTATGTCATTGTACAGAGATTTGTTAAACTGAGATATTATGCTTTGAAGCTCGTTCAGGAAAGAGACGTTACAAGCTGTTGGGGGCCTATATACAGTCCCAAGTATAATCCGTTTACCATTTTTTGTGAGTTCTATAAATAGGGTCTCAATATGTTCACGATTCATAGTTGCACTTAAAATGATTTTCGATGATATGCGTTTAGATATGTACATACTGATGCCACCGCCACTTTTGGTATTTCGGAGTGAATGATGGCTATTATAGTTCTGAATTTGAATTAGGTCTTTAGATGAGTCATCTAGCCAACTTTCGGTAAAACTGAGAACATCAAAATTGCTGTTTAGCTCAGTGATAGTACAAGATATTTCATCTATTTTCGGATAAATGGACCTACAGTTCCAACATAATATTGAGAAATCGTTACAGGTTTTTCTCATCGATTCATTGAATTCTTTATTATTTAGGTATTTACAATTCCCAGTTTCATTTAGGTTTGGATGCAGTCTATTCAAATGATTGAGATCTGGATCAATATTATCGAGCATATCAACATGGTCAGTCATTACAATTAAGAAACCGTAAGTAAAATGTGACGTAAAAATAATGAAAATGATACAGACTACAGAGTCAAGTTAAAAATAAGACATTCCAATTTATAAAAAAAAATTTAAGAAATAAAGAGAAAATAAAACACACAGAGATTATTAGTCTTAATTGTCTAAAATCTAGTATGATTTCATAAGGAGAGCGCAAACTCAGTCCATGAGTGGGAGCATTAGGGATCATAAATTGCGAATAATGTAGTTACAAGGCTGTCATACCAGTTGTAGCTGCACATAACACATAAGATGTAGCAAAGGACGAAATGGGTTAGAATCGAAGTGACAGCGAAGTTATTAAATTAATTTAAAGATCTTGAGTATCTAGATTATTTTCAGATTTAGAGACATGTGGTAACATATAATTTAAGTCAGAGTAGAAAATTCGGTATGAGCCTTCTATAAAAGATAAGAAAGAGAAGTAGATAAAAAAACAATTTAGTGAGCAGAAAAATGAAGTTGCAAGTTCTGCGTGGTTGCCTTGAAGAGGCAAAAGCGATTCTATCAGAAAACAAACAGAAATCATGTGGACAGATCAAAAAGCTTTTAAATTTAGTACCTAAGTCCATAAATATACTAATTACGAATAATTTCTTCTGAGGACTTGCCGGCATGTTCCAATAAGGACTGGTCAAGGGCTTCAGGTGTGTTGATAGTTACAGGTCTCATAGTAGCTTGTCCAGGTATCTTTGGAGAGTAGACGTTGATATTGCCATCCAAAGATCTTGCGAGGCCTATTTTGTCCGGAAATTTTCGTTTGGCCAATCTCAGAGTGTACATAATATTTGCTCGCGAAGGGATGAGGTATTCGTTTACGTAGAATTTCGGTTTAGTTACACGGCAGGCTGACAAAACTTCTTGTTTCTTTTCGTATTGTCGTAGCTCAAAAGTAATGTTTCTTCTATCGACGTTTCCGGGTGCAGGTGTTTTTCCCAGCCTATTCGCTGTAGTGATGTCAGAGTGACTAAGGTTCACGTTGATTTGGTCCTTCGGGAGCTCGCGCACCGTCTGTCTACAGTCTTCATCAGAATGTGATTGAGGTAGTTCCCCTGTTATAACCAGAGTGCATTTTCTGTTTTCCAACTCTTCCCGTTCTTCTTTCCTTTCGAATCGCTCTAGACGAGAGACTAAGCTATTTATCTTCTCATTTTGCTGTTCTATCATTGCCTTTTGATTAGATTCTTTCTTCGTTAGTGTTTCAATCGTCGCTTTCAAGTCACTAATTTCGCTTTTAAATTTCTCCATTACTTTGTTGAAGTGATCAATTATGATGGAGACCATTTGCTTATCCTGTTTTGACAGGTTTTGTACGTCTGGATGTTCAAGTTCCAGCGTATCCTCACTATTGTTCTTGCTCGGCTTTCTTGAAGCCATCTTGTGAGAAGGAGACACTCACGAAAAAACAAGGATTGAGTGCTTTTTTGAGGGAAAATCACACTTTTTGTTCGATTTTTTGGATTTTTGTTAGATGAAATTTACTCTTGGATCCTCATGGTCTGAGTAGGCACTCTTTTTGGTTAGAAATGCATGTTCATTAACCAATTGGGCACTTTTTTTCCGAGCAAAGACACAGAACGTCCTCACTTCACGGAGACACGGAGACGTTTTTTCCTAGTATCCATTAACAATCTAATTTAACCCTATCCGACGCTATAGAGCTAGCTAGAGGTGAATCTCATTCCATAGTGTGGTAGACCTCTCTCTATAGCAGTACCTTATATTCTTGTTTCCTATTTGCCTTGAATTCTTATTTGATGTTCAAATCCCAGGCAATCGTGGGCAGCAGAGGACGGCCATATTGACCGAAGTAGAATGAAGTTATTCAAGAAAATTGCAGGCAAATACGAACCACACGACATAAATTGCATTGTAAGTTTTGAACAACAAGTTGGTAAAAAGAGCGTGGGATTAATGCTGCAAAGTAAGTGGGAGGATTATTGTGTTGAAATCCGGTTACGTAAGGAATGCATGATATCATATTTCATGGAGGTAAAATTAGTGGTATTTCTGTGTGTATGCGCTCCTGAATAAAAACAGGTTAGGAATACCTGCATACAATGAAGGATGGTAAAGCAAATTTGGCGGCGGGAATTAAGTACTCGTAATTGAATGACAAATTGGGAATAATTCAGATGTTCAACGACGGTAAACTCATAATTCAAATCAAGCTATACATGCAACAGGCCTAGACTATTGTATTTTCACTTTTTCATTTATTTTTAAATTGAAGTGCGTCGTTGTAATTATTCATTAGAATTTGTTTTAAGTGGTTGGCATCGGAAAAATGCAGGTTAATCAAAACATTTTTCTGAAAATACTTGACATGAAGAAATACAAGAGGCATTGAAATCCAAGAGCTATGATACTTATGGGGTCTGTTATATATGATGAAGGTAAGGGATTATTTGATGAAAGTTTGGAGATATATGTTGGAGTGGGAATATATGATGAAGTTGAGGGAATATATGATGAAGGTGAGGGAATATATGATGAAGGCAGATTCGAAAGTTTGGTTGACGTAGATTTGGTCTTCGAATGCTTTGCAACGTTCTGAAGTGAGCATCAGATTTCATTCGCTAATCATCTAAAAAAAGTAGAATAGCGTTCAATGAAAAGCTAGATTCTTTTGATGATGTTTTTAAAACGTCCTCAGTAATTTATTTCTGGAAGTGAGCAAGTGTTTCAATTGTATTTTTGAAATAGTTGGATAAATTCAACAAGCTCAAACAACGCTACGAACAAAATTGACGGCGGGGGCTTCAGATATGTTCAATAGGAAAGAAGATAACACATCGAAATTCTTTTCATTCGAAAAATTACGACTGATAATTTAATAATTTCATTGACGTCACTGCGACGTGAGGAAACTAATTGGTTAACATTCACATGAAACAACAGTCTGATTTAAATCATGTCTGTGAATAGACACAGAATTTCTCCACACAAACCCGGAAAAAGTCACTCAAAATGAAATAGAACGGCAGCATTGTAGTCAAACGCAATTAATTGAAAGCTCCACTGTCAGTGAGATTCAATTTAATTGGAATTACGTAACGATAGAACGTAAGCCTCGTTAGTGACCACCTGACGTAAGGGATATATTGTACACCTGAGTTTCCTCGTGCTTACCTGCTTCGTGGGTCGTAGAGGGAACATATATGAGGTCAGGGAGGACTCTGAAAAACTTCGATCATTTATCTCACAGTTAATTCTCGTTTTTGTGTCATAACTTTCGCAACGCAGCTTTTCTGTCGTGAAATAACTACGGTTAGTACCCATGGCATTTTGTCAAATAAAAAGTTGCAATTATTTTTTCAATTCACTGTAGTGAAATGATTGCAATATTATTTGATTAACTTAAAAACTACTTATATTATTGCCCCCGCAAGCGCACAGTATTTTGTTCTGAAAGTGTACATGTCTTCCGGCATCTTGTGAAATTTTCAACTGATCAATGCGTTTATCACCGATTATAGTTGGAATAATTTTTCTCTCTAGAATTAGTTAACCTAGTAGTAGTAGTAGTAGTAGTAGGGAGCTTGCTAGCGCTTCAGAGGGAACCTCTATGTCGCACCGAAGGTTAGTTAACCTTCTCTATTCAACGGAAAAACTTCAAAAAAATGCCGTAACCCAACTGTTTAAACTTGAAGCTGGACTGATTTTGAGGGTCCGCAAACTAAAAGCCAGGTGGGCATCACCGAAAGAAAACTACAAACAAAAAAACTCAGCAAAAATTTTATTTTTATTTAGTACTGACGAGAGTGGGCGGAAAATCCAGGGTTCGGTCTAATACTGACCTGTACGTAAGAAAAAATTCTATAACAGCCTGTTTTAAAATTTTAGCTTTTTGTACACACACTGAACATGTGTAATTATAAATTAATATTTCATTAAATTTTACAAATATTTATGCACATTTCATTCAATTAATGCAGCTTTCCACAACATTTTAAAAAGTTCTTATTTCCTCTATACTTTCCCAAGCATATTCTATATATTCTATTATAAGTCAATTCCTGCATAGTAAAAATTCAAATATCTAAAATTTCACATTGTTTAAGATGAAGCAATTAACTACATTTCTGACAAACAACACACGTTATAAGATGTGTTCTATCTTACGCTAAAAAAAGTAACTCGGTTGTATCCTTCAGTTCATAAGTTTTCACTTTGAATATTTTTTTGTCGCCTGGCTAATTGTCTTTCAGAGTTCTTTAGTGAGTATTTAAACTAATGAGTTGTGTTTAAGCTGCAATCATTTTTGGAATGAGTGTGCATTCGGAATCCCAGTAACCGTCCCTTGAAAAGCCTTTTTTCTGCTCAAGCCTAACTCGACGGCTTTCAATATTTTAGTCCGTGCAATGAACGCTTAGCCAACTTATTTAAAAAGAACTATGGCGTTGAATCGCCAGTGGGAATGGCTTCCATAAAATCTTCGGTCTCACTTGATAACTGATTCCCCGAAAGTCTGTCAAATTCGACTAACTTCATCACGGTTTATCACCCAGTCCCTGCAGAGTATTGTGTTGAACTGAATAAATTTATCAAATCTTAATCTCGCATAAGTCAGTTCAGAATCTAACTATCCTATACCAGTAAATTATCCTTCACCATGAAACAGAACGGCTATTAATAATTCTCTTACATTTTATATTTTCTCCCCATAAAAACGAAAAGTGAATAATTTTGCAATTGTTAAAAATCACTACCAGCCAGCTGATCAGAATTGAACAATTCTGCAATAATTCACAATGCTTCAACAAGAAAAAACTAACTGGATAATGCTTCAACAATTTTTAATCCCTGCCCCAGGAAACCGATAAAAAATGAATAATGGTATATCAATTCATGATCCCGCTCCCAGGAAAAACCACAAAAGAGAACAATCCTACACCAGCTTCTATTCCCTCCTCAGAAAAGAACCACAAAAGAGAACAACCCTACACCAGGTTCTAGTCCCTCCCCAGGAAAGAACCACAAAAGAGAACAACCCTACACCAGCTCCGATTCCCTCCCCAGAAAAGAAGCACAAAAGAGAACAACCCTACACCAGCTCATATTCTCTCCCTAGAAAAGAACCACAGAAGAGAACAACCCTACACCAGCTCCGATTCCCTCCCTAGAAAAGAACCACAAAAGAGAACAACCATACACCAGCTCCGATTCCCTCCCTAGAAAAGAACCACAAAAGAGAACAACCCTACACCAGCTCCGATTCCCTCCCTAGAAAAGAACCACAAAAAAGAACAACCCTACACCAGCTCCGATTCCCTCCCCCAGAAGCGAATCACAGAGGCCACCATGACATAAGATCTGCTACGCGTTGCTATTATCCCACAGTTCATATTTCCCAACCATAAAGCCGGAGAAGTAAATAATTCTATAACGGGTGATAGTCCCAGCATAGTAAACAATACAAAAGAATAATTATCTCTCCCCAGAAAGGAAGCACACAATCCACCATGAGACCAGAGCTGCAAAGCGTCGCCGTTGTGGTTGCCGTCTTGCTGGTCTGCGCCGCGCCTGCCGCGGCTGATGCCATCGGGCGGTTGGAGGTGAGCGCCGAGCGTTTGTGGAGCTCACCATCTTATTTTTAATTGATTTAGTTAAAATTAATTTTTATTTAGGGTTATTTAATTTTGTAGGAAAGTAATTTTCTGTTTTTCAGCGTGTGTATATTTCGTCTACTAATGCATGCTTGCCCTTGTGAGAATACGTACATGAATGATAATGGTCCATTCAATTCATCTACAAAGTCGGCTGAATTAGAGAATAAAAAATAGTCAAAGCTGCTTTTAAATCAGTAGAAAAACACAGACTTGAGAAAAGATAACTCAGTGGAAGAATGGTTGTAACTAGCCATACTCTCCTTACTTACTGCAGGCGCTAAACGCAGTCAATCAGCAGCTGGCTGATGTCAAAACTCAGTCTAATATTGACTACACCCCTATTAAAAATTATAGGAGTGGCATCGGTGATTCTTGGGAGCGCTCCCAAATATGCATGGTTGTTTCATCCATGCGTCTCCTATGAGGCAACTTCGAAGTGTCCACTTTATAGGCGCGCCTGCGCCTCTGTCCCAACCGGTGGCCGCGCATGGCTCAGCATGGAGCACTACCGCCGCGCTCCCAAGGCGCGACCAGTTTCTCCTATTAACCATCGGAGAATCATGAGAGGCCCAGGATGGCCACCTCTTAATTTGATTTTAAAAAAACGGCTGCGCACAGCTGATTTCCCATTAGTCACTCTTTCCAACCGTCACACTGCTCAAACCGATTATAACCAGTTTGCCCTTGAATTACCTTAGTTCTTGCGCGATTAATCAATTCACCATAAGCAAACACGGTTTATAGCGCAATAAAAATGTACCAGAGTATGTAAATTAAATACATTCTCACTAATGTGCAGAAAATTTCATGGGTGCGTGTTCATTATTAAGCTGACATAAATGATACATGTTTGTGACGTATAACTTATGCTTGAAATTTCGCAACGCAATAACTAAGGTAATTAATGGGCAACTGGCTATATTTGGCTGAGAAGCGTCAATGGTTGAATGTGCAATAATGGGAAATCAGCTGTACGCAGCCTTGGAGGCGAAAGCCTGCAGGGAACAATATAAATGTACCTTGAAAAGAATATAGCAACAATACCCTAGGGTCGTTGAAAGAATATACTCGTAGCTATATATATAACAAAAACAGTTATCGTCTAGCAGACTTTTCATCTTTCATTCCTAAAATTAGAAAGGAAAATAAAATGACTTTACCTTGCCCAAGCTAAATTACACCGGCTATTCATATACACACACTCCCCCACCTATCCCCACACACAAACCCTCCCCACACCCCCCTCCCACACACCTACCCCCACACCCACACACAACCCCCCCCTACACACACACACACACACACACACACAAATATGTATCTGAACACATAGTTGATCACCTTCAAGAACGTCCTTCAATTCACAGGTAGCTGAAGACTGACGAGGGAAAATTCAGGTTTAGTTTCCACATTTTGTTGTTTTTACATTGCTCACATTGAGGTTTTGCCTTCACTACCAGCCCCACCACAACGATGAATCGTCTAAAATATCAATTGACCGAGGTGGTGAAACTAGCAGTGGGGTCCTTGCTCCGTTCATGCTCTTGAAATAATGCCTCTACAGACCAGCATTAAACGTCTCTTCCATCTCTTGTTTCTTCTGACACCCTCACGTACTATACACCCTCACGTAATACACACTCGCACTGATATACACTCTAACACTACTTGAAACGGTTTAAATAATAGAGACACGATCCAGACATCTGTCACGCACAACACCAACTTCAAAACTGAGGCGAAAGATGGCAACCGTCATTTCTCTCGAGAAAGATGGCAGGCATCTCCCCAAGAGGCCATCTGCACAGGTGGCCTCTGGTAGCAACATGGGAGAACTCGCTCGCATCGCGCTTATGAGTCGCGCCCTGGAAGTGTCAGAAGGGAAGAGGCCTCGGTTCGCTTAATACTCCTTTAATTCTCCGCTGTCTCCTTTAATCAACCATGCTACTCCCTTAATTTTTAATAGGGACAGCAGTAAGCGCAGTAAACCAAATAGTGGGTGATACTAGCGCTAACAGACCTGAGCCCCTGATCTCAAATGTCACACTTTAAACCACACAAAATCAATCGCTAAACATTAACCACAGAAAGCTGATTCGAGCACCCTGGACCGGACATTTGGAATGGCTAGCCATGTGTGCTGACGACATATTTTCTTCCGTTTGAGACAAATTTATTTTCCGGTACGAGCAAAGTGCTGAAAATTGGGTGCTGCGATATAGCAGCAGATTCAGACATTACAGAAAAAAATAATTCAGCAGTTTCGGAAAATTGAACACAGTTTAAAAGTACCCTAATGATAGTAAGCCTCGTGGACCTGAACGCGATCAGGTTCATCTAATATCGTTCATATTACTGATCGTGACTGGTGTCAAACCCAGCCAACCCGAGACTTGCGAATGAAAAGCACGGCACACGAATAAAAATAAAATCCCGTTTTGGTTCTCTTGCAAATTAACATTGATATCCTCCCAGAAACAACAGGCTTTATATTTCCATTTGTTTCCAGGCACTGGAGCATCGCTCAGAGGACCTTAGCTATCATCAAACTTTTGAACACCGAGGTATGTTTTTTGGCTGCTGTTTTTCTCGCTCTATCGTAACAGCTAATTCCTAACGAGCTAAAAACCTCAATGTTTTGTGATCACGTTCAGAAGAATCTCAATTTGATCAAACTCCACCCATATTTCTAGCAGAATTATTTGACATGTTTTGCATTCTGTGAAAGAGGACAGTTAATTTGTTCTTGTGCACATTTTTTCCTCTACACATAAGATGAAAATTTTCTCAATTCATGTCTTTCGTTGATTTTGTCTCTAGATTTTGCGTAAAATTCCTCATTACCCATAAAACGTATAAATGAATATAAGAAAAATTCACCCGTTCGTCGCTTCCAATTCCGAATGGAGGATTGAACTTTACATTCATTGGATGCGCTCAAAAATACATCGGACTGATTTCAGAGCTATTTGTTTGACATTACGAAGGTGTTCCCATGTTTGGAGTTTTAGATTTCAGAACGCGCATGAACTTGCGAACTGACTTGCGAACCGTGAGAATTTGTGAACCGCAAAAACTTGTGAACCGTAAAAACTTGTGAAGCGTAAAAACTTGTGAAGCGTAAAAACTTGTGAACCGTAAAAACTTTTGAACCGTAAAAACTTGTGAACCGTAAAAAATTGTGAACCGTGAAAACTTGTGAACCGTAAAAACTTGTGAACCGTAAAAACTTGTTAACCGTAAGAATTTGTGAATCGTAAAAACTTGTGAACCGTAAAAACTTGTGAACCGTAAAAACTTGTGAACCGTAAGAACTTGTGAATCGTAAAAACTTGTGAACCGTAAAAAATTGTGAACCTTAAAAACTTGTGAACCGTAAGAATTTGTGAACCGTAAAAAACTTGTGAACCGTAAAAACTTGTGAACCGTAAAAACTTATAAACTGTAAAAACTTGTGAACCGTAAGAACTTACGAACCGTGAGAATTTGTGAACCGTAAAAAACTTGTGAACCATCAAAACTTGTGAACCGTAAAAACTTGTGAACCGTAGGAACTTGTGAACCGTAAAAACTTGTGAACCGTAAAAACTTGTGAACCGTAAAAACTTGTGAACCGTAAAAACTTGTGAATCGTAAAAACTTGAGAACCGTAAAAACTTGTGAACCGTAAGAACTTGTGAACCGTAAAAAACTTGTGAACCGTAAAAACTTGTGAACCGTAAGAACTTGTGAACCGGAAAAATTTGTGAACCGTTAGAACTTGTGAACCGTAAAAAACTTGTGAACCGTAAAAACTTGTGAACCGTAAAAACTTGTGAACCGTAAAAACTTGTGAACCGTAAAAACTTGTGAATCGTAAAAACTTGAGAACCGTAAAAACTTGTGAACCGTAAGAACTTGTGAACCGTAAAAAACTTGTGAACCGTAAAAACTTGTGAACCGTAAGAACTTGTGAACCGGAAAAATTTGTGAACCGTTAGAACTTGTGAACCATAAAAAACTTGTGAACCATAAGAACTTGCGAATCGTAAGAAATGGCAAAAAATTGGGCGAATTTCGTTGAAAGAAATACTGGCTGCTAAAAACGTTCGTACAGAATTCAAACACAAATAGAATAAATGCAGTTGTGTCTGTGCAGAAGTATGCATTCTTGCTAATTTCTATTATAATTTATTTGAGGTGAGCGACTTAAGATTTGAGTTTCATCTATGGCGCGTGAATTATATTAATTTCTGAACAGACATTTAGTCTTTTCATTGAGTGATCTCATTCAATTATTTCATTTTAGTCATTGCATTTAGTCTTCAACTAATGATCATGTCATCATTCAACAAATGATCATCTCATCATTCAACTAATGATCATCTCATTATTCAACTAATGATCATGTCATCATTCAACTAATGATCATCTCATTATTCAACTAATGATCATGTCATCATTCAACTAATGATCATCTCATTATTCAACTAATGATCATGTCATCATTCAACTAATGATCATCTCATTATTCAACTAATGATCATGTCATCATTCAACTAATGAGCATCTCATTATTCAACTAATGACCATGTCATCATACAACTAATGATCATCTCATTATTCAACTAATGATCATGTCATCATTCAACTAATGAGCATCTCATTATTCAACTAATGATCATGCCATCATACAACTAATGAGCATCTCATTATTCAACTAATGATCATGTCATCATTCAACTAATGGTCATGTCATCATACAACTAATGAGCATCTCATTATTCACCTAATGATCATGTCATCATTCAACTAATGATGTCATCATCAATCTCTCTACCCTACAACACCCGAATGAAAGCGGCTACATCAGACCGAACGTGGTCATGTGTTGAATCATGGTGTCGTGCTTCATTTTTATGAGCATGTAACGCTTATGTTACATTCATGTTACACTCAAATAACGCTGCGCTAATCTTACAGTCACGTTACGCTCATGTTACCCTCATATTACTCTTATGTTACGATCGGATGTGGTTGCGTTTATGTTATGTTAATGTTGCAGTCATGTTACTCTCTAGTTGCCCACATGTAACATTCATTTTATATTCCTGACACACTCGTGTTACGCGTTTGTTACCCTATGTTAAACTCATGTTGCATGCATGTTACGCTCATGTAACCCACATATTACCCTCATTTTTCACGCATGTTACGCTCCTGTAACCCTCATATTAAACCCATGTTACGCCTATGTTACCCTCCTGTTACGCTCATGTTACCCTCATGTTACACGCATGTTAGATCAAAATTGCGTTCATGTTACACGCGTTTTACATACATGTTAGGCCAATGTTACCCTCATGTTGCGCTCATGTTACCCTCATGTTACACGCATGTTACGTTCATGTTACACCAATGTATCATCTGTGTTACACTCACACAGGGAATTTTTAGCCATTAATTGTGATTCCAAAACGAACGCCTTTGAAATTTTTTATTTTTTTTCAGGTCTGCTCGACTTCCTGATAAACTGCCAAGGAAAATGCCTGACCGAAAGTTACAAGGTACTGCACCGGGAACTTCTTCCTTAGTAAACAGAGCGTGGTGTACATGCTTGCTTATTGGCTGCTGAAGTGCAATTCGCTCAGAAATATTTTTCCTACAAATAAAGGTTCTATTCTAATTCCCATAATAAAGACACAATATAAACAGTTCAGCATTTACCTTAGCATAATTGTTAAAAGTTAGTTAATTGTTAAATTAATTAATTAATTGTTAAAAAGTTTTAATTGTTAAAAACGTTTAAAAAGTTTTTTTAGTTAATTGTTAAAAAATTTTATTTGAAAATAACCTATTTTAAAACAGTCATTGCAATTCATCAGTGGTTCTACATAATTTCTTTATTAAATATTCATAGACACCACTGGCTCGGAAAAACTTTCCATGGCTTCGCCTTTTCAGTAGAAGATATTTGTCCTCCGATTTCCATATTTGTCCTCCGATAGTGATTTACCAGTTACTTGTGAAGCCAGGAATTCCTGCCCAAAGTAAATACAACGACTTCTGCCAAGAACACAATCATAGAACACACGGTATAATCCATTCGATTGCTTTTTCGATGCCAACTCTAAACATCGTAAAAGTGTTCACTCTAGTGTGGGACCGTAACCATTGGTCATGAAAGCGTTTTTGACCACCGGAGTTGACCGCGATGGGTTAAACTGAAGTTCAGTGTTCAACTCAACTTTAAAATCAATTATAGATAGGAATTTCAAGACAGCGATATTTACTAAGTAGTGATTTTATTTAGCTTTGACTAGGTATTCATATATCAGGTTGGTGCAAAAGCTGCTGGCGATTTAGAAGAAAAGAATTCAAAATTACCTTAATTGATATTTTGTCTATTTCTATTGCTGACTATAATATAAGTAACTTACACCTCTTTTTCAATCTGTTGAGGAATTATTCATATTTTCCAGCATGAATTGCACATATGTTCAACCCAACTGAAGAAGAAAAATAGAAGCCAAAGGATGTTATTGCTATGAAAACACTCATAAAAAATAACCAGTTTTTCATTCTCAAACTGTTGCTTGCAAATCGGCAAAAACTTTCGCACCAACATGATAAATTGAGTTTGTTACCACCAGCCGGTCAGCAGCATTATGAAAATTCCCTCCGTGTACACCGGCGGCGCACATCGCGGTCAACGTTTCAAAGAAAGATGTCCTTACACTTTTGTATTCGAGGTTTACCTGGGATGAAAAGCTCAGCTTTTGAATAATTAGCTAGTACAACACAGCCGTCCAGCGTTAGGAGTT
The DNA here is from genome assembly GCA_030386875.1 of Morinoia aosen. Taxonomy (NCBI): domain Eukaryota; kingdom Metazoa; phylum Arthropoda; class Malacostraca; order Amphipoda; family Talitridae; genus Morinoia; species Morinoia aosen. The sequence continues at coordinate 21,760,793 of CM059570.1, forward strand.
TACTTACTCCAACTGATGAAGTTCCATCCAACTGATGTAACTCCAACTGATGTTATTCAGCTCACTTGTTCATCGTTTCACTTAGGAGCACAGCGCCCTGAACTTGTATTTTTGAAGCATGCAAATCTTAATGTGTTATCAATTTGACTCAATGGCTTTAATGCGTCTCGACTCTAACGTGTCCTAAAACATGTCTACATCGACGCAAAACGAGTCACATTGAACATTAATTCGCGTGTGAGCTGCCAGAACATGAATTCCTAGAAATTCATGGGCAGCTACACAAAATATACATTCAACTATAATAAAATTATAAATATTATACGCACTCTTCTTTGTTCTTTCAGATCGGCACGTGGCGTCATTGGTGTTTCTCGTTAGAAACACCTCTTGAGTCAATTATTTATCCCGGATTTTGCCAGTGTTGCGTAAAGACGGCATTGTTGGGTGCGACCACTGGCACCGCCCCTCCTACTGATGGACCAACTGATGGACCACATGGTGGCTCAACTGACGGACCACATGGTGGCTCAACTGACGGACCACATGGTTGGACTGTTGGAACTGTTGGACCACATGGTGGCCCAACTGATGGACCACATGGTGGCTCAACTGATGGACCACATGGTGGCTCAACTGACGGACCACATGGTGGCTCAACTGACGGACCACATGGTGGCTCAACTGACGGACCACATGGTGGCTCAACTGACGGACCACATGGTGGCTCAACTGACGGACCACATGGTTGGACTGTTGGAACTGTTGGACCACATGGTGGCCCAACTGATGGATCAACTGGTGGAAAAGCCAAAGAACCTGCCGGTGGACCATAAGCAGAATAATGGTTGATGAACTGGTTGGCAAACTGATGGAACTACTGTTGGACCAACTGGAGGATCAACTGGAGGACAAACTGGTGAACAACTGATGGACTAACTGATGGAAAAACTGATGGACCAACTGATGGAACAACTAGTGGACCAATTGACGGTCAAGCGGGAGTACCAAATGGAGGACTAATTCAAAAAACATTTATAGTTTTGTCTTCGGTCTCACGGATTGGCTCATTCTCTGAAATTAAAATCTACAATACGGTAGTTCCCGTTTACTTATTCCAAGCAAGGGTTAGCGAAACATTAACTTTTCCCTTTCAATTTAAATGAAAATAAACATTGCAGAATGTTTTGTCTCTCATTGCCTGTTCCTTACTCGCAGTTTGTCATGATTGGGGGCTGGATCGCCCACTTTCTGAGGAAAATCTTGCGTAAATTTTAAATCGGTCACAATTTTGCGTAGAAATTTAAGTGTCGAAGCATAGAGCGTTGTTCACTCCCAAGTGGTCTCGGTTTTCGGGGAAAAATAAAATACATATTCCACGGTAATTAACACTTTGACTGCAGCAGGTAACATTGTACTTTAATGTTCAACTCAAATTTTAAAGTCAATTGTCGTAAATTATGTCGAGAATAGCAAACATACTCTAAATCATCATTTGGTTTTCACTTAGTATTCATGAAAATTGAGGTTTTCAAGTGGTCGATCAGCAGCATCATGAAAATCTTCGTATACCATCGGTGGCTCACGTCGCAGTCAACTTGTTGAGCAAACTCGGACTTCTTTTTATTTATCTCTTTAGTTAGAGTTGATCTGTCAAGTTTCCGTAAATTATATATATGCCGCAATTTTTCGAAATATTATATAAAGCCAACCTGGATTTCGAGACTCTTTGCATATTGAAAAAGTGATATAATTAACAGAGATTATCTTCTATTACCTCCAGTTTATATTAAAATGGATTTATCTAGATGAAAATTAAATGAAGTCAGATTAAATAACACATTTTCGACAACCAAAATCGGTTTCTGCGATTGGGCAAGTCCTAAATTACAGACGAAATCAGTTTACTTCAAAGTCACCTCTGAAACTATTTATTACGTTGCCTAATTTCAATGGCAGAGTTGAGACAGCGGCTAACATTGCGCTCGCTGTAAATTAAGTTTCGTAAGAACCAAGAAATGTGACCGTGGACAGGGGATTTCAAATTTTGATATTCCTCTAGCAAATGAGTTGTCCGTCGTCAATGCTGGAAAGAATGAACATGTTTCTAGTGTAGTTGAGTAGAGTGTGAAAGGTCTTTTAATGGAATTTTTTGTACCCATATGTTGAAAAAAAAGTTAGATTTTTGATGATAATATTACATAAAAATGTTCGTTTCATAGTGGTTGATACCTTTCTTCAGTTGATACATTTCTTCAAGCATTTATTGATTGCACTACCTCGCTTGGCATCACAATTGGGCTTGAACTGCTGAACCTGAAGTTACTCCGAATATTTTATTCAAATGAGAAACAGCGCCTCAGTGTGAATGCCTAAAGTTTGTGAAGCAAAGGTATAGAGGTCACTCAGAAACCATTTTTGAATGCAAATTAGCTCCTCATGTTGGTAAAAATGATTCTCCTTAGAATTCACGAACACATTCTCGATCGTATAATTGCAAACATTTCAAAATCATCAGCACCCTCATAAGTTTTAATTTTTCATGAAATATAAAGAGATATCTCACTACCCAAGAATATTTAACAGAAACGTAGAGGTGAAATTCAGATTTGGATGTAGTGAAGTCAGACTTTTTAAAAACAAGTTACATAAGCATTTGCGTCTGCGAAAGTCCTGCACACGGACGCAGTTCCCACATTGCCCGAAAACGGATGTGCACAGTCATTGTCTGCGTATCTCTGACCAGCCCACACACTCGTGGGAGGGTATATTTGTCTTCGTCGGGATAAATTGCACGCTTCAATAGGACTAAAACCCTAATTTTTGGACAATTTTATGTCGGTCTTAACTCGGTTGACCAAATTGCCCTCTATAGCTAAAGAAACAGAAGCAAAGGCGAGAGAAGCTGGTTTTTCCATTTCGATTTTGACTGTTTCAGGATATATTAGATTATGGAGAGCGTATGGGATTATATATACTTGGTATTCTGATCTATATAGTGATGCCAGTGTTCATTTTATAGGCCTACGCGAACTTGCAAATATGAATATGAGACGGCTGTTGATATTGTGGATTTACATGCAATATACTGTTTATAATGAACTGTCCGGCATTTCAACACAAGCTAAGCACTGAAAAATGGGCGGGGACAATACCTACTGTATGATGAGAAGTTGTTTTTCTTCCAAAGCAATAATTTATTTCCGTTTTGCTTCTATTACTGTAAGAAAGTCTTTACATTCCTTTCAGAAGATTTTTATTGTATTACTCAAGTTTCAGTTAAATTTACTATCGATCTTCTGTTACATTACATTGTGTTTAATTTATATTGTGTTGCGTAGATGGGTGCAGGATTTTTGACTTTTTTTCAGTTCGGGCAGTACTTCATGTTGGTAAAAGAGCTCATTCATAATGCGTGCATATATGAAGTGAAATAGCTACGTAGATTTACAGAGCCACAAAAATTCCTGGGAATGAAGTTCATGTCATAAACGATTTGATACAGACGGTACCTCCACTGCCAAATTAATCTGTGCAGAATACTTACGAGAAACCATACCGTCTAAAAATATTTCAGTAAATAGGACAATGTGAGAGGTTAAAAAATTATACTGTAATTAGATGTTACCTTTGTCCTCAGGGCAGTAATTTTATGATGATTTGTTATTGAACATAAAGTTTTTGAATTGGTGCTGCGTTTGTGACATTGTTGAAGCCCATATGAGACGGTGGCATCGAGTGCGAACATTTGCGCGTAGCATCGCTAGCTCCTCCCATTTCCTCTCTTTCTGTCGCAACTCTGCTCTCTGTGGCCGTGTTCGAACTTACACGAGTGTGGAAATTCGTGATCGCTCTGTGCACGATACGGCGAACATGCACGCCGACGCTGTCTCAGTACAGTGTTGCCAGATGCAGGGAAATTTCCCTGTTTTAGGGAAATTTTGGGCCCCAAAGGGAAAAAGGGAAAAAACTTCAAAAAACGTATGAAAACAGGGAAATTTTGCTATAAGGCTTATTTTCATATAAAATAATTTGTTAGTAATTAGCCACTTAACATTTTGTGCTAAGCTACTTAGTATTAATAGTTTTTGATTCATATCGAACATGCTCAAACTTTTATACGCGTATTGTATGCGTACATACTGACTTGGAACAGTCAGAGGCGCCACTGCGTCGCAGCCGCGCAGCGCCAGATTAACATCACGAGATTGACGCATCAGAGTCGCAGATCCTAATTATCACAGTCGCATAAGTCATTGTAATGATCGTAGTGAGAGGTAATTGACGCGACGCGTTTCAGCATTACTGAAATTTGAGAAGAGAATTAACGTACTATGTATAGCAGTGGGAATAAAACGCAACCATCAAAAGTAATACGTAAACATGTAATTCATAGTCAAAAATACCTAAAGTTGTGGGAAACTGAAATGAAATTCAAAGCGTGGCTGAGTAAAAGTAAAAATAAAAAGAATATTTTCATTGTAAAGTATGTGATGTAGATGTAAGAGCTGGCAAATCAGAGATTGAAAACTATGCTTATAAGAAAAATACAAGAAATGTATAAATTAGAAGAATCAACAAGTGCTTTGGATACGCACAGTTGCAGTAAACGAAGAAAAAATACACAAGTAGAAGTCCACATAATATCAGGAAAATCTGATCAGCTCCTACTCCAACTCATGCTTAGAAATTGGGCTTGAGTTGGAGCATGAGCGCACCCACTCACGACACAAATTGGCAAGAGTTTGGGTTTGCGTACTTGCGTTGGCGGCATGTGTCGTGAATGGGGCCCTTTAGACTTATTTAATTCCTATATGAGTATAATCTTTCACATTATGTTGTTGAACATTTAGTCCCAGTAGTGAAAGCAGCTTGTCCTAATTCGGAGACTTCGAAAGGCTTCAAATGTAATAGGACTAAGTGCATTGCAATTGTGAAGAATGTCTAAGGAAGCGAAGTGGGTGATAATATTTATGAGCTCATGAAGAATCATTTATTACTGATAATGGATGAATAAACAGATAAACGATGTACAAAGCATATGATATTGGTGGCAATGGTTGTTACAAAAGATGTTGTTAAAGATTCATTTGTGACTATCATTCCACTCATTATTGCTACAGCAACATACTTGCATGGAAAAATGAAAGAGTTATTCACTGAAAGGTATACTCTATAAAAGGGATTTGATTGTATGTATGTACGTATGTATATTTTAAGAATCTACAAAACAGGGAAATTTTTAGTCAAAAAGGGAAATTTTGAGACCAAAACAGGGAAATTTAAGTTAGACAATCTGGCAACCCTGTCTCAGTAGCTAGCCAGGCTTCGTATGAGAAGGATGTCTGCGATAAGTTGATCTCTCCCTTCACCTCCGCCGCTGGCTGACTGGTGCGGGCGGTCGACCATATTATTTATAGAAATTCTCAGAACACACCCATGTTTATGTAGAGAGATAAGTAGCGAGTATAGAGATAGATCTCTACGAAAAATAGCACTAAACAACATCTTTAAAGAAATGAAGCCAGAGATTGAATTAACTCCAGAGTAAATAAATAAATACACTTCAGTCGCAGTTCAGGCAGGAAAACAAAACTAAAAAGATTCCCAGAAATCAGGTACAGGAACTGATGGAATGGTATTCCCAAATTGCGATTCCCATTTCCAATAGTATTCCCATTCTTAGACGAAGGTGACATTCATTGCGCCTCGTCTTCGTCATTGTATGAAATACTTCATTCTCAGCCCAATGTAGGTAACAAGTTAGTTCTTCCACATGTATTATTACTTCTCTTGTTTCCTGCATAAAAATTACTATCATGATTTTTTTTCGGAAGTTCGAAATCGCAGTTACATTATGCAGAAGTAAAAAATGACGGAAACAAGCATGTATACGCTATTTGTACTTTTTCAGGAGAGTAAGTGTTCTAGTGTAAATTTATACTGTACCGCTATGTACAAATTTTCAATTCGTTTCTCTAATACTCATATTTATTATTGTTCAAAATACAGTCAGTACAGTGTTAAAGTTTGTATGTCAGCCTGATGACTAAACCAAGCATTAAATTATCGAACTAAGTATATAAAATGTGGTGATAGTCATTTCTTCACTTACATCAGAGCTATTTTAATGTACGATGCAGTATTATTAAAGATGGTACCTGCTCTTAAAATTAGAGTTACCTGTACCAATGCACATGCTGCAATTGTGTGTACAAGTGCCTCAGTATTACCAGTATTGGATGTTTTTCATATTTACGACAATCAATCTGCATTCCACCGTGCAAAAAAAAAACCTTCAATTGCAATCAAGCGTAGTTGCTTGCATTCACGGGCGCCACGCATTCCACACTATATAGTTGTTAATCATATATATATGACGCAGATATTGAGCCGTATTAATTTCATAATTCTTTTCTAAATGGTATACATATTTTGCTGGTATCAGAACCCCTAAAATAATATTAATGCATTTAATTAACCATGTTTTAATTTTGAATTTCTGTGAATTAACCGTCGAAAATGAACATGACTTGAAAGACATGTATTGGTGAATAAAATAATGAAAACAAATCCAGCTTCTGATTTCCGTGCGCTACTGCGCGCCGTGTCTGTGGCAGGCCAACACCGTCTCGTGTAATAACATTGCAGTGTGTTGGTGACGGCGGCCGCCATGACTTCGGAGAAGAGAGCGCATCTCTCGCACCCATGAGTGCCACTTCTTGCCACCGTCTCATACGGGCTTAAGCAATTGTGGGCTATGAGTAGCAGCCTGATGAAGACTGACACAATTGTCGTCAAAAATTTCGAATAACAGTATTGTAGGATAAACCGTGTCAAAAAACCCAACGAAGATTTAATTACCCGATTACCCACGAATGTGTGGGCTGGGCAGAGATACACAGGCAATGACTGAGCACATCTGCCCTCGGGCTGTGTGGGGACTGCGTCCGTGTGCTGACTCGGTAAGCCGCAGGAGTAGACATGGGTTTTTACAAACCACTCACAAGATTCATGCCGCAAATTTCGTGTATTGTCAATTATTTGAGTAAAAATATAATGTAACAGAAGGTAATCTCAGTTAAATGCGAGACGTTTATACCCAACAACTAATATGTGGTAAAATTTTTCTTCGGAAAATTTGATTGTTCGGCAAATTATGTCCCTCTGCTTCACTTTCAAGGGCCTATTTTCATTTTAGAAACTGTTGTTTGGTAACATCTGTCACCTTTTTTGGTATTTCATGTCCACAAAGTTTTTGATTAAGGCATACAATAGAAATGTGAGTTATATAGTGACACTAGTATGATATAATTCACCACTGCAATTCTCAACGTCAATTTCATGCAATATATTGTATTTGCTTCACAAGTTTATGAGCGGCTGATGGTATTGTCTACTTAACCAAGATTACTTTCAGTTCTGTTACATTTTTATACGCTTCACGAAACATATAAATATTCTAGACATAGTCTCTGCCACAGCCTGGGAGCAAAAGTGCTCAGTCATCGTTTGTTTATTTCCGATCAGTCGAGTTTTTCTTTTGAAAGCAGTCTAACTTTAACGTGGTTAGGTTGTTCTTTCCAATTATTAATTCTAACTCAACGTTTCCGATAGCGATGGTGTTGATTTTCGTTCAGTTGACACACACATTGCCTACCGCAGACGTACAGTCCACTAACCCTCTTTATTTTCGTGCTTTAACACATAGTGCCCTTATCTTTCGAACACCGCATTAAAGCGTAGAAGATATAAAAGCAATCCTGGTTACTTAGACTCTCACATCAGCCCGTCATAGAGCAAATGAATGTAATGAATACTATGAAATGTTGATAAATGATTGCTATTAATTCTTATACATTTTCATACACCCCTTAAAACATTTGGATATTATGTATTCAAACACGAAAATCAGAGAGGCGGGTCCCATTCGACGTTCGTATTTTAAACTGGCAAGTCCTTCGTAAAAGGCACAGTAAGTGACACAGGCGGGAGTGAAAGTTCTCAGTCATCGTTAGTCTATTTTCGATCAGATCACTACTTGTTAGGAGAACAGTTCAACTTTAACGTGGTTAAATTGTTCTCCCAAACTATTTCCTACATTTGAGTAAAATTTTTGATGGTAATTGTGTTGGTTTTCGTATAGCTGACGCACATTGCCTACCGCAGACATACAGTTCACTGTCGCCAGTAGGCACAGAGTGAGTCATTGCCTGACCTGTCCTAATGGTGTGTTGGGTGCAAACAAACACAAAGTTACGCCTTCCGTGTGGCCTCAACTTTGACAAGAGGTCCCTAACCTGGGGTGCTCGCACCCCATGGGGGTAAGAAATGATATTCCACGGGGTGCGAGGAAAGTCTAGGTTAATAGTAAGATATTTGTTATACTTTTGTATTTTTATTTCAGGGGTTGCGAGGTTCGTGGGAAGTTTCCCAAGGGTGTGAGGCGAGGAAAGGTTTGAAAGACAGCGGGGAGCGGAAACTTTTGAAGCTGATATTATGTTCAACTGAAGCAGCGCACGCTATGGTGATGTTGAAGCAAATGCTTCTGTTAAGAAGTCAATAAACTTGAAAATTTGACAAAAAATGTAACCAAGTTCACGAAATATTTTGTTCAAGGTATTTTACGTATATATATGAGGGATTATTAGCTCAACCGACACTTTTTTCAAATTCTTGAAAAGGATATATAATATATAATCAGTCTAAAAGTATCGCATTAAAAGAGAGAAACAACCCGCAAATTTAAATGCTTGATATTCTTCAGAAGTATGTAATGGGTCAGTAATTAGCTATGTCAGCATTTTCTGCGTGTGTGTCAGCTGGACGAATACCAACACAATTGCCATGAAAAATTAGACGAAATACGAGATCGAGGGAGAGAGCCAATTAACCACGTTAAAGCCAAACTGCTCTCTCAGTTATCAGTGGGATAATCGGATATACACAAATGATGACTGCGCACTTTTACTCTCAGGCTCTGGGAGAAACTGTGCCTTTTATGCGGGACTTGCCCAGCCTAAAATACGGGCTTTGAATTTAACTAGTCTTTTTGAATTTGCGTGCTTCTATAGATAAAATCCATGTTATGAAGAGTTTATGAAAGCATGCAAATGGATTGAAGGCAATCATCGTTAACTAGACTCTCATGTCAGCCTTTCTGCGCAGCGTAAATGCAATAAATACAATAAATATTAATTGTTAGAAAATACAGCATCGAATGACAAAGATGCTTCAGAATATAAGCATTAAACAAAATTTTAGTTGGATGAATTGCGAGGAAATATATTTTGTTTGATTCGTTCGTTTTCTGATTTCTTTAGGCTCTTTTTCAACAGGTCTTTCCTTCCATCAAGCTATTATATTAGCCATTTTTAAATATACGTATTTGCAAAGACCCCAACACCTCTGAGGAATAAACTATAATCCAAAATTCAAATTGAGAAACATGCAGACTCAGGCATACATAGTTAAAAACAGGGGCAACGAGGTAATAGGAATTGCGGGACTTCGTGGCCACTAATGTGACTCCTCAAGGCAACAAACCATCTTGCGACAGCTAATCCACATATCGATGTCCAACTAATGCTTCATCGACCGCTCCTTAGGGAAATGTCAGCAGCAAATTTCAGAAATTTAAAATTTTCCTTCCGCTGCACCGCCTTCAAGGTCCAAATCCGTCGCAAACAACAGACAGGCAAAATGACTGATCGGCGCAAGCTTCCGTTCCAAATGCAAAATTAGGAGCTAATGGGAGGAAATTCCCCACAGGAATACGAAGAGAGAAAACAGAAGCTATAAATCGACAATTTTTGAGAAGACAATGGAGTTTGCATGCCCATATCACTTAGCATTACAGAATTGGCATCACAAACGAGTTTTGAACATGAAAGGATATGAATGTTCCTTTGAGCACTAGTATGACGTGCAGTTAAGTAACACTACCATTTATAATGTTATATTTTCGAGTTTAAGATATGTGAATAAATTGTGTAAGCCCAGAGTGACAAGTTTATTAATCCAGGTCTACTTAGCTGACTGAGTAAGTCAGGCACACGGACGCAGTGCCGCACACAGACCGGATGTGTTCAGTCAATGTCTGTATATCTCTGACCAGCTCACATGACCGGTGGGGAAGCAGTTAAGCCACATAACGGCTGCATTGCTTGTCCTGCGGCTAGGTTAAGCCAAAAGATAATTTGAATTATTTTAGTGGCAATGGAGTCGGATATCAAGTAGCTGACCCACATTGCCCACAAAAGACAAACATAGAGCCCAACAGACGTACGTTACCGCTAGTAGATTCCAAGTCACAGCCTTACCTGTAGGCAGTTTGGTTTTCTTATTTTCATTCGTACCCTGTAAGAACGATAGATATAATGAACCAAAACTATTCGAGGGTAAAAAATGGGACCATAGAGTTTCTTGCACATTTTAAAAAACACATAATTGAAAACTCAAACGACTGAATTCTGGAATCTTCATGTTTACATTCCCCAAAAATGAAAGGATTTGAGAGTTAGACAGCAAAATAAACTCCTAAAAAATAAGGAATAAGGAGTAAGTACAAAAAATGAATTACGTGTGCCAATCAATAAAGATATTTCAGAAACTTATTATGGCCAAATTTTCAGTTGCAAAATGTCATCGTGGTTACTCATTTGACTTTAAGACCATTTTTTGAAATATTCCTCTCACGAAATCAATAACGACGAATTAAAATAAATTTGCTTTGCTCTGAATACAGCCTGAATCAAATTTAACACAGTTAAAGAATGACAGCGTAGGCTTCTCAGAAAATGTCAACACCTTCCCACGAGGTCTATTGGTTGGCAGCAAACCAGTTTAAAATTTAGTAGTTGACGAAAGCTGTTTCTAAATCAGGATTTCCAAGATTATTTTCAAACTTCGAAAAGGAGCACATACAAATTTTGAGGGAAAAGAATATTCATTACCCCAAAACCCATCACATTTTCAAATAAGATAATGAAAACATTTATCCAACGAGAAATTTTTTTTACAATTTTTAAAGACTATTGACATTGGCGTCTGTCACACCAACACCAACGTTTTATTCCACCAGCATTAGTGTTTTGCTGCACCAGAACCAAAGTTTTATTTACCAGCACCAAAATTTCCCTCGACCAGCCACAACTTTTAACTCCACCAGCAGCAACGTTTTGCTCCGCAAGCAGCGACGTTTCACTGCGCCGAGCACTAACGTACCTTGTCTACCATCAGCTATGCGTCTTCTTCACCATCACCAAAGCGTGCGCTGCTTCAGCATCAGCGACATTTCAGCTTTAAAAGCTTAACAACATTCCAGCCTCACACCGCTTTCACAACCTTTTTCTTCGTCCGAACCCATGAAGAAATTTCATTTTAACCTCGCACCTCCTGGCAGTAAAATGCCAGCATATAGCTAATATCCTATTATTCATCTGAACTTTTCTTGCACGCCCTGGTCTAAGTTGAAGCTACACGCGAGGCGTAACTTTGTGTTTTTTTGCACCCAAAACACCTTCAGGACACGTCAGGCAATGCCTCACTCTGTGTCTGGTGGCAGTGGACTGTACCTCTGCGGTAGGCAATGAATGTCAGCTATACGAAAACCACCATAAGCGCCATCAAAATTTTGGTTAAGGTTGTGTTTAGTGTGTGGGTAAGAACAATCTAACCAGGTTAAAGTTAAATGTTCTTCCAAGAGGCGGTGACTGATCAGAAATAAACAAATGATGACTGAGAACTTACGCTCCCGGGCTGTGTCAGAAACTGTGCCTTTCATGTAGGACTTGCACAGTTGAAAATATGGACATCGAATTGGACTTGCCCGGCTGACTTTTCGTGTTGTAACTTACAATATCCACATTTTTATAGGAATGTATATAAATGTAATAAACCTGATAGTAATCCCTGTTTGTTAGACTCTCATATCAGTTTCTCACGGCACAACTACAGTGCTCTGTAAAAAAATAAAACATGGAAATATGTAGCAATGAATGATACTAGTCTCACAGTTGACCGCACATTTCTATTTCCTGTATAGTGTGTTAGTAAATTTATTCTCTTCGCTCAAACACAGAAATGTTTGAATTTTTTGTTCTCCAGTGTTCTTTCAAAGGAACAAAATTCCTCAGAATGTAATGCCCTAGCAAGAAATGTCCATGCAGATAATATATCAACGGGGCAACAGCGAATAATTTACTGAGTTCGAATTTTTGATGAGAATGGAGTACTTTGCTTTGTCTAGTATTTATTTATTACCTAAAATCTTCTAGAAAAATTAAATATAACTACTATTCAGAGGGAAAAATCAAGAAATCAGGATAGGAACGAAATATAAGAAATTTAGTAATACACTATCCGTACAATAGAAATCTAAGTTCTGCAGTAAGACCAGTTTTAATTTCAATTTTTAAGCATTTTCAACGATTAATTTTATGCAATGCATTGTATTAAGGCCATGAGAGGCTTATACGAGAGTCTAATTAACCGGGATTATTATTCATTCTCGCATATTTATTTACACTCTGAGAAACGTATGAACATTTTGTTTTATAACACGCAAAGTCATCCGGGGAAGTCAATGCGTAGTCCGTATTTCAACTGTGCAAGTCCTACATGAAAGGCACAGTTTCTGACACAGCCCGGGAGAGGAAGTGCTCAGTCAACATTTGTTTATTTCCGATGAGTCAAGTTCTTCGTCGGAGAACAGTTAAACTTTTACGAGGTTAGATTGTTCTCCCACTTACCCTCCAAACCAAAGAGCCATTTGAACAAATATTTGATCGCGATGGTGTTGTTTATCATACAGCTGACACACATTGCCTACCGCAGACGTACAGTCCACAGCCACCAGTAGGCACAGAGTGAGGCACTGCCTGACCTGTCCTGAAGGTGTGTTGGGTGCAAACAAACACAAAGTTACGCCTCGCGTGCGGCCTCAACTTAGACAATGTGTTCATAACCTGGGATGCTCGCTCCTCATTAGCGTTCAAGACGATATTCAAGGGGTGTGGAAAAAATCCAGGTAAATAAGGCGACGTCGGCCATATTTCAACATTTATGATTGTCAATTGAATAACCATGATAAAATTTTCCAAATGAAAGTTTTGTCCAGATTAGTTTATGAAATTTTTTGTTCAATGGCGTCTGATAATAATTTTTTCAACTCTCTTTTTCTTCATCTTTTGCGGTCTAGCTCTTTTTGCGGTCAAGCTCACGAACGCTCTAATTTTGGGGATATAAGCGTGAAAAATTCCAGAAATAAATCGCTTCAGTTTTCAATCGTGAATTTTTAAGTAGTAGAGAAATTTTTAGGGTACCATTTTTCACCCTAGAATAGTTTCGGTTCATACCATCTATTATTCGTACAGGGGACGATATAAAAAATGTAAGCCACTATGCTGCAACAAGGTCAGGCAGTGTCTTAGTGTCTACTAGCAACGACGTATGGCTTCTGGACCCTATGTTTGTTTTTGGTGGGCAATGTGAGTCGGCTATTAGATATCCGACTCCATTGCCATAAAAAAAATTATCTCTACATTTACTGTGTTTGCAGGACAAACAACAGAGCCATTTTATGGCCCAACTGCTTGCCAACCGGCGTGTGAGCTGGTCAGAGATATACATACAATGACTGAACACATCCGGGTTGTGTGGGGCACTGCGTCCGTGTGCAGGACCTACTCGGTCAGCTAACAAAACTTTGGTGTCAGCGTAAGCCACTCTGGCTTTGAACAATTTATTCGCATAATTTAGTTTTTCAAGGAAAACAATGATACATATTGTAGTTTTGTTCATCTGCACTTCATCGTCATGTTCAAAGACATACGCATATTCTCTCATGTTCCGAAATGACAAGACGAAAAACTCGTTTGTGAGCCCAATAAGCCATTGCTGCGTGGCATGGACAAAAAAAAATTGTTTACGCCAAAATTGTTGATTTGTAGTTTCTGGTTTCTATAATCGTATTCCTGTGGCGAATTCCTTAAACCTGCTCTTAATCTTGAATTTTCCTGTTTTAAATGAAAGAGCTTACTCCTAAGTTTTTAAAACGAAATGAATTTGGATGGAACACTGCCAAAGAAAATCCACAAACAAACGAAGCACAAAAAATTTACGAACTCACAAATCATTCAATGAAAATTTTGTTTTACGGGTCATAATGGAGCTTCTTTATGATTCGCGCTATTTTCTAACGTTTAATATTCGTTGTACACTGTATTTACGCTGCTCATAAATGCAGACATGAGAGTCTTACTACCCGTTATTGCTTAGAATCCATTTGCATGCTCTCATAAACTCTAAATAGTTATGCGAGGCGTAATTTTATGTTTGTTTGCACCCAACACACCTTCAGAACAGGTCAGGCAATGCCTCACTCTGTGCCTACTGGCGACAGTGGATTGTACGTCTGCGGTAGGCAATGTGTGTCAGCTATTTGGAAACCAACACAATTGCCATAAAAAATTAGAACCAAACAATAGCGGTGAGAGAGCAGTTTAACTACGTTTATGCCAAACTGCTCTCCTACTTGGTAGTGACATGGTCGGAAACAAATAAATGATGACTGCGCACTTCCATTCTCGAGCTGTGTGAGAAACTATGCCATTTATGCGGGACTTGTTCAGTCAAAAATCCCGATTTTAGTTGGACTATTCTTTTTAAATTTACATGCTTTGATACGTAAAATTTTTTTTTAAATGCTATTGAAAACATGGAAATGGATTGTTGGCAATCGTGGTGGAATAGACTCTCTTGTCAGCCTATCTGAGCAGTGTAAATACAATGTTTAATTATAAAAACGGTGGAAAATACAGCAGCGAATGACGGAAGCTCCAGTATATCCCCATAAAACCACATTTTCTTTCTTTCGATGGATTGTGAGTACGTAAACTATTTTTGCTCGGTTCGTGTTTGGATTTTTTTTTGTCTTAGGACCATTCCAATTCATTTAGTTTTAAAAACTTAATAATAGGCACTTCCATTTTAAACAAGCCACTTTTTCGGTCAAGCTTTTTTATTGACCATCAGCCATTTTATCAATTTATGTATTTGCAAAAATCCGAACTTCTTCGAGGAATAAAACATAGCCCAACAATCTTAATGAACAAGTATGGCACATATGGTTAAAACCCGATGCATCGAGGGAGTAGAAGTGGCGAAACTTCAACTGATAAAAAATGTTCTAACATAAATAAAAAAGTGCGACAGCAATAAACCGCTAATGCTACTCCTCAAGGCAACACACCATCTTGCGACAGCTAATCCACATTTCGGTGTCCATCAAAGGCTCCATCGACCGCTAGTTAGTAAAATTTCAACTGTCACTATGAGAAGTTGAAAATTTTCTAGCCGCCAAACCTCCATCTAGGACCAAATCCGCTTCAAACAAAACAGGCAAAACGATTGATCGGTCCGAAACTTCAGCTCCAAACGCATAATTAGGAGCCCATTGAAGGAATTACCCACGGGATTAATAAAAAAGAAAACAGAAGCTACAAAGCAACAATTTTTGATATGAAAATAGGGTTTATGTACCCATATTATGCAGCACTACGTAATTAGCATCACACACGAGTTTTCCGTGTCGTCATTTCTGAAAATGAGAGAATTTGCATGTTTCTTTGAGCGTAAATATGATGAGCTGTTAAATCACCTGTGATGTTGTTTACCTTGAGGGAATAAAATGTGTGAATAATTTGGAATAAATTGTGCAAAGTCAAAGTGGCTCACGTTAATCCGAAATAGATGCACCTTCATAGTTCCTTATTATTAAAGGGCTCGGTCACAACTCAGTATCCTCTTCATTTGAACTAAGACTTGGAATTCAATCCCTGCTGAGATCCGTGAAAGAAGTTTTTACAAAGCTTTCAAAACAAATTTTGAATCCTTTTTCTATCGGGATATTAATCATGTAAGGTAGCCAAGTTACATCTGGTCTTTTAAATGACTCATATTCAAAGGATAATTTGCCATGGTTAATAAGAATGATCTTTAGTCTGTTCTCAAGTCGCTTCAAGAATATACTGTTAACATCTATAGCCCAAATAAACTATTATTATAAAACCAAGCATTAAATCTTGAATGAACTAATATTGCACATTGATCAGTCTAGTGCGCAACTAGATTAAGTGAATTAGGTTGAACATAATTGTACACCTTAGAATAGCGTTGATGATAGGATGCCCTAGAAGTCACTGAACTTATTCCAGCCATAAAGTAGCTATACTCAAATGTGATCATTGTGCAAGGCAAGAAACTATCTACCACTGTAACGCCTGTGGTGAGCAAATTGTTTAAATTGTTTAAATATTTTATACTGTTTAATAAGTTTAAATTGTTTAAATTGTTTACAATGTTCAAATTGTTTAAATTCTTAGAGCTGCCCAAATTTCGTAAGTTGTTTGAATTGCTTAAGTTGTTAAATTGTTTTTAACTGACTAAGTCCTGCACAAGGACGCAGTGCCCACACACAGACTCGATGTGCTCAATCATTGTCTGCATATCTCTGACCAGCTCACACTGTGGGGAAGGAGTGGAGCTATAATGGCTCGATTGTTTTTCTTGTAAACTCAATAGACCGAAAAGGCATATTTTTTATGGCAATGGAGTCGGATATCTAATAGCCGACTCACATTGCCTACCAAAGACAAACATAGGGTCCAGAAGCCATGCGTTGTTGCTAGTAGATACTTAAACACTGCCTGACCTTGCTACAGCCTTGTGGTTTTAATTTTTTGGTTCGTATCCTGTATAAATGATAGATGTTATGAACCGAAACTCTTCTAGGGCGAAAAATGCTACATTAGAGTTTTTCTGCTTTTAAAAAAATACATGATTGAAAACTCAAACGATTGAATTTTGGAATCTTCAAGTTTATAACCACGAAACGAGAGCGTTCGTGAACTAAACGACAAAAGCATCTTGGCCTAAAAATGAAGAAAAGGAGGCAGTTGAAGATATGAATTACATATGCCAGTCAAGAAAGAAATTTCATGACCTAATCTGGACGAAACTCTCATTTGGAAAATATTATCATGGTTGTTCAATTGACAATCATAGACGCTGAAACATGGCCGGCGTCGCGTTATTTGCCCGTACTTCTCACGTACCCCACGTAATATCGTCTTGAATTCAAATGAGGAGCGAGCACCCCAGGTTAGGAACCCTTCGTCCAAGTTGAGGCTACTCGCAAGACGTAACCTTGTGTCCGTTAGCACCCAACACACCTTCAGGACAGGTCAGGCAATGCCTCACTCTGTGCCTACTGGCGACAGTGGACTGTACGTTTGCGGTCGGCAATGTGTATCAGTTTCATGGAAATCAAAGCAATTGCATTCAAAAAATTGTTCAATGGGTTCTTTCGTTACGTGGTTGAGTATGAAGAACAGTGTAACTTTGTTTATCAAAGTTAAACTGTTCTTCGATGAAGAAATCGCCTACGCAAAAATAAACAAACGATGACTGAGGACTTTTGCACCCGGGTTGTGTCAGAAACTGTGGTTTTCATGCACGACTTTCCCAGTTGAAAATATGGACTCCGAATTAGACCAACATCTGTCATATTTGAGTTCAACACATAATATTCATATGTTTTAAGGAGTATATAAAAGTAATAGATAATTTATAGTATTCCGGGGTAATTAGAGTCTCACATCAGTCACTTAGGACACAAATACAATGTGTTGCATGAAAATAAACGTTGAACAATGTAGCATTGAAAGATACTAGTCTCACTATAGACCGTACATATCATTTGCCTGTATAGTGTGTTATTAAATTTTGTTCTCATGGCTCATATACAGATATTTTTAAAGCTTTTTGCCATGAAATTTTTCTGAAGAATGAAATTCCTCGGAACGAAACGTTCTCCTAAGAAATGCCCGAACAGATAAAATATCAACGCATATACAAAGACTAATATACGAAGCTTGAATTTTTGATAGAAATAGAGTAGTCCATTTCGTCTTGTAATTACTTTGTACACGAAAATTATATATAAGTTCTACTTTATTTTCATTTAAATTGAGACCATTGAGAAATCAGTTAATGAACAAAATGAATAAATTTTAAGAATACGATACTCATACTGGAGAAATTACGTTCTATAGGGAGACCAGTAACACTCACTCCAATATTCTACACGTTTATTTTGTGCTATTAATTGTATTTGTGCCGTAAGAAGCTGATGTGAGTCTAAATAACCGGATTACTAAGTATTCATTTAAATTTTTAAACTGTCTTCAAAATATTCGGGCATTATGAGTTATAACTCAAAAATTCAGAGGAGCCTGGCTTCTTCGAAGACAATATACTCAACTAGGCAAGTCATGCATGAAAGGCCCAGTTTCCACCACAGGCCGGAGGCGAAAGTGCGCAGTCATCGTTTGTTTATTTAACCTTTCAGGCCTTTACTCCGTCGAAGAGCAGTTTAACTATTGTTACATTTTTATTATTTCCTCTCAGTCCTTTACCCCGTCGGAGAGCAGTTTAACTATAGTTACATTTTTACTAGGCTGGGTTGTTCTTCCCAACTAGTGTCACCTGAGGGAAATTTTGTTGGCTATTGTGTTGGTGTTCGTACACCTGATACTCATTGCCTACTGCAGACGCACAGTCCACAGCCATCAGAAGGCGCAGAGTGAGGCATTGCCTGACCTGTCCTGAAGGTGTATTCGGTGCAAATAAACACGAAGTCACGCCTCGCTTTAACTCGCTTTAACAAAGTTATGCTTTAGCTTAGACCAGGGGCTCCCAACCTGGGATTTTCGTCCCTTCTGTGGGTGCGAGACGATTTTCTTGGGGTTGGAGGAAAGTCTAAGTGAAAAATAAGATATTGGTTACATGTTTGAGTTTTTATCTCAGAAGGTGCGTGGTTCGAATGAAATTTTCGAAGAGGTGCGGGTCGAAAAAAAGACTTGGATGACTGGAAAGGGAAATGTCGTTGAGCTTCAGAAGCTGAAATGTCATTAAGCTTCTGAAGTTGAGAGGTCGCTGGCGCTGATTAAGCGCAAACTTTGGTGAAGGTGAAGCAGACACTTTTTTCATGAAGTCATGAAGCTTGAGAACTTCAAACAGTTATCACGTTTCAGAAATATATTTTCAAGCGTTTTTTGAGTTAAGTCAACAGATATTTTTTATTCAATTTCATAAAATGCTGCTATGCAACAGTTGAAGAATCTTTCCTACATCCGGAGTCACCAAAGCGTGCCGTTAATTGTTATCGTGTCCACAGGCGTGCTGTTAACGGGTACAATTCATTGAAAGGTGCTGACATCGCCGGAGAGACCTACAATACCATACGTCATTCATCCTTATTGTTGGCATTGAGTTGACTGAACGATGCTGAGTTCAGGTCAGAAGAAATTCATGCAAATTCGTCATGATCAACTTCGCGCGATAAATTTTTCAAAAAAGGTGTTCTACTCGAATGATTACTAAGGAAATAATTTCGAAACTGAATAGCCAGACCGCTTACATAACCGGGAATCGTTAAGGGAGAATCGGACATCGTGACTGAGAACTATGAGTGAATGAACATTGGGGCACCTATAATTGGGTGCCACTCCATCGAAAAGAATCAGATTATAATGCGGATGTGGGTAGTTATGACTGTAAATTAGCACGGACAGGCTTACCATAAATCTGTTCGTGTACACGCTTCAAGATAGTGACATTTAGTTGTGAGGAGTTGGGTAAACAACAAAGTACGATGGAGTCACACTACCTGTAGCGATACTCATAGATGTAATGTGAGAGGTATAACGTAATGTTCAGTACAGCTGTCCGTACTCACCGAGGACGAATGAGCTCATTTACTGTCCGTAAATGCATACATAACCAGCCTGTACACCCGTGGGTGGACTATTTATCCTAATATTATTTCTGGTGAGTATTATTTTTTTTAATTGTTGACCTCTTCTTCCGTCTATCTGTGACGCTCATAAGGATGCTTATTGACCGTATCTGTGATACGAGTTTTACCAGGGCACACGAACAATAATATTTTAATCACGGGTACTATTAGGATGGAGATACGAGGCCTGTCGAAAAAGTATCCGACCTTTGGCCAGAAAAAATACTTCAACAACCTGACGGGGTTGGGACCCTAATCCCCTTCAAAGTAGGCTCCTTGTGCTTCCACACACTTAGCCCACCGATCCTTCCACTGCCGGAAACACCTCTGGAAGTCTTCTTTTGGAATGGTGTTCAGCTCTGTCGTCGCGTTCCGCATTATCTCTTCTCTACTCTCAAAACGGGATCCTTTCAGTGGTGTCTTCAATTTTGGAAACAACCAGAAGTCGCAAGGAGCCAGGTCTGGAGAGTAGGGAGGTTGGCGAACGGTCGTAATTCCATGTTTGGCCAAGAAATTGCGGATCAAATGGGATGAATGTGCGGGCGCGTTGTCGTGATGCAAGTGCCAGTTGTTCGCAGTCCACATGTCTGGTCTTTTGCGCCGAACTGCATCACGAAGTCGCCGGAGAACATCCTGATAGTACTCCTTTGTCACTGTTTGTCCTTCCGGTGCGTATTCGTGATGCACAATTCCACGGACATCAAAGAAAACAGTCAGCATCACCTTGATTTTGCTTCGCACCTGCCGCGCTTTCTTCGGCCTTGGAGACTCGGGATGCTTCCATTGGGATGACTGTCTTTTTGTTTCTGGGTCGTACCCGTACACCCATGACTCATCTCCAGTTATCACGGTGTTCAGAAACCCAGGATCAGTGTTGGCGGTGTCCAGAAGGTCCTGTGCAACGTCACGACGGAGGTCTTTTTGTTCCGGCGACAACAACTTGGGCACGAATTTCGCAGCCACTCGGTTCATGTTCAAATCGTCACGCAAAATGGCATGTGCAGAATCTTTACTCACTCCAACCTCTTGGGCAATCTCCCGCACGGTCAAACGACGATCTGCCATCACCAAATTTCGCACCCTCTCAACAACAGCTGCACTCCGAGAAGTTTTGGGCCTGCCACAACGCTGCTCACTCTCCGCTGATGTGCGGCCATCTTTGAATCGGTTGAACCACTCCTTAATTTGTGTTACACCCATAGCATCTTCCCCAAACACCTGCTGAATCTTACGAATTGTTTCAATTTGAGAATCACCAAGCTTTTGACAAAATTTGATGCAGTGTCTTTGCTCAATTCGTTCAGTCATCTTGCAAGAAAACTAAATCCGACAAACACTTAGAACAGCACCTTACTTGGCGACCACCAGCCAGTGACTGGCCCAAGTGAATGCGGTGAAAAATGTCAAGCATGCGCATTAAGATTCCTCCTTCCACCGTGCACAGTGGCGCCGCCTTAGAATCACTACTTTGCGCGGGAAAAATTAAGGTCGGATACTTTTTCGACAGGCCTCGTATTAGTTTGTCATCCACATCTGCAAGATTCATTTAAGGAAACTATTGAATTCCGTCATTTATGACGGACCGTGTTTACTAGTTTCGCTATATTGCGGCTAAATTAAATGCTCCATTTAATGGTAAGAAGGAAAATTTAGATGTAAATGTAACGGTTTTCAAATGGCCGAACGTTTTCTACCGCATCAAAATATGCTTTCATGTGCGGGAACATTACAATAGGAATGTGACGTAGCCCTGTCATAGTATTTGGTTAGAATGGAAGCTTTTTATTTTAAAAACCGGGACTTGGATATGTTGTTACTCAGAGTACTTCGGAGGTACTCATTGACTTGAGTGTTTCTCTATCGTTCTCTATGATGAGTTTCATGAATTTTCTTAGCGAATAATCATTGCAGGAGCTTTGTTAGCGTCAGTTGTCAATGCTCACCAAAAAACTCTCAGGTTGATCGGAGTAATGTAAAATTTAAGTTCTGGAAGTAACAGCAAAACAAAATAAAGACAAGAGTTGCATTTCATAACAGAATGTCTGAGATCTATTTCATGGCTAAACGTAAATCGAAGACAGGCTTTTTTTGAAATGTATTTCTTTTTCAAATGGATATGAATGAGAAAGATTCAAAGGAACGAGGGATGGAGAGTGTAGGTACATGTGCATGCGTGGAAAACTACCTGTTTGATGCTCATTCATATAACTATTAAATTCCGTGATCGCATGTTCACTGGACTGCACGAAAGTGGTCACTGAGGTTTAGTGAAGTTAAATAAGATACATATACTCATTTGGAATGTCATGGGCCAAAACAAATATCCAATGAATTATGAGCCATTGTGTGAATAGTTGCATGATTAGTTGAACATCGTTCGAGTGATTTTTGGCTGATGTGGTAGTACATGACGAATTAAGCGCATCAACTCAGCAAATCATTTGAAATTAGTTGAACATTTTAACTGAATCTAAACGCGGAAGATATTTCTGTTTGAAAACAATGCCACGGAAGCACAACAGGATAAAACTTTAGGTATTTTCAACATACAATTCTTCGCCTGTAAGATTTTTTAATTAATGGCCCTAAATATCAAGTGAAAAAATACTGAGATGGCTATGATTTGCTGACTTCTTAAGTACTTCTAAACTACATTAGGCATGTTATTTAACGGGGTATATCTTTTTATGATACAGTTTTGGGTGTCTGAATTATATATGTTATATATCTGGAATAAAAATATTTACAACTGTCGAATGAAAGCTCTCCAAGAAATCGAAAAAATATCGGTTTTGCATATATCTCATCACACGTAATATGGTTTGGAAAAAGATTTCTGCAATGGGATTAAATGTTTTAGAAAATTCTCACGCGTCATGACTACTGAACAAAAGTGTCGGCTTCACTCACCATCACCATTGTGCGCTGCTTGAGTAATAGCGACATATCAGCTTCACACCGTCTCAGTTAGGGATTCCCAACTTTTCTAACGACCCTCACCCAAAAAGAATTTTATTCGAACCTCGCGCCCCCCCAAATACAAAAAAGGTGCCAGCGTATAGCTAATCTCCTATTATTTACCAGAACTTACTAGCACCCACTGGGAAATTGCCTCGCACCCTCAGGAGGTGCGAGCACCCCAGGCTGGGAACCCCTGGTCTAAGTTGAGGTAGCACGCAAGGCGTAACTTTGTGTTTGTTTGCGCCCAACACACCGTCAGAACAAGTCAGGCCATGCCCCACTCTGTGCCTACTGGCGACAGTGGACTGTATGTCTGCGGTAGGCAATGTGTGTCAGCTGTACGAAAACCAACACAATTACCATCAAAAACTAGAAAAGCATAGAAAAGGGAGAGTAATTTAACTACGTTAAAGCCAAACTGCTCGCCCGCTCAGTAGCGGCATGATCGGAAACAAATAAATAATGCCTACGCGCTTTCATTCTTGGGCTGAGTGAGAAACTATGCCTTTTATGCAAGTCCCGTCAGAAATACCGATTTTAAGGAGATCATCCCGAGCCCAATTGGGCCCCACCGGCTCCCCCCACTGAAAATTTTTTTTCGTTGAAAAGGATCCTTAGGGGATGGGTTATTGTGCCATGAAATTTTATGGCCCTACGGAGACTAGAACCCCCCCAGGGGGGTGAAAAGGGGACCGAAAATGACGATTTTTAGGCCCAATTTTTTTTGTTGAAAAGGATTCTTAGGGAATGGGTTATTTTGCCATGAAATTTTATGGTCCTACGGACACTAGAACCCCCCCAGGGGGGTGAAAAGGGGACCGAAAATGACGATTTTTAGGCCCAATTTTTTTTGTTGAAAAAGGATCCTTATGGGATGGGTTATTATGTCATGAAATTTTATGGTCCTACGGACACTAGAATCCCCCCAGGGGGGTGAAAAAGGGACCAAAAATGACGACTTTGAGGGCAAATTTTTTTCATTCAAAACGAGACTCGTCCTCGAGTTTTGATGCTAGAACAAATCCAAAAACAGCTTTAGAATACTTGGAACATTTCTAACAAACTCAAGTTCGGCTTTTTTCAAATTCAAATTTTTTCTATTTTTTCAAAAAATTTTGAAATTTCAAAAATCAGCAACAATTTTTTTAGGTATAGAGCTAGATATTTCTTCAAAGAATTCGAATTTGAAAAAAGCGAACTTGAGTTTGTTAGAAATGTTTCAAGGATTCTAAAACTGTCTTTGTTTTTGTTCTAGCATCAAAACTCGATGACGAGTCTCGTTTTGAAATATCCAAAAAAATATACCGAAATACTCTTTTTTTGTCAAAAAAATAAAAACTAAGGCATAGACGCCTGTCAGACTCGGTCGCGGTCGGACGTGCGGGGAAATGGGGCGGTAATTGTTGAAAATGCAAGGGGGAAATAACCTAGCCATGCGTAAAAATTATACTATCAGTGAATGTGTTTGCTACCTGTGGAACTGCGAAAGGGAAAAAAATAACTTTTGTCTTATTTCTGCTTAAATCAGTGCACTTTAAATGAAAAGCCAACAAAGCAGTGCTGGCAAGGGTTGTGATGGCCGGTCTCGAACGATAGGCCTGAGTGAAGTGTGAAGTGGCCTTGTTCCCTCAGTCTCCCCTCGCCGAGCCCGCACCCCCCCCCCTTTCCGAGCCCGCACCTCCCCCCCCCCTTTCCCGTACACCTGCTTCCCGTCTTCTGACCGTTTCAGAGCATGGCAAATCCTGAACTTTCTCCGCTTCAAGCAACGAAAGAAATTACGTTTGTTTTGATCAATTTTTGGCAATGTCAAACCTCTCAGTTTCATTTTTTGTTCACTTCCTACGTGGCCGAGACGGCAAATGTGCACGAAAGAATTATTGTGTTTCGTTTGTTACAATAGAACATGGATGTTGAAAAATTTCTAATGCACACAATCAATTATTGATTCACCAAATTAGCTTACATTATTATCATGTTCTTTTGATGGACAGTTTTGGTTAACTAGTGACGTTAAATGTGAGAAGGGTAAAAACTTCTTCTCTGAAAGAACTTTTAAATTTAAAAATTGAAAAAACTTGATCCAGCAACTTTCGGAAATAATTTGCCATGTTAAAAAAAATAGAAAAAAAATAGAAAGTGTACTCTGGTAATTTCGCATCTTTTGGAAAAATAACAGTGGCCATCATTCGTGAACTATTTCTATGTTACAATAGAGCATGAATGTTGAAAAATCTCTAACGCACACAATCAATTTCTGATTCACCCAATTGGCTTACATTATTATCTTGTTTTTTTTATGGAAAATGTTGGTTAACTAGTGACGTAAAACCTGAGAAGGATAAAAAACTTTTTCATCTTCGGTTTCTCTCATCTGTTATTGTAAAAAAAAACATCATATTGAGTGTATATGACGCTACCTGTGGAACTGCGAAAAGAAAAAAAAAATAACTTTTGTCTTATTTCTGCTTAAAACAGTGCAATTTGAATACGAAGCTAACAAAGCAGTGCTAGCAACACGAAGGAAATGGTGTGCTCAGCCCAGTCTCGACCTATGGGCCTGTCTGTCTGAAGTGTCCTTGTCCCCTCAATTACCCCTCACCGAAGCCGTTCACACCCCCCCCCCTCTTCCCGTACCCCTGCCTCCCGTCAGAGCATGGCAAATCCTGATGAACTTTTTCGCTCCGAGCAACCAGAGAAATTACGTTTGATTTGATAAATTTTTGGTAATGTCTAACATCTCAGTGAAGTTTTTGTTCACTTCCTACGTGGCCAAGACGAAAAATGTGCACGGAAGAATTATTGTGTTTCGTACCTCCGTTTCCCTACTGACACAGAATAGTTTAAAACATCATAGCTATACAATTACAACGCACGATGCATCACTACGAGACTCGCTTCGCAGGCCGGAAAGTGCCGTTCTCTGCACAAATGTTGCCCTACACAACATCCCAAAAAAATGGTTCTCTCAGGGGCAAAAATACGACTTTACCAAGCAAAGTGCCTGCAAGTAGGGGACCTACATCCTCTCACGCACAAGATTCTAATGCTCAAAAGACGGGAGACTTGTTAGCAGCTGCCAGTAACCCCGTCAAAGAATGTGTGTCACCTTCCGAAGCAACGTCAGTGAAGACTATGCAACCAATATCGCCGGATGAGGGAAAACATATCTGCCAAACCTCCAGCAATCATTTGAAGGTTCGAAGCAGTGAAGTCTCAGCCGCAGCACCACAACCACCTGCTCCTCATCTGAACAAGCAAAACAGCGTGCCAGCTCCCCAGCTCTGCGTCAAAAACAACGCTCCGAACTGTCCGCCAGCGGCGGGGACACAAACACCATCCTCATCAGTGGTACAAGAAAAAATAGTTTTTACTAATAAGGACATTTCAAGCGTGGTAGACTTTTCTCATTCTCCAGATAATATGTTCGATAATTTTCGCGCACAAACCGATACTGGCAGTAAATTACCCCAGAGCGCAAGCTGTGAAAACAAAATAAAATTTCCAGTACAGAGCAATAAAAATAACACTGTTGCTTCTTTTAATGGCTACTTGCACCCGCTTCAAATAACAAGCTCTCAAAAAATTCATGAAATTATTCACAATTTGTCTCTAACAACAGCGTTTTTCAATAAATCCCTAAGACAACGTGAGCCTCCTAGCCCGTCGTCGATTTTCTCTACAGTATCAAACATTCAGAACCTAACCGAGCAGCTTTTTGCTTTAAATTCACATATAAGTTCTCAAGACCTTGCACCTGTGGTACCTGCTAGTATCTCTTGTGAAATCGACTCCAATTGTCTAGAACCTTACGACACTTTGCTGCTAGGTGATAATATCCTAAGCACGATCAGAAGAAAGGACATCGATCGCTCGTGCTGGATCAAAACTGTTCCATCAGGGCGCTTCGATGACCTTCTCCATACTGTAAATTGCATGCCTAGATTTAAAAATTATATACTAAGTTTTGATGGTCTCTGCCACTCGCCCTCAAACCTTGCTCGAATCAAACAACAAATTGTAAGAAAGTACGCACTTTCTCGGATTTATATTGCCAATGCTTGCAGTGCAAACAAATTCAACAAAGCGAGGCATTTTTGCAAAAACCTGGGTTTAAACCTGATTCAATTTCAAACTTACCCAGAAAATGAAAATGGTGACGCACTCAATAACTTTCAATGGCCTCGGACCCAGGAAGAGAACTTCTGTTTTCTTCAACAACTTGCAATGAAATCAACATTGCGAATCACCGTGCCATATTGTCCTCGTTTCAACAAATGTCAAGCAATAAATGGAATTGTAGATCATTCCAATGAATCGAAAAATTCACGGAATGAGACGAATAGTCTCACATTAGACTTTCAAAAAGAATATAAGCCTGTGCACATCACTGCACATGGTACACCAAATCCTTCAAAATTGATTGCGTCATCAAGCAGAGGTCTGAGTAACTCACTCACCCACAGCATGAGGAACGTAAATAAGCCTGAGCCTTTCCGTGATTCGATCTCAGACAAATATAATGTCAGTACGAAAAATAAATTTGCGTTACTTGCAACAGACACAAATAGTGATTGCGACATGCCCTCCTTTTCAACCAATTCTCAACTTTCCAGTGAGTACGCAGGAACCAAGGAAAGTCAAGCGAATACCGATATTCAAAACTATTCCAAAGAAAATCATATTATTCGAAAAAAATCTGATGCCTCTGCCGGGCCTCCATCAAACGACCAAACTAATACTGCTACCGAAAAATCAACAGTGAATCAAATCTGCACACGCGTTGCACACACACTGGACGACTTGAAACGATCGCTCAAATTGGAGCCTGCTTACACTGCAGGTGACGGACACTGTCTCCTCCACGCCGTAACGACGCAGCTTGCTTCACAACAAAAATCGAAATGGAATTATATATCTCTGAAAAAAGCCATCAAAACTGAGAGCTCCAGAAACAAGGACCAGTATGCAAAATTCGTTGACAAGAACAGTGGCAGTTTCGAACAACTCATCGATAAATACATCGATAGAAAAGTCTTCGATCACGCAGTTGGAGACCTCATACCCCAAATGCTTTCTAATGTAACGAGAACACCAATTCACGTATTTGATGAAAGAGACAATGGGATTTGGAAGACGACAATCTCCCCTTCATCAAATGCTCTGATAAACTGTCCTCCGGTAAACATACACCGGAAACAGGACCACTATAGCGCCCTCTTGAAAATGCGTGATGAAAATCGTGTTGCTCCCTCCCCCATTTTGTGACTAAATAACAGTGATCAAATTGAATATGAAGCTGAAATCACAAACAATGAACGCGGCAATAAAGACCTAGAGACGAGTACTAAATGCCCTGCTAGACCTAAAAAATGCAATAACTCCACTAAAGATCTGCCTATTGAGGTAAATAATATCAAAATATTGCATATAAATGCTCGCAGCCTCAATGGTAAAATGGATGACGTACGAGTAATGTTGATCACTAACGATATCGATATTTTATGCGTATCTGAAACATGGTTCGATTCACGAGTCGAAAGCTCATATCTCAGCATTACCGGGTACAAATTGTACCGTTATGACGGAGTCAAGAGTAAGAGAGGTAGCGGTTCATGCATTTTCATCAAAGATGTCTACTCTACATCCTTAGTTCCGATAAAAGAAAAATGCGAAGACATAGAAATGGTTTGGCTCAATGTTCAAGTAAACAAACACAAGTCTTTCATTATCGGCAGTCTTTACAGACATCCGTCAGCATCTCTTCGTCCAACATTAGATTTCATTGAAAATACGCTTAGATCAATCTCTGCAGCCAAAAAGTCTTTCTATGTTTTCGGAGATTTTAACGTGGATCTGACAAATAAAAACAATCAGCTAAGCAAGATGCTGCACAGACTTAATCTTTCTCAAATGGTCCAAGAACCAACGCGAATTACCAACACTTCTAAAACTCTTCTTGACCTAGCAATTACCAACAATCCCCAAGCAGTACTCAGCACAGAAATCTTACCGTCCTTTTCTGATCACCATTCGGTAGAATGACAAATCAATATTGCAAAAGAGAAACAGAAATCTAGTTACATTACATATCGCATGAAAAACCACTACTCCCCTGAAATATTTCAAGAAAAGCTATTAGACAGATGGAGTGAATTTCAAGGCATGGAAAACACCGATGATGTCAATCTACAAGTTTCGCTTTTCAACGAAAATTTCGTATCAGCTCTTAACGAATGCGCACCTTTCACTACGAAGAAAGTTAAGCCAAGAATTTCTAAATGGATAACAGATGAGATAAAACATTTGAGCAGAGCTAAAAGAAATTTGCAGCGTGAGTGCAAACTGAATAAATCAGACAGTACGCGTCGAAAATTATATAAAGATCATGAGAAGATCCTACGAAGAAAAGTTAAGGAAGCAAAACGGGACTACTTCCACAAAGAACTCTTGGCGGCAAAACAAAACCCTAAAAGAACTTGGGAAATCATTAGAGAAGCTGCTCAGTATAAAAATTCAGACTGCAAAAGCACTTTTGACAACCCCTCAGAAATGGCGAATGACTTTAACACTTTCTTCTCAAAAGTTGGCGAAGATGTTTTCAATGAAGTATCCAAGACAGTTTCAGACACATCTACAGAGGCAAATCTGAGCGATGTTTCATCCCCAAATAGTAGCAACAAGTGGAGACCAAAGCCAGTTAGCGTCATAGAGATACGAAAAATCTTATACTCACTAAAGAATACTAAAGCGACTGGACATGATGGCATAAGCCTCCAACATATTAAAGACAGCTTCCCTGTCACAGCACCCTTTATTCGCTTGATAATAAATACATCTATAGTCACAAACAAGTTTCCCGATCAATGGAAACTATCCATAATTAAGCCATTACATAAATCTGGTGATATCGACATAGCGTCAAACTACAGACCAATCAGTCTCCTGCCTGTTATGTCCAAAATATTAGAAAAAGTAATAACAAACCAGCTCTCGTCTTACATAGACGAGTCATATCTACTGCATCGCAATCAATATGCTTACAGGAGGAATACCAGTACTCAGGACGCCCTGTTAAACATAACAGAAAAAATTTACAATGATATTGACCAAAAAAAATTAACTCTCTTACTATTGCTTGATCTCTCCAAAGCTTTCGACAGTGTTGAGCATAAGAAACTTCTACAAAAAATTTCAAACCTCAGAATAGACACTCAGTGGTTTGAAAGCTACCTACGAAACCGCTCTCATGCAGTATGCTTGAATAACAAAATGTCATCATTCATACCAAATAATTTTGGCGTTCCTCAAGGTTCAATCATCGGCCCACTCCTATTTTCAATTTTCATCAACGATTTCCCCACCATGCCGGCAAACACAAAAATCTCAATGTATGCTGATGACGTACAAATTGCCATGACAAGCTCAACGGCGGATTTAACAGAAACACAAGCCAACGCTGAAAACCTTCTGAGAAATCTGAAATTGTGGTATGACCGTAATGGCCTCAAACTTAACGCAAGTAAAACGCAATGCATTATTTTTGGATCACAGAATGCGACTGAAAATTTACGACCATTCAAGCTAACATTTGGAGACGATACAATTAAACCAGTCGATAAGGTTAAAAGTCTGGGTGTTTGGTTTGACAAAAATATGACTTTCAATTCGCACGTCGAAACAATGTGCAACAAAATTAACGGAACCTTAATGTTCTTTCATCGTATAAAGAACACACTTGACGAAAAATCTAGATTATTAGTGATTCAGTCTTTAGTTTTATCGCGTCTGGACTACTGCAGTCTTGTGTGGGGAGACTTACCTAAATGTCGTCAGGAAGAGTTGCAAAAATGTGTAAACTTCGCCGCCAAAGTGGTATGCAAAGAAAATTTCAATAAATACGATCATGTCACCCCTCTTTTAAGAAAACTCGACTGGATCCCAATACCGAACAGATTCATGATCCAGAAAGCTCGACGAGTATTCTCCTCTCTGTACCTCCCCCAAAGTAATGCAGAAGTGGTAAAATTTTTTCCATCTAATATCCCAAACGAAAGACCAAACCGGAGGAACCATGTTTTAGTCAGTTACCGTTCATCTAACGTGGGACAAAAAGCTCTTTCAGTTTCTGGAGCTTTTTTGTGGAACAAACTTCCCCAGCATATCAAAAACTCTAAAACTGGAAAAGAATTTAGAGTAAATGTGTCACGTCATTTTGCATCTCTGTCATAGGGCCTGCAGCATTTCGGTATGAACTTCCCATCTATCAGAAATTTTAATTTTTCCTGAAATTTCTTTTAGAAATTTAGAAACTATTTCATTTTACGTTTGCTAAGCGATTCGTATATTCATCTTACTTATTTCTGTCGACAACAATGAGCACCACAGCCGTCAGTTCAGTGCAGCAGAACGAACGTTCATTTCATAATTAGGAGTATTTCCTCATCTTTATTTTGTTATTTCTTTCTCTTTTCTGTATTAATATTTAACGTCTGTATGACAAATATACCATGAAATACATTTTGTGTGTACACCAATAAACAGGTTTATAGATGTGAGGGTTGTGCAAAGTTTATAATGAGTTAAATTTTTGGCTAACGTTGTCTCGCTATTTCAAAATCATTCTCGAAGATGTTTTCAATCGATTTTCGGCTGAGCTGGATGGAAAGGGGTAATTTAAGCATTGCATTTAGTCTTTTTATTTATTTTTTTTTTCGTGCGTTCAGCGCACACTAGCACTGAACTTTCAAATCGGAAAAAACTCTAAATTTCTGTAATCAAAATTATCATTTTGGATCAAGGCCTAATCTTCCTATATATGTGCCAATTTTTGTGAATATTCTCCACTCAGATGTGTTATCCGGCCACAATGTTACTCCATTTTATCCCACGTGCACATGTCCGTATAATGCTGAAGAGTTGTGTTGCTTCTTGACTATAACCTGATTTTTCTTAAAAATTTCTGTGAAGAAATTAAAAAACAGCTCATTTTATGTTTTTCGAAGTCTTCTCTTCCTTTTAGTTATTTTTTTATTTATTTATTTATTTATTTTATTTTATTTTTTTTTTTTTTTGCGAAAAATTTCTTAGGATTACAGTGAGCTCAGCTGTCATTTTCTGTGTAGTAGATGGTAGGTTGCTTCTATCTTTTATCTTATATATGTATTTTCTCTAATATTTCATTTTCAATAAGTATATAAATTAATATGTGTGTGTACGTGTGTAGGTATATATATGTATCTACATAAATAGATATACATGTTTCTATTTCATTTCTTTACGCAAAAACCATTCGGTTAATAAATTTTATTGCAATAGCGAAATGTTTTCAAAAATAGATCTAGCACTTCCCCAGAGGGCGTTTCTGTGAATCGGATTAATGTCATATATAATTAATGAAATAAAGCGCAATTTGAGCATATGAATCGTAGTATAATTATCTTTCTGTCCGTATGTTGTACAAGCTATGAATTTTGATATTGAATATATGTTTGTTTACCCATTTCTATCAATATTTTGTAGATATTTGTCAATCATGAGTGGTAACCGGCTTACACTGTATCTCTATTTTATCCCTGTACCCATGTCAGCATGATGTGGTAAATATCGAGAAGATACGAAATATGTTTTTGGTGGTGATAGGGCTTTGCATATTTTTAGGGCATATTTTTCATTTCTCATTCAACTACCCTTGACAGAGATAGACTATTGGCAAACCACGTGTGGTTTGTCTATTATTACGCCTCGTATATTTTGTCTATTAATATGCCTCGTATGGTCTATCTATTTTGTACACCTCTGATAGCTTGTCTATTAGTACACCTCGTATAGTTTGCCTATTATTATTATGCCTCGTATGGCTTATCTGTTTGTACACCTCGGATGGTTTGTCAATTAGTACTCCTAGTATAGAACTTTTGTTAGACTACTAGCACACCACGAATGGTTTGTCTATTAGTACGCCTCGTACATTTTGTCAATTAATATGCCTCGTATGGTCTATCTACTTGTACACCTCTGACAGTTTGTCTATTAGTACACCTCGTTTAGTTTGTCTATTATTATGCCTCGTATGGCTCATCTACTTGTACACCTCGGATGGTTTGTCAATTTGTACTCCTCGTATGGAACATTTGTTTTAGGATGCCCTATATTTAAGAAACTTTTAAAAGCCAATATGTTGGCATGTATCTCATGTGACAATTTGGAAATAAACATTTTTTCTTTTTTTTCTTTTCTTTTTTTTAAATCGAAAAAGTGACGCGAATAAAAAAGTTTCCTTTCACGAAATACATATACTGGCCAATTTTCAAACAAATTGGGCGGAAAAAATTGATAAAGGCTCATCATGGTGATTACTGAAATAAAATGTATTATATTTATTTACTCATAACTACGATATTTCTTAGATATTTACATGAAATTCACAAGGAAAATGCTGCTCATTGTTCGTAGATCAAAATAGATCATGGAAGCTGCATTCATGTACAAAAAATTCAAGTTATATTCAAATTCAATAGACAGTTTGTTTTTGGGCTCTAGTGAAAAGTTGACTTTTTTACATTCAAAACGGGACTCGTCCTCGAGTTTTGATGCTAGAACAAATCCAAAGACAGTTTTAGAATCCTTGGAACCTTTCTAACAAACAAAAGGTTGGTTTTTTTCAAATTCAAATTTTTTTCTATTTTTTCAAAAATTTTTGAAATTTCAAAAATCAGCAACAATATTTTTGGGTTTAGAGCTATATATTTCTTCAAAGAATTCGAATTTGAAAAAATCGAACTTGATTTTTGTTAGAAATGTTTCAAGGATTCTAAAACTGTCTTTTTTTTTGTTCTAGCATCAAAACTGAAGGAGGAGTTCCAATCTGAAATATCAATAAAAATATACCAAAAAACACATTTTTCGTCAAAAAAAAAAAATAAGGCCTAAATCGAAAAAATGACATGAGTAAAAAAGGTTTACTTTCACAAAAGACATATACTGGCCAATTTTCAAACGAATCGGACGAAAAAAATTCTCAAACTGGGATGATCCCCTTAACTGGAGTATTTTTTCTAAATTTCCAAGCTTTATTGCATAAATAATATTCAAGGGTTTTGGAGAGTTATTGAAAGCTTGAAAGGGATTGAAGGCAATCATGGTTAATTAGACTTTCTTGTCAGCCTTTCTGAGTACCATATATACTATGTACAATTAAATGTTAGAAAATACAGCAGAGCTGTATTTTGGAGAAGCAAAGACAGTTGGAGAAGCAAAGACAGCTATAATACAATTTCCTTCTTGCTCGTTCACTTCATTTTTTTCCGGTACCAGTTTTCGAATTGAAAAAGTGGATCACGGCGTTACAAATAGTCGAGATATTCAAGGATAGAAAGATTCGCTAACGACTTTGCAGATCAGTAACACTTCCCTTTTGCGGTGTAGGAGAGACGCATCGACAGACTTCACGTATGTCAGTTATGATGAGGCTGCGGGATATTTTTTTGATGGTTATATAATTTCAAAAAAACTTTTGCGCGATTGGACTAGGTCATGAGTGTATCCGCACAACATTTTGTTTTCGAACTCATTCAAATCTCTTTTCATGATGATAATTTTTTTGGGTAATTCATTATCATAGTCATTGAAATTCCATGTGTGATCAGTCTGTAGAGCTTAACTATAGCCCCAATAATTACAGGAATATTTATTTATCGTTATGATTAGTAAATATTCCATCCCTGCGTATGGCGTAACATGATGTTAGCCAATACTGACCTTCTTTCCTTCAATTTAACTTTTGCCTACAATTCCAACTCAGCTCCTTTACGTGATTTTCTCCATCCAAACATAACATGGGAGGATTAGTGAAGCAATTTTTCAGCGCCAAGGCTAATGCGTCGAGTGAGTCATCATTCTCTAGATATTGTAGAAGTACAACCTACAAACTTCCCTCATCTCTTCCTGACTACAGCCAAGAGGGTTATATCAGTCTTTGATATTGGAATATTAATACAGAAGAGGCTGGGAGAAATTCGTATATTTTGTAATAAGAAATAATTTTGGAGCGTCTAGAATAAGTCAATCGACGCTTCAGATTTCGTGAACAGGCGGGAAATCGTCCGTGTTAGGCAATGCATGTCAGCTACTAATGGGCTGTTTTAGACAATACATGTCAGCAACTAATGGGCTGTGTTAGGCAATGCATGTCAGCTACTAATGGGCTGTGTTAGGCAATGCATGCCAGCTACTAATGGGCTGTGTTAGGCAATGCATGTCAGCTACTAATTGGCCGTGTTAGGCAATCCATGTCAGCTACTAATGGGCTGTATTAGGCAATGCATGTCAGCTACTAATGGGCTGTGTTATGCAATACATGTCAGCTACTAGTGGGCTGTGTTAGGCAATACATGTCAGCTATCAATGGGCTGTGTTAGGCAATACATGCCAGCTATTAATGGGCTGTGTTAGGCAATACATATCAGCTACTAATGGGCTGTTTTAGGCAATAGATGCCACCTATAAAAATAGGCGGACACAATTGCCTTCCAAAATTGGTGTTGTCGTGAACCCAGCGAGAGTTGGACGTGAGCAGTTCAGCCACTTGATGAAAAAAACGCCCGCGCACTTACAGTAACGCTGGTCAGAGATGCACAGACGATGACTGAGCACATTTACTTTCGGGCTGAGTAGGAGACTGCGTCCGTGTCTAGGATTTGGGCTGTTGCTGGAAAAGTCTTGTTTTTGTGTGCATCCCATTCTATTATAGCTTCGCGAAATAATTTCTCCATAAAACGTAACCTTACATACATCTAATTACGCTTTTCAAAATATATCATTACACTTCTCATAACATCTCATTACACTTCTCATAACATCTCATTACACTCTTCATAACATCTCATTACACTTCTCATAACATCGCATTACATTTCTCATAACATCTCATTACACTTCTCATAACATCTCATTACATTTCTCATAACATCTCATTACATTTCTCATAACATCTCATTACACTTCTCATAACATCTCATTACACTTCTCATAACATCTCATTACACTTCTCATAACATCTCATTACACTTCTCATAACATCTCATTACATTTCTCATAACATCTCATTACACTTCTCATAACATCTCATTACATTTCTCATAACATCTCATTACACTTCTCATAACATCTCATTACACTTCTCATAACATCTCATTACACTTCTCATAACATCTCATTACATTTCTCATAACATCTCATTACACTTCTCATAACATCTCATTACACTTCTCATAACATCTCATTACACTTCTCATAAAATCTCATTACACTTCTCATAACATCTCATTACATTTCTCATAACATCTCATTACACTTCTCATAACATCTCATTACACTTCTCATAACATCTCATTACACTTCTCATAACATCTCATTACACTTCTCATAACATCTCATTGCACTTCTCATAACATCTCATTACATTTCTCATAACATCTCATTACACTTCTCATAACATCTCATTACACTTCTCATAACATCTCATTGCACTTCTCATAACATCTCATTACACTTCTCATAACATCTCATTACACTTCTCATAACTCTCATTGCACTTCTCATAACATCTCATTACATTTCTCATAACATCTCATTACACTTCTCATAACATCTCATTACACTTCTCATAACATCTTATTGCATTTCTCATAACATCTCATTACACTTCTCATAACATCTCATTACATTTCTCATTACATCTCGTTACATTTCTCATAACATCTCATTACACTTCTCATAACATCTCATTACATTTCTCATAACATCTCATTACATTTCTCATAACACCTCATTACACTTCTCATATCATCTCATTGCATTTCTCATAACATCTCATTACACTTCTCATAACATCTCATTACATTTCTCATTACATCTCGTTACATTTCTCATAACATCTCATTACACTTCTCATAACATCTCATTACATTTCTCATAACATCTCATTACATTTCTCATAACATTTCATTACATTTCTCATAACATCTCATTACATTTCTTATAACATCTCATTACACTTCTCATAACATCTCATTACATTTCTCATAACATCTCATTACACTTCTCATAACATCTCATTACACTTCTCATAACATCTCATTACATTTCTCATAACATCTCATTACATTTCTCATAACATCTCATTACATTTCTCATAACATCTCATTACATTTCTCATAACATCTCGTTACATTTCTCATAACATCTCATTTCTTTTCTCATAACATCTCGTTACATTTCTCATAACATCTCATTACTTTTCTCATCATATCTCACTAGTCCACCTCCCTTTATATGAAATAAAAAAGAGGGCGAACTGAGAGAAAGGCCGTAAGAATTAAAAAATATAATCTCTCGAGAGTGCATGAGGCTGCGTGAACACGGCCCGTCAAAATATATAGGGCTGGAGCTTGTATCACAGATACGCTCATCACACACTGCAGGCTGGCTTCGGACAGACGGACGGACGGACGCGGATCTTATTATAGTGTAGATTATATTCATCTTTACATTTCTCATAAAACAATACTTTACAAACATTTCGTTATATTTCTCATAAAACACTGACACGTCGGTGATGTAAATTCTGTAAATTCATTTAATTTATTTTTATACGTCAACTACAAATATCATGTAATTGGAGGTAATATCTTTGACTCAAACTTACAAGTCCTTATAGAGACAGTGTGTACTTTTTTGCGTGATGGGAAATTTCCCGATGATGTGTTCGTTTCTGATATTAATCCCTCTCAACCCAGTCTAACTTTTTCGCCGGAGCATGTGTGCGCCCGCCAGGCATATAAATAGGATCGGCGAGAGACATCGTGGTTCATTAGAGGTGGCTTGCCGTAGAGGTCGCATTTACAAACAGAAGCGTCGCTGTTCAGTAGCGAAGCTCGGCTGTCGAGAAAGCATCTGTAGAGATCACTGATGCGCTATAGAAGTAACGAGATTATCTTCCGATCTAAAGATTCTCTACCAATTACGAAGCCTGTGTCAATTCTGAAGTAACAATAAAGGGATAACCACGTTGCTGCATCTGATTCACTCCCGAACCTCATTCGCGTTAGTTTCGACCTGATACTGAAAAGGGCCGGAACACATGCAAGTTATACTGGGAATAAACTCAGTGATGAAAAATAAATATTTGTCGTACAAAGTTTTGATTGTTGACTCATGTTTGTTCCTTACATTACAGTTTTCTTTACTTTTTGTCGTTCAGAGAATCAATAACTCAATGAGATGCATGCATTTAACGACGAAGGAAAACACCATACAAAAGGGACTGTTGATGCTTGCAATTAACTAATTCTGTGCATGAATACATCAACCCTTTTCAAAAATTTTGGGGATTAGGATCTTATAGCATTTATTAAAAAACTACTCGTGAATACAAATCTATATCGGGAATACAATTCTGCATCGTAAATGCAATTTTTTGTCATAAATACACCTATGTGTCGTAAATCCTTAATTTTCTAGTTATTTTGATTTTTGAGGAAGGTTTTCAACCAAGTGTTTAAAAAAAGGCCTAACTAGAACTATTGACTAATTTTATTACGTTTGATGAACTTGATAAGTGTATTCAATTTATTACGTGAAATTTTATGATCCAGAATCGGGCAACCAAAGTGTCGAGCAAATGTGAATTGAAGAAATAAAATAAATAATTTTGTTTAAAATGATTAAAAGTACAATGCATCACTGGTATTAAAATTTACCGTGACAGAAAAACAAACTATGTCAGAGAAGAAAAACAAAGCACATATAAAATATTAGTGTAAAACATAATTGGGCTGGTGATGAAGAAGTTTCTGCCTATTTCTATTAACTATTTGCAAAGGGTATGAAATGTCCATATTTGTTAGATCAGGGTTTCGCTTGAAAAGTTGTTAGGACTATAAAATCCTGGGGTGATAGGGAGTCAAAGCAGAGTCTAAAATTTTGAAATCGGCAGGAGATTTGGGGAAATTTGAATTTTAGCTGATTTTGCGCTGCAGAACGCGAGTGTGTGCTAGCTGACTCCCAAAACGGGAACTTCAACCCCGAGGTTCTGCCACTCTAATACATGCATTTCATAACTTCGTATCGACAAAAGATCAGTACCAAATCGTCGGTTCCACTCACACAGAATTTATCATGCAACAATACTGGCGATCACGTAAAAGGGAGTCACAGAAGATTTAAATCCAAGAAAATTAAATGCACTCCACATTTGTTACAACACGTATCTCATATACCAGTACTAATGCGAACTTGACGTAGCTGGAATTCCCATAGCAAATCTTTATTTTGTGCTAATGATACGTAATACAATGTTGGATTTAGGCAGTGAGTGAGGAGAAACCAAGTACCAGCAAACTTACTTGCAAAAATTCCAGTTACACGTGACAACATGGCGACGGAGGTG
The DNA here is from genome assembly GCA_030386875.1 of Morinoia aosen. Lineage (NCBI taxonomy): Eukaryota > Metazoa > Arthropoda > Malacostraca > Amphipoda > Talitridae > Morinoia > Morinoia aosen. The sequence continues at coordinate 21,800,062 of CM059570.1, forward strand.
AGCATCTAAACCACGTAGTGGCCTAACTGCCCACCCGCTACAGTGTGGGCTGGTTAGAGATCTACAGACAATGACTGAACACATCCGCGCTCGGGCTGTGTGGGAGACTGCGTCCGTGTGCAGAATTTGACAGGGCGGCGAAACAGTCTTGTATTTGTATCATTCACTCTAGCATTGTAAAATATGTCACAATGTACAGATACTGTACAATGACATAAATTTCACGATAATATGTGTTACCTGCTGAAATAATACATTTTTAATCATTATATTTTCTACGTATATATACAAAATGTATATATTTCAAACGTTCAACTCTACTTATATGTAATATATATATACAGTAATTGAAGGCGATATCTCTGACTCAAACTAACAAGTCGTGGTAGAGGCAGTATGCATTTCCTTGCATGTTGCAAGACTTCACAATGATGTGTTCGTTTTCGACACTAATTACTCGCAATTATTACAGTGCAGCGAAACATTTTATCTTTAAACCTTTTGATTGCTGACTTATGTTGTTTTCCTAACATTGTATTTTTCTTTAATTTTTTCATTCAGGGAATAAATAAGATAATCAGAGACATGTATGGACAAAATGAAGTACCATACAGAAGGAACTGCTCTACCAGTTGCTAATGCACAAAATTATCAAATTATTTATATTATTCTATAAACGCTTATTAGAAAGTTTTGAACTTTGGATCGAATGCCATTCATTTGTAAACTACGCTCGCATACCGTTATATGTCGTAAATCCTGAAGTTTCTAGTTCGTTAGCTCTTCGAGCACCATTTTAAACAAAGCACTTACTACAAGGTTTACCTGAAACTGTTGACTAAATTTCCTACGTTTGATGAATTTAATAAGTACATCGAGTTCCTCATTTAAAATTCTATAACCACGTAGTGTCCTGACTGCCCACCCGCTACAATGTGTGCTGGTCAGAGATGTACAGAGAATGACTGAGCACATCCACATCGTTGTTACAAAAACTGCGTCAGTGTGCAGGACTTACTAATTCAACTGAGATGACTTGGGGTTGCACCAACCACTCTGGTTAGGTGAACTTTATGGTTGAATATCTGCCTATTTTTAAGTAAGTTGAAATACAAGACGACTTTGGATTATACTTCTTATTTCAACTCCTAGTTACGCTCGGGATTGCGTTAGCTTTCAGAATAATATTTTGGTAAAGCATTTTTTTTATGTCAAATGTGCGCCATGAGGACGGAAATTTTGGCATAAAAAACGATGACATTTGTTACAAACATTATTGTTCTGAAACTTATGTTTATTTCCTTTACACTACACTGGCCGCGACTCATTTAATTAACGAATAAAAAATTACAACAAAATTTGAAAAAGTCGTAAAATAGCTGGTGAAATTAAATATTTGATCAACCACGGAAATATAACTCTACATGAAGTAAAATTGTACTGAACAAATCACGCTGAAGATTTGCTCTAATGTCAATCTTTGTATGACGTACTTGGATTGAATTGAAAATGGTAGAACCCGAAGTACCACGAAATCTTATATTCTGGGCAACATTTTCAATGGAGTAACCTTTTTTCAAGTTTTTTATTTTCTATTGTATTTTTGGATAATTTCCATAGTGTTGATAAACCCAAAATTGAAATGTATCTGTTTAGTCCCTCACGTTTATTGTGGGAAAATGTTTGAAATGATAAAATGATCGCAGTTTGATATGCAAATTTTACTTTCTTCCCGTTCTAACTGAAATCTCACATTACACCTCTCGCATTTTGCATGAGTTCATTTTGACACAATTTTTAAAAATTAACTTCATACTTTTTATTGAAATTTTGAATTATTTGAGCGAATGTTTCATCATAAAATTATACATAAAACTATGCTATTTATGCAATTACGAGTATAACGACGACTTTAATGGTATAACCAAAAATTAATTTACAATTCAACTTGTACGAAAATTGGCTGGTTTTACGGCATCAATTTTGCTCAGCGAGAGAGGCTGGTGCCACCCCAAGTCTTCTCGGATGACTTAACAAGTCCCAGACACTGAAGCAGTCTCCGTAACATTGTAAATCGGATGTGCTCAGTAATTTTTCGTATTTTTCTCAACAGCTCAGATATTTCTTGGCTTGTAGTTAAGCCATATCCCACACTATGGAATAAGTGCCCACCTCAGAAGAAAAGAGAAAGAAAAAATAAATAACAGTTTATTCCCAATAAAGATGGTACAAAAAAAGTAGTTCATCATTGGCTTTTGATTATAAATAAAATTGAGCACTTATTTTAATTCACTACACAGAACTTTTTAAAGTGAGTGGGATGTTACTCGGTTTGCCCTTATTCACTAACTAGATCAAACGTAAATTGTGTAACATAAAAAAAACGAGTAGCTTAGTAATTTCCAGCTACTTCAAAGCGACATTCGTACTGGTATGAGAAATGAATTCGTGGGGTATTAAATTTTCATGGAGTTAAAATATCGGGGATGATATACTAGACTTCTGGTACTGGTACAGTGTGCCTTTTGGTACGAGTGGAACATACGCGATGGTTCGTACAAATCTCGATTTAGTACAAATCACACGGTATAGCCTGGATAGCAAAAGCATTCTTGGTCTGTGTAATCTATTTCATTTTCATTCCAACGTCAAAATCATTTTGCAAAACCTACAAGTGTCTTTATTCGTCATCAGGTAATCGATGAAAATTCAAGAGGACAAATTTACATATTTTTTCACTGATCAACTCACCCAATATTTAGTGACGCCAAAAATTAGTAATCAACTCGTCCAATATTTACAGACGACGAATGACGCGAAAAAGGAATCCTGAAGCAAAATATAGATAAGTTAATGTGACTAAAGCTCCTGAGAATAGTTTAGGTATCGAAAAGAGGGAGTGTGTTGCGTCTAGCCCCAATGCCACACGAGGCAAGTAAGCGGAGGAAACTCAGATGTACAATAGGTCCCCTGATGTCAGATGATCACCCTCGTCTGACGGCAAGTGTTCCATGGTAAATTTCATTTCACTTCATTAGAGAAAAGACGAGGACTTGTCAAAGTTCTTTTCAAACAACGTCAAAGTTGCTTTCGTGTCTTTGTCTGGGATTTTTTTTTATTTTAGCTTGTTGATATGCTGAAATTAATTTGGAATTCGATATTTTCTCTTGTTGATAATGCTGGAATAAATTTGGAATTCGAAACTTGATTCTTATCAAAAAGCACAGTTGGGGTAAAGTTCGGAGTTTTAGTTTTTCTCTTCGTATCGACGAAAGTCAAGTGAAACCGAAAATCTTTCAAAAATAAGGCGCATGTAGTACTGATGAAAAATATTTTTTTGAAATAAAATAATAAGAAAAATACCACGCATTTTTTCTGAGTGTTCTGTGTAAAAAAAAATTTACTTTGCTTTTCATTTTCTGTTCGCAGCTGCTGATAATTGCTTTAGCTGAAGCCGAAGCATTCAGATTTAGGAAAAAAATATTTTGTGGTCTACTATCGAAACCCTCATTTTCATTTCAAGATGATCTAGCGGACCTCAACAAAATGGGATGAAATTTTCTGAACACGCGTACGATGAGAAATATACGTAAAAAATATTCAATATATATTCAGCAGCCACGCTTAATCCTTATCTAACTTCATTCGTTTATACACAGAATTGCCTAGGTAGAAGATAATCTCTGTTAAATTGATGACTTGTACATCTCGCTTAGAGCGCTGATGGACTCGAAATATTCAACTCATGAGATGATACATAAGTTAGTGAGTCCGATGGTGCCCAATTTTCTCAGCATTGGGAACAAATCTGCTGCTTAGAAAGCGTTACTTAGCTACCCTTGCATCTTTTTTATATCTCGTGAGATTCTTCAGTGAAAAATCATTCTGGTGAGGATTTGTCAAGGAGTTCAATTGTGTTCTGGTGTCATCAAATGCTAGAAAAGTTATTCGTCCAAACAGCGTAGTGGCAACAAGTAGCACAAGATTGTGCTTAGTGGCATCGAGTTATGCATACCTGTTCTAATGATACCATAAAGTCCTAATCTCTTCTGACTGCTTCGAACAGTCTAAATCTATTCTAAGTGACTCCAAACAGCTCAAATCTATTCTAAGTAACTCCAAAACGCTCAAATTTGTTCTGAGTAACTCCATACAGCTCAAATCTATTCTAACTAGCGCCATACAGTCCAAATCTGTTCTAAGTGACTCCAAACAGTTCAAATCTATTCTAACTGGCGCCATACAGTCCAAATCTGCATTAAGTGACTCCACACAGCTCAAATCTATTTTAACTGGCGCCATACATTCCAAATCTGTTCTAAGAGACTCCAAACATTCTAAATTCCTCTTAAGTGGCACCAATCAGTCCAAATCTGTTCATACTGGCCCTACTGGTCCAAATTTATTCTAAATCCAAACAGTTCAAATCTGATCTCCCACCATACAGTCCAAATATCTTCTAAATGACGGCAAAGAATACAAATCTGTTCCAAGTGGCAGTAAACCGTCTCAAAATCAGCAGTTTTCCAAAATTCCATTATATATATACATATTTCCATCATATTTTGAAAAATCTAGGCCCATTTTATAACCCAGTTAGTGGGTGAATTCACAATCATCCAATGGCGATATAAGCCTTTTCTAATATTATTCGAAAATGAAAACTCTACGGAGATTGATACACACATTTAGTTAACTTGTTCCACGATGTAGTAGCTATTAGTATACAAAATTAATTTGAGTTGGAGGGGTCAATAGTATGGGCATCAGCTTAAATACTCAAATACCAACTATTTTAATCTTACTGAGCAGCAGGGAATATTACAGCAGGCCTTCAGTGCTTATTTGTGTGTAATCTGTGCACGCGCGCATACACCCCCCCCCCTACCCTAAGCACCTCAGAGGCTTTATAAGCGATTAGCTCTATTTCTCTGGGCACAATCGACTTCGTATCTCGCCTGTACCTCATCTGCTACGCTTCATCCAATAAAGTACCTCAAAGAAGTCTACTGGCGTTTCACTGGCCTGCATATAATTGGTGGCCAGTATAATACAAGTTCACGCCGTTGTGAGAGTATATTTCACGATCGATAAGTTAGCTACAAGTACGGAAGTTTTATAAGTGCGTCGTCTCCGAAGATTTGCTGTGCAACATTAGCTGAAGAAGTCGGAAGTAATAAAGAAGTCACATCAATGACCGGCGGCAACGGTGAATATCGTCAAAGACAACTACACTCATTGGTCATTAACATCGGGTTCAAGATTCCTTTTGTGGAGTTGCTGGAAACCTACGTGAAATTGTCAGCTTGGATAAATACGAGCTCTCCGTTTCGTACGAGAGTCATCCTTTTTGACACCTGCAACGACCTAGAAGTGGTTCTCGAATTAACATTCGGAAGATCGGTCCACGACGAGTGAGCTGCGTTGTTTCGTCGCACCACAGTGTTTGATACCGCATAAAACCGGGATCTACGTTTGTTACGTCTACGTCACCCTTGGCGGTCATCCGAGAGTACAGCGACGTCGAGCGCCTTCACGCCCTTCAATTCGACGCTTTAAGTTAAGTGAATACTAGATGTAAATTTCATTCGTGCTTTGCTAGAAGTACAGTGCATTGCAGCTCGTGCAGAGCGAGTGAGTAGTTCTGTTTGCTGCCTGTTTTTTGCATCGGCCCAAGGCCGCAAGTCAGCAAGCGGGTCTCTGTATTGCACAGAGACGTCAGTAACAAACTGATGCAGTGGAGGATAGCAGATTTACCTAACGGATTAACAAATGCAAGCTGGCTGGGATATTTTGATGTGAGTGTAGCCTTATTGTTGTTATTATCAGTGACGGTGAGCGAACCAAATTTTTGTGTTCCTTGCTTTAATTAGAAGTGAGTAAAATTTGTTTTCCTACTTGATGTGTATTTATGGTAATAAGAGGTGTAAATTCGACTGTAAATTTCATGTTTAAAAGCAAACTATATGTATGAGTCTTCCGATTCGGAAGAGTTTATTCGTTCTACTACGACTAAAACTAGTCGCGGCCGTGTTAGTGTACCTAGGCTTAAAGCTCAGAGTAATACGGCAATGTCTGAACCAGCGGCCTGTGGGGCCATTGGCCCAAGTACAAACGCGACAGATAGGACGCTTTTGGCGCGCGAAATCGCCGCAAGAACCATCCTCTCCAATGCTGAGATCCCAATTTTTAGAGGACGGAGAAGGAGGGAGGACCCGGAGTTCCTTGAAAATAAGAGTTGGCAAACCCATGTAGAGAACCTGAGGGCCTATATTGGCCTTTTACCAGACGTGACGTCAGATATGGCCAAAAAACAACTCCTTGTTAGGTAAGCCAATGAACAAGTAGGTGATTTCAATTCTATTGTGAAAAAATTAGTGAATTCCGATCTGCATTATTCATTTCAAGAAGTAATCAAAATTTTGAACGATATTTATGTCAGTAAGGGTGAAAAATCAATTCACGCGCTGGCGTGCGATTTAAATCAGTTACATTTAGTGTGAATTGATGCACTGGCAGCCCAGTTGGTAACTGCTTTCGCTATAATACGAAACATGTCGCATCATTTTTGAATTTAGCTTCAGTAGCGTGGCAGCGACATCAGTTTTTTCAGGCTAGTACAAATCAGCGGCAGTTAAAACGGTTTGTAGAAGACAGCATTGTGTACAGCTTGGCTATTACGGTGCTAGCGCCATTGTTAGACGAGTCTTTTTCGAAGAAAATCTTTGATTCACAGTTCAGTACTTCGGAGGAGTTGTTGGCACGATTTGTTGCCACTGTGAGGAGTTAATCCGAACCAAAAAAAATCTTAGCGTCTCAGTACCCGATTCGGTACGATAAGGAAAGCTATGTGACAGATGTGGCTGATGATGCAGAAGAAAACGTTGATGTGCAGGAATCCCTTCAGGAGAGTGAGATTTTCTACGGAAATTACCGTAGGGGTCGTTACCTGGGGCGCAGGTCGTGTCCCCGACCTTGGTTAAGAAATCCTCGTCGAAGAGTGAGAGAATTCAGTGGCTATGTTGGTGATAGGGGAGTAGGTTCCCTTGAATGTTACACTTTGCGGGCAGAAAGTAGCTCTAATCAAGCTCCAGTGCACTTTGCAGCCAGAACGAGGGGTGCTCCCTTCTACAGTATATGCAACGTTGTAGGTCATTTTGAAGATAATTGTAGACCTCAAAGAGGTCAGAGTAAAACGAGAGGATATATGCCGGGCCATGTTTCGCCTGTGGCGGACAACACTTTGTGAGGAATTGTAGAGTATCAGAAATTGAAAAGCGGTCCTACAAGGCTTACCTACGCAGGTACAACGCGAATAGGGGTGGTAATAGTCAATCTCGTGGTAGGCATGAGGTACATTACGATGATTCTGAGACAGATTCTCGAGATTTTTTAGCAGATGTGCAGTAGGAGGTGCTGGTGAGAACGAGATTGAGCCTGAGGGTCGTAAACCCGAGACTCTCGTAAATCCAAAAACTGTGGTCGAAACGATTCCAGATACGACTGAGATGACAAATTTTGAATCATTCATTGATCCGGTGTTCAACTGTGAAAATAGATATGAATTATTGCAAGATGAAGAGCTTGCAGATGAGAGTGAACAAAATAGAGCAGGTGAGGCTTATTTCTCCCCTAGTGTTGTAACGGGAAATTTTAAGAAAGAAGGCGCCGGTCTAGTTGCTTTTCGAAAGGCTATAAAACCAACTATCATCTTGAGTAGGAAAGATATTTATCTTTCCTATTTGAGCGCGCTACTGGATAGTGGCTCTGAAAAATGCCTCATTAGTTACAAGCAAATTAAGTGCCTGACTGAGAAATTAAAGCTAAGTTGTCTGAGCGTTAAGGGAATTAACGGTAGAAGTAACGTTAGTGGAGAAGTCGACTTGAATATCTCAATACCTGGTACTAAAAGAATACTCAAGACTAGTGGTTTAATCGTTAAAGATGTAAAATTTAATAATGATCTAATCTTAGGAAGAGATGTCCTAAGTAATGCCGTACTTGATTTCAAAGATGGATCACTCGAGTGGGAGGGTATTAGAGTGACTTTCAAAGAAATAGAAGTTGAACCAGCGATAAGTAGAGAAGCTGTGTTTAAAAGTATAGTAAATAGTGACTGTTACTTTCTGATGTGATAGTTGCCGAGAGAAGCAACAGAGGCCGTGAGAAAGTCAGTCACCGATCGTTGAAAAATTGTGACTGCAGAGAAGGAAAAAAAGTCGTGCTCGAGCAAGCAGCACTGAAGCCAAGGCCAGAGATAAAAAAGAGGAGATCGCCTTTAGTAGTTCGTTGTACTACGGTCGATGTACCTGGTAATTCAATTCAAGTCATTTACAGTTTTGTAAGGAAGGCAGAACCCGGAGAATATTTAGTGTTGAAATGAGATCCCGATAATGGTGCACTAATAGCAGAGTCAATTGTTCACGTTGAAGAAGATGGAGTAGTGCCGGTAATGATATTAAATGCTCAAGATGACGAAATTCATTTCAGTGAGAATACAATGTTGCGTAATTTAGAATTAGTTGCTGCTGATGAGGTTGAAAGTGAAATTTATTTCACTAGTGTAGAGGCAGCGCTGAAGGACGCTAATAGCGTAGAGAGAAGCTCTGAAGCTAAGTCGGATTCAATTACAGTCATCTCGGATCATGGTGGAATTAAGACCATGGCCAAGGAGAACCTTGATTTGAAAATTGACGAACGCGGCGGAGATCGAGTTCTTTCTAGTAATGAGGAATGAGGAATAATTGCACAAGTAGAACATGTGTCAAATGTACAGCAGGACGCACATTGTCGTTAACTAACGATGACATTTCATGCCACGAAGTTGACATGCAGTTACCTTTGGTAACATTACTAAATGAGTTCCGGGATGTAACAACGTTATAGGGGGAAATGATTGGAGTTACTAATGTTATGTCGCACAAAATAAAATTAAAACCGGGTGCGCCAGTAATGAATATTACCCCAAATAGAATTCCTCATAAATATCAGGAGGAATGGGCAAAAATAACTAATGAAATGCACTCACAGGGGATAATTGAAATTTCAATGTCGGATTACAATTTTCCAGTTATCGTGGTTAAAAAAAATGGGGAACTTAGACCAGTTATCGATTTCAGGGCATTAAATAAGATTGTGGTGAAAGAGTTTCATCCTATACCCAGGATCGATGAAATATTATCGACGTTGGGAGGAAACACACTATTCTAGATGTTGGACCTTCGGTCCGCGTTCCATCAGGTCGAATTAGACCAAGGGAGTCGGAAATTCACAGAGTTTAGTATAGGTTTTCGAAAATACCAATTCAGACGCATCCCGTTCGGGCTGAGTTCCAGTCCGAGCGTGTTTCAGCGGGTAATGACCTCTGTTCTCATATCTATACTAGGCGCCGATTGTGCTTCGTCTTCCTGGATGACATTTTAGTATATTCAAAGACGAAAAACCAGCACTTGTCTGACATTGGAAGTGTCCTTACGATGCTTCGGTCTGGGAATTTGTCAATAAAACTTGAAAAATGTCACTTCTTTAAAACCGAAGTTGAATATCTGGGGCATATTATTGCTGCGGATGGTATAAGGTGTAGAACTCGGAAAAACTGCAGAACTGTAGGGCTCCAATACATGTGAAGGAGTTGCAGCAGTTCTTTGGCCTAGCAAATTATTTTAGAATTTTTTACAAAATTTTGCGGAAATTGCCCATCCTCTGTACAGGCTTTCGAGGAAAAATGTCGTTTTTGATTGGAACGACGAGTGCCAAAAAAGTTTTGAGTTTATTAAATCTGCTCTGACGTCTGACACCGTTTTACGACATCCGGACTATACGAAAGACTTTCAATCGTTTACTGAAGCATCGAATTTTGGGATTGGAGCTGTTTTAATGCAAGCCGAGGACTCAAGCGATAAAATAATACGCCCTGTAGCTTATATAAGTATAAGTTTAAATTCTAGCCACAAACGCTACAGTACTACAAAAAAAGAATTCATTGCCCTTTATTCAGTTCTTAAAGCATTCAAATATTTAATAACTGGATATCCTATCCATGTTTATCCGGATCATAAATCTTTCGCTCTTTTTTTGCAAAGGAACTCCCAGAAGATACGGCCAAGCTAGATGGTGTATAAATGTTCATTCCTACGATCCTATTGTTAAATACCTACCTGGTAGGCAAAACGTTGTGGCTGATTACTTAAGCAGGCTACCCATAAGCGATAATCAAATAACAATTAAAGAACTAGAGCTCTGCACACTGAGCTTGAATCAGAAGCATGCATGGCAGTGACTCGGTCTCAAAAAAAAAGAGACTGTCTGGACAGCCAGACGACCTCAGTGGCTCGTCGATGCAGAGGCTGAGCGACAATACCGACGTTGTCTTGCCACGCAACGAGACGCAACCGAAACTGATTGATTATGTACCGACAGAAAAAGAAATTTCCTGGACTATTAAAGAGTTTATTGACGAGTAATAACAATATCCTTTTGTATTGAAGTTAAAGAAGCGTTCCTTCATGGAAGTGCTTCCACAATTCCTGACTTACAGAATTACTTAATTATAAATGATATATTGTACCGACGGCGACGGATTGACACACGACCAAGTACTATATTAATCTCAGTGATGCCATCTTCCCTAATGGAGAAGGCAATTTTAGCCATACACTCGATGTACCATACCGATGCTTTGCACACTCTATTTAAATTCAAATTGAAGTATTATAAAATTTGGAGAAAACGGTTGTGCGAAAATTTGCACAAAATTATGAAGTTTGCAAACTTCTCAAAGCACGCCCTTCTGTGCCCATTAAAATCTTGACGGCTCCTATAGCGAAAGAACCTTTTGAAGTAGTTTCAATGGATTATCTTAGTCCTCTCAAAACTACCGATAGTGGCAATAAGTATTTATTGGTTATTATTGATCTTTTTTCTAGGTACTGCAAATTATACTCGACATCTAACCGTCGAACAGACACAGTATTATCATGTTTAGGAAATTGTTTTAGCACTTTCGGTTATCCAAAAACGTTAATTAGTGACAACGCACTCGAATTTAAATCGGTAGCAGTGAAGCAATTTTCCAACATTCATGCAATCGCGAAGAAAGAAGTTCTAGCTTTTAGTCCTCATTCGAACGCTATTGTTGAGAGGAAAAAAAAAATTGCTAACTTGTTGAAATTGTACATCAATTCATCGGCTCATGCTGAGTGGGACCAGTGCTTAGAAGTCGTTGAGAACACTGAACAATGCTCTCAATTCTACCCTGGGGGATACTCCCAGCTACATCATCTTCAACAGAGACACGTGTCCTTACTACCAGGGCGAAAGTTTTAATAACGTTACTTACAATTATGATGAGGAGATAGATCTGGTTAATTTTCGAGCCAAAGAGGCACCTCGCATTGTAGAAAACGTTAGGAGCCTAATATTGAATAATACTACTGAACGAAATCTATACCGTAATATTAAGCGTGGGGACAAGAGCTTCGTTATCGGTGATCGAGTCCTTTTAAAGGGCCTGTCACACGCTCAGTTTTTTCGTCAGTCAACACTGACACTCACAGAGTGTGGTCAAATCACTCGCGTTCACACGTACGTTCGCGTGACTGAAGTGGCGCGTCACTGGCAAGCTTGGCAGTGCTTCACTGTGCGTTGTCGAGAAAGATTTGTCGTAGTCAAAGCAAACATACTCGTCGGCTTTGCAGTCATAGAGAAGAAAAAACACCGAAAATAGTTAGTGGGTAGAAGATTGGCTGGCTAAACATCTAGAAAATGGCAGTTATAGCCGGATTTGCAGTAAGCTAGGTCTAAATATCCAAATTTCGCTCACTAATTATTTGTCGCATTCCTTCCTTTTCTCAGCATTTGTAAAATTTAGTCACACCAAATCTAACAAATACTACAACTACTACAAATTTAATAATCTACTTCATAATAACTTCAAGTGCAGGTAATATTTTCCGCTCGTTCTATACAGTTTTGCATGTACCAGCGTGTAATCGCACAGCTCGGAAATTGAATTTTTTTCTTGAAGTCTCGGTCATTTCCTTGACATTTCCTTTTTCGGTCATTTCCTAGCGACACAGTGACTAAGATATAGAAATAACAATTGAAATCTAGCGCACATTCATTAGAACTGTATGATAAAATGCAGGCGTAAATCTGGCATCCGCAAGCAAATATTATAAAATATAATAAGCCTCTCAAATTACTGCGTGATGATGTCTAATAATGCATGTGAATGTGACAGCGGTACGGATAAACTAATAAATGTTTAGATTTATTTCAGGAAACCTTTTCATGCTGAAATTAAATGTTAAGAAGAATTCATGGAAAAAGTTTTTTATTTTATTTGAAAATGCCGGACAAATTTTTGAAATCGCACTTCGGTTAACATTTAATATTTTCATTCCAATAAAAAAAAAAATATACCTTTGCAGTATTTCATGAGTGAATATCAAATAAGATTGGAAATCTTTTGTAAATGGCGCTGACACAACAGGACGAATGCATTATGATATGCTTGTAATAAAATAAACTATTGTTCCCCGTACCTTTGAATCCAGGTGTTAGTTATCCTCTGCTAAATAATAGATTTTTGGAAGCAAATGCTCTAAATTCTTTCCTAAATTATTTTTGAAGCGTATTAATTTTTCCTTCAACCCATTCTCATATAAACTAATACTGTGTTGATTCATTGCTTCAATAACATATTTGAGCGACTTGCTTCTTATATCTCTGCTCTTGTATTCGTATTCGTTGCTTTACACTTTCCACAAATGAAAATAGCTAATTTACTATTTAGACCAGGCTGCGACCATTTAATACGGGGAAACAATCGTAACCATCCTTACTAGACGCCGGGTGGGCGAAAACTGACACGCAAATAGAAGCAAAGCAACAGTCAAATCCGACAGTGGCGAGTGCCGAGTAGAGAGCAAAAGAGATCACGCATGCCCAAATATGTTGTTACGGAACCGTGAGTGTCAGTATTGACTGACGAAAAAACTGATCGTGTGAAAGGCCCTTAAGGAACCACGGTAAAAAGGATAAGCTAGAGCTGACATGGCTAGGGCCGGGCATAGTCCTGAAAGTCAAGCGAAATTGGGTCGAGATAAAAATTGGGGAGAAGACTTACAAAAGTAATATGAATCTTGTGTTACCATTACGGAGAGTTAAATAAAAAGCTCTCCATTTTTACTGTTCATACGACATTCACTCTGACGACCCGACAGTTTACGACATTGACGACTCGACAGGTTACGATTTGCTAAAAAGTATAAATGTATTACTAAATTTATCATTTTATTCATAGGTTAAGAATTTTTCGTTGTGTTTATTGCTTTACCAACGTATTATTTGTATTATTTGTTTTGCCGCGTTTTAATCCCGTACGTATTAATTTTAATTGTTGTTCAGCTTTTAGCTGCGCCTATTATAATTAGCTAGGTTAAGTGTTTTACTTTAATCTTTAGGTTTAAAGATATGTCTATGTATCTCTAAAGATGTCTCTAAAGATATTCTTTACGAATTTTCGCAATTCGCTGTTTTTATTGGTTTGTGTTGTGCTGTGCACATTCAAATCTAGGCGTGCATCCGCTTAGACTTTGTTGCTGGATTAACAAATTAAATGGTGAGCAAATTCCATGATTGCAAAATGCAATAGCTGACATTGCATCTTATCTCATGATGCGATAGATTTTGACGCTACAGCGAAATTAAAATTATTTTTTATTTTCTGATTGGAATGCTTGATCGTCAGCATAACGACCAAATTGATTAATATTTTCCATTGAACGGAAATTCCCCGAAAGAAGGTATAGATGCAGCGCTTGCTTAAAAAGCAAGTCTTCTCGACGAGGAACATTTGTTCATATTATATATGATTGCCTGGAGTAAAATTTATTTTCTATTTAAATTAACTGTTATGCGAGCGATTACTCTTGCTTGCGTTTACTCTTGCTCGCGTTTACTCTTGCCTGCTGCCTCTCGCAGTCTATATAAAGCGCTGTCACTATTCGGTCTATGCTCAATCATCCACGTATCTCGCCGGTGCCTCACCTGTCTCGGTCCAATAAAGCCTCCACCCAAGATTACCTCCAGCGTTTCATTGGCTCGTATATTAGTGGCCTAGTATTGTGCGATTTCACGACACCGTGTGATACATTTCAAGCTAACGTAGTTATCAAGAAGTGAAGAAGTTTTAAGTTGCTCCTGTTCTGAAGATTTCCAGTACTTCCGAAGTTTCATCGATGTCTGGCAACAGTAAGAACAACCATATTTGGCAGCCTCGTCCATCGGTTCTTGTCCTGGGATTGAAAATTTCGTTTGCGGCGCTATTGGATTCACACGCGCAATTTTCGGCTTGGATTGATATGAACTCTCCATTACGTACTCGTGATTTGCTCTTCGATGCAGGAGAAGATCTCGAAATCGTGTTAGAAATCACCTTTGGAGGAACCGCCCCTACGACGAGTGATAAGTGAGAGTGCAACAAACTTAAAGTGTTGATATTTTGCAACGGACAATAAGTGATACTCTAAATTAAACAAACTTTTGAAAGTGTTAACTGCAAATTACATCTAAAACAGCTACAACGTAAACTACGTCTAAATTTACGACATTGGTGGTTTTGCAGCGACGTCCCAGCCTCCAGTACAACGATTTGAGTTAAGTACAGATTGTATCATTAAAATTCATCTGTGCGTGAGCAAGTGCAGCCGCACCGACAGAGTGAGCAGAGGCATCTCTGTGTTTTTTTTTCGAGTAGGTTTTTCTTGCGCCGGCCAAGGCTGCGCTAGCTCAACAACAACAACAGCCTGGTTGCATTGAGCGAGACTGAGAGTGTGAGTCTGAGAGAATTTTAGTCAGATCTTTGATGCAGTGAAAGGCGCAGTTTAACGCGCAATAAGTGGATTACTGCTGTAAAGTAACCATTTTAACGGATTACCATATATTCGCTGAGTGGGAAGATTTCCCAGAGTAAGTGTAACACTGTAATGTTGTAATATGTTTTGATGGTGTTTTTGGACTATTGTTGTTCCTGTTTTTAGTTTTTTCGCGTAAATTTGGGGGTGTGTATTATTACTCGTGTATTATTAGAACGTATATTATTAGAATTTAGAAGTGTGTTTTTGCCTAGCGTGTATTAACGGTGATGTGCAAATTTGAATTTTAATATCTGTGGTGAAACACCTCATGTCGGATTCCTCAGACTCCGTGGAATTCATACGATCAGATACAATAAAAACCAGTCGTGGAAGGGTTAGGGTGCCGCGTTTTGTTGCTCCAGCTACCCAAAGTAGAGCAATGCCTGAGCACTGCACCCAGTACGAGTGCGCCCAGTACGAGTAATGCAGATAGGACCCTATTAGCAAGGGAAATTGCTGCTTATATCCCTAGGCCTGGAACAATACTGTCCAATGCAGAGATTCCTGTATTCCGTGGCAGGAGGCGAAAAGAGGATCAAGAATTTCTTGAAGCTAAGAGCTGGAACACGCACGTAATGAATTTAAAAGCGTACATATCTCCTCTGCCAGATGTGAGTTCAGACGCCAGCAAAAAAGTGCTCCTTGTTCGGTCTGCCAATAAACAAGTAGGAGATTTTAATTCAGTTGTAACTAAGTTGGTAAACTCTGACCTGCAGTATACTTTCGAGGAAGTGATTAAAATCTTGGATGATATTTATGTATGCAGGGGTGAAAAGTCTATTCGCGCCTAGCATGCGATTTCAATGAGTTGTAATTGATACGCAACGATGCTTTAGCAGCCCAGTTGGTTAGTGCTTCTAGTAAAATACGTAAATTGTCAGAGAATATATTAAATTAAATTTCCCTAGGCTGGCAGCGTCATCCGTATTACCAGGCTTGTGCAAATTAGGCGGAATTGAAGCGTTTCGTTGGAGACAGTATCGTTTACAGCCTGGCGTTAACGGTTTTGGCACCCTTGCTCGAATCCTTCTCGAAAAAAATTTTTGAATGTCAATTCAGTACATCTGAACAACTGTTAGGAGTCAATCTGAGACTAAGAAAATCTTAGCGGTTCAGTACCCGACGCGGTACGATAAAGAGAGTTATTTAGCAGATGTGACAGAGGGCCTTGAAGAAGGCGTTGAAGCGCAGGACTCTTTTCAGGAGAGTGAAGTCTTTTACGGAAATTACGGAAATTACGGGAACTACCGTAGGAATCGCGCAGGACAACGTAGGACAACTCCTCGACCTTGGTTACGAAATCCTCTTGGAAGAGCGAGGGAGTTTAGTGGCTACGTAGGAGATAGAGGAATAGGCTCCATGGAGTGCAATACTATGCGGACAGAAAGTAGTTCTAGTCAGGCCTCAGGGCATTTTGCAGGAGCTAGAAAGCGAGGTTTCCCATTCTGCAGTTTATGTTCCATGGTTGGTCATTTTGATTGTAGACCTCAAAGAGGCAAGAGTAAAACGAGAGGAAATGGCGGGCCAGCGTGTTTCGCTTGTGGAGGTCCACATTTTGTGAAAAATTGTAAAGCCTCGGGAAATGAGGTTAGAAGCTATAAAGCGTACCTACGCGGTTGCAGCGCAAACAGAGGTAGTCAATCGTGTGGTGGACATGTGCATTTTGCAGATTCCGAGTCAGATGCTTGGGATTTTTATCAGAATAGAAAGGGGACGAGCAGGAATAGGTAGCAGTGAGAACGAGATTGAGCCCGAGAGTCAGAGCAGTGCTCTCGTAAATCCTAAAGCTGTGGTCGAAATTCCAGATACGCCCGAGACAATCAAATTTGAATCCTTCATCGATCCGTTGTTCAAGTGTGATAATAGGTACAAATTACTGCAAGACGAAGAGCTTGCGGATGATAATCAACAAATCAACAAAGCAATTGAGGCTTACTTCTCCACTAGTGTTACGATGGGCAATTTCAAGAAAAAAGGCGCCGGATTAGTTGCTTTCCGTAAAGCTAGTAAACCAACGAAAATTTTGAGCCGAAATGATCAGTATTTAAGTGCCCTTTTAGATAGCGGCTCCGAAAAAAGCCTAATTAGTTACAAGCAGATTAAATGCCTAAATGAGGAAATTGAGCCGAGTTGCCTGACTGTCAAAGGAATTAACAGTAAAAGTAACGTCAGTGGAGAAGTCGATTTGAATATTACAATAATCCTGGTACTAACAGAGTACTTAAAACTAGTGCTTTGATTGTTAAAGATGCAAAATTTAATTACGATTTAATCTTAGGAAGAGATGTGCTGAGTGATGCTGATGCCATCATAAACTTTAAAAACGGATCCCTGGTATGGGAAGGTGTTACTGTGCCATTTAAAGAATTGGATGTGGAACCGGCACTAAGTAGAGAAGCTGTGATAAAAAGTGTTGTAAACAGTGACTGTTTATTGTCTGATGTAATAGTTGCCAGGAAGAGCAAGAGAGGCAGTTACCGCGCGAAAAATAGTACCTGCAGTGAGGTAAAAAAAGCCGTGCCGGCGGCTGAGTCAAGGCAAAGCGGAAGGCGAGAAAAAAAAGAGAGCTCCGCTGATCGTTCATTGCACTGCGGCGGAGGTGCCCAGTAACTCAAGGAAGTTGATTTACGGGGTTGTTAAAATAGCAATACCTGGAGAGTATTTAATTTTGAAAAGAGGGTTTGATAACGGAGCGCTCTTAGCCGAGTCAATTGTTCGAGTTGAAGAAGACGGCGTGGTGCCTGTCATGATTTTAAATGCACAAGAAGATGCCATTTATTTCAGCGAGAAAACAATGTTATGCAATTTGGAATTAATTGCAGCAGATGAGATCGAGAATGAAATTTATATTACTAGCGTTGAAACAGCACTTAGGGACGCTAATAATGTGGAGAAAATTTCTGACGCGGTGTCAGATTCAATGCAGGTTGTCTCGGTTTGTGGTGGAATGAAGGCCATGGCTGGGGGGAGACTTGGGTTGTCTGACGAGTGCGGCAGAAATCGAGTTCTTGCTGGTAGTGAGGAGTCTGGAGAAGGTGCACAAGTAGACGATGTGTCAAGTGTAGGAAAGCAAGACGTACGTCGTCCTTTAACGAATGTTGATATTTCATGTCATGAAGAGGACATGCAGTTACCTTTGGTAAATTTATTAAATCAGTTTCGTGATGTAGTTACGCTAGAAGGGAAAACTATAGGTGTTACAAACGTTATGACGCACCGGATACAGTTGAAACCGGGTGCACCAGTTCTGAATTTAGCCCCGTACAGAATACATCATAAATATCAGGAGGAAGTTGAGAAAATCACTAATGATATGCTTTCACAAGGAATTATAGAGGAGTCTATGTCCGACTTTAATTTCCCAGTCATCGTTGTTAAAAAGAAGAGCGGGGAGCTCCGCCCCGTGATTGACTTCAGGGCTCTTAATAAAGTTTTGGTGAAAGAGTCTTATCCTATACCCAGAATCGATGAAATACTATCGACCTTAGGAGGGAACACATGGTCCACCAATTTAGATTTGCGCTCTGCATTTAACCAGGTCGAATTAGACCAAGAGAGTAGGAAATTTACTGCCTTTAGTGTTGGTTGTCGGAAATTCCATTTCCGCCGTATCCCCTTTGGTTTGAGCACGAGTCTGAGCGTATATCAGCGTGTGATGACCTCTGCCCTTACGCCTATTCTGGGTAAAATGGCTTTCGTTTTTCTTGACGATATTTTGGTATATTCCAAAACTAAAAATCAGCACTTGGCTGACATTGGAAGCGTCCTTAAGATGCTTCGATCTGGGAACTTGTCGTTGAAACTCGAAAAATGTCATTTTTTCAAGAAAGAAATTGAATATATGGGGCATATTATTGCCGCAGATGGTATTAAATGTAAAAATTCGGAGAAACTGCAGGGTTGCAGAGCTCCCGTAAATGTGAAGTAGTTGCAGCAGTTTTTGGGACTAGCAAATTATTTTAGAAACTTCTTACCAAATTTTGCGGAGGTTGCATGCGGAGGTACAGGCTTCTAAGAAGAGACATTTCTTATAAGTGTAGCGACGAATGCCAAAAAAGCTTTGCTTTTATCAAATTTGTCCTGACTTCTGACACGGTTTTAAGACGTCCTGACTACACGAAGGACTTCCACATATTTGCGGACGCGTCTAGTTTTGGAATTGGAGCCGTCTAGATGCAGGCCGAAGATTCAATCAATCAAGTTATGCGTCCGGTGGCTTATTTTAGTAAAAGTCTAAATTCTAGCCAGAAACGATATAGTACCACGAAGAAGGAATTTTTTTGCGCTGTATTCAGCTCTAAAATATTTTAAATATTCAATTACTCGATACCTTATCCGTGTATATACGGATCACCGGCCATTGGCGCCGCTTTTTGCAAAGAAACTCCCATAAAACACAACCATGGCAAGATGGTGTATAAGCGTTCATTCATTCGATCCTATTGTAAAATATTTACCTGGGAAACAGAATGTAGTAGCTGATTACTTAAGCAGACTACCTATAAACGATGATCAATTAACAATTAAAGAACTAGAGAACTGTGAAGTTCTGCAGGCCACGTTTGAATCAGAGGCATGCATTGTAGAGACTCGGTCTCAGACAAAAAAAAGATCTGTCTAGACAGCCGGTAAATGACTCGTTGCATAGCGACAGTGCTGACGCTTCTGACCGGGAAACGCAGCCAAAACTGATTGATTACGTACAGACAGAGAAACAAATCTCTTGGCCTATAAAGGAATTTATCGACGAGCAAAAGAAAGATCCCTTTTGCATAGAAGTTAGAGAAGCGTTACTTCATGATAGTGTGTCTAAAATTGCAGTCCTACAGAGTTTTTTAATTCTGAATGACATTTTGCACCGACGACGACGGATAGACAATCGACCTTGTACAATATTAACTGCAGTGGTACCTAACTCTTTAATGGGTACAGCAATTTTGGCCATACATTCGATGTACCACACAGATGATTTGCACACGTTGTTTAAATTTTAACTTAGATTCTATAACCATTTGGAAAAAACGATTGTGAGAAAATTCGTACGAGATTGTGAAGTTTGTAATTTACTTAAGGCACGACCCTCTGTGCCAATTAAAATTTTGACAGCTCCTATAGCGAAAAAACCGTTTGAGGTTGTTTCAATGGACTATCTTGGCCCACTTAAGGTTTAAGGTTACCGATAGGGATAACAGGTATATTTTAGAAACCATTGACCTTTTCTCTAGATTTTGCAAACTGTACGCGACTTCTAATCGTCGTACGGACACGGTAATTTCATGCTTAAGTAACTGTTTTAGCATTTCTGGGTTTCCTAAAACTTTAATCTCTGATAATGCGTTAGAGTTTAAGTCGGTAGAGGTAAAGCAGTTCGCCAATATTCATGCTATCGCGAAAAAAGAAGTTCTGGCTTTTATTCCTCATTCAAACGCTATAGTAGAGAGGAATAACAAGAAAATTACTAATACATTGAAATTGTACGTAAATTCTTTGCCTCATGCCGAGTGGGACCAGTGCCCGGAGGTTGTCGAAAATGCATTGAACAATGCCCTAAATTCTACTCTGGGCGACACGCCCAGTTACGTGGTGTTAAATAGAGATACTTGTCCATTTTTCCAAAGTGAAAGTTTTGATAACATAACTTAAAGTTATGATGAAGAAATAGATTTGGTAATTTTCGAACAAAAGAGGCAGCGCGTACTGTCGAAAATATTAGGAATTTGATATTGAATAACACTACGGAAAGGAACCTTTCCAAAAATATCAAGCGTAGGAATAAAAACGTCATTGTGGGTGACCGTGTCCTTTTGAGAAATCATGGGAAAAAAGATAAGCTTGAACTAACTTGGTTGGGTCCGGGAGTGGTTCTGAAGGTCAAGCGTAATTGGGCCAAAGTTAAGATTGGTTCCAAAGTTCATAAAAGCAATTTGAACCATATATTACCCTTGCGGAGGGTTAAATAATGAGTTAAAATGACAAGTCCATTTTTACTATATCTACGACTTACGTTGTTGACGTCGCAACGACTCGACGAAATACGATTTACTGTGTAAGACAACTGTTTTACCCAATTTAACGTTTCCACTATAGGTTAATAATCATAGTTTAAGGATCTTTGCTATGTGATATGCGCAATTAACGTATTATCTGTATAACTCGTGTTTCATTATTATTCTCTACAACCCGTATACTATAATTTCAGCTCTTTAAGCTGGGCCTTTCAGGTTAATTTAGGTTAAGTATTGTATTTGAACCTCAAGGTTAAAATCATGTACATTATTATCACTGCTGTCTTAAAGGGAAATATCACTGTTGTCTCTAAGATGTCTTTATTAATCGTTGCAATTCATTTTTGATTTTTGTATTGTGCTGTGCACATGCAACTCTAGGCGTGCGATCGCTTGGATGTTGTTGCTGAATTGACAAATTAAATGGTGAGCGAATTCCCCGATTGCTAAATGCAATCGCTGACATTGCAGCTTACTTCGTGAGACGGTCGATCTAGGCGCTACGGCGCAATTGACGATGCTATTTTTACTTTCGGTTGGAATACTTTATCGTCAGCGCAAATAAAATAAATCTATACAGTGAATGAATATTCCCCGACCGAGAGTCTGAACACGAATTTTACTTCTCAGATGTACTTAATCAAGCTACGGAAGCTTTTATATCAAGCTTTTATGCTTTTGCGTTAGGTGGTTTAGACTGTGTTTATTTTTTGTTTTTCGGTCATGCTAACCGTTTCTGTTTCTGTTCCTTGTGCAAGATACGCAGGACGTAGTGACAATGGGCAACAAGATATCGACGGTCGACATAAGCATGTTGGTATCGGCCCTCTCCCAAAACAAGGTTGTAATGGATGAAATTAACAAGGATGTAATGGATGAAATTAATAAAATGAACGCAGACGAGATGAAGTCGCGGTTCAGGTCGGATTTGCTGCCGGACACGGTGTCCGACATCCTGGTGATGTTACTAGTAGTGGTGCTAATGGTGTCAGCTGGCATAGTTTATTATGTGAAAAAAAACTTGGTGGTTGTAGCCGATCGCAATCGGAACGCCGATTTCCAGCTGTGGCGTGGCACACTGAGGGCGCCAAGATACAACAATGCCACCAACCCGGCCGAGGTGCCGGTGGAACGAACATTGAACGTAACATTCGGCCGCAAAGTAGTAATGTGTGAAGTGTGATTTCTGAATTTAGAATTGAAAGAATAAAAATTGAAAATTAAAAATTGAAATCCAGTGCGGCATTGAAAATTAAATTTCTCCCCACGAAGTGATTATTGAAATTGTTGAATTATTATTGAATGCAGTTGTGTTAGTTTAGCAGTAAGATGATTTAATCACCCCTATAATCTTCTAATATTATAATTGTATGTTTTAATTATTCGTGTTGCGCAGTTCTACAAATGTCCAGCGACGATGTGCAGAACGGTAAATTTGTCTGTGTTAAAAAGTTTACGGTACCACGAATTCGATTTTATGCGAGTGACGGAATGGTGTTTTGTATATAATTCAAATCTCTTGCGCCTAATGTGTACGCTTGCGGAATTTTTTTCTTTTTCGAATTGTTGGGAATTTTTTTTCAATTGGTATACCATTGGTGTTTACTCAAAAAAAATATGGCGTTTTTTTAAACCCTTCGTCTGTCGTCGTGCTGACTATCTGGTTGCACGGTAAGTTGGTGCTAATGCTGACCGGTGGTAGCAGCTGGTGTTTCGTTAATTACCAACTTGCCATTTTGTTCGTTGTTTTTTAAGTAACAGCTATTAATCGTTTTTCTTTGTGCTTTTTGTGTAACCATGGTTGTAAGTTGGTGTAACCCGAAATGGTTCAACGGAATAGTTTAAGATGTGTTTATCTTTCACTGCGTGTATTTGGAGTGACGACGTTTCCCGCGTTTCGCAATGTTATGTGGTTACTAAGTTTTCGATATTAGATTTTACTATGCAATTTTCCTATGTAATTAAATAATTTATTCATTTTTTTGGTGAACTAAACTTCAAGGATTAAGTGTAACAAAATAAGTGGTAATTGCTAATGTAGGTCTTTAATGAGCTAATGGAATTAGCGTGTTATTATTATTTTTAAGCGTCTTGAGTTTATATTTCTATAGTTGTTTGTTTCGAGTTCGCAAATGATTTTGCGTTTTATTATTTTTTAATTATTTTTAGCGTTAACTAATTCTGCTCAGTGCTTTCAAACTCGGTTTGGACGATTAATTAATTAATTGATTTCGTGATGAGTTGTAGTGCACGTCCTTAAACCATGTGTCTGTCTAGGCTAGAGTTGTTTACCTTTAGTTATTCCGAGTTGTTTACATTTACCTTTGAACAGGGCATTTTTATTTTTGTTCGTTTCATCGGCCCTCGTTTTTGCATGTGTTGCCGAGTGTTATAAATAATTCAAATAATTCTTGGATGGTATATTTTTATTCAATTGATTCAAATTCATTTGCCAATCTTTAATTTTAAAACGCATGAGAGGCGAGGCGACCTAATTAATATACTTGCGTCAAGTAATAGTACTACATTTAACCTAGGGTTGTCGTATTAATTTTGAACGAAGGAATAAAACAACTTGTATTTATGCTAGTTCATTTTCGGGTATGATTAATTCTCTTTGGGTTTTCTTTTATTTTGGTTAACTTGTCTGCGTTTAAATTTTTTCTCGTCCGATTATTTTGTTGAAAGGGGGGAGGTAATATGCGAGCGTTTTCTCTTGCTCGCGTTTACTCTTGCTTGCTGCCTCTCGCAGTCTATATAAAGCGCTGTCACTATTCGGTCTATGCTCAATCATCCACGTATCTCGCCGATGCCTCACCTGTCTCGGTCCAATAAAGCCTCCGCCCAAGATTACCTCCAGCGTTTCATTGGCCCGTATACTGTTCTTTATTAAGCTGCAGTTCACTTTAATCAAGCCCTGATGCTTGTGTTTTCATTTTGTATGTTGTTTAGGCTCGTTAAAATTATGTTGATATTTACTTTTATTTGGCCATGCTAATCATTCCTGTTTTTCGTTCCATTTGCAGGACCACGATGGGGAACGCCATTTCTACGGTGGACTTGGACACGCTCGTGTCAGCGTTATCAGAACATAAAGGCGAGATTACTCAAGTTTGGATAGTAGCCAACTCGAATATGGACTTTTTACCAGACAGAATTTCTGATATTCTCGTTATGAGTCTGGTGTTGGTGGTAATGGGGCTCATTGCTTTGATGTATTACGGGAAAAAGCAGCTGGAAGTGTTAGCCGACAGGTCGCGTGCAGGAGATTTTCAGCTCCGTCGGAGCACACTGAGGCCGCCAAAGTACAACAAAACCGGGGACGTGTAACGACTATAACAGTCGGGGGAGATATCGTTATGAACGTGCATACTAGG
Organism: Morinoia aosen; assembly: GCA_030386875.1. Classification (NCBI taxonomy): domain Eukaryota; kingdom Metazoa; phylum Arthropoda; class Malacostraca; order Amphipoda; family Talitridae; genus Morinoia; species Morinoia aosen. Next base: position 21,824,365 of record CM059570.1, read on the forward strand.
CGGGCTAGGCGCTCGCAACGACCTGGGCGTTCTAGACGCGCACTTTCCCTAGCATCTATGCAGCCCATGCCTTTAGTGGGTACGTGTTCCTGTGCCTTCAGCAAATATGCCACGGACGTGTAATTCTACGTTTTGTTACCCAAGTGACCAAATAATTTAACCTAACAGTAACAATTATAACCTATGTTTTTGATGTCCTATTTAACCAGCCAAGTGTAACCAATATGATTAAGTTGTACGAGCAACGAGCCTACGGCATTTTGTTTACTCCGTCTCTGTTCTGCTGCTAGTTTGAGAAAACCTTTCTAATTTCTCCGTTTTTGGCTGGAACGTTATCCTACTATTTTGTTTATTTTGTAGTCTACGGAAGCGCAGGCGATGTTTTGCAATCGTTTTCTACCGTCATTTGTTTTTTTTTGTAAAAACTTTATTGATTCTTAAAATTGATAACCATTTAGTTTCATTACCATTAAATACTGTGCACTCATTTCTCGTTATCTACGAGGAAATAGTTTTGATCATTATAAAATTTCCCGTGATTGCCTTGCCGAGGAACTCCTGCTTTACTTTGCAGTTTATCTATTTAACCAGTATTATAATCATATAATCACAAGATTTATTTTGTTGTTATTAATAATACTTGTGTTTATTGCGCGTCAAGCAATCTGGTGAAGTTTTCTGTAGAGGTATTTACTGTGGCCACGATTACGAAATTATACTTGTGATAACTTGATGTTTAAATTGTTTGTTATTTGCTAATGTTGCGACGAGTGACAACTTTTAATTGCGTAAGAAGCGAGATTATTTGTCGAATTATTCTTTGGACCATTGATGGTTTTCTTAAAGAAAATATCTGGCGTTTCATTTAATTTCCTTTGCCATGCCTTGTTGACGTTAATGTAAGTTCAATAGTTGTGCTGTTATTTTTCGTAGCTGTAGATTTTTATTTCTTTTCAATGTTGAGGTTAAGGACATTTTGTTATATTGCTTCAGTCGCCTTTATCCTCCTTGCTTGTGTTGCCGAGTATTATTGATACTTCTTGGGCAAGGTACTGTTACTATGTTTGATCAAACTAATTCGTATTGATCATTAATGGGAGAGAAAAACGAATTATTCCTGTATCAGTGTATTTTCGGGTTAATAATTTTATCTATGAGTTTTACACATGTAAGGCGGAGACGAAATTGATTTTGGTAATGTGCACGCACGCATACACACGCCTCCCCAACTACCCTCAGCACCTCAGAGGCTTTATAAGCGATTAGCGTTATTTCTCTGGGGTCAATCGACTTCGTATCTCGCCTGTACCTCATCTGCTACGGTTCACCCAATAAAGTACCTCCAAGAAGTCTACTGGCGTTTCACTGGCCTGCATAAATCTGTAAGTAATTTTTCAACGAAAAAAAATTGTTTTAAAACGAGTGAAGAAACTTTATTCTGAAACTTTTTTCATCAGCTAAATTTCACCGGTCAATTAATTGTTTCAAATTGTGCCGGTCAATTAGTTGTACCAAATTGTACCGGTTAGTCATTTGCACCAAGTTGTGCCGGTCAATTAAATGTACGAAATTGTGCCGGTAAATTATTTGTACCAAATTGTGCCTGTCAATTTTTGAGGTTCAATTTTTGAGGGTCAAAATGATGTCAAGACATTAAATGAAAACTCTGACTTTCTTTTCAAATTTCATTTTGCTTCGAACATGACATGGGGTACAACTTTCATTCGCACCAATTAAATATTAATAAAATAAACTTTAGATTCAACGGAATTCTTCCAGCTCTTTTGACATCGGAATGACAAGAACTCAATTTCAGCGAAATTATTCCTTGTCAACGCTCAAATTCACTCAATATTCTTGCAATGCAGAATTTTTAAAATTAATAACGTTGAAAACACTTTATTTAAACCCAGGCTTAAAGGATAGAGATCATATATTAAACTAATGATCCCTACCTGCAGTCTTTTGCCCATTTACAGCAGAGACGTTGTGGTGCTAGAGTTTGAATTTCCCCTGCCCTCAAATTCCATTCTAATGTGGTGAGAACACCTTCTAAAATCTTCTAAATATCGTTTGAAAATCAAATACCACATGCATATCCTACTAATGCAATTCCAATATCGAACAAATCTCGCTACTTCTCCCGAAACTTGCGTAAATCTTTCGTGAAAATATTTTGGGCAAATTTTAAGTTGGTGTGGATGAAGTGCTCCATTTTCGTCGGATTTTCCCTCATCGCCAGCAACGTCCCTAGTTTTGGTGCACGCGAGTAAGTCAATATGGCTGCACTCATAGCATGTCGGATTGAAGATTTTCAGTGTCTGTGCTTGACTTTCAAATACCGTTTGAAAATTTAGGAAATAGTCAATATCGAGTAAGGCCGCACGCCCACTGACGCGATTCTATTGGTGCGACGCCTTGCAAAATCGCACGGTTCATTTGTAGCACCGTAGGGATAGCATTGTGTTACCTAAATCTCTGCCGATTGGGGCTAATCGTATCGCATGGAATCGCATCAGTTGGCTGGCGGCCTTAGTCTATATGGCTCCATGGTCACTAACGAAGATTACGTTTTGTCGTTACGTAATCCCCATTAAATTTTATCTTCTCCGGTGAAGCTTCCAAGAAATTACGTTTGACGTCAACGCTGCCGTTCTATTTTTTTTGAGTGACTGTTTTCCGGGTCTGTATGGAAAAATCCTGCGTCTATTCACAGACATGATTTAAATCAGGCTGCGGAATGATTTATATGTTTACCGTACGTTTTCCTCACGTCCCAGTGACGTCAATGAAATGATTAAATTACCAGTTGTAATTTTTCCAATGAAAAGAGCTTCGATGAGTTATCTTCTTTGATATTTAACATATCTGGAACCCCCGCCGTCAATTTTGTTCGTGGTATTGTTTGTTCTTGATGAATTTCTCCACCTATTTCGAAAATGCAATTAAAACATTTACTCGCTTGCTCGCATAAATTACCGATACCGTTCGAAAGAAAATCAACAGAATCTAGCTTTTCGTTTGAACGCTATTCATCTGTTAGATCGTTAGTGAATGAAATCTGATGCTCACTTCAGGGCGTTGCAAAGCATTCGAAGACCAAATCTACGTCACCCAAACTTTCTCATCTGACTTCATCATATATTCCCTCATCTTCATCATATATTCCCTCATCTTCATCATATATTCCCTCATCTTCATCATATATTCCCTCACCTTCATCATATATTTCCCCACCTTCATCATATATTCCCTCACCTTCATCATATATTCCCTCACCTTCATCATATATTTCCTCACCTTCATCATATATTTCCTCACCATCATCATATGTTCCCTCACCTTCATCATATATACCCTCACCTTCATCATATATTCCCTCACCATCATATATTCCCTTACCTTCATCATATATTCCTTCAACATCATCTTATATTCCCTCACCATCATTTATTCCTTCACCATCATCTTATATTCCATCACCTTCATCATATATTCCCTCACCTTCATCATATATTCCCTCACCTTCATCAAATGTTCCCTCACCATCGTATATTTCATCACCTTCATCATATGTAACAGATATAAGTATTAGAGCTTTTGGATTTGATACCTCATGTATTTCTTCATGCCAAGTATTTTTCAGTACAATGTTTTGAATCTGCATTTTTTCTATGCCGATTAATTAAAAATATTTTGAAGAAAAATTACAACGACGCACTTCAATTAAAAAAAAAAAAAGTGAAAATGCAAGTGTCTAGGCCTGCTGTATATATAGTTTGATTTGAATTATGAGTTTACCGTCGTTGAACATCGGAACTATTCCCAATTTTTTTTTACTAAGAGTGCTTAATTCCCGCCGCCAATTTGCATCACCATTCATCACCGTATGAAGGTATTCCTAATCTGTTTTTACATAGGAATGCCGCTAATTTTACCACCATAAAATATGATATCATGCATTCCGGACGATATCCGGATTTCGTAACAGCAGCCCTCCCACTAACTTTGCAGCATTAATCCCACGCTCATTTTACCAACTTGTTGTACAATACTTTTCGCGAAACTCATGTCGTGCGGTTCGTATTTGCCTACAGTTTTCATAAATGACTTCATTCTACTTTGGTCAATATGGCCATCCTCTGCTGCCCACGATTGCCCGCAATTTGAACATCAAATAAGAATTCAAGGCTAGAGGAAACAAGAATACAAGGTGCTGCTATAGAGAGAGGTCTACCTCACTATGGAATGAGATTTACCTCTAGCTAGCTCTATAGCGCGGGATAGGGTTAAGTTGGAGTGTTAATGGATACTAGGAGGACCCGTGGAAATTGCAAGGACAATGTCATCGTTATGCAAGGTGGAACCGTGGAAGAATTCCGTCAACACTACCCAACCTATGCTAACCTAACCAGTCCTAACTTAACATATCCTAACTTATTCTCTATTAGCCTATCCTATCCTATCCTAACCTATCTTATCCTACCCTAACCCAATATAACCTATCGTATCCTAACCTATCCCATCCCATCCTAACCTATCCTATCCTACCATAACCCAACATAACGTATCCTCACCTACCCTAACCTATAAACATATCAATGCATGTAAAAGCATCTTTCAATGTTACACTCAGGAATTCGGTCCCCTCGATACTGCAAACTCAGACAAAAGCGTAAAAGACGGACTAACTAAGGAACTAAGGCATTAACATGCAGAATATTAATCAGATTACTTGTTTCCATACATTTAATTCAGCAATAAATACTTACTGTACTTTGTACTTCTCAAACTGCACCATGGTAAGCGATATATAGCGGTAAATCTCACGCTCCAGTAGCACCGAATATAATTTTGGCTCCTCCAGCACAGCTATGGACAGCCAGGAGAAAACGGGTGCGAATCTCGCCCTCTTAAGACGAGATTTACAAGCCACGGTTGAAAAACTTGTGCTTTTGTTCGTCACGGTCGTGTAAGTTACGTTCATTTGAACTGTAGGCTCTGCCATCTATCATAAATTGAATTGAAACCAAATTTATTATTTTAGTTTCCATTGGAACTGATCTCCTCGTAAAATTTTATTTCAGTAGTCTTTAAATGTAATCTCGTCCCTGTTTCAAGGCAAATGAGAAACATGAACTTCGTAACTGAGCGATTTTGTGTGTGCAAGTGTGTAAATCCGAGTAGTACAATTGATATTTGTGCAAATTGTAAGCTTGAGTTTCGTACCTAAAATTTTTAAATTAACTTATGTAAATACTAAGTTTGAAGTGGTATGTGTGACTGTTAGTTGAAGACGGAAATTGTGAAACTGCGCAGTTCCTATAATCATGTTTGTGACTGTACAAGTTGGAAACTATAGGGACATGTTTCTGATATTTTGAAAATCGTGCAATAAAGCTAAGTAATTCTAAAAATTTTCGTAAATTTCAAAACGTAACTTTCTAACTTGAAATATTGGGTTTTGTGAAAGCAGTTTAGAAACTTGAATTGTACAAAAGCTCATTATAGAAACTTGTGCCAGGTGAACAACCAGAGTGGTGGCATGGGTTAGATGAACAGGTAACGGTAAATAAACGCCTAAAATATATTTTGTTATATATAGTTGAATTTTGCGACGTTCGTACTATACCACACGCAACATTGGTGATTGGGGCTTCAAAAAGGTTCAACGATATACAACTGAGTGAGGTTGAAGGCTCCTCTCTTGATTTGTTTTCGATAAAACGGCAATTTGAAGACTTTTCTTGAGTAAATTTATAACATGATGATTTCTTCTGAATTAAATTGCCTCCATCACATCTAGGAATATGAATTGAAAGAAATGAACAATTCGATGTCGTGTCTAGCGGTCTACGCAAAACACATGATAAATAAATGTCGAATTTTGAAAACCTAATTATTTAATATCTGCCCCGGAAGTTTTGTGTATGTATGTGCAATTATTTCTCAAGGGATATACGTAGAGAAAGTGGATTTTAAATGTCTGCAATAACAATTCATAATTAGTTCAAATGCGGTGAAGTGACAAAATTTGTTTATTAATGCAATATTGTACTAATTTATTTTATTTAATGGTATATTTTCAACCTGTGAGTTAAATTGATCATTTCCGTTAAAATTTCTGCATCAATTCATAAGTGCAAACACCTCATTTATCAAGTTCATTCTATTTACACAAAAGGCATTCAATTTTGAATTCGAAGTCGTTGTGACTTTAACTATAACAAGGCATTCATAAATTCATTAGTGTCGGATATCATTCACTTATTCATTAGTGCTAAAGTCAGAAAAAAGTTATTATTTTCACAACTAAATCAATAATTTATTCTTCACCCGAGAGTAACGAGATATTTACCAAATCAGGCAGCAAGATTATTGTAATATACAACAGTGTACGTGAATATAGAGGATATGTAGTGCTCAAAGTAATAATTCACTACTGCATTCTATCACAAAAATCGATGCCGTGATCGGGGCAGACCGCAGCCAATCAGAGCAGCGCTCACATGGCTGATGTCATTTGTGTGTCACATATGAGCTGCAAATTTACATATAACGTCAAATGGGGCTACTAAATTCACACGAGATGCGATGAAAGTGTTGCCGAACGAAGGTGAAAAATCTGCAGAAATGGCGTATATCCATGACACTGTACGCCCACGTTAAGGCAATCATAGGCCTACCCTATTAGTAAAGAATTTTTCTTATTGAACCTAGAACTATGAAATTTGGTATACAAATAGAAAATGAAAATTGAAAATTTTTTCATATGGTGTGAAAATGATAATTTTTTGATAGAAAACGAGATTTGTATAAAAAAAACAGAATTTAAGTGTGGGGTGCTTCAAAATGCATCTCCTTCTACAGTTTTTGAGGTACAATGATGATATGGGTATCATCAGATGCGGAAATACAGTCATTACCATTATCTATGTGGTATTTTCAAAATTCTCATTTTGGAATTCACTAACAAATTTTTCCAAAAATGAAATTTTTTGACTAAAAATTTTGTACTTATGATGCAAAAAAATTTTTGATCAAATACGAAGTTAGAATATCCATATGAATTAAAGTATAGCCTGGGCCTTTACACATCCAATGACACCCATATCATCACTGTAGCTCAAAAACCAGAGAAAATGCATTATGAAATTTCAAAATCCGGAAGTCTCAAAAAAGACAAAACACGGAGAAGTAAGCAATCTTATTTTTTTGTTTTTAATTATTTGTGGGGCCAGATAGGGCTCATGCCATTATTTTATAGTATTAATAAGACAAAGAAACTTAAATAGCAACGCCGAACGGCGACGTCTCAGCAAAGGCGCTGTTTTACATGATGAAATCCCACCAATCCCACCTGAAATCCCACCCACCTGAAACCCTCGTAGCGAGCGAACGTACGAACCCCATTTTTTCACAGGATGTACCTGACATCTTTCACTTCCTATATCAGCTAAAATCGAAGCTTCAAAACCATCATCATTTACACCAATTTTTGGAGTACGATTGCTTTAACGAGATAAGAACAGAAACGCGGTACAGCGGCATTTTCGACAAGATAATCAGGAACGCGTTATAGTGGTATGTTTGATGTTTGTATCCAGCTTGTCACCTGTACAAGAATTTTACTGTTTTACAGCAGCAATACCGTAAATAAACTAACATTCCTTCTTATTTTACCATTTGGATGATATAGGATGATATGTTTCGTATGTATGAGTTAGTACGCCTATTTCCTAAAACAAACTGTCATACTGCACAAGAGGTATGCGTTAGGTTGGACCTTTTTGACAGTCGAGTGGCCAAGTCGCATTTCCGGTCTTCTACTCGATCATGAGGCAGTACATCACTAGCTCTTCATTAGAGGTAACGAAATAATGTCTCGATTTTGAATAGAAAATGCAACCGGACCTGATAGCCCCCATTGCTGCGACTGCGTTCCTCTTTTTAATTAGTTTTAGTAATAGATTGTTGTGTACTGACTTTGAAAAATAACGGATAATGTACGCTTGTTCGTTTGACGAAAAAAAATTTCCGTTTGTATTGTTTAGAGATATCGTCCACTGCCCATGCACCAGTGATGGACGACCACCATACTGCGGGACCACTGAATAAAAATCCAAAGTTTCCTGCTGCGACTGCTTCCTTTGTTTTTAATTAGTTTTGGTTATCTTTTGTTTTGTACCGCCTCTGAAAAATAAGACATCCTGTCCTTGTATTAGCTTGACTAGAAATAGATTTCTATCAGCATTGTTACAGATGTCGTCCACTGCCCACGCACCGGTGATGGACGACCACTAGACTGACCAACCACTGAATAAAAATCTAAGGTCACTTGATCAAATTTTGAGCAGCTCAGCACAGAAATAAGAGCCACCCCCGGCCAAAGAGCGCCAGTCCCCACAGGGTGCCAGTAAAGTCAAGTTAAGTACAAGCAAACATTGGACTTGTGCAAGTGCTTGTGCGAGAGCGCGTGTTTAATCTTCAGAGCTGTCGTTGTAGAGGTGAGATTATAGGGCATTTTAGCTTATTTACTGTACTGCTATTACACTGCTGTAGAATTTGTGTGCATACGAATTTGGAATTGTTTTCATAATTGTAAAATAAGAGGGAGTGTTTGTTCATTTACGGTATTGCTGCAGTAAAGCAGTAGAATTCGTGTACAGGTGAGATGCTGGGTACAAACATCAAACATACCACTGTACCGTGTTTCTGCTTTTATCTCGGTAAGGTAGGTGTACATTATCTTGGGTATCGAATTTTTTACACAACATAAAAAAGTTTTCTCTTTGTATTTTCGATTTGTAGACCAAATTTCATAGTTCTAGGTTCAATAAGAAGCAAGTCTTTACTTATGGGGTACAATTGCTTTCCCGTGGGTGTACAGTGTCATGGGTATACGCAATTTCTTCAGATTTTTCACCTTCGTTCGGCGACACTTTCATCACATCTCGTGTGAATTTAGTAGCCCCATTTGACGTTATATGTAAATTTGCAGCTCATATGTGACACACAAATGACATCAGCCATGTGAGCGCTGCTCTGATTGGCTGCGGTCTGCCCCGATCACGGCATCGATTTTTGTTATAGAACGCTGAGCACCCACTATTTATTCTCTACATTCACGTACACTGCTGTATATTACGTTGGTCTTACTGCCTGACTTAGTAAGTGTCTCGCTATTTTTAGGTAATGAATAAATTATTAATTTACTTTTTGAAATAAAAATTTGGTTTTTGGTTTTTAGCACTCATGAATAGGTTAATTATGTCCGACACTAATAAATTTACAAACGCCTTGTTGTAGTTAAAGTCACTCAACCACTTCGAATTCAAAATTGAATGCCTTTTGTGTAAATAGAATGAACTTGATAAATGAAGTGTTTGCACTTATAAGTTGATGCAGAAATTTTAGTGGAAATGATTAATTTAACTCACTGGTTAAAAAGATGTCATTAAATAAAATGAATTGATGCAATATTGCAGTAATAAACAAATTCTGTCACTACGCCACATTTGAACTAATTATGAATTGTTATTGTAGGCATTTAAATTCCACTTTCTCTACGTATTTCACTAGAAAAATAATTGCGCATGAAACTGCGGGGGCAGATATTAAATAATTAAGGTTTCAAAATTCCACATTAATTTATCATGTGTTTTGCGTAGACCGCTAGACACGACATCGAATTGTTCATTTCTTCCAATTCAAATTCTCAGATGTGATGGAGGCAATTTAATTCAGAACAAATTATCAAGTTATAAATTTACTCAAGAAAAGTCTTCAAATTGTCATTTGATCGAAAACAAGTCAGGATAGCACCCTTCAACCTCACGCAGTTTTATATCCTTTATCATTGAACCTTTTTGAAACCGCGATCACCAATGTTGCGCGCGGCGTGTGTAAAAACAAGACAAAATTTACCAATAAAAAATACGTAATTTGAACGTTTATTTACCTCTACCAATTCATCTAGCCCATGCCCCCACTCTAAGTATTTACCCAGCTTTTAATGAGCTTTGTACAATTCAAGTTTTGAAACTGCTTTCACATAACCCAACATTTCAAGTTTGAAAGTTACGTTTGAAAATTTACGAAATTTTTTTAGAATTACTTAGCTTTATTGCACGATTTTCAGAATATCAGAAACATGTCCATATAGTTTCCAACTTGTATTGTTACAAAACCGATTATTGGAACTGCACAGTTTTACAATTTCCGTTTCAACTAACAGTCATACAAGCTACTTCAAACTTACGTATTTCCATGAGTTAATTTAAAAATTTTAGGTACGAAGCTCAAGCTTACAATTTGCTTAAATATCAATTGTAATACTCGGAATTACACACTTGCACACACAAAATCGCTCAGTTACGAAGTTCATGTTTCTCATTTGCCTTGAAACAGTGACATGTATACATTTAGAGACTACTGAAATAAAATTTTACAGGGAAATCAGTTCCAACGGAAACTAAAATAATAAAATTGGGCTTAGTTCAATTTCTGGTAGATGGCAGAGCCTACAGTTCAATTGAACGTAACTTACACGACCATGAAGAACAGAAGCACAAGTTTTACTACCGTGGCTTGTAAATCTCGTCTCAGGAGGGCGCGATTCGCACCCGCTTTTTCCGGGCTGTACATAGCTGTGCTGGAGAAGCCAAAATTATATTCGGTGCTACTGTAGCGTGAGGTTTACCGTCATATATCGCTTACCATGGTGCAGTTTGAGAAGTACAAAGTACAATAAGTATTTATTGCTGAATTAAATGTATGGAAACAAGTAATCTGAATAATATTCTGCAAGTTCCTTCCTTAGTTCCTTAGTTAGTCCGTCTGTTACGCTTTTGTCTGAGTTTGCAGTATTAAGGGGGCTGAAGTATTGAGTGTAAAATTGAGAGATACTTCTACATGCATTGATATGTTTATTGGTTTGGGTAGGTGGTTATACGTTATGTTGGGTTAGGGTAGTATAGAATAGGTTAGTATAGGATAGGTTACTATAGGATAGGTTAGGATGGGATAGGTTAGGACAGGATAGGTTAGGATGGGATAGGTTACGATAGGATATGTTAGAATATGTTAGGTTAGGATTTGTTAGGTTAGCATAGGTTGGGTAATGTTAGCGGAATTCTTCCACGGATCCACCTTGCTTAAGGGAAGAGTTCCCTCAAAATGTGGAATTTTGTGGAGATATTGGGTTTTAGCTGCAATAGGAAGGGAAAGATGTCAGGTACATCCTGTGAAAAAATGAAGTTCGTACGTTCATTGGTTCGTCCGCTACGGGGGTTTGAAGTATGGGTGGGAGAAGAGGAGGAAGTGATATTTTATCATGTTACACCTCCCCCTTGGCACTTTCTTCACGGTTTGACGTTGCTATGTCATCTTCTATGTCTCTTTATCAATGTATAATGATTTCAAGGGTCCTAGCTGACCCAATAAAAAACAATAAAAAAAATTTAGATTGTTTATATATCTTTGTTTACCTGTTTTGCCTCATTTTGGAGGATCGGAATGTAGCGTTTTCAAACTGTATCTCCTCCTACAGTTTTTGAGCTACTGTGATGATTTTGATGTCATTGGATGCGAAAAGACGTGGGCATTCTAAAAATTGAATGGCAGTTTGGAAATTCATTCTCGATCGAAAGTTGTGACATAATGTATGAAATTTCACGAAAAAAGACCTTTTATTGAATTTTTCGATTTTTGCAACTTCAAACTAAATTTTAGAGAATGCAATGTTATTTTTTATTATCTACAAGTATTTCTGCATATAATGACACTAAAATCATCACTCTAGCTCAAAAACTGTAGGAAGAGATACATTTTGAAAACCCCACCAAAATCTCGTTTTCTATGAATATCTCGTTTTCTATGGGGAAAATGGCATTTTTTCACGAATGGCAAATGATTCCAAGTTGCATTTCCTATCTGTATACCAAATTTCATTATTATAGGTTCAATAATAAAGAAATTTTTTTAAAAGGGGACTCTTATTTAACGATGACATTGTCCTTGCAATTTCCACGGGTCCGCCTAGTATCCCTTAACAATCTAGCTTAACCTTATCCCACGTTATAGAGCTAGCTAGAGGTAAATCTCATCCCATAGTGTGGTAGACCTCTCTCTATAGCAGCACCTTGTATTCTCGTTTCCTTTAGCCTTGAATTGTTATTTGATGTTCAAATTGCGGGCAATCGTGGGCAGCAGAGGATGGCCATATTGACCAAAGTAGAATGAAGTCATTTAAGAAAACTGTAGGCAAATACGAACCGCACGACATGAGTTTCGCGACAAGTATTTTTCAACAAGTTGGTAAAATGAGCGTGGGATTAATGCTGCAAAGTTAGTGGGAGGACTATTGTTACGAAATCCGGATATCGTCCGGAATGCATGATATCATATTTTATGGTGGTAAAATTAGCGGCATTCCTATGTGTATGCGCTCCGGAATAAAAACAGATTGGGAATACCTTCATACGGTGAAGAATGGTGATGCAAATTGGCGGCGGGAATTAAGCACTCTTAGTAAATAATAAATCGGGAATAGTTCCGATGTTCAATGAGGGTAAACTCATAATTCAAATCAAACTATACATACAACAGGCCTAGACACTTGCATTTTCACTTTTTTTATTTTTATTTTTGAAATTGAAGTGCGTCGTTGTAATTTTTCTTCAAAATTTGTTTTATTAAGTCGGCATCAAAAAAATGCAGATTCAAAACATTTTACTGAAAAATACTTGGCATGAAGAAATATGAAAGGTATCGAAATCCAAAAGCTATGATAATTATGAGATTTGTTATATATGATGAAGGCGAGGGAGTATATGATGAAGGTGATGATATATATGATGAAAGTGAAGGAATATATGCTGAAGGTGAGGGAATGCATGATGAAGGTGAGGGAATATATGATGAAGATGAGGGAATATATGATGAAGATGAGGGAATATATGATGAAGATAAGGGAATATATGATGAAGATGAGGGAGTATATGATGAAGGTGAGGGAATATTTGATGAAGGTGAGGGAATATATGATGAAGTCAGATGAGAAAGTTTGGGTGACGTAGATTTGATCTTCGAATGCTTTGCAACGCTTCGAAGTGAGCATCAGATTTCATTCACTAACGATCTAACTGAAGAATAGCGTTCAAACGAAAAGCTTGATTTTGTTGATGATTTTCTTTCGAACGACATCGGTAATTTATGCGAGCAAGCAAGCAAATGTTTCAAATGCATTTTTGAAATAGTTGGAGAAATTCAAAATCAAACAATACCACGAACAAAATTGACGGCGGGGGTTCCAGATATGTTCAATATAAAAGAAGATAACACAGCGAAACTCTTTTCATTGGAAAAATTACGACTGGTAATTTATTCATTTCATTGACGTCACTGCGACGTGAGGAAACCATACGGTAAACATATAAATCATCCCGCATCCTGATTTAAATCATGTCTGTGATTAGACGCAGGATTTTTCCATACAGACACGAAAAAAAGTCACTCTAAATAAAATAGAACGGCAGCATTGACGTCAAACTTAATTTATTGGAAGCTCAACCGTCGTTGAGAAGATAAAAGTTAATTGGGATTATGTATCGATGGGACGCAACCTTTGTTAGCGACCACCTGACATTGGGGAGACCTATTGTTATTGAGTTATTATTGTTATTGTTATTATTGAGAGTATTTCTGCTTAGCTGCCTCGTGGGTTGTAGAGGGAACATAAATGGGGTCAGGGAGGGCTCTGAAAATTTTGGTCATTTAACTCAGAGTTAATTCTAGCTTATGTGTCCTAACTTTCACAACGTCTTGAAATAACTATGATTAGCGCCCAAAAGAGCATATCAAAGGTTGTAATTATTTTTTCTTTTCACGGTAGTGATGTGATTGGTACTATTAATTGATTAACTTAAAAAACTACTTATATTGTTTCCCCGCAAGCGGACAGTATTTTGTTTTGAAACAGAACATGTCTACCGGCATCTAGTGAAATCTTCAACTGATCAATGCATTTATTACCGACTATAAGTGGAATAATTTTTCTCTACAGAATGAGTTAACCTAATCTATTCAAAGAAAAAAATTATTTTACCCTAACTGTTTAAACTTGAAGCTGGACTGATTTTGAGTGTCCGTATACTAAAAGTAAGGTGCGTATCAGCAAAAGAAAACTGTCAACCAAAAAATATCTGCCCAATTTTTTGGTTTTCGGTTTTAGTATTGACGAGAGTGTGCGAAAAATTCAAGTTTCGGTCTAATACTGACCTGCACCGAAAAAAAGAAATTCTATTACAGCCTGTTTCAAAAATTTAGTTTTTTGTAACCACACTGGACATGTGTAATTATAAATAAATATTTCATTATGTTTTACAAATTTTTATACATATTTCATTCAATTCATGCAGCTTTCCTCAAAATTTTTAAAAGATCTGATTTCTTCTATACTTTCCCAAGCATCTTCTATATATTTTAATATAAGTCAATTCATGCCTCCTAAAAATTCAAATACTTAAATTTCGCATTTCCTAAGATGAAAAAATTATCCATATTTCTGATAAACAACACACGTTATAAGATATGTTCTATCTTACGCTAAAAAAAGAAACCCGGTTGTATCGTTCAGTTCATAAGTTTTAACTTTGAGTATTTTTTTGTCGCCTGGCTTATTGTCTTTCAGAGTTCTTTAGTGAGTATTTAAACTAATAAGTTGTGTTTAAGCTCCAATAATATATGATATGAGTGTGCATTTACACCTCCAAAACGTCACTTGAAAATCTTCTTTCTGCTCATGCCTAACTCGGCGGTTTTCAATATTTTAGTCCGTTCAACGAACGCTTAGCTAACTTATATAAAAAGGATTATGGTATTGAATCGCCAGTGGAAATGGCTTCGCTCACACTTTATTACTGATACCCGCGAAAGTCCGGCAAATTCGAATAACTTCATAGCGGTTCATCACCCAGCTCCTGCAGAGTATTTTGTTGAACTGAATAAATTTATCAAATTTCATTTAAACTCGCTGAATAGAGATCAGACTTTAATTATCATATACCAGTTCATAATCCCTCACCATGAAACAGAAGGGCAATGAATAATTCTCTTACAGTTCATATTTTCTCCCAATAAAATAGAAAAAATGAATAATTTTGTAATTTTTTATAATCACTTCCCAGCCAACCGTTCACAATTGAATAATGCTGCAATAATTCCCAATGCTTCAAAAAAAAAACGAACTGAATAATTCTAGAACAATTTTTAATCACTGCCCAGGAAACCGATAAAAAGCTAATTATGGTATATCAGTTCATTATCTTTCCCCCAGAAGAGAACCACAAAATTGAACACCCTACACCAGCTCTTAGTCCCTACTCCAGAAAAGAACCACAAAATAAAACAATAATATACCAGCTCTAATTCCTCCCCCAGAAAAGAACCACAAAAGAGAACAATCATACAACAGCTGTTATTCCTAACCCCAAAAAACAACCACAAAAGAGAACAATCCTACACCCGTTGTTAATCCCTACTCCATAAATCTACCACAAAAGAGAACAATCAGACAATAGCTGTTATTCCCAACCCAAGAAAACAATCACAAAAGAGAAGAATCATACACCAGTTGTTAATCCCTACTCCAGAAAGCAACCACAAAAGAGAACAATCATACAGCAGCTGTTATTCCCAACCCGAGAAAACAATCACAAAAGAGAACAATCATACACCAGTTGTTAATCCTACTCCAGAAATCAACCACAAAAGAGAACAGTCATACAATAGCTGTTATTCCCAACCCGAGAAAACAATCACAAAAGAGAACAATCATACACCAGTTGTTAATCCCTACTCCAGAAAGCAACCACAAAAGAGAACAATTCTACACCAGCTGTTATTCCCAACCCGAGAAAACAACCACAAAAGAGAACAATCCTACACCAGCTGTTATTCCCAACCCCAGAAAAGAACCACAAAAGCCAGCAAGAGAAAAGCCAGCTGCCAAGCGTTGTAATTATCCTACAGTTCATATTTCCTAACCATAAAGCCGGAAAACTGAATTACTCTATAACCGGTGATAGTCCCAGCATAGGAAACCACACAAAAGAATAATTGTACATCAATCAATTACCCCTTTCCAGAAAAGAAGCACAAAAGAGTAATCTCACACCAGCTCCTAGTCCCTCCCCCAGAAAAGAAGCGAACCACTGAAGCCACCATGAGACCAGAGCTGCCAAGCGTCGCCGTTGCGGTCGCCGTCTTGCTGGTCTGCGCCGCGCCTGCCGCGGCCGATGCCATCGGACGGCTGGAGGTGAGCGACGAGCGTTTGTGGCGCTGCTGTACTGAATAAAATCCTATTTTATATTAATTTAGATAAAATTAATTTTTATTTAATAGAATGTAATTTCGTAGGAAACATATTTTTGTTTTTCTGCGTGCGTATATTTCGTCTACTAGTGCATGTGTGCCTGTGTGAGAATACGTCAATGAATGAGAATGGTCCATTCAATTCATCTACAAAGTCGGCTCAATTAGAGAAGAAAAATAGTCAAAGATGATTTTAAATCAGTCGAAAAATTCAGACTTGAAAAAAGCTAACTCAGTGAAAGAATGGTTGTAACTAGCTATAGTTTACTAGAAAGCTACTACTACAGGCGCTAAACTCAGTAGACTACAGGCGCTAAACTCAGTGAATCATCAGTTGCTGGTGTCAAAACTCAGTCAAATATTGGCTGCATAGCAGTAAATACAGTAAACCAATGAGTGGGTGAAACTAGAGCTGCCAGACCTGAGGCCCTGAACCTAAATGTCATTCTTTAAACCACACAAAATCAATTGCTAAACATTAACCCACAGAAAGCTGATTCAAGCATAAGGGACCGGACGTTTGCAATGGCTGACCATCTGTTTTGATGACGTTTTTTCTTCAGTTAGAGACACATTTATTTTCTCGTACTAGCAAAGTACTGAAAATTGGGTGCGGTGATATAGCAACAGATTCGGAAATTCCCCCAAAATTAATTCAGCGGTCTTATGAAATTAAGCCCAGTTTAAAAGTACCCTGATGATAGTATGCCTCGTGAACCTGAACGTGATCTGGTTCAAATCAGATCAATCATATTACAGATAGTGACTGATATCAAACCCAGCCAACCCGATACTTGCGAATGAAAAGGGCTACAAACGAATCAATTAAAATCCCGCTTTTATTCTCACGCAAATTAACATTGATATCCTCCCAGAAATAGCATGCTTTACATTATCATTTGTTTCCAGGCACTGAAGCATCGCTCAGAGGACCTTAGCGATCATCGAACTGTTGAGCACCGAGGTATGTTATTTGGCTGCTGTTTTTTTTCAATTTCTCGTAACTACAAATTCTCACCGAGCAGAAAATCTCAACGTTTTGTAATTACGTTCTGAAGAAACTCAAATTAATCAAAATTCACCCATTTTCTCAGGTAGAATTAACTTAAATGTTTCGTTTTATGTGAATAAGAACAATTAATTTGTTCTCGTGCACGTTTTTTCTACTACACACAGGACAAAACTTTTCTTTATTCCCATCTTTCGATGATTTTGTCATAAGATTTGGCGTAAAATTCTGCATCACATACAAAACGTATTTAATGAAAAGAATAAAAATTCAACCGCTCTTCCATGCAAGTTCGAAATAGAGGATTGAACTTGACGTACGTTGCGTGTGCTCAAAAATATATCGGACTGATTTCAGAGATATTTATTTGATAGTACGAAGGTGTTCCCATATTTGGAGTATTAGATACCAGATTAATGGAACGCGCAAGAACTTACGAACTTACTTGCGAACCGTAAGAATTTGTGAACCTTAAGAACTTACCAACCGTAAAAACTTGCAAAATGTAATAACTTGCCAACCGTAAGAATTGGTAAATGTTTGGGTGAATTTCATTTAAAAATATGGGCTGCAAAAAACATTCGTACCGAATTCAAAAACATATAGAGCAAATGCAGTTGTGGGTATGCAAGAGCATACATTCTTGGTAATTTCGATTGTGATTTATTTGAGATGAGAGACTCAAGATTTGATTGTCATCTTCGGCGCGTAAATTGTAATAATTTCTGAACAGACATTTAGTATTTTCATTGAGTGATCTCATGCAATCATTTCATTTTAGTGATTTGCATTTAGTCTTCAACTAATGATCATGCCATCATTCAACTAATGATCATGTCATCATTCAACAAATTATCATCTCATCATTCAACTAATGATGTCTCCGTGGCACAGCGTGCTCTCCGTGGCACAGCGGTTAAGGGATCGAACTTGTATGCTGGAAGTCGCGGGTTCGTTCCCAGCGCTGGCGCGGAGATTTTCCCCGTTGGGTATAAGGGAAAGCTCAAGCACAATACCCCACTCGACCCAGGTGTCGGAAATGGGTACCGGCTTTACGGGGGAACCGTCATGGTGTCCTATATATAGGGTTAGTTATAAGACATTTGAAAAACCAATGCTAAGATCCTATGTATCAGGCTTGGTTGGAAATAAAGCATCCCAAAGATGCCGATGTTAACCTAACCATGTCATCATCAATCTCTCTACCCTCTAACACCCGAATGAAAGCGGCTACATCATACCGAACGTCGTCATGTGTTGCATTATGGTGTCGTATTTCATTTTTATGCGCATGTAACGCTTATGTTACGTTTGTGCTACATTCATGTTACACTCATATAACGCTGCGCTAATCTTACACTCATGTTACGCTCATGTTCAGCTCATATTACTCATATGTTACGATTTGATGTGGTTGCGTCTATGTTATGCTAATGTTACACTCATGTTACTCTCTAGTTACCCACATGTAACATTCATTTTATATTCCTGACATACTCATGTTACCCTCATGTTACGCTCATGTTACCCTCATGTTACACGCATGTTACGCGCCTGTAACCCTCAAATTACCCTCATGTTACGCTCATGTTACCCTCATGTTACACGCATGTTACATCCAAGTTACGTTCATGTCTCACGCTTTTTATATACATGTTACACTCATGTTACAAGAATGTATCATCTATGTCACACTCACACAGTAAATTTTCAGCCAATAATTGTGATTCCAAAACGAACGCCTTTGAAATTTTTGATATTTTTCAGGTCTGCTCGACTTTCTGATAAACTGCGAAGGAAAATGCCTGACCGAAAATTACAAGGTACTGCACCGGGAACTTTTTCCTTAGTGAACAGAGCATGGTTTTGTTGCTTGCTTATTGGCTGCCGAAGTGCGATTTGCTCAGATATATTCTTCCTACAAATAAAGGTTCTATTCTAATTGCTAAAATAAGGACACAATCGAAGCATTTTAGCATTTAGGTTAGCGTAATTAATCTGCCATATTAAAAGTTTTATTTAAAAATATTCTATGTTAAAATTGTCTTTGCAATTCATCAGTGGTTTTGCAACATAATTTCTTTATTGAATATTCATAGACACCACATGCTCGGAAAAACTTTCCATGGCTCCGCCTTTTCAGTAGAAGATACACAATCATATTTGTCCTCCGATAGTGATTTGTCAGTTACTTGTGATGCCATGAATTCTACTCGTGAAGCCAGGAATTCTACTTGTGAAGCCAGGAATTCTACTCGTAAAGCCAGGAATTCTACTTGTGAAGCCAGGAATTCTACTTGTGAAGCCAGGAATTCTACTTGTGAAGCCAGGAATTCTACTTGTGAACCAGGAATTCTACTTGTGAAGCCAGGAATTCTACTTGTGAAGCCAGGAATTCTACTTGTGAAGCCAGGAATTCTACTTGTGAAGCCAGGAATTCTACTTGTGAAGCCAGGAATTCTACTTATGAAGCCAGGAATTCTACCTATGAAGCCAGGAATTCTACTTGTGAAGCCAGGAATTCTACTTGTGAAGCCACGAATTCTATTTGTGAAGACAGGAATTCTACTTGTGAAGCCAGGAATTCCATTTGTGAAGACAGGAATTCTACTTGTGAAGACAGGAATTCTACTTGTGAAGCCAGGAATTCTACTTGTGAAGCCAGGAATTCTACTTGTGAAGCCAGGAATTCTACTTGTGAAGCCAGGAATTCCATTTGTGAAGACAGGAATTCTACTTGTGAAGCCAGGAATTCTACTTGTGAAGCCAGGAATTCTACTTGTGAAGATAGGAATTCTATTTGTGAAGCCAGGAATTCTACCTATGAAGCCAGGAATTCTATTTGTGAAGCCAGGAATTCTACCTATGATGCCAGGAATTCTATTTGTGAAGATAGGAATTCTATTTGTGAAGCCAGGAATTCTACTTGTTAAGCCAGGAATTCTACTTGTGAAGCCAGGAATTCTACTTGTGAAGATAGGAATTCTATTTGTGAAGCTAGGAATTCTACTTGCGAAGCCAGGAATTCTACTTGTGAAGCCAAGAATTATACTTGTGAAGCCAGGAATTCTACTCGTGAAGCCAGGAATTCTACTTGTGAAGCCAGGAATTCTACTTGTGAAGCCAGGAATTCTTCCCAAAATAAATACAACGACTTTTGACAACACAATCATAGAACACACGGTATAATACATGCGAGGGCTGTTTCGATGCCCACACTAAATATCGTAAAAAGTGTTCATCTGGTGTGGGACGGTTACTGTTGGTCATGAAAGCATTTTTAACAAGCGGAGTTGACTGGGATGGGTTGAACTGAAGTTCAGTATTAAACTCAATTTTAAAGTCAATTATAGATAGCAGTTTCAAGACAACGACATTTACCAGGTAGAGGTTTTATTTAACTTTGCCTAGGTATTCATATGTCAGGTTGGTGCAAAAGTTGTTGGCGTTTTAGAAGAGAAGAATTCAAAATTATCAAAATTAAGATTATGTCTATTTCTATTACTGACTTATAATATGAGTAACTTACACCTCTTTTTTCTGACTATCAAGGAATTATTCATATTTTTACGCATGATTTGCACACATGTTCAATCCAACTAAAGAACATAAGTAGAAGCTCAAGGATGTTTATGCTATGAATACATTCTCCATAAATGACCAGTTTTTCATTCTCAAAATTGTGCGTGCAAATCGGCAAAAACTTTCGCACCAACATAAAAAATTGAGTTTGTTACTACCAGCCGGTCAGCAGCATTATGAAAATTCTCTCCGTGTACACCGGCGGCGCACATCGCAGTCAACGTTTCAAAGAAAGATGTCCTTACTCTTTTGTATTCGAGGTTTACCTGGGATGAAAAGCTCAGCTTTTGAACAATTAGCTAGTACAACACAGACGTCCAGCGTTAGGAGTTTACTTACTCCAAGTGATGAAGTTCCATCCAACTGATGTAACTCCAAATGATATTATTCAGCTTACTTGTTTATCTGTTTACTTAGGAGCCCAGAGCCCTGAACATGTATATTTGCAGCAAGTAAATCGACGTCTGCAATCAATTTGACTCAATAGCTTTAATGCGTCTCAACTCTAACATGTTCTAAAACATGTCTACAACGACTGAAAACAAGTCATATTGAACATTAATTGGCATGTGAGCTGCAGGAATATGAATTTCTAGAAATGCATAGGCAACTACACAAAATACACATTCGCCTAAAATGGAATTATAAGTATTATACGCACTCTTCTTTATTCTTTCAGATCGGCACGTGGCGTCATTGGTGTTTCTCGTTAGAAACACCTCTTGAGTCAATTATTTATCCCGGATCTTGCCAGTGTTGCGTAAAGACGGCATTGTTGGGTGCGACCACTGGCACCGCCCCTCCTACTGATGGACCAACTGATGGCCCAACTGATGGACCAGCTGATGAAACAACTGATGGACCAACTGTTGGACCAACTGATGAACCAACTGATGACCCACCTCAAGGATCACTTGATGAAAACGTACCCGTGGATCAAGGAAAAAAACCTCTCGGTGGATTTTTAGGCTGAATAACGAGTTGATGAACTGGTGGACCAACTGGAGGATAAATCGGTGAACAACTGATGGACCAACTTTTTGAACAACTGGTGGAACAACTAGTGGACCAATTGATTGTCCAATGAGAGAACCAACTGGAGGACTAATTGGAAAAACATTTATAGTATTGTCGTCGGCCTCACAGATTGGCTCATTCGCTGTCATTAAAATCTAAAGTACGGTAGTTCCCGTCTACTTATTCCAAGCAAGGGCTAGAGAAACATTAATTTTTTCCTTTCAACTTAAATGAAAATAAAAACTGCAGAATTTTTTGCCTCTCATTACCTGTTCCAACCTCGTATAGTTTGCCATGATTGGGGGCTAATTACCCCGGCTAAATCACCCACTTTCTGAGGCAAATCTCGCGTAAAGTTTAAATCGCCCCAAATTTTGCATAGAATTTAAGTGTCGAAACATAGAGCGCTGTTCACTCCCAGGTGGTCTCGGTTTTTGGGAAAAAATAGAATATTCCACCTTAATTAACACTTTGACTGCGGCAGGTAAAACTGAAATTTAATATTCAACTCAAACTTAAAGTCAATTGTATTAAATTATGTCGAGAGTAGCAAACATACTCTAAATCATACTTTCATTTGGTTTTCATTTAGTATTCATGAAAATTGAGTTTTTTACGTGGTCGATCAGCAGCATCATGAAAATCTCCTTCGTGTACCACCGCCAGGAATTGACGGTGGCTCACGTCGCAGTCAAATTGTTAATCAGTCTCGGAATTCGTTTTATTTACCTCTTTAGTAAGAGTCGATCTGGTAAGTCTCCGTAAATTATAAATATGGCGTAATTTTTTGCGATATTATATGAAACCAACCTGGATTTCGAGACTCTTTGCATATTGAAAAAGTGATATAATTAACAGAAATTATCTTCTATTACCGCCAGTTTCTATTGAAACGGATTTATCTAGATAAAAAGTAAATGAATTCAGATTAGGTAAAACAAATTCGACAACCCAAATCTGTTGGGCAAGTCCTAAATTAGTGACGAAATCAGTTTACCTCAAAGTCATATCTAAAATTTTTCATTATATTGCTTAACTTCAATGACAGAGTTGAGACCGTGGCTAACATTGCGCACTCAGTAAAACTCATTTTTTATTCTCCAAAACCATTTGCGTTTTCTGAAGGCTGAACGACTAACGGAGACTGTCTTTTTTTCTTGCACTCAAGCCAATTTACGTTAAAACAGATTGGTTTGGTTTAGTAATATGTGAAGCAACATTCGCTTATATAAATTTGACATCCATTCCAGCATTTGTGTCTGAACAAAGAAAAAAAGAAAAAGAAAAACACTTTATTTCCAATAGAGATGGTACGAAGTACCATCATTGGTTTTTAAAATATCTTAAAGTTAATATACTTAGATGATACACACACATGAGTATTGTAATACTCATGTCACTAGTCGAAAAGAATTGATAGAGGGCTATGTACAAGTCCATGATTACTAGCAAACTTATTTGCCTCGAAATTGAGTTCGTTATTAGGCGTTAGAAAATATTTATTTAATATATTGCCTAATTTCCATGACAGCTAGAGTTGAGACAGCGGCTAACATGCACACGCTGTAAAGTAAGTTTTGTAAGAACAGAGAAATGTGACCGTGGACAGAGGATTTAAAATTTTGATATTCCTCTAGCAAATGATTCGTCCGTCGTCAATGCTGGAAATAATGAACATGTTTCTAGTTTGGTTGAGTGGAGTGTAAAAAGTCTTTTAATGGAAATTTTTTGTACCCTGACGTTGAAACAAAAAAGTGTTAGATTTTTGATGATTATATTACCAAAAAATGTGCGTGTCGTATTCATTTTTCATCAGTTGAAACATTTCTTCAAGCTTTTATTGATTGCACTCCCTCGCTTAGCATCACAATTTCGTGTGAACTGTTGAACCTGAAGTTACTTCGAATATTTTATTCAAATGAGAAACAGCGGCTTAGAGTGAATGTCTAAAGTTTAGGTAGCAAAGGTATAGAAGTTACTCAGAAACCATTTTTCAATGCATATTAGCTCCTCTAGTGGGTAAAAATAATTCCCCTCAGGATTCACGAACACATATTCAATCGCATAATTGCAAACATTTCAAAATCATCAGCACCCTCATAAGTTTTATTTTTTCATGATATGTAGAGAGATTTTTCACTACCCAAGCATATTTAACAGAAGCGTAGAGGTCAAATTTAGGTTTGGATGCAATGAAGTAAGACTTTTTAAAAACAAGTTACTTCATAATCTGCGTCTGCGCAAATCCTGCACACGAACGCAGTTCCCACACAGCCGAAGAACGGAAGTGCTCAGTCATTGTCTGTGTATCTCTGACCAGCTCACACACTCGTGGGCGGGTATATTTGTCTTTGTCGGGATAAATTGCACGCTTCAATAGGACTGAAACCCTAATTTTGGACAATTTTGTGTCGGTCTTAACTCGATTGACACAAATTGCCCACGATAGCCAAAGAATACAGAAGCATAGGCGAGAGAAGCTGTTTTTTCCATACCGAGTTCGATTGTTTCAGGATTTATTAGATTGTGCAGAACGTATGGAGCTTATACATACTTGGTATTCTTATCAATATTGCGATGCCAGTGTAAATTTTATAGGCCTACTTGAAGTTGCATGTAAGAATATGAGACCGCTGTTGATATTGTGGATTTACACGCAATATAATGTTGATAATGAACTTTCCGGCATTTCAACACAAGCTAATTTAAGCACTGAAAAATGGGCGGGGACAATACCTACCGTATGATGAGAAGTTGTTTTTCTCTCCAAGCAATAACTTATTTTCCTTTTGGTTCTGTAAGGAAGTCTTACCATTCCTTTTACCAGATTTTTGTTGCAGTACCCAAGTTTCAGTTAAATTTACCAGCGTTCTTCTGTTACATTATAGCAGTCCTTTCTTTAGGTAAAAGAGCTCATTTTTAACGCATGATTACGTAAAGTGAAATAGCTACGTAGCTCATTCCTAAAAAGTCACCAAGATTCCTGTGAATGAAATTCATGTCTTAAACGATTCGATCCTGACGGTACCTCCCCTGTCAAATTAATCTGTGCAGAACCTTTGCGAGAAACCATACTGTCTAAAAATATTTCAGTTAATAGGGAAATATGAGAGGTTAAAAAATTATACGGTAATTAGATGTTACCTTTGCCATTAGGGCAATAATTTAACGATGATTTGTTGTTAAACTTCAATTTCTTGAATTAAAGTTAAGTTCGTGACAGTGTTAAGCAATTGTATGGGCTATGTGTAGCAGCCTGATGAAGACTGACACAATTGCCGTCAAAAATTTCGAATGTCAGTATAGTAGAAAAACCGTGTCAGAAAACCCAACAAAGATTTAATTACCCGATTACCCACGAATGCGTGGGCTGGGCAGAGATACATAGGCAATGACTGAGCACTTCCGCTCTCGGGCTGTGTGGGGACTACGTCCGTGTGCAAGAGACTTGCACAGTCGCAGGAAACGACACCGATTTTACAAACCACTCACATGATTCACGTTACAAATTCCGTGTATTTACAATTATTTGAGTAAAAATGCAACGTACCAGAAAGTAATCTCAGTTAACACCACGCCCTGTTCACACTCAACACCTAATATGTTGTAAAATTTTGCTTTGGAAAATTTGCTTGTTTCGCAAATTATATACCATTGTCTCATCTTCACGAGCCTATTTTCGTTTTAAAAACTGCTGTCTGGTTACATCTGTTACCGTGTTTGATATTACATGTCCTCAAAGTTTTTGATTAAGTCATACAATAGAAATGTGAGTTATATAGTGACACTTGTATCATTTACTGCTACATTTCTCAGCGTTAATTTCATGAAATACATTGTATTTGATTCACATGCGTATATATGTAAGGTAATGCGATTGTATACGAGTGGTTGATGGGATTGTCCATCTAACCAAGATTACTTTCAGTTCTTTTACATTTTCATACACTTTACGAAACATATAAGCATAGTTTTTGCAACAGCCCGGGGGCAAAAGTGCTAAGTCATCGTTCGTTTATTTCTAATCAATCGAGTTCTTCTTCGGAAAGCAGTCCAACTTTAACGTGGTTAGGTTGTTCTTCTTCAATAATAATTCTAACCCCGAAATTCTCATGGCGATGGTGTTGGTTTTCGCACTGCTGACGCTCACATGGCCTACCACAGACGTTCAGTCCACTCTCCCTCGTCATTTTCGTGCTTCAACACATAATGTCCGTACGTTCCGAAGACCGTATAAAAGTCCATTGTCGATCAACTCACTATTTCTTGGTAGAACAGTTTTAACTTTAACGTGGTTAGATTGTTTTCCCGAACTATTCCCTACAATTGAGTCAAATTTTTTATTACTATTGTGTTAGTTTTCGTATAGCTGACACATTTTGCCTACCGCAGACGTACAGTCCACTGTCGCCAGTAGGCACAGAGTGAGGCATTGCCTGACCTGTCCTGAAGGTGTGCTGGGTGCAAGCAAACAAAAAGTTTCGCCTCAACTTAGACCAGAGGTTCCCAACCTGCAGGAACCCCTGGGAGTGTGAGATGATATTCCAGGGGGTGCGAGAAAAGTCTAGGTAAATGATAAGATATTAGCTATACGTTTGCATTTTTATTTCAGGAGTTGCGATGTTCGAGTGAAGTTTCCCAAGGGTGTGAGGTGAGAAAAGGTTGGGAAGACCGTGGGGAGCTGAAACTTTTGAAGCTGATATGATGTACTGAAGCAACTCACGCTATGGTGATTTTGAAGCAGATGCTTCTGTTAAGAAGTTAATTAACTTGAGAATTTGACAAAAAATATAACCAAGTTCACGAAATATTTCGTTCAAGGTATTTTACGTATATATGATAGATTATTAGCTCAACAGACACTTTTTCATTTATTGAAAAGGATATATAATATATAATCAGTCTACCAGTATTGCTTTAAAAGAGAGAAATAACCCGCAAATTTAAATGTTTAATATACTTCGGAAGTATGTGCTGGGTCAGTAATTAGCTATGTCAGCATTTTCTGCGTGTGTGTCAGCTGGACGAATACCAGCACAATTGCCATAAAAAATTAGACGAAATACGAGATCGAGGGAGAGAGCCATTTAACCACGTTAAAGTCAAACTGCTCTCTCAGTTATCAGTGGGATAATCGGAAATACATAAATGATGACTGTTCACTCTCATTCTCGGGCTCTGTGAGAAACAGTGTCTTTGATGCGGGACTTGCCCAGCCTAAAATACGGGCTTTGAATTTAACTAGTCTTTTTGAATTTGCATGCTTCTATAGATAAAATCCATGTTATGAAGAGTTTATGAAAGCATGCAAATGGATTGAAGGCAATCATCGTTAACTAGACTCTCATGTCAGCCTTTCTGCGCAGCGTAAATGCAAGAAATACAATAAATATTAATTGTTAGAAAATACAGCATCGAATGACAAAGATGCTTCACAATATATGCATGAAGCAAAATTTTAGTTGGATGAATTGCGAGGAAATAAATTTTGTTTGATTCATTCGTTTTCTGATTTCCTTAGGCTCTTTTTCAACAGGTCTTTCCTTCCATCAAGCTATTATATTAGCCATTTTTAAATATACGTATTTGCAATGACCCCAACACCTCTGAGGAATAAACTATAATCCAAAATTCAAATTCAGAAACATGCAGACTCAGGCATACATAGTTAAAAACAGGGGCAACGAGGTAATAGAAATTGCGGGACTTCGTGGCCACTAATGCGACTCATCGAGGCGACAAACCATCTTGCGACAGCTAATCCACATATCGATGTCCATCTAATGCTTCATCGACCGCTCTTTACGGAAATGTCAACAGCCAATTTCGGAAATTTGAAATTTTCTAACCGCTACACCTTCATCAAGGTCCAAATCAACCGCAAACAACAGACAGGTAAAATGACTGATCGGCGCAAGCTTCCGTTCCAAATGCAAAATCAGGAGCTAATGGGAGGAAATTCTCCACAGGAAAATGAAGAGAGAAAACAGAAGCTATGAATCGAAAATTTAAGAGAAAAAAATATAGTTTGCATGCCCATATCACTTAGCATTACAGAATTGGCATCACAAACGAGTTTTGAACATGAAAGGATATGCATGTTCCCTTGAGCATTAGTATGACGTACAGTTAAGTAACACTACCATTTATAATGTTATATTTTCGAGTATAAGATATGTGAATAAATTGTGTAAGCCCAGAGTGACTTAAGTTTATTAATTCAGGTCTACTTAGCTGACTGAGTAAGCCCTGCACACGGACGCAGTGCCCCACACAGACCGGATGTGTTCAGTCAATGTCTGTACATCTCTGACCAGTTCACATGACCGGTGGGGAAGCAGTTAAGCCACATAACGGCTGCATTGCTTGTCCTGCAGCTAGGTTAAGCCAAAAGATAATTTAAATTATTTTAATGGCAATGGAGTCGGATATCAAGTAGCTGACCTATATTGCCCACAAAAGACAAACATAGAGCCCAACAGACGTACGTTACCGCTAGTAGATTCCAAGTCACAGCCTTACCTGTAGGCAGTTTGGTTTTCTTATTTTCGTTCGTACCCTGTAGGAACGATAGATATAACCAGCATAGACCGGGGCGGACCACACACACAAACACATCAAAACCCAGACGCTCACACTCCTACACACACTCCCACACCCACAGACACACATATACACATAGACATGCAGTGCACACTTATAAAAATAACCACAATTAGCCAACACAATCAGATACACCATCGTCTCAAATCACAAAACGATATGACACCATTACCAAATACCAAATAAGAAGGTAACCTTAGCCCATATTTACAGTTCAAAAATCATTCCACAGACGGTGATCTCTCAAATTTCGACACGTATCTAAGAGACATCAGTTCCACACTGAATTTGGAAATTAACTTTTCTCTCGGAGAACTTTCATGGCGTATATCCGAATAACTGAAGATATGCGCTGCCGGAGCAGAGCTTTGAGGGGTAACTAACATTTTTCATGAGTATCACAACCTCAACAAATCAATCAGATCTACTCTTATAAAATGACTACACCAATCACAATTCAACCAATAAGTTCACCAATCACTTCCGAACCAAACAAAACTATTATAACCAACTCAACCCAACCTAAACTAATCTAACCCAACTTAGTCTAAACAAACGTAACACAAGCAATTCTATCCTCACATGACTTTATAACCTCATGTATCCAATTTTTGGGTCTCATTTTTCACCACTCTTATTGTATTCCATTTAACTTACCATCCATCCCCTGTTTCTCATCAATTTACACAAAGTCATTCAACCTATCCTACTCAAAATTATATAGCTTCACCTAAATCAAAACTTAAAATTACATAAATCCCTAATATGAAGTGCGACTGAAACTTTCTTCACAATATTACATACAGAATCCTGGGAGAATGACATTTTAATATTAAATCATGAATTCACCTAAGGTCAAAAATGCTTACAAGACTATAAATATGTTCGTTCATTCTACCAGAATACATTACATGTTACCTATAACTAATTTAAATTACATGAGCCTCATTCCAAATTTTAATTATACATGCGGTTCAAAAATAAATGAAATTCTACCAAAGCTATTTCAAATTACGCCAAAGCCTGACGTAGCGAAATTAGGCTTCCCATAACCCCCAAAAATTGCCACCTCAGACATCAAAATACATTACTCACCTGCATAAGCGAGAAATAACCTTGCGTTCTTAAAATTCATTTCAAACCTTCAAGAGAAAACATGAAATATCCACCAACTTCGTGTCACATCCAATTACTATCAATACTTTTTCAAATTAACCACAAGAACCAAATGTATTCTTGTTCTCACGAATAAATCACGTGAATGAGCTGTACATTACCATACATCAGATAGCGTCGCAGTTATTCATGCAGAGCCCTTAAATAATCCAATCCTTCTCCAAACTATAACAAACAACCATAAATCCTCAATAAAATATAAATCATCACCAAAATAAACAAACATCGCAATACCACATCAAAACGAAAGCTAATTCTCGTTTCATACAACAACATCGACACCTGTTCATCTTCATTGGGTTCATAATGATGGAACGCGCCGTCGCGCGGTCACATTCAAGGGTTGAGAAAATTGAATCTAACTTCTCGAGCCGCTCAACGAGTGCTACGCACCTCGTTGAGCGGCATAATTGCAGCTCTGATATTAGTCATACTCGAAAGGCACTGCATTCACCTTCGAATCACTTTGAAACTCTGAAAAATGTCATTTCTGTCTCATTTTTACCCATTTCCAGTGTAGTTACCCCCTACACTTTACTAACGGCCTTAAAGGTATCAGTGTCTATTGTTATGAAAGTATTATCTCCAGCGATTTTCGTCTTCCTTGCGATTTTGCATTGGAAATAGCATTTTAGTATCCCTCAACTTTTGTTTAACTCTTCCTACATTTTCCACATGCTTGGTCATTGCACAAGTCGAAATGTCCGAAATTGCCTCAAAAATAGTTCACAACACGTTCCACTGACGAAATAACGGATCAAACATTTAACTAAACTCATTTCCCCATATATCTAACAATCATGAATAAACATAATTCATTCACGAACATTGACACCCTGCTTT
This sequence comes from Morinoia aosen, assembly GCA_030386875.1. Lineage (NCBI taxonomy): Eukaryota > Metazoa > Arthropoda > Malacostraca > Amphipoda > Talitridae > Morinoia > Morinoia aosen. Next base: position 21,854,969 of record CM059570.1, read on the forward strand.
TCATTCCGCTTCATATGAGCCCAAAATGAATTCGCTAGCTCATTTCAAAGTACCCTTAATCGTAAATTGAAACATGCATAGAAATTGTCGAAAATTACTCATTCACCCTAAAATATCGATAGGTCAGTTCTCAAAATGTCAGCATAAACAGACATACATATGTACATTGTATCAAAATTTCGAACATCTACCTGCAATGCACAAAAAATGATATGCCTAATTCAAACTACACTCCATTGATAACCGCGTTCACCAATGCATCATCATTTACAATGAAAGCAAACCCATTACCTATCAATATAACTCAATATCACTTTCCCCACACGAAAAAAATTGCTATCGCCTCCCTACATCACGCCGCACGCTTCGTGCAAACTGCTACCATGATCTAAGTGAAATGAGTGATTTGTCGAACATCAAAATTCAATTTTCTTTCCAAGAAGAGACATTGTGTATCTCAAAATAACTGAAAACATGCACTGCTCCAGGAAGAGCTTTGAGGGGTAACTCAAGTAAGAAATCCTGTTATGCATTTACTCAATATTTACACCTTTAAAGCAAACATTGAAGCAAATACGAAGCTTGACATACATAAAGTGAGTTCTCATTAAAGATTCATTCAAATTTCGGCATCGAAATAAGTGAAATGAGCCATTTCTATAATTTCAATATGAATTCATGTTCGTGATTTCAACCCGTAAATGTTCAATTTACCTCCCGAAAAACATAAAATCGATCCTTCCATCATATTCAATACCTAGAATGGTTTAACACCGCCCAAACAGCTTATCACCATTATCAACGTTCGAATGCGAGTTGTATCACGTCATTAACTTCTTCCAAAAAAAGCTCTTTCATGATTCATGAACTGATAAATTCCCTTCCCTTACCACAAATTTTCCTCAGTAAATCACCTACATGTAGAACCCTTTACAAAGTATGCATTGTTTAGTTCAAGTCAGTACAACAATTTTCAGCGTACACCCCAAAATTACCGAACATATACCGAACCAAAGCAAAGGTTTGATGGGTAACTCAAGTAAAAAATGCTGCTTTTACGTCACTCAATATCTAAGTATATGAGGCAAACATTAAAGTAACAACGAAGCTTGACATACATAAATGAGTTATACATTAATAGTAACGACTTATATCAACAAATAATAACTATTAAGTATCCATCTTGCTTGGTATCCATACCATCAGGGCCATGGCAGTCCGCGTCTTTGAGGAGTAATTGGACCATCGAATAAACCTTTGAGAAAGTAATAAACCTACGAAATGTATAATTTCTCTTTGTATTACGAAATTTGGCGAGTTCTCATCTTTTGAAATTTGCGTATCATGTTCATTTTCATTAGACAATATTAAAAACTTCTTTTCAAGTTTCGTTTCATTAAAGAAACGTGACACTTTCCACTTTTAAAAACTTATGTAATGTTTTTGTATCTATTTCATGAAAACCTCATGTAACACGTCACTGTCCGAAATGACTGCAGTGTCACAGAAGCATGTTATTCTCTTAACAATGACATATAATCAACAAGTATCCCATTTAAATAATTTTCTATTAACTAGAAAGACAATTTTTTTAGGGTTAACAAATCCATTCAAAAAATCAGTTATATATGAGGTCCTTTACTTACTTATTACGATGATGCGGACACTTCAACATTAGTTGTAACATCTTTGTAGTTGTAACATCTTTCACATAACAACTTCTACAAGCAGCAGAAGATTTGAGCCTCAAATTCTGAACCTCAATGAGGTAATGCAAATGGAAATCGAGATGCGTCAAAATTTTCGGGACTTGGAGAAAAATTGATCGTGGATCCGAAATTTTTTTTCCATACCATGACATGTTGGAAGTGAAATAATCCTACCATAAAGTAAATCGCCTATTTTAAACACATTTGTTCTCTATAAAATTTCCTGTGAAACGAATATGAACACTCTAAATTCATGAATTTCGCGTCATGTAAAAAAGTTATAAGAATTTCAAGGTGAAATAAGCCACTTAGAAAGTTGACTTGAGAGTCCTAATAAATTTATTTCAACTCTAAGAACACAGTACAACTCTTAAAAGTACGCAAAACCGCCTAAAATGTCAAAAAAATCAGGAAAAACTTTGAACTTTAACAATTCATTTGAATATAATGTTTCGCAATCGAAAACCACACAGCACCAAGTTCATAAAAATGGGCAGCCATGTAAAACCTTTAAACTCAATAAAGTTCCATTTCAGGCCTCAAATTCAGTCCTTAAAAAAATCGCATTCTGGAGACCTCAACACAAAGTGGCTCGGTACCTATTTTTGCGCTAGATTCGCCAATTTTTCACCATTCTTCCCTAAGGTTTGATGTTTTTTCAAATTTAAACAAAAAGTTGAAGGCCTACAACTTTGAGACACGAGTATCAATCGAAAGATCTCCTCAAGACGCATCTTTGAAGTGATTTTCAGCTTCCTCGAAGGTGAGGAAGTGGGCTTCAGGGGTGAAGGAAAGCCAAAAATGCCCTGGAAAAGTGAAAATAATGTCTCACGCTCAAACAAACCCGAAATTCAACCTGCCCAAGAACTTTTGAATGCACGACAAAAAACCGAGCAGAAAATAGTAAATGAAGTTTTTCGTAGGTCACCCCCATTTTCCTAAAGAACGTTTTGAACGTTTTTTGGTGGTTTTGGGGGTTGTGTTTGGAACCATTTTTTGAGAAAAGTTTCGCTCATGATGAACTATACACTTGATAACTTTGAGAAAAAGATTGAAACTAGGTCGTATCAAATTTTCAAGTCACCAATCAATCAAACAACGTCACAACTGGCGGGTGAAAATGACCTTATAAAAAACGCGTTTTTTTACCTCAACTTTGAAGTTGCACAAATGGTAAACTTTTCAAGCAAACACTCTATAATTTTTTTTTTGAGTACTAAGAACCTTTTTGAACGAGTCCTCAAGGTTTGAGAGCCCCTGGTATTACCGTCAAAACTCAGGACAAACTCAAACCTCACACAAAATTTTCTACAATTTTTAGGAAAACTTTGACCCAAAGTTGTGTCGAAACTTGATCGCTTCGAGAGCCGTTGATTTTATGAGGCTTAGAACTTTTAGAAATGTACGAGCTATCAAAGTTTGAAAGTTCAAAACTGCGTGGTTTTCTCAAAATAATTCTCCAAATTTCGTCAAAAATACCCTAAAAATTTTTCGTCAACTTTGAGGAGCAAAGAGGGATACTTTTTACGAACGGATCGCAAAATGGCAACGTTGGCGTATGCTCCATTGTTTCGTCTACCACATGCTGAAATTAGAGCCGCCTAGAGGCATTCTATGGGTGTTTGGCAGCAGTTTGAAAATGTACCATTTTGGTCAATTTTCGACCTTTGAACCGCCATTGAAGGAAAATTTCTCGCACGATCTGCAAGAAAAAAGCTTAGGTTCATGTCCAGAAGGACTTTTATGTGCCTGCCAAATTTGAAGGCGCTGCGAAGACGCGTTCGAGGGGCTACTCTATAATTTTCCGCAGGTCAGGGGTATACACTCCTTCGGTGATCGCCAGCGCGGCCCCTAGGGTAAGTGGTGATCATCCTCCTTCGAATCGGTGCGCGTGTGTGTCTTGATTTTTTCACCGGAATCTCGCAGAGGGGTCCGCCGGGCGCACAGAAATGAACCAAAACTATTCGAAGGTAAAAAATGGGACCATAGAGTTTCTTGCGCATTTTAAAAAACACATAATTGAAAACTCAATCGACTGAATTCTGGATTCTTCATGTTTACATTCCCCAAAAATGAAAGGATTTGAGAGATAGACAGTAAAATCAACGCCTAAAAAATGAGGAATAAGGAGTATGTACAAAAAATGAATTACGTGTGCCAATCAATAAAGATATTTCAGAAACTTATTATGGCCAAATTTTCAGTTGCAAAATGTCATCGTGGTTACTCATTTGACTTTAAGACCATTTTTTGAAATATTCCTCTCACGAAATCAATAACGACGAATTAAAATAAATTTGCTCTGCTCTGAATACAGCCTGAATCAAATTTAACACAGTTAAAGAATGACAGTGTAGGCTTCTCAGAAAATGTCAACACCTTCCCACGAGGTCTATTGGTTGGCAGCAAACCAGTTTAAAATTTAGTAGTTGACGAAAGCTGTTTCTAAATCAGGATTTCCAAGATTATTTTCAAACTTCGAAAAAGAGCACATACAAATTATGAGGGAAAAGAATATTCATTACCCCAAAACCCATCACATTTGCAAAAAAGGTGATGAAAACATTTATCCAGCGAGAAAATTTTTTTAAAATTTTTAAAGACTATTGACATTGGCGTCTGTCACACCAACACCAACGTTTTATTCCACCAGCATTAGTGTTTTGCTGCACCAGAACCAAAGTATTATTTACCAGCACCAAAATTTCCCTCGACCAGCCACAACTTTTTACTCCACTCGAAGCAAGGTTTTGCTCCACCAGCAGCAACGTTTTGCTCCGCAAGCAGCGACGTTTCACTGCGCCGAGCACTAACGTACCTTGTCTACCATCAGCTATGCGTCTTCTTCACCATCACCAAAGCGTGCGCTGCTTCAGCATCAGCGACATTTCAGCTTTAAAAGCTTAACATTCCAGCCTCACACCGCCTTCACAACCTTTTTCTTCGTCCGAACCCATGAAGAAATTTCATTCTAACCTCGCACCTCCTGGCATTAAAATGCCAGCATATAGCCAATATCATATTATTCATCTGAACTTTTCTTGCACGCCCTGGTCTAAGTTGATGCTACACGCGAGGCGTAACTTTGTGTTTTTTTGCACCCAAAACACCTTCAGGACACGTCAGGCAATGCCTCACTCTGTGTCTGGTGGCAGTGGACTGTACCTCTGCGGTAGGCAATGAATGTCAGCTATACGAAAACCACCAAAAGCGCCATCAAAATTTTGGTTAAGGTTGTGTTTAGTGTGTGGGTAAGAACAATCTAACCAGGTTAAAGTTAAATGTTCTTCCAAGAGGCGGTGACTGATCAGAAATAAACAAATGATGACTGAGAACTTCCGCTCCCGGGCTGTCTCAGAAACTGTGCCTTTCATGTAGGACTTGCACAGTTGAAAATATGGTCATCGAATTGGACTTGCTCGGCTGACTTTTCGTGTTGTAACTTACAATATCCATATTTTTATAGGAATCTATATAAATGTAATAAAACTGATAGTAATCCCTGTTTGTTAGACTCTCATATCAGTTTCTCACGGCACAACTACAGTGCTCTGTAAAAAAATAAAACATGAAAATATGTAGCAATGAATGATACTAGTCTCACAGTTGACCGCACATTTCTATTTCCTGTATAGTGTGTTAATAAATTTATTCTCTTCGCTCAAACACAGAAATTTTTGAATTTTTTGTTCTCCAGTGTTCTTTCAGAGGAACAAAATTCCTCAGAATGTAATGCCCTTGCAAGAAATGTCCATGCAGATAATATATCAACGGGGCGACAGCGAATAATTTACTGAGTTCGAATTTTTGATGAAAATGGAGTACTTTGCTTTGTCTAGTATTTATTTATTACCTAAAATCTTCTAAATAAATTAAATATTACTACTATTCAGAGGGAAAAATCAAGAAATCAGGATAGGAACGAAATAAAAGAAATTTAGTAATACACTATCCGTACAATAGAAATCTACGTTCTGCAGTAAGACCAGTTTTAATTTCAATTTTTAGGCATTTTCAACGATTAATTTTATGCAATGCATTGTATTAAGGCCATGAGAGGCTGATACGTGAGTCTAATTAACCGGGATTATTATTTATTTTCGCATATTTATTTACACTCTAAGAAACGTATGAACATTTTGTTTTATAACACGCAAAGTCATCCGGGGAAGTCACTGCGTAGTCCGTATTTTCAACTGTGCAAGTCCTACATGAAAGGCACAGTTTCTGACACAGCCCGGGAGAGGAAGTGCTCAGTCAACATTTGTTTATTTCCGATGAGTCAAGTTCTTCGTCGGAGAACAGTTAAACTTTTACGAGGTTAGATTGTTCTCCCACTTACCCTCCAAACCAAAGAGCCATTTGAACGAATATTTGATCGCGATGGTGTTGTTTATCATACAGCTGACACACATTGCCTACCGCAGACGTACAGTCCACTGTCTCCGGTAGGCACCGAGTGAGGCACTGCCTGACCTGTCCTGAAGGTATGTTGGGTGCAAACAAACACAAAGTTACGCCTCGCTTGCGGCCTCAACTGAGACAATGTGTTCTAAACCTGGGGTGCTCGCTTCTCAGCGTTCAAGACGATATTCAAGGGGGTGTGGAAAAAATCCAGGTAAATAAGGCGACGTCGGCCATATTTCAACATTTATGATTGTCAATTGAATAACCATGATAAAACTTTCCAAAAGAAAGTTTTGTCCAGATTAGTTTATGAAATTTTTTGTTCAATGGCGTCTGATAATAATTTTTTCAACTCTCTTTTTCTTCATCTTTAGGCCAAGTTGTTTTTGAGGTCTAGCTCACGAACCCTCTAATTTTGGGGATATAAGCTTGAAAAATTCCAGAAATAAATCGCTTCAGTTTTCAATCGTGAATTTTTAAGTAGTAGAGAAATTTTTAGGGTACCATTTTTCACCCTAGAATAGTTTCGGTTCATACCATCTATTATTCGTACAGGGGACGATATAAAAAATGAAAACCACTATGCTACAACAAGGTCAGGCAGTGTCTTAGTGTCTACTAGCAACGACGTATGGCTTCTGGACCCTATGTTTGTTTTTGGCGGGCAACGTGAGTCGGCTATTAGATATCCGACTCCATTGCCATAAAAAAATTATTTCTGCATTTACTGCGTTTGCAGGACAAACAACAAAGCCATTTTATGGCCCAACTGCTTGCCCACTCGAGTGTGAGCTGGTCAGAGATATACAGACAATGACTGAGCACATGCGTTCTGTGTGGGGCACTGCGTCCGTGTGCAGGACTTACTCGGTCAGCTAACAAGACCTGGGTGTCAGCGTAAGCCACTCTGGCTTTGAACAATTCATTCGCATAATTTAGTTTTTCAAGGAAAACAATGATACATATTGTAGTTTTGTTCATCTGCACTTCATAGTCATGTTCAAAGACTACGCATATTCTCTCATGTTCCGAAATGACAAGACGAAAAACTCGTTTGTTAGCCCAATAAACCATTGCTGCGTAGTATGGACAGAAAAACCCATTTTTTTACGCAAAAATTGTTGATTTGTTGTTTCTGTTTTCTTTAATCGTATTCCTGTGGCGAATTCCTTAAACCTGCTCCTAATCTTGAATTTGCCTGTTTTAAATGAAAGAGCTTACTCCAAAGTTTTTAAAACGAAATGAATTTGGATGGAACACTGCTAAAGATAATCCACAAACAAACGAAGCACAAAGAATTTACGAACTCACAAATTATTCAATAAAAATTTTGTTTTATGGGTCTTAATGGAGCTTCTGTAACATTCGCTGCGGTATTTTCTAACGTTTAATATTCATTGTACACTGTATTTACGCTGCTCATAAATGCTGATATGAGAGTTTTATTACCCGTGATTGCTTAGAATCCATTTGCATGCTCTCATAAACTCTAAACAGTGACGTGAGGCGTAACTTCCGTGTTTATTTGCACCCAACACACCTTCAGGACAGGTCAGGCAATGCCCCGCTCTGTGCCTACTGGCGTTAGTGGACTTCGTGTTTTCTGTAGGCAATGTGTGTCAGCTCTTTGAAACCCAACACAATTGCCATCAATAATTAGAACCAAACAAAAGATGGGCGAGAGCAGTTTAACTACGTTCAAGTCAAACTGCTCTCCTACTTAATAGTGATATGATCGGAAACAAATAAATGATGACTGCGCACTTTCATTCTCGATCTGTGTGAGAAACTATGCCATTTATGCGGGACTTGTTCAGTCAAAAAAACTGATTTTACTTGGATTATTATTTTTAAATTTACATGCGTTGATACGTAAAATTAATTTTTTTCAGTGCTTATGAAAACATGGTAATGGATTGTTGGCAATCATGGTTGAATAGACTCTCTTGTCAGCCTATCTGAGCAGTGTAAATACAATGTTTAAATAAAAAAACGGTTGAAAATACAGCAGCGAATGACGGAAGCTCCATTATATCCCCATAAAACAAAATTTTCTTTCTTTCGATGGATTGTGAGTACGTAAATTCTTTTCGCTCCTTCGCGTTTGGATTTTTTTCCAATTTTTCCATTCCAATTCATTTCGTTTTAAAAACTTAATAAGCATTTCCGTTCTTAATAATAAGCATTTCCGTTTTAAACAAGCGATTTTTTTCCGTCAACCCTTTTTGTTGACCATCAGCCACTTGATCAATTTATATATTTGCAAAAATCCGAACTCTTCGAGCAATAAAACATAACCTCAAAATGTTGATGAATAAGTATGGCACACATGGTTAAAAACCGAGGCATCGAGGTAGTAGAAATTGCGGAACTTCTACTGATAAAAAAGGTGCTATTATAAATAAAAAAGTGCGACAGCAATAAACCGCTAATGCGACTCCTCAAGGCAACAAACCATCTTGCGACAGCTAATCCACATTTCGGTGTCCATCAAAGGCTCCATCGACCGCTGCTTAGTAAAATTTCAACTGTCACTATGAGAAGTTGAAAATTTTCTAGCCGCCAAACCTCCATCTAGAACCAAATCCGCTTCAAACAAAACAGGCAAAACGATTGATCGGTACGAAACTTCAGCTCCAAACGCATAATTAGGAGATTATTGAAGGATTACGAACGGGATAAATAAAAAAGAAAACAGAAGTTACAAACCAACAATTTTTGATTAGAAAATAGGGTTTGTGTACCCATATTAAGAAGCATTACGTAATTAGCATCACACACTGAAAATGAGAGAGTTTGCATGTTTCTTCGAGCATAAATATGATGAGCTGTTAAATCACCTGTATTATTGTTTACCTAGAGGGAATAAAATGTGTGAATAATTTGGAATAAGTTGTGCAAAGTCAAAGTGGCTCATGTTAATCCGAAATAGATGCACCTTCATAGTTTCTTATTATTAAAGGGCTCGGGCACAACACAGTATCCGCTTCATTTGAACTAAGACTTGGAATTCAATCCCTGCTGAGATCCGTGAAAGAAGTTTTTACAAAGCTTTCAAAACAAATCTTGAATCCTTTTTCTATCGGGATATTAATCATGTAAGGTAGCCAAGTTACATCTGGTCTTTTAAATTACTCATATTCAAAGGATAATTTGCCATGGTTAATAAGATTGATCTTTAGTCTGTTCTCAAGTCGCTTCTAGAATATACTGTTAACATCTATAGCCCAAATAAACTACTATTATAAAACTAAGAATTAAATCTTTAATGAAATAATATTCCACATTGATCAGTCTAGTGCGTAACTAGGTTCAGGGAATTAGGTTGAACATAATTGTACACCTTAGTATAGCGTTGATGATAGGATGCCCTAGAAGTCAATGAACTTATTCCAGCCATAAAATAGCTATACTCAAATGTGATCATTGTGCAAGGTAAGAAACAATCTACTACTGTGTCGCCTGTGGTGAGCAAATTGTTTAAATTGTTTAAATGTTTGATACTGTCTAATAAGTTTAAATTATTTAAATTGTTTAAAATGTTTAAATTGTTTAAATTCTTAGAGTTGCCCAAATTTCGCAAGCTGTTTGAATTACTTAAATTGTTAAATTGTTTTTAACTTACTAAGTCCAGCACAGGGACGCAGTGCCCACACACAGACTGGATGTGCTCAGTCATTGTCTGTATATCTCTGACCAGCTCACACGCCGGTGGGGAAGCAGTGGAGCTATAATGGCTCGATGGTTTTTCTTGTAAACGCAATAAACAGAAAAGGCAATTTTTTTTCTGGAAATGGAGTCGGATATCTAATAGCCGACTCACATTGCCTACCAAAGACAAACATAGTGTCCAGAACCCATGCGTTGTTGCTAGTAGATATTTAAACACTGCCTGACCTTGCTACAGCCTTGTGGTTTTAATTTTTTGGTTCGTATCCTGTATAAATGATAGATGTTATGAACCGAAACTATTCTAGGGCGAAAAATGCTACCTTAGAGTTTTTCTGCTTTTTAAAAATACATGATTGAAAACTCAAATGATTGAATTTTGGAATTTTCAAGTTTATAACCCCGAAACAAGAGAGATCGTGAGCTGGACGGCGAAAATAGCTTGGCCTAAAATTGAAAAAAGGAGGCAGTTGATGAAATGAATTACGTATGCCAGTCAAGAAATAAACTTAAACAATTTAAACAATTTAAACAATTTATTTACCACAGGAGATACAGAGGTAGAATGTTTCTTAAGTCTAGTACAATGGCAAAATAGAGTATAGCTACCTGTCGGCCCGAACAAGTTCAGCGACTTCTGGGGCATCCTACCATGTACAATAATGTTTAACCTAATCCACTCAACCTAGTTTCGCCTGAGACTGATCAAAGAGATAATTAATTCGATATTTGATGCAGTATTTTACAGTATAGTTCAAATCGGCTATATTTCACAATATATTCAATGAAACGAGCAGACTGAAAATCGGGTATCTTACACTTGGCAAGTTACAATATTAGGACCAGACATGTAGGAGGCAAGATGTGACTAGGTGATCTTAAACGACTAGTATTCTGATAGGAAGTGAGAATCAAGATGTCTTTTGAATACCTTGTAAGAATTACTTTCACGGATCTCCGCAGGTATTGAGTTCCAAGTTTTAGTTTCAACGAAGAGGATACTGCGTTGCGACTGGGCCTTTGAATAGTAAGCAAGCATGAATTTACTTCTTGTACTTGAGTAAGACGTAATCTGGACCAAACTCTCATTTGGAAAATTTTAGCATTGTTGTTCAATTGACAATCATAAATGCTGATATGTGGCCGGCGTAGCGTTATTTGCCTGGATTTTTCCCGCGCCCCTGGAATATCGTCTTGAACCTCAATGAGGGGCGACCATCCCAGGTTATGAACTCATTGTCCAAGTTGAGGCCGCACGCGAGGCGTAACTTTGTGTTTGTTTGCACCCAACACACCTTCAGGTCAGGTCAGGCAATGCCTCACTTTGTGCCTACTGGCAACAGTGGAAGACGTCTGGACTGTAGGCAATGCGTGTCAGCTGTACGAAAACCAACACAATTACCATCAAAAACTAGAGAAACTTAGAAAGGGGAGAGCAGTTTAACTACGTTAAAGCCAAACTGCTCTCCCGCTGAGGAGTGTCATGATCGGAAACAAATAAATAATGACTGCGCACTTTCATTCTCGGGCTGAGTGAGAAACTATGCCTTTCATGCGGGACTTGTCCAGTGAAAAATGCCGATTTTAACTGGAGTGGTCTACTTAAATTTCCAAGCTTCAATACATGAATTCAAGTGTTTTGAAGAGTTTATGAAAACTAGAAAGGGATTGAAAACAATCATGGTTGATCAGACTCTCTTGTCAGCCTTTCTGAGTAGCGTAAATACTATGTACAATTAAACGTTAGAAAATACAGCAGCGCATGACAAAGACGCTCCATAATATCCCCATAAAATAAAATTTTAATTGGATGAATTGTGAGTTCGTGAATTCTTTTTGCTCTGCTGGTGTTTGGATTTTCTTCGGCGGTGTTCCATTTAAATTTATTTCGTTTTAAAACTAAAGAGTAAGCTCTTTCATTTCAAACAGGCAAATTCAAAATCATGACCATGTTTAAAGAATTCCCCACAGGAATACGAATATAAGAAACTGAAACTACAAACAAACAATTTTTGCGCAAAAAATTATTTTTTTCTGCCTGTATTACGCATCCTTACTTAATTGAGATCACAAACTAGTTTTTCGTCTAGTCATTTCGGAACATGAGAGAATGTGCATATTTAATCGAACATGACTATGAAGTGCAGATGAACAAAACTACAATATGTATTGTTGTTTTCTTTGAGAAAGTAAAATCTGCGAATAAATTGTTCAAAGCCACAGTGGCTTACGCTGACACCAAAGTTTTGTTAGCTGACCGAGTAGGTCCTGCACAAGGACGCAGTACCCCACACAACTCGGATGTGCTCAGTCATTGTCTGTATATCTTTGACCAGCTCACACGCCGGTGGGCAATCAAATGGGCAATAATGGCTGTATTGTACGCTATTTTTTTATGGCAACGGAGTCGGATATAGCTGACTTACATTGCCTACCACAAAGAAACATAAGGCCTAGCGGATATACGTCGCCGATCGTAGGTACTAAGTCCCTACTTTACCTTGCGACAGCTTGAGGTTTTTATTTTATTTTCGTTCGTACCCTGTTGGAATGATAGTTGTTATGTGGTTTGATACCATGAAATAATTATAGATGTTATGAACTAAAGCTATTCGAGGGTGAAAAATTTGATATATGAGTATTTTACACTATGAAAACATAATCAAAAACTCAAATTGTCGAATTCTGGAATCTTCCAGCTTATATTCCTCACAATGAGGCGTTCGTGACGTAGACTTCAAAATCAACTTCGTCTAAAGAATTGGGAATAAGGAGTGTTAATAAAAATGAATTACGTAGGCCAATCAAGAAATAAACTTCAGAAACTTATCTTGTCTGAACTTCAGTTGTCATCGTGGATAATTATTTAACTCGAAAATATTTTTAAAATATTCTCACGAAGCCAATCACGACTAATTAACATAAGTTTTCTGTGCTAAGAACAGAGCGTGGATATATTGGCCGTACATAGACAGCAAATGGCAGTGTAGGCCTCTCTGGAAATGTCAACACCTTCCAACGAGGTCTACTGGTTGACAACGGTTAGGTCTAACGCATTATTTTCAAGATGTTTTCCAATTTTTAACAGGAACGCTTGAAAATTTTGAAAAAAAAGTACAATACTCAAAAACCAATCGTATTTAAAAAAACCGTGAAAATATTTGTGCAACGGGAGTAAAATTTTGATGACTTCTAAACTTTCCTGACAGTGATGTCTGTCCTCCAACGTCAACGTTTTACTCCACCAGCACTGAAGTAAGTGATAAACCAGTAGTAGTCTACTTCACTAACACCTAGGCGTGTGCTGCATCAGTACCAGCGACATTTCAGCTTTGCATTCTTGAAGTTGAAGCCACACGCGATGCTCTACTTTGTGTTTGTTCGAACCAAACACACTAGTTGAAGTTGAGGCAACAATTGTGCTTTTTGCACCCAACACACCTTCAGGACATGTTAGGCAATGCCTCACTCTGTGCCTACCGGCGACAGTGGACTGCTTGTCTGAGGTAGGCAATGTGTCTGTAGTAAGCGATACAATTGCCCTAATACTTGCAATGGTCGTAGATTGTTCATTTCAGCTACTGGGTAGGTAACACTATCGCCATAAATAATTAGCATCGACATCAGTATTGAAACTAGGAACTATAAAATATTTGCTCACGAATGTGTGGACTGGTTAGAGATACATGGACAATGACTGAGCCCATCCACCCTCGGGCTGTGGGCGAACTGCGTCCGTGCGCAGGAGACTCGCTCGATATGCGTAACAAACTTTTATTTGACGCAAAAGACTTGCCATCAAATGATGGCAGCGTTTACTGCTCCTGAGTGAAATTTCAACAGCTAATACATGAAACTTTTTAAACACAACACCTCCATCAAGGCCCAAATCCGCTGCAAACATCAGAGAGACGAAATGACTGATCAGCGAAAAGCTTCTTCAACAAATGCAAAATTGGAAGAATGTTGAAGGAATTTCCCAAAAGATTAAGTAGGCAACAAAAGCACAAATAATTTTTTAAGGAAACAGGCATTGTTTGCCCGTTTTTTCGGCATTACATAATTGACATTATAAACATGAGAGAATACGCATGTTTTTTTTGAAGCATGTGGGTGAGAGTAGTTAAGTTACACAACACTACAATTTATTAAGTTGTGGTCCAGGAAGATATAACATATGTTAAAACTTGTGAAAGAATTGTGCAAAGCAAAGTGGCTTATGAAAACCTAAAATAGATATACTCGTACTTTCATAACTCCTTATTTCCTTATTATTCAAAAGCTCGGTCATTACACACTATCCTCTTCATTGGAACTAAGACTTGGAAATCAATACCTGCTGAAATGCGTGAAAGAAGTTCTTCGATAGCTTTCAAAATAATTAATGAAACCCTTTTCATATTGGAATATAAATCCCGTAAGGTAACCAAGTCATATCTTTTCTTCAAAATGACTCATCCTGATAGGGTAATTTGCAAAGGTTAATGAAAATGATTTTTAGTCTTCTATCAAGCTGATCGTAAAATATTTTGTTAACATTTGGCCTAAATGAACTACTAATGTGAAATTGCGTAGAAAATCTTTGGTGAACTATTATATTGATCACTCTATTGCGGAACAAGTTAAAGTGAATAAGATAAAACACAACTGTAAACCTAAGAATAGAATATACAATGGGATGCACTAGAAGTCCCTGAGCTTATTTGAGCCCATACGTAGCTACACTCGAATGTAATCATTGTACTAGATTCAAGAAACAATCTACTACTGCATCGCATGTGGAAAATAAATTGTTGAAATTATTTGAATATTTTAAATTGTATTTAACCGACTAAGTAAGTCCTGGACACAGACGCAGTGCCCCACACAGACCGGATGTGCTCAGTCATTGTCTGTATATCTCTGACCAGCTCACACGCCGGTGGGGAAGCAGTTTGGCCATACAATGGCTCTATTGATTTTCCTGCAGACACAATATATGTAAAAAGGGAATTTTTTTATGGCAATGGAGTCGGATATCTAATAGCCGACTCACATTGCCTACCAAAACTAAACATAGGGTCCAGCAGCCATACGTCGTTGCTCGTAGATACTAAGACACTGCCTGACCTTGTTACAGCATAGTGGTTTTCATTTTTTATATCGTATACTGTATGAGTAATAGATGTTATGAACCGCAACTATTCTAGAGTGAAAAATGGTACTTTAGAGTTTTTTCTGCTTTTTAAAAATACATAATTGAAAACTCGAACGATTGAATTCTGGAATCTGCGAGTTTATATCCCCAAAACGAGAGCGTTTGTGAGCTAGACTGCAAAAACAACATGACCTGAAATGAAGAAAAGGAGGGAATTGAAAAAATGAATTACGCATGCCAGTCAAAAAAGAAATATCATAAACTAATCTTGGCAAAACCTTCATTCAGAAAATTTCATCACAGGTATTCATTTGACAATTATGAATGTTTAAGTATGGCTGATATCCCGTATTTTTCCTGGACTCTTCGTGCACCCCCTGGAATATCGTCTTGAACCCTGAGGAAGTGCTAGCTTCCCAGGCTAGAAACCCATTGTCTAGTTGAGGCCGCACGCGAGGCGTAACTTCGTGTTTGTTTGCACCCAACACACCTTCAGGACAGGTCAGGCAATGCCTCACTCTGTGCCTACTGACGACAATGGACGACTGTACGTCTGCGGTAGGCAATGTGAGTCAGGTTAACAAAAACCGACGCAATCGCCATCCAAAATTTTATATTGCAGAGCTGAGTGTTGGGAGGAACAATTCAGCCACGTTAAAGTTAAACTGCTCTCCGAAGATGAACTCCACTGATCAGAAATAAACAAACGATGACTGAGCACTTACGCTCCCAGGCTGTGTCAAAAACTGTGCCTTTCATGCAGGACTTGCACAGTTGAAAATTTGGACTTCGAATTAGACTAGCCCCTGTTATTTTTGTGTTACAACACATAATATAAAATGGTTCGAAGAGTGTACAAAATGAAATGTTTCCGGGTAATTAGACTCCCACATCAGCCCCTCATAGCACAAATACACTGTATTGCATTAAATTAAACGCTGAAAAATGTAGCAGTGAATAATACAAGTTTTACTATAGCCTAAGGGTCTCCAAACTTTTAAATGTAAGGGCCATATTATATATTTTCCACATTAATGCTGGCCGAAGGAATGAAAAGTGAAAAAATATAATTCAGCGATGCCAGTCGTACGATATTTATTTATGCCAGGCCACCACACATGGATTTGTTTGGCGGGCCGGATGAAATTAATTTGCGGGCCGTATGTGGCCCGCGGTCCACAGTTTGGAGACCCTTGCTATAGACCGTACGTATTTATTGCCTGTAAAGTGTGTTACTGAATTTTGTTCTCATGGCTCGCATACAGATATTCCTGATGCTTTTCTTCACATGAATTCATGCAGAGGAATGAAATTTAACAGAATGAAATGCCCTCTCAAGAAATGCCCAAACAGGTAAAATATCAACGCAAATAGAGAGAATAATTTAGGATGTTTGAATTTTTAATAATAATAGAGTAGTTTATTTTGTGTTGTAATTATATTATATATGAAAACTCTTGTTAAATTATGTTTTATTTTTATTTAGAGTAAGACTTTTGAGAAATCAGGAATGAACGAAATGATTGAATTTTAAGAATACGCAATTCTTACAGAAGAAATATACGTTCTACAGTCAGACCAGTAATATTCACTCCAATATTTATCAACGTTTATTTTATGCAATTAATTATATATGCACCATGAAAGACTGATGTGAGGTTTCAATTAACCGGGACCACTAATAATTTATTTGAATTTTTACGGTCTTGAAAACATTAGGGCATTATGAGTTATAACGCGAAAATTCAGAGGGGCTGGTCTAATTCGAAGACAGTATACTTAACTAGGTAAGTCAGGCACAAAAAGCACAGTTTCCGTCACCAGCCGAGGGCGAAAGTGCTCAGTCCTCGTTTGTTTATTTCCTATCAGTGCTCTACCTCGTCGGAGAGCAGTGTAGCTTTAACAAAGTTAGATTGCTCTTCCCAATTAGTGATTTCATTGGGAAATTTTTGATTGCGATGATGTTGGTTTTCGATCAGCTGACACTCATTGCCTACCGCAGACGTACAGTCCACTGTCGCCAGTAGGCACAGAGTGAGGCACTGCCTGACCTGTCCTGAAGGTGTGTTGGGTGCAAACAAACACAAAGTTACGCCTCGCGTGCGCCTCAACTTAGACCTGAGGTTCCCAACCTGGAGTTCTCGTACCTTCTCGGGGTGCGAGATGATTTTCTTGGGGGTGCGAGAAAAGGTCAGGTAAAAAAAATGCTACTGGTTACATGTTGGAATTTTTATCTCAGGGTGTGTGTGGTTTGAATGAAATTTTCTAATAGGTGCGGGTCGACAAAAAGGCTGTGTGAAGCGAAATGTCGTTGAGCGTCTGAAGCTGAAATGCCGATGGGGCTGATGTAGCGCAAACTTTGGTGAAGATGAAGCAGACATTTCTGTTTTGAAGTCATGATGCTTGAAAACTGAAAAATGTTATCACGCTTCAAAAAAATATTTTCAAGCCATTTCTGACTCTAGTCAACAGATGTTTTTTACTCAATTTTTTAAATTGTTGCCATACAACGGTTGAAAAATGTCTCCCAAAACCTGAGTCACCATAGCGTGTCGTTATTTGTTTGGAGTCAACAGGAATGTTCAAAAGTAATCCGGTGACATTAGACAATGACATTATTTGCTTTATTACAATCACATCACCTTATATTTACATGCTTGTAATGCAAATTTAATGATGTACTAAATCAAATTAAACGCTGAGAAATGCAGCAGTGGAAGGTACTAGTCTCACTATGCAACGTAAATTTCTACTGTATGACCTATCCCTTGAACAAAAAGTTTGGGGAAGTGTTATGCCAAAAGAGGGAGCACGTGTTACCAAACAACAGTTTTTAAAATGAAAATATGCCCTTGAAGGTGAGACAGTGGGACGTAATTGAAATCGCAAGCAAATTTCCCAAAGCAAAATTTAACAACACCCAAGGTGTTAAGTGGGAATTGGACGGGTGATTAACTGAGTTCCCTTTCTGTTCCGCTATATTTATACTCAAATGATTGAAAATAAGTAAACTTTTAAGCGTGTCTCGTGAGATGGTTTGTGAGTCATGAGTCTGCTCCTGTACCGGAGCAAGCTTTACACAGGGACGCAGTACCCACACAGCCCCGAGGGCGGATGTGCTCTGTCATTGTCTGTGTATCTCTGACCAGCCCACACACTCGTGAGGTATCAAGGTATTAAATCGCTCCTGTGATTTCTTACACGATTCATTCAATAATATTTACCTAAACCTGATTTATGTTTTGCCTAAATTGAAATTTTTGAAGACACCAAATGCTTCTTAACTAATAATAAAATTAAAGCTTTTTCAATGTTTACAAATTAATTATAAATTTTTTATTGTTTCAGTACGTTCTTTTTAGGTCAAACTGAACTCATTCATAATGTTAGACATAATGATAATATAATTAATTATTTTTTTAAGCCTAAGTTTACCGAGGATGCAATATTAACTGAATACGATTCTGTCAATTATATTTAAATCAAGGTAGAGTTGCCGTTAAATTTGTTTACCAGTTTTCCGATTATGAGGAATTGGGCAGGTCGTTCACTTGGTGCACGAACATTTACTCTAAATAAGAACTGGAATTTGGGGAGTTGATTGAAACTGTTTGTTTGCCACCATTTTGTTTCACAGATTCACATGATTACCGAGAGTGCAATTCCAAATTTCTCTACTTATCAAGACATTAATTTTCTCCCATTTAAATTCATTAAGAGCCAAACCAAAACATTTCACTCTGTTGCATCTGCCGTCTCTGATACAGGCGAAATCACCATGAACCTGAGATCAGATGTGTGATAATTTACATTAGATGTTCGGAACTCAAGACTGAGATTCGAACCCCGAAATATTAAATTCAATCTTTGTATGCTCTATCTCATATCATAATGGTAAACAATTTCCACTCAAAGCGTCGATTTTTTCCCGAAAACTGAAGCAACCGGGGAGTCAAAATCGATCTATGCCTCGACACTTAAATTCTGCGTTAAATTGGGAACGATTTAAACTGTACGCGAGATTTATTTCAGAGTGTGGGCAATCTAGCTCACAATCATGACAAACGGCGGGGATGGAACAGGCAATGAGAGACGCCACATTCTGCAATGTTTAATTCCACCTTGAAATAAAGGGAGAAAAATCATGTTTCGCTAAGCCATCCTTGAAATAAATAAACAGGAACTACCGTGAATTAGATATTAATGTTCAACATTGTTATGCTACAACACTTAGAAACTTCCAAACAAAATTTCACGATTCAATGAAGTGACCACAGAAGTTGTAACAAATATAAAAATAAGATTTGAACCAGACGAATCATTGAAGAAATTTGACTCAACGAAAGCTTTTTGTCAAAATAAAAACGTTGCTTGGCTAATGAACGGAAAACTGTTAATGCCATCTGTGTTCAAGATTTGATGCCAGAGAGTGACCGGTGTGAACATTTCTGCGGTCAGAAACATTCTGGCCATGGAAGGACGTGGCAGGCAATCAAAGGGTCCATCCATCTAAACGTACCACATAATATAAGATCAATCAGTCAGCCGTGTACTATTGGATCCCTGAATAGGACACCCATGCTACTACCACTACTTCTTACACCTGAGTGAGCTAATCCGTGCGACGGACGATAATACCAAAAACGGGTTCTTCAACTGGTGCTTCTGTTGGTGCATCAACTGGTGAACCGCCAGTTCCTCCACCGCCAGTTTCGCTCCCACCACCAGTTCCGCTGCCGCCACCAGTTCCGCTGCCACCACCAGTTCCGCTGCCGCCACCAGTTCCGCTGCCGCCACCAGTTCCGCTGCCGCCACCAGTTCCGCTGCCGCCACCAGTTCCGCTGCCGCCACCAGTTCCGCTGCCGCCACCAGTTCCGCTGCCGTCACCAGTTCCGCTGCCGTCACCAGTTCCGCTGCCGCCACCAGTTCCGCTGCTACCATCAGTTCCGCTGCCGTCACCAGTTCCACTGCCATCACCAGTTCCGCTGCCGCCACTAGTTCCGCTGCCGCTACCAGTTCCGCTGCCGTCACCAGTTCCGCTGCCACCACCAGTTCCGCTGCCGCCACCAGTTCCGCTGCCGTCACCAGTTCCGTTGCCACCACCAGTTCCGCTGCCGTCACCAGTTCCGCTGCCATCACCAGTTCCGCTGCCGCCACCAATTTCGCTGCCGTCACTAGTTCCGCTGCCGTTACCAGTTCCGCTGCCGTCACCAGTTCCGCTGCCGCCACCAGTTCCGCTGCCGCCACCAGTTCCGCTGCCACCACCAGTTCCGCTGCCGCCACCAGTTCCGCTGCCACCACCAGTTCCGCTGCCACCACCAGTTCCGCTGCCGCCACCAGTTCCGCTGCCGCCACCAGTTCCGCTGCCACCACCAGTTCCGCTGCCACCACCATTTCCGCTGCCACCACCAGTTCCGCTGCCGCCACCAGTTCCGCTGCCGCCACCAGTTCCGCTGCCAACACCAGTTCCGCTGCCACCACCAGTTCCGCTGCCACCACCATTTCCGCTGCCACCACCAGTTCCGCTGCCGCCACCAGTTCCGCTGCCGCCACCAGTTCCGCTGCCACCACCAGTTCCGCTGCCGCCACCAGTTCCGCTGCCGCCACCAGTTCCGCTGCCGCCACCAGTTCCGCTGCCACCACCAGTTCCGCTGCCACCACCAGTTCCGCTGCCACCACCAGTTCCGCTGCCACCACCAGTTCCGCTGCCACCACCAGTTCCGCTGCCACCACCAGTTCCGCTGCCGCCACCAGTTCCGCTGCCGCCACCAGTTCCGCTGCCACCACCAGTTCCGCTGCCGCCACCAGTTCCGCTGCCGCCACCAGTTCCGCTGCCACCACCAGTTCCGCTACCGCCACTAGTTCCTCCACTAGTTGGTGCGTTGGTGGTTTTAGTCGGATTCAGCGTTGACCTCAACACGCAACACTTGCAAAACAACCGGGAAGAAAATGGCTCCTGAGGAGCTTCGTTGAGCAGACACAGACTGCGCCATGTTCCGATCTGAAAGAATAAAGATTAAATGTGTATTGCATTTATGATTGCATTATAAGTGAATGTGTATAAAGAATGAAGATAAATGTTGAATCAGAACGAGAATCAGAGTAAAAACGAACATTAAATTTATGGTCAACGCTTCGGAATTAAAATTCTATCATCATTACTGAAACAGATATTAATGTAATGATCGTTTTTACTCTGGTTCTTCTTTTTATTGTACGAGTAAGATTCTCGACGAATCGCCTAATTGGAAATTTAAAAGATAGTGTGTGTATTGTAATTATTATTGAATTATATGTGAATGTATTCAAAGAATAAAGATAAATGTGTGTTGTATTTATAATTGCATTATAAGTGAATGTATACAGAGAATAAAGATCAATGGTTGTTGTATTTATAATTGCATTATAGGTGAATGTATAATTCGTGTGCATTTTTTGGAATTTTCACTCCGGCAGCTCACACTCGAACTAATGCTCAATGTGACATGTTTTAAGACGTGTTAGAGTCATGTTAGAGTGAATATCCTTCAAAATTATGTGTCTGGATTTTGATAATTTGAATAGAACATTCATTTGTTAAGAAAAAATATTTCTGAGTAAATTGCACTTCGACCGCCGATGAGTAAGCAACTACACTACGCTCCGTTTACCAATTAAGAATTTTCAGTTGCAGTACCATTATATTTGCGGTCAGGCAGAGCCCTTGGCACGGTAACAGGATGTCGAGCAGACCTGAAAAATATCGCAAATTTCAAAGTGGTTAGATATTAAATTACAGTCATTGGCTAAAAATTTTCTATGTGAGTGAGTGTAACACGGGTGCCACATGCGTGTAACATGAGCGTAACATGGATGCAACATATGGGTAACATGAGTGTAACATTAGCGCATCATGAGGGTAAAATGCGTGTAACACGAATATAAAATGAGTGAGTAACATGAGGGTAACATTACCAGAACACGATCGAGCGTAACATGAACGCAACATGAGCATAACATGTGCATACAAAGGAAGCACAATAATGTACTACAACACATGACATCGTTCGGTCAGAAGTAGCGGCTATCATTCGGGCGTTATAGGGAAGACATTCACTTGATGATGAGATGATCATTGTTTGAAGGGATTGAGGATTTGACTCAGTGAGATGATTAATTGTCTGATTAGAAATTATTGCAGCGAACGCAAAAATTTGACACTCAAATTATTGCACCAAAGATAAAACTTAAATCTTAAGTCGCACATCTCAAATAAATTACAATCGAAATTACCAAGAATTCATGGTTTTGCATGGACACAACTGCATTTGTTCTGCCTGTGCTTGGATTTGGATGCAAATATTTTTGGTCACCCATATTTCTTCCAAAAAATTGGTCCAACCTTTTGCCAGTTCTTACAGTTCGTGAGATGTTCTTACGGTTTGAAAGCACTAACGGTTCCCAAATTCTTCGGTTCGCAAGTCGTTCATAAGTTCTTACTGGTCGAAAGTTTTTACAGTTTTCAAGTTCTTGCGGTTCACAAATTCTTACGGTTCGCAAGTTCTTGCGCATTTCATAAATCTGGCATCTAAAGCCTCAAATGTGGGAATCCCTTCGTAGCATGAAATAAATAACCCTGAAATCAGCCCGATGTATTTTTTAACATACGCAACGAATGTAAAGTTCAATCCTCTATTTCGAACTTGGAAGCGACGAGCGGTTGAATTTTTATTCTATTCATTAAATGCGTTTTGTAGGTGATGCAGAATTTCACGCCAAATCCTAGGAAAAACCATCGAATGATGTGAATTAAGAAAAGTTCCGTCTTGTGTGTAGCAAAAAAATGTGCACGAGGACAAATTAACCCAATTGAAAATTATCGCAATTTTCTGGTAGTAAATTAGTCGTAAATGGTCAAAAACGGCACAAAAGGGCCAAAAATCATGACTTCAAACCGACTCCTACTTATACTTGGCCTATTAGGGCTTGAAAAGGGCCCTTCATTCAAATGGCCTTTTATAGGTCAAGTCAATGGCTGTTCATTTGGGTCGTTTAAAGTCGTTTTCAAGCCTTTTCCGACAACCTCTAGCCTCGTTCAAGTAGTGGAGAAGCCCAAAATGGCCGTTGCCTTAGCTGTTTCGATGCCCAGAAATAGCCGTTTAACAGGGCTTAAAATAAGCGACATTTGCGCCGAAAAGGGCTAATTTACTGCTTGAAAACGACTATCTCTTGGCTTATAACTGCCTGAAAACGCTCTGTAAAGGGCTCAGAATTTCAATAGGGAATTGTTCTTATTCACAGAAAGCGAAACATTTCAAACAATTTTGGTCGAAAAAGGAAGTAAGTTTTGTTCAATTTGAGTTTCTTCTAAACAGATCACAAACGTTCAGCATTTTAGCTCAGCCCGTCAAGAATTAGCTGTTACAAGAGATAAAAAAAGCAGCTGCAAACAACATACCTCGATTTTCAAGAGTTCGATGATTGCTTAGGTCCTCTGACCGATGCTTCAGTGCCTGGAAACAAATGAAAATATAAAGACTGCTATTTCTCGAAGGATATCAATGTTAATTCACACGGGAATCTAAACGGGATTTTAATTGGTATGTTCCTTTTTTGTAGTGCTTTTTCGCTAACAAGTCTCTGGTTGGCTGGTTTTGAAATCAAGTCTCTGGTTGGCTGGGTTTGAAATCAGGTTACTAAAAGTCTCTGGCTGGCTGGGTCTGAAATCAGGTTACTACAAGTCTCTGGTTGGCTGGGTTTGAAATCAGGTTACTACAAGTCTCTGGTTGGCTGGGTTTGCAATCAGGTTACTACAAGTGTCTGGTTGGCTGGGTTTGAAATGAGGTTACTAGCCGTTAGCATTTATACAGGTTCTCTAGGCTGAGTATCTTCAGGTCTTTATTGATTGAGTTAAATTCTATCAGGCCGCTGGATTTATATTTTTGGAAATTTTCGAATCTGCTGCTTTATCGCTGCACTTAATTTTTGGTGCTTGAAAAAAGTGGTGTTTCAAACTGAAAAAAAAAATCTTCGTCAAACTCATCACTAACCATTACAAATTTCTGCTCCCATGTGTTTGAATTGAATTTGATTTAATTAATGTTTAACAACTGACTTCTTGTGGTTCAACTTTTATCAGTTCGTAGGTTCAGGGCCACAGGTCAGGTAGCGCTAATATCACCCAGTCATTGGCTTACAGTGTTTACTGCTATGCAGTCAATATTTGACTAAGTTTGTATCAGTCATCAGTCATTTGACTGATTGAATGTGCATAGCGTCATGAAATCACTAGTAGATAATGGAATGGGTAAATACAACCATTATTTACTGAGTTAGTTCTTTACAGCTCTGTGTGTAACGACAAATTTAAAACTATGTTTAACTGTTTTATCCCTAATTCAGCCAACTTAGTTAATGAATTGAATGCGTCATCCATGATCCCATACTTACACAAGCATACATGCACTTATGAGCAAAAATATGTTCGCAGAAAAATAAAGAAATAAAAAATTATCTTGTATTTTTCACGACAGCAGCGCCACAAAAGCTCGTCGCTCACCTCCAGCCGCCCGATGGCATCGGCCGCGGCAGGCGCGGCGCAGACCAGCAAGACGGCGACCGCAACGGCGACGCTTGGCAGCTCAGGTCTCATGGTGGCCTCAGTGGTTCGCTTCTTTTCTGGGGGAGGGAATAGGAGCTGGTGGGAGATTGCTCTGTTGTGCTTCTTTTCTGGGAAGGGGTAATTGATTGATACACAGTTATTTTTTTGTATGGTTTTTTGTGCGGGTGCTATCAACAGTTGTAGGGTTATTTACTTCTCCGGCTTTATAGGGAATTTGGGCTGGGAAGGAATAGAGAATATGGGCTGTATGGAATATGGGCTGTAGGATAATTGCAACGCTTGGCAGCTCTGGTCTCATGGTGGCTTCAGTGGTTCGTTTCTGGGGGAGGGAATAACGTTCTCTTTTATCAGTTTCCTCGGGCGGTGATTAGGAAATTCTGTAGAATTCTTCACTTCAGTTCGGTTTTTGTGAAGGGATTATGAACTGTTGCAGAAGTGATCAAATTTGATCGGTCGGCTGAGAAGGGATTATAGAGTACTATACAGAGTTATTAGTTTTGATCGGGTGTCTGGGGAGGAATTATGAACCGTTATAAATCATTCATGTTTTCGGTTTTATGGGGAGTATTTTTGAACTTTAGGAAAATTTTTCAGTTCTGTTCTAATTCAGTGTAAGGCATTATGAACTGGTGAAGCATTTTTAAATTCTAGTCTGTTGTCATCGAGATAAAATGAAATGTGAAAAACTTATTTAGTTTAAAAAACAATCAGCAAGGAATGGGCGATGAAATGTGATGAAATTTTTTTATTTCGTAAGACTCTCAGGGGACCAGTTAATAATTGATAGTGACCGAAGCCATTACGAAAGCCCTTCCCACTGGCGATTAAACATCATAGTTCATTTCATTTAGGTTGGCTAGCCGTTCATTGCACGGACTAAACTGTTTGTAGAAGCCGCCGAGTTAGGCTTGAGCAGAACGATGCTTTTCAAGTGATGGTTTTTGTGGGTTTAATAAAACACTCATATCGAAAATGATTGGTACTTAATCCTAACATATTCATTTAAATACTTATTAAGGTACACTGAAAGACAATAAACTAATTAAAAAAAATATTTATCGTTAAATTTCATGAAATGACCGATACATAAGTGTTTTTTGTTCTATTGCGTTTGATCGAACAAATCTAAGAGCGTGTGTGTGATCGAGTGCTTTTATGAAAAATAAAGGTTCTGGTTTCATTTTGAATAGGGTACCACGAAGTTTAAGGTATTATAATTTCGAAAAATAAAGAAAAGCCTCATGTAAAATATAGGGAGAATACTTGCGAAAATTTTGAAGAAATTATATTGTGAAATGAATCAGCATTAAATAAGTGAAAATTTTATAAGGCTGAAATAATACACATGTTCAGTCTTTGTCAATACTATTACCGACAACGAATATTTTTATTGACAATTTTTGTCGAGAGTTTTTATTGATACCCACCTTGAATTCGGTGTGTGAACACCCAATATCAACAGTGAGATCGCAGTGGTTTTATTCCCTGAACAAAGTAGGTTAACTAATCCTGAAAAGAAAGATTGTTCAAATTATAGTCTTCATTAAATCCATTAATCAGTTGAATATTTCGCCAGATGCCTTTATAAATTTTTTTATTTCAGAAGAAAATGTTGTTAGGTTGCGAGAAGTTTTTATAAGTTAATTATTCAATAGAGCTAATCGTTTCATCACAGTGAAATAGAAGAATAACTGTAACCTTTGATTTAACAAACGCTCTCGAGGGAGCTGACAATAGTCATTTCGCAGCGAAAAGTTCACGTCGTGAAGCTTACTTCCATGACTTTTTCACTGTTTTTTTTTCGAATTTTCTATGACTGCTTGGTGTTTTTTTCGGAGAATTAATCCCTATAATGCAGGATAACCGGCGAAAAAAGCCAAGAAGGCAGGCAGAAAGTAAAATAACCTTAGGGCAGAATGTCTGGTGAAGACGCATATTTTTAATGAAAATTGTTATTCTGGATAATGAATAACACAATATTTTAGGCACAAATTCATAGATAATTTGTCGATAGTACTTCTATCAATTACAAAACATGGATGAAGCGATAAAGAAGGTTTTTTTCATTATTTTGAGATAGAGGTAGACAAAAGCCCTCACTGTACGTTGCTGCTTTATCGAAGACGAATAAAATGCAGAGAGCTTCAATATTGGCACCACGTGTTCACTCAGCTAATTGCCATATGTTGCCACACTGCTACAGACGTCACAAAACGAATCCATGTGAAAAATAGAGATGAATAACCGTCACAGAAGTTCTGCGTAGCCGTTCATAACATAAATAGAGATGACTAACCCTAAGAGAAGTTCTGCGTAACCGTTCATAACAAAAATAGGGATGAATAACCGTAAAAGAAGTTCTGCGTTGCCGTTCAAACCAAAAATAGAGATGAAAAACCGTCACAGAAGTTCTGCGTAACCGCTCAAAACAAAAATAGAAAGGAATAACCGTAACAGAAGTCTTGCGTAGCCGTTCATATTTCCTAAATAGTCAGTTACATTATTTATATTACATTATTTTTATCCTCGACCCACGAGGCAGGTAAGCAGCAAAAAAATCAGGTGCACAACAGGTCCCCCATTGTCAGGTGTCCACTAACGAAGGTTATATTCTGTCGTTACATTATTTCAATTAAATGTTGTCCTCTCACTGACAATGGAGCTTCCGAGCAATCCGATTTAACATCAAGGCCTTTATTCTATTCTGTCCAGGGTAACGTTATTCTGGGGGTGAACGATGAATTTATGCGTCCATTCAAAGACATGATTTATATCAGGCTGCGGCATGATTTACATGTTTTCCGTATGGTTTCCTCTCGTCGCTGGGACGTCAATGAAATTATTTAATAGCCATTCGTTATTTTTCCAACAAAAAGAGTTTTGAGGATTTATCTTCTTTTATGCTAAACAGATTTGAAACCTAGCCATCAATGTCTGTAGTGGTATTGTTTGATCATGTTAAACTTCCGCCTCTTTTTCAAAAATTGAATGTGATCGCCTGTCCACTTGCTCAAATAAATCACTGATGTCATTCAAAAGAAAATTACCAACGGAGCCCAGCTTTTCGTTTGAATGATTTTATCTCTTAGATCGTTAGTGAATGAAAAATGAAGCGTGCTTCAAAGCGTTGCAAAACATTCGAAGACCAAAAATACGTCTCCTAAGCTTTCGTACCTACCCTCATTACATTTTTCCTCACCTTATCATTTATTCCCTCACCTTCATCATATTTTCCCTCACCTCTATCATATACTTCCTCACCTATTTCATACATTCCCTCACTTCATATATTCCCTTCCCTTCATCATATATTCCCTCAACTTCATCATATATTTCCTCACCTTCATCATATATTCCCTCCCCTTCATCATATATTCCATCACCTTCATCATATGTTCCCTCACCTTCAGCATATATTCCCTTATCTTCATCATATATTCCCTCACCTTCATCATATATTCCATCACATTCATCATTTTTTCCCTCACCTTCATCATATCTTCTCTCACCTTCATCATATATTCCCTCACCTTCATCATATATTCGTTCACCTTCATCATATCTTCCCTCATTTTCATTCATACAACAGACTTTAAAAATATCATAGCTCTTGGATTTCCATGTTTGTTATACGAGTATTATTTCATGCCAAGCATTTTTCAGAAAAAATGCTATGGTTACCATGCCTTTTTTCCAGGAGAGTATATATGCATCCGTATTTTCAATAAATTTGAAATGAAATAAAAGAACAGTCCGGTGTCGGATCTAGCGGTCTATGCGCACACATGTGAAAATCTAATCTTTAAAGAGGAAAATTACTCATTTGATGTTTGCCGCTGTATATAGCAGGGGACATGCGGAAAAAATGGATTTTAAATACTATTAATAGCAATTCAAAAATAGTTTGAATCTATCAAAATGATGAACGTTGTTTATTTTGATTTCAGGGCATTTATTTATTTCACATGAAACCATCTTTAAAATTTTCAGGTAAGTTGGTCAGTGTTTGAAGTTCTTGCATTAATTTGTGAGTGCATCTAGTCATTCATCAAGTCGACGTTTTTAACTTGAAAATGAATTCAAATTTGAAAATGCATGTATTTATTAACTGTATTTAAGTGGCAGAAAACATTCATAAATTTCTAGGTGCTTGCTGTCACGAGATATGGTCCCGCCTCCTTACTAAATTGCTTTAGTAAGGAAATCAGGTTCTCGGAATTGGTATACCTCCAAAAATGACACAATACCCAAGGAATGTAAGGGAATATAAAAGAACACAGCCCCTAAGGAAAACAAACAACATGTACATATACTACAATTAGGACTGTACTCACCGATGATTAAAGACCCGACTTACATCAGCGCGTTTCTGTGCGCTATCTGCCTCGGTGAATTGTGATGCTTGCGTTAACGGGGTTTTTAAACGCCAGTGAAATGCTAAAGAAATTTTTATAATTAAACACCCTGCTACAAAACATTAACCGTAAAATTACTGGAACTGTAAGTTACACAAATTGACAAGTACTGCTCTACCTAATTGACCGGTCAAATTCTTTAAGTTAACTACACACCGAACACATAAAGAATAATGCCTAACTGTCGGGGCGCACTCCAACGGCACAGTAGATGGTCATTAGCCTCAGCTCATCAATTCATTCGCCCAAGAGCAGCTTCAGTTCAAATCCCTGTTTCATACACAGTGCAGATAATGTCTTTCGACGTTTTTATGAAGAGATCGAACTTGCAAACAAAAGGAACCGCCTTCCTGTAGGACAACAAAATTTGCCAATTACTTTGATTCTGCAATTTTTTTTTATATATGTGTACATATTCCACATTTAATTCAACTGCACCAATTTTCTTTTTTATTATTTGAACCTATTGTTTCCAACGGTATCTATCATAACAAAAGAACGAGTCTCACCCTCCCAGCGAAGCTACTAAAAAAAAATTTTTTCTTTTAAACGACCTCCACGGTACAGGACCTTCTTCCCTCTACAACAGTAGATGTAAAATTCTAATCTATTGATTCAAAAAATATATCTTAACAAGTTTCACTTTTCACTTATTTTTCAGAGTATGACATTTTAACACGTTAACACCTAGTCACGACGCACCTTATCGAAAGGCTCGCAAAAACTTACTAACATTTGTTCCCCGCGCTACCCAGAGTGTTCATTGAGGGCTGCCCTCTTACTTAATACATGACCAATAGTACTTCTCCCGCACTTCCAAAATACACGCCTACCCCATTCCATTGGCTGTTTTGGCGCTCGCCAGCTCCTTATTCGCTGTGACAAGAACGCGACTTATCCCGCCCTCTTTTAGGAGTCAATCTTGAAGTCAGAAATCGTTGCTATATGGTTACTCTGTATTTTAAGTACAGCGATTTGTCACTGTCAGCCCCTCGTTGTTTTTCTTTTCTTACCAAAGTGTTCGGCGAACGAAGCTTCCCACGACTCTACACTGGACTGGGCCTATGGGTCAGCAATAAATTTTGCCCATGCGGTTACACACACTGCCCCTCTGTTCGGGCTCTCAGGGTCTGATTACAAAGCAAAACATTAGCCCCAGGCTCGAGTTCACAACTTCGCTCACACGATACATAAACTTATGTTGAATCCAAACATTCAGGCCTACAACATACATGTTGGAGCGACCCATCTGTACCGCTGGAATGCGCCTGAACACAATTTATAAACTCACAATTTAGTTCAAACAAAAAACTGTAGTAAATATGCACAACTTATCCCAAAAATTTAAAACATGAAACTATATCCCAATAAAACATAAAAGTGTTTCCCAACCTTGATATCATTCAATCATTCATTAACGTAGGAAGTAATCAACGAATATTCTAGGACTAAAACCAGCGTGAGCCGAGTCATGCAGTGATAACAATGGTAATTGTCAGCGGCGTACGGGCATATGCAGAAAAATTAGTGCTCTCAACAATACTGCGTTGCTGCTTCACTATACAACAAATCACCGCCGTGATCGGGGCAGACCGCAGCCGATCAGCGCAGCATTGATATGGCTGATGTAAATTGTGTGTCACAAGTGAACAGCAGCAAATTCACGTTAACAGTCACATAGTATTTCTAAATTCACATGAGATGCGATGAAAGTGTAGCCGAGCGGGGGTGATCAATTTGAACGAACGCCAGATGCCCTAACACTGTACTCATACGTTAACGAGATAGAAACAGGAACGCGGTACAGCTGCTTGTTCGACGAGATAGAAACAAGAACGCGGTACAGCGGCATGTTCAACGAGATAGAAACAGGAACGCGGTTCAGCGGCATTTTCGACGGGGTAGAAACAGGAACGCGGTACAGCGGTATGTGCGGTCAGTTACATCAGCATCTCACCCGCCATCTCAGCCCCACTGTCTCTGCTGATGCGGAAAGACAAACCATATCATGAAGCATTCTTCCATCCAAGAATAGTGTAACGAAAAAGACGATTTTAGTCCAAAATGAAGGAGATATCAGAGCATATGGTGCTGGTTAAATAGAATGCGAGACGAAAATGATGTTCCGATGGATAGGCTACTAAGCCCAGGAATAGATAGAGTATGGATGTAAACGCCATAGGAAGTAAGCTCTTGCTATACCAATCAGTATTACAATAAGAATAGGATCCTTTTGGTGTTTTGTATCAAAGTCTCTCCTTGAAGTTTTGATCTAAAATGATATTTGTCTCCAAGCGCTTATCTTGAAGGCTTGTTAGAAGTTGATGACAATCAGAGAGCAAAGACTTTGTTTTTACGAGGTGTTGACTAGATTCTTAAGATGCAAATAGTTAGACCTAGATCCTTTTCGGATTCAGTCGGCATCCTGAGCGTACAGTTCACTCATTAGAAGAAGTACCTTTACATCTTGGAAAACTGTTATATTCAATGTCAATTGTAAACGTAAGTTAAATTTAGATCAATTGTATTGATCATCATTGCTGGACCTTTTCTAGCAGTTTAATTTTTTGGTATTTGTACTTTGGTGATTGTTTATCTCTCGAAAATGTATTTTCACCATATTGTTTGAGCGAGTCTAAATAATATTTATCATTTGTGAGCATTGTTCTACGAGTATTTTTTTCATTTAAAGTAACCGAAGAAATTTTATTGGAAATATTAAACTATTTTTGAGCCAACACAGAACATCATGAGATCAACAAAGACTTGAAATTACTCACAACAAGTTGAACTGCCACGATTGTGCTCTGCTGTTAATTGCAGCAGGTCTAGGGGACGAAACACACTACTTGTGTGTTCTATCTATCTATTTCAATTTTTCAAGAGAATAATCATTTAAGACTATTTGAATACGTAGGGATTGAGCGGAAAATATCGATTTGAAATGAAAAATGAATTCTTTTTTGAAGATTCATGACAAGGTTATAAAAGATGACTAAAAATGATATGTCCCAACGAATCCCAAAAGTGAAATAGAATTTAAAAGTAAGCATGAAAATTACTTGGGGTCAGGTTACCGGCAGCACCAGCGCGACGCAGCGGCCGCCCAAAAATGTTCACTCTAGACTCCAAACTATGGCCCGCGGGCCACATCCGGCCAGCCACATAATTTCATCCGGCCCGCCAAACAAATCCCTGTGTGGTGGCCTTGAAAAAATAGTTATCGTACAACTGTCATCGCTGAATTAATTTTTTATTTTTTATTCCCTCAGCCCGCATGAATGTGGGCAATATATTATGTGGCCCTTACATTGAAAAGTTTGAAGACGCGAATTAGGTTACCACAATTATTATGTGGCCCTCTTCTCTAAAGCAGCCGTCGTTTGCGACGCGATTGTCGAGTGCGAAGCAGCGCAGTCACGTACATCCTACAAAATACTGCGGCGATCTGCCCACACGCGACCGTTACTGAACGGAACCGCCAGAAATCCGACAACGATTTCAAACTGGTTACAAGGAGTGATGAATTGTAATGACTCAATGTTAGATATCTCCATCACAAAATTCCCCAAATTGTACAATTGCACGCTTCTAGAAATTGTATTAAATTCTCCAAATTCCATTCCAAATTGCATTGACATTCTCCAAATTGCACGGTTACAAGACTAAAGTCTTTAAATTCTGCACGTTCATTTGAAAATCTCACAAGTGCTCAGTAACGTGACAAAATTCAGGAAACTGACATCGGAGACTTCTACAATATGAGAGGACACTGTTCCTCACTCAGTATTATGATACAGGAATGAATGAACGAACCACGTTGTTTCGCCTCAACCCGTTATTTAGATTTTAAACGTAATGCATGGTACGACGGTATGCACTGATAGAGTAAAAATGTAATTATACAATGAAAAAATATTCAAAATAAATAACAACTATCGCAACCACCTGTTTAGTTCTTCAGGCTTTTATCACCTTAGAACCACAAGCAACATCGTCCAACCTAAAGCTATCGGAAATTTAGGCACGATATTGACTTGGACCATAACACTGAACTCCAAGCCTTTACCTTAGAAGTAAAAGTTCATTTTATTCATATTCATTTTTCTATTTTCATTCATATTAACTAATAAAGACGTTCCAAAATCCATCCAAACCAAACTTCATCAAACTTAGAATCTCTTACTTGGCCCATTCTAGCCCTTTAAATTCTTTTAAAAAGTAGAACTACCAACCGTGATGTAAATTGCGCTAGATTTTCAGGTTGTCCTAAATCATCAACTAAAAATTTCAGTTTAACGGCTTCTTTTTGAAAAAATCAGGAAAATAGAGCGAGTAGATTTAATAATACTGAGTAGAGCGTCAATATTTGTGATCATTTCCGTTCAGAATTCACAATTAACATCCTAATGTTCATGATATTTGAAATGCTGTTTTGTTATTTTTTATAACTCTGTCACGGAACTAAATCCCACCTTGCCTTACATTAACCTGCCAAATTCTTGGCCATAGCACTGAACCCTAACGACAATTTTCACGGCATTTTTATCCTTTACTTCAATAGCGAAATCAATTATGCGATTTAAACTAATCGAAAACCAACTTATTCTGACAAAACGAACTTACTTGATGTAAATCTACATCTTCCTATTTTCCTTTTTCAAATTAACATGACAAAAATTCGTGCGGCGAAATGCTGGATGGTTTTCAATATATTATTTTTTCGGATATCGTATAAGATCGTCAATAATTCGTGTCCAGAATAATCGGTTGAGCGGATATACAAAAATGAAAAATTGTTTTCGTCACAGCTGGTTGAAAATGAAAATAAGGGCTGCGAAAAAAAAAATCTTTTCGAGAATAAAAATATTCATGACAATAAGCGAAGCATAAGTTTTTACGAATGCAATTTTTACGATTGTAACTATTCCGAGCGAAATTCGTATGTACACGAATTTTACCACATTGCAGCAACAGTACTGTTAATAAACAAACATTTCCTCTTATTTTTACCGTTACGACCGCAATTCTAAATTCATTACACGGAAATTCTATTGGATTACAACAGCTATACCGTAAATAAACTCACATACCCTCTAATTTGATCACGATAATTTTAATTTATCCGTGCACGAATTCTATTGGGCTACTGCAACAGTACCTTAATTAAATAGACTAACATGTGCTCTAATCTTACCAGTATAACGACAATTCTAAATTCGTTTGCACACAAATTCTACAGCAATGCAAAAGCAGAACCGTAACCGAACTAACAACTCCTCTAATCTCACCACTACAATGACAACTCTGAAGATCCAGCACACTCCCACACACCAGCACTTTCACAAGTCCAATGTTCGCTTGTACTTATACCGACTCTACTGGCACCCTGTGTCGACTAGCGCCCTTTGGCCTGGAGTGGCTCATATACTGAGTTGGGCTGCTTAATTAAAATTTGACCAAGATATCTCAACCTTGGATTTTTATTCAGTGGTCGCGTAGTCTGGTGGTCGTCCATCACTGGTGCGTAGGCAGTGGACGACATTTCTAAACAATACAGATTTAAAATATGTCTCGTTAAGCGACCACGTGCACAGTATCTGCTATTTTCCAGTCTGTACACAACAATCGATTCCCAAAACCAATTAAAAGCTGGGGATGCAGTCGCCGCAAGGGGAGATATCATGTCCTGTTTATTTTTCTATTCAAAATTGAGACATCGTGCTCGTTATTTTTGATGAAAAGCTAGTAATGTGCTGACATTTGATCGAGTAGTTGGCTTGGGATGCGACTCGGTCATCCGGTTGTCAAAGATGTCAAACCAAACGCACACCACTTGTGCCGAGTGACAGTTTGTTGGATGGAATTTGTGTTATCAAGTTGTCCTCTTTGCCGGTCCCTCAACTCATGGAGACGACTCATGGAAAAATAATTGGATTTGATGAATACGGTTCACGAAATGTGTAATTGGTTTCGATGGATGCGATTAAAAATTTGATTTTTATGAACGGATACGATTCAAGGAAAAGTAAGCAATTAGATGTGGTAGCTAGGAAAAAATTTATATAAATTTACGATTGAATTATTTTAATTGAATATTAATTTTTTTGAATTAAATTTTAAATTTTTTAAATTAAATTCTCCATTTTCAAATTAAATTTCAAATTTTTAGCATGAAATTTTTAAATTTTAAGATTGCATTTTTCATTCTAACGTCGATTCAAAGAAAAAGTAACAAGATCTGATAGATACGGTGAAAAAATTAGATTAATTTTTCATTCTGACAGCTATTGTTTGGTTACTTCTGAAAACGAAAAAGTGAAGAATTAATCCGTGTTTTATTTGAAGAAAATTAACTGTGTTTCAAGTATTTTTTAAATAAAAAATTTGATTTTTTTTCGATATTATATCATCTGCACCATCGGTAGCATTTAACGTGGCTGATATGTTATAATTTTTTTTACACATTTTGTATAATAAATGGATTTAAAACTCTACTCAGTTTGGTTGAAGGCTACTAGATAACCTTAAAATGAAAAGGATAGTTTAGATAGTGGATCTTAAAGTATTTGGTAAATATATCTGAATTATTCGACTTAAGCTAAAGCCGTTATCAGCAGCTGCAAACAGTAAATAAGATGCAAAGCAAATTAGTTTTCAAACTGAACACTGAAAAAATGTGTACTATCTTCTCTACCGTTTGATTTCATAAGATAATTTTAATAACTTACGTTTGCTTACGATTTTATTTGATATTCGTCAAGGGGACAAGAAAAAACTAGAACTCCGAACTTTACCGCATTTGTGTTTTTGACTTGAATCAAGTTTCGAATTCCAAATTATTCCTTCATTATCAAAAAAATTCATATAAACAAATTCTTGACAAAGACAAAATTATTTTCATCATTATCGACAAAATAAAATAAACAAATTCCAGACAAAGACAAAATTATTTTTATCATTATCAACAAAATAAAATAAATGTTAAGAAAAATCAATTTTGCGAATTGAAGATGAGAATTTAGGAAAAATTTTAATTATGTGTAATAAATCTTTTAATTGTGTGTAACAAATTTTGTGCTTACTTGAAAATTTGTCCTTTGAAATATCTTGGTAAATTCCAGCAGTACAGATGGGTCGCTTCAACATGTATTTTACATGCCACATGCCTGTATGTTTGGGCTAAACAAATGTTAGGTGTAGTGGAAAAGGGATTGTATACATTTGGGCCATAAGCTGTATTGGTCCTGGCGAGGTCTGTTTACATTGAGTTAGCAATTTTCGAGAGGCCTCGGGCGAGCCCTTGGAAACTTTAGACGTCCAAAAAAAAATGCCTACCCAGTCGCAAACAAAGCCGCCTTGTTGTCGAACATAGATCGCGACACTTAAGCCTAGAGAGGTGGCCGACCAACGGTTTGAAGGAGCTTGGGCGTGGGAAGCAGTGATACCAACACATAGCACAGGAAAGTGGTAGGCGGGCGCTTTCGAAGTTTGGAAGGATCGTATTGGTCGGATATGAGAAAGAGGACAACCCTCCAAAATACGCTAGGTATCGTGATGAACAAAAGGTAGTTCCACAGTCGACGCCGTGACGCGAATTACAAGAAATAAACGCGGGTGTGTTCGCGGTAACAAACGTGCTTAAAGAGATAATGGAAAAAGTGGCTACATAAAAAATTGATACTAAAGTTTCGCGCTATGATGTAATCCAGAAATTTATACATTTTTTGTTCTTACTTGCAGAGCAGTAAATTAATAAAACCCAACCTACGTGGGAATCATTCATGGAACATTTAGATGCAACGTCTCTGGGAGGGTGAGAGATGCAGTTTCTTGGAAAAAGATAATTTTTTTTAAATAAATATTACTGAAATTTATTGGCATTCAGTGATGTAAAAATTGAAATGTTTTAGGGAACGTAATTGGCGCAATCATGATTAACGAGTTACAAATTGATCGTGCAGGTGGGAGGCCTGTGGATAGAAGTTCGCAAGGAAAGGAAATGCTCGGGAGCTCCGAATTTAGCGATTAGCAACAGACATTCTATGCACTGTGCATAAGACAGTGATTTGAACTGAAGCTGTATTTGCTCATGAATGAGTGGGTTGAAGTAATGACCACATCCTGTGCTGCTGGAATAGCTGAGGTAGAATAAACCTGAATATTCCATGTCTCATGTGTAGCGCTCGTTAACTTAGGGCTGGCCAGCCGAATCGAATCAGTCAGTATTGTTCTGTGATGTAAGAAATTTAGCGTATGCAGTTTCTAGATTATATTACTTAGTTTGCATTATTCCTAATAACATTCATTGTGCGTACGCTTGTTGATGTTTGTATGATGAATGGCCGTAAATCATAAATATCAAGCGTATTTTACCCTGTGTATCATGCCCCACAATATTAGAAGCGACAGCTCATAGCATCACGGGGGCGCTCAGAAAATGCGCTGTGTAAGTGAGTGACATCTTACATCGGTGAGTACCGCTCTAAATTTAGTATACAATAATTGTTTGTCTTTTTCCATAGTGACTCTGTTCTTTATATATCCTCGCATTTCTTGTGTGTTTAGGTATGTACCTGGAGGTGTGCCAATTCCTCTATTCCGAGAACCTGATCTACTTGTTAATGTAATGTTAACAAGGAGGCGGGACCCTTATCTCGTGACATAAACAAATTCCAGACAAAGACAAAATTATCCGCATCATTATCAACAAAATAAAATAATCGAATTCCAGACAAAGACAGGACATAACCTTGATGTTAGACTCATTTCTGTTTCCTGTGGCGAGGGGTCAATAAAATTTACCGTGGAACACGGGCCGTCAGACGATGGTGATCATGTGAGATCGGGGACCTATTGTACATTTGTTTTTTCTTCCGCTTACTTGCCTCCCCAGCCTGTCTTTTTCGCCGGAGCATGCATGTTTTTCGTCGCCCAAGCGATTTAATTATTTGGGCAGCGAAAAAAATGCATGCACGTGGCGAAAAAGTTAGACTGGGTCGTGTGGCATGGGGGCTCGAATATAACGCAACTCACTCCCTCTTGTCGAGATCTAAACTATTCTGTAGAGCTTCAGTCACGTTAACTTATCTCTATTTTGCACCAGGATTATTTTTTGGCATTAATAAATATTGGACGAGTTGATTAGTTAACAAATGATGTAAATTTTTCCTTTTAAATGCTCATCGATTAGCGGACGATCATTATAGGTAATTTTGGAAGACGCGAAATGATTTTGACGTTGGAATAAAAATGACATTGATCACACTATCAAGAAAG
Source organism: Morinoia aosen (assembly GCA_030386875.1). NCBI lineage: Eukaryota > Metazoa > Arthropoda > Malacostraca > Amphipoda > Talitridae > Morinoia > Morinoia aosen. Next base: position 21,893,186 of record CM059570.1, read on the forward strand.
TTTTTTTACCCAGGCTGAAGTCTGTGATTTGTACTAAATCAAGCATGGTAATTCCGTATCAGTAATCAAAATTATTCTATCACGTCGTGTTCCTGAGCTGTGATGTTGAAAACGTTTTGAATGTTTTTTCTCAAGATTCATCTTTTAATTACTTTGTTATTGAAAGTATGATACCAGATTTCTGCAGACTAAATAGAAAATATGAATCACGAGAATGTTCACATGGCCCACGGAAATTTATTATATTTTTATATCAGTGGAAGGCATACTTCGAGAAACCAACAGTTTAAAAATAAAAGTAAAAACTTAAAACAATCGCCATACTGGTTGTGTATGTAATTTATGACAAAGATAAGCCCTGAGCTGTGAACTGTGAGTTATTCAAGGCTCACGCTGTGGTTAGCTAGCTAGCGTACAGGAACGTATAAATTTGACTTAACTGTATGAATGCCGCACCATGAGTTAACAAATCTTGTTTCTGATCGCTACTATTTTATGAAAAATATTGAAGAAATTTTAGAAAAAACAAGTCGAAATTTGCAAATCCAGTGTGAGTCGTCTTAATTTTTGTATTTGTTTTAAAGGTATGGAAGGCTCCACGTAATTTGCCCGGCTATATAAGTACACAAATATTGTACATGAATAAATAAGCACACGCTATTGCTTTTTTATTTCTCATATTTTTATATTTTTTTATTACATATATAGCAATTCAGTACGATTTTGGTTGTGTTAAAGTATCCAGTCCCCTAAAATATGGAGATACCTATCCCAGCTCCACTATTTGTTAGTTAAATTACAGAAGATGATTCATCAACTGAAGAGGAAGATAACAGTGATGATGAAATGTATGTGGATGAGTCTAATGAAAACATCCAGTCGATAAATAAATAAAAAGTTTTGAGGAAAAGAGGAATTTTTTATTCCCGAACGAAAATGCAAGACTGCAATGCTCCACACAGCAGCGAACGATTCTTCTATAGGACGATATTAACTTCTCGTAAGCACCATGAGACCTTAGTTCCCAACAATAGAGAAAACGATGGTGCTTCTGTAGTGGTGTCAATGACCTTATGGATCTGCTGGGAAACGATCATTTACCTAATCAGTTAAGGCTTTGTATCGATGTCAGCACTACTAGCATCAAAGCTGCCGCACAATGGTGAAAAAGACCATTGAAGTCCTCTTGCATATATTTTTTAGGATGACAGTGACATTTGAATCAATGAGATAATTTGAAAGCTATTCATTAATCTCTTCATAAGTGGAATTTTTTTGTTGTTCTTAAAATAATTTTTTCATATGCTTAACCATAGCTAGGATATCCAAAGAATCTGTTGTTCTTTGTTTCTATGAAACAGCCGTGATGACAGGAATCATGTTGTCAAATGATGGCTGACTACCGCTGGACTCTACACTGATTGTGCAAAGGAACAACAGCGAATGAAATTGCACGAAAAATCATTCCCATACATGAAAAGCACATCTCAACACCGATTTCTAAAAAATTTCGAAGAATGTATTTATGAAAAGTGTTTCGAAGAATTCTCGCATATTTCATTTTTTTTTGCGTAGTCGACGTAGGAATGAGAAACAGGAAAGAAAATTTAATGATCTAATTAGTCCATAATCTTAATATGTCATTAAGAATTTGGAAAGCATCCGAGAAAAAATTTCCAAAACGACAGACTTAATTCACCAAACTTACTAGCGACACACATATGTACAAAATGAACTGAATAATCTTATAACTCAGGCCTCATTGTATCCATACCTAAAAACAGATGACGGCAACCCAGAGTTCCACAGAGATAGAGAGCAGATGCACTCTGGTCAGTTTGTGTTCATCTCAAAGCCCAGTAACTGAACGGCGAGGAATTGGGTCATCTTACATTTGTATTGCTCGTCCACCAATTAAAAATGACTTGAAATTTCGAATGAAAGTGCCTCGTCTTCGCGTGACTGATATAGTTACAACCGAAACAATAGATTTGCATTAGCTGACACCGGTAGTATGGATACGACATGTCTGTTACAACTGGTACAAATTATTGTAGGATTTCTTGCGCTCTTTGAATCGGATTTATTTCTAGCAGACAATAAGTCAAGTTGGTAATCTGAGTGTTTCAGGGAAGTTTTACTCGTACCTTTATATATTTCACTCTACTATAAATATGAAATGTTAGGGAAAAAACTGGTTTTTCGTCCGTGATTTACATAGGAAGAAGAGTTTACTTCACAACAGATGTTTACAATAGTTAGAACAGATGTTTCGAGATTTTTGGAGCATTGTGATAAGATAAAGTATGTTTCAAAATGGAATTGAACAAAATCAACATGCGCGTGTATGATAGTAAACCTCATGCCGCATCAAGGTTACCGGCTCATTTTACTGAAGGATTGTCGCTTCAAACTGATCGACCTAGTTTATCTCTCGTGAGAACATTCGACATAATTTATACAACAGCTTTTTAACTTTAACTTAAAAAAGCTCAAGTTCAATTTAAAAAAGCTCAAGTTTAATTTAAAAAAAGGTCAAGTTCAATTTAAAAAAGCTTATGTTTAATTTAAAAAAGGTAAAGTTCTATTTAAAAAAGCTCAAGTTAGATTTAAAAAGTCTCAAGCAGGTTATATTAAAAAAATGATGAATTTCAATTTTGAAAAGCTTATGTTTCTAAAATTTCATACCTATTTGAATATAATATAAGTAAAGTTTATTTCTGAGAATGCACATTTATTTAAAAGTACTGGCACTGAAAATAGAGTAAATCGAAAATCAGACAATCCAAGCTGCTGTGATTTTGTACTTAATTTGACATTCTTCAAGTTATACCTATGAATCATTTGGTAAATCATTTGCTAAACAGATCATCGGTACGTATATCTATTGACAAAAATAATCCAAATAAATTTTATGTAATAGGTAACTGTGAGGCAATTAGCAAGCTGCACTGACTGAAAATTTGAACATTACATAGCTTCAAAATTATATTTAAACAATAAGGCTCTACAATCATGGCTTATTCTATCATGCTATATAACATAGTATTACACATAAAATGTATACCAAACTAAAGGCCAATCTCTCAACTAATAATTTAATTCTTACACCTTAACAGTTTATGCCACACCTAAATGCATTTACACGTTATCTCCCATCTTTAAATCTTCTAACGTAAGTATTCCAGTAAAATGCTTCTGTGTATAATTGTAGGAGCGTAGTCATAGCGTGGGTGTTATGGCAGTATTGGATTTATCTACAAGTCAACTTTTTAAATTAAACTTGATATTTTTTAAATTAAATGAGCTTTTTTAAATTTACCTCGAACTTTTTTAAATTAAACTTTAGGTTTTTTAGATTGAACTTGATCCTTTTTAAGTTAAATTTAAAACCTGTAGTCCACCCCCCTTTATTTGAAATAAGGAAGGCAAAATGAAAGAAAGGCCGCAAGAAATAAAAAAAAATCAACCTCTCGAGAGTTGATGAGGCCGAGCTTGTATCACAGATACGCTCATCATACACTTACGGCAGGCTTCGGACACACGGACGCGGCTCTTATTATGGTACTAATTACCAGAACTTACAGGGAATTGAGATTAAAGCTTTTTAACTTTAATTTAAAAAAGCTCAAGTTCAATTTAAAAAACTCGTGTTTAATTTAAAAAAGGTCAAGTTTTATTTAAAAAAGAACAAGTTTAATTCAAAAAGTCTCATGTAGGCTATACTTTAAAAAAGATTAAGTGCAATTTTGAAAAGCTTGTGTTTGATGATGGGCGAAGGCAATTTTAAGATGGGCGATGGCAATTTTAAGATGGGCGATGGCAAATTAATAAAATTCATTAAAAAATAAATCATTAGTTGAGAGATTGGCCTTTAATTTGGTATACATTTTATGTGTAATACTATGTTATATAACATGATATAATAAGCCATTTTTGTAGCAGTCTTATTGTTTAAATATAATTTTGAAGCTATGTAATGTTTAACTTTACAGTCAGTGCAGTGTGCTAATTGTCACACAGTTACTTATTACATAAAGTTTATTTAGATCATTTTTGTCAACAGATATAAGTACCGATGATCTGTTTAGCAAATGATTTAGCAAATGATTCATAGGTAAAACCTGAAGAATGTTAAATTAAGGTCAAAAGCACAACAGCTTGGTTTGTCTGATATTCGATTTACTCTATTATTTACTCTATTTTATTAACTTTACTTATATTATTATTTCATAGATATGAAATTTTAGAATCATAAGCTTTCAAAATTGAAATTCATCTTTTTTAAATATAGCCTGTTTGAGACTTTTTATATTAAACTTGACCATTTATAAATTAAACTTGAGCTTTTTTAAATTGACCTTGAACTTTTTCAAATTAAAATTGAGCTTTTTCACAGTGAACTTGGCCTTTTTCAAATTAAACTTGAGCTTTTTTAAATTGAACTAGACCTTTTTTAAATTAAGCTTGAACTTTTTTAAACTGAACTTGAGCTTTTTTAAATTAAAGTCAAAAACCTGTAGATGAAGAAGTGTTACAATACTTAAACTTATTTAATTAAAAAGGGCTTCTCAACCGTGGGTACATTTTTGAGCAATTTAATCACCTGTGGTAAATAAATTGTATAAATTGTTTAAAAATACTTATTACGTTAAAATATACAATGTATATTTACATATAACCGTAAAAGTATATATAATTATTATTCATTGAGTGTATTTATACAGTTTATTAAACCTTCAACTGTGCTGGGGTACATGAAGATACACCATTAAGCTAAGAGGGTACACGACAATAGAAGGGTTGAGAAGCAATGCAGGCTAACACAATCGAGTCTCCATATTTCAAGAAAATTATAACTTGTGCATGTGGGATACCAGATACGGTATAGGGTCACCAGCTTTACGTTTAGGCGCGCCACTGCAGGACAGCCTTAGAATACAGTGGCAACTTTAAAAGTTAAAGGGTCTCTAGTCATGCATTCCTATTCTGCATTTTCGTTCATGCAAGGTTGAATTTTGATAGGAAAAGTCAGCTGCAGCTATGCGAGATTTAAGTCATATTAGGTTGAGGTATTTTTATCAGGTTGAGATCAATGTGATCAATATCACCTTATGTTACCTTTTTATTGTGTTTTATAAACTCTTTTGTATGACTGCATCCTACCATCTACGGTGTCATGTCCATATTAATGAAAAGTATAATAGAAACAAAAAGTATCTTAGCTAATGGCTTCGACAAGATGTTTTCTGTTTCAACAATGTTGTTCCAGCGATCAAAGAATTTTTAAAACAAAATTTTGAAAACAAGTTAATGAGTACTTGAAGCATTGAATCAGTTTTTTTGAAAGCTTTTCTCATATCCTGTAGACAGGCCTTATAGTGAGACTATACAAGTCAGCGGAATTTGTGATTGAAAGAAATACTCAATTAAGAATTTAGTGCGAACTATGCAGGATTATTCAGGTAATAGCAAATGATTTTTTTACAATAACGTGCCTTATTAAATGATCTCCTTTCTTTATAGAAAGTTATTGAGCGCCGTCATTGTTGTTGAGCGCCGGTGTTTAAAGTTATTAAGTTATTGAGCGCCGATGGCTGAATACCACGGTAGAGGAAACAAGGTAGGGCCATTTCTATGGAGGAAAATACACTTTTTCTTGTTCGACTAGCCAATAGAAAAGCTTTATTTCAACCAAACTTTATGACGTCATTGAAACGCCAAGTCGTTAGGCCAATAGTGGAGACGGATTTGGGGGTAGCAGTGCTACCAAAAGCAATATATGAGCGCGGCTATTGGTTCGTCGCCGTGACATCAGCAAACCCACACAGTCGACGAAAAAAAGACTGGTAACTCTCGCCCAATACCCCCGGAAGCATATAAATTAACCGCAAAACTCCGTAGAGCCTACAAATGTTACCCAATACTTTGCATAGCTTGTAACTTTAACTCAATACCCAGTAAAGCTTGCAAATCTAACCCAATACTCAGTTAAGCCTGCAAATCTAACCCAATACCCAGTAAAGCCTGCAAATTAACCCAATTTCCAGTAAAGCTTGCAAATCTAACCCAATAGCCAAAAAGCCTGCAAATATAACCCAATACCCAGTAAAGCCTGCAAATCTAACCCAATGCCCAGTAAAGCCTGCAAATCTAACCCAATGCCCAGTAAAGCCTGCAAATCTAACCCAATACCCAGTAAAGCCTGCAAATCTAACCCAATACCCAGCAAAGCCTGCAAATCTAACCCAATACCCAGTAAAGCCTGCAAATCTAACCCAATGACCAGTAAAGCCTGCAAATCTAACCCAATGCCCAGTAAAGCCTGCAAATCAAACCCAATACCCAGTAAAGCCTGCAAATCTAACCCAATGCCCAGTAAAGCCTGCAAATCTAACCCAATGCCCAGTCAAGCCTGCAAATCTAACCCAATGCCCAGTAAAGCCTGCAAATCTAACCCAATGCCCAGTAAAGCCTGCAAATCTAACCCAATGCCCAGTAAAGCCTGCAAATCTAACCCAATGACCAGTAAAGCATGCAAATCTAACCCAATGCCCAGTAAAGCCTGCAAATCTAACCCAATACCCAATACCCAGTAAAGCCTGCAAATCTAACCCAATGCCCAGTAAAGCCTGCAAATCTAATCCAATGCCCAGTAAAGCCTGCAAATCTAACCCAATACCCAGTAAAGCCTGCAAATCTAACCCAATACCCAGTAAAGCCTGCAAATCTAACCCAATAACCAGTAAGGCCTGCAAATCTAACCCAATGCCCAGTAAAGCCTGCAAATCTAACCCAATACCCAGTAAAGCCTGCAAATCTAACCCAATGTCCAGTAAAGCCTGCAAATCTATCCCAATACCCAGTAAAGCCTGCAAATCTAACCTAATGACCAGTAAAGCCTGCAAATCTAACCCAATGCCCAGTAAAGCCTGCAAATCTAACCCAAAGCCCAGTAAAGCCTGCAAATCTAACCCAATGCCCAGTAAAGCCTGCAAATCTAACCCAACGACCAGTAAAGCCTGCAAATCTAACCCAATGCCCAGTAAAGCCTGCAAATCTAACCCAATACCCAGTAAAGCCTGCAAATCTAACCCAATGCCCAGTAAAGCCTGCAAATCTAACCCAACGACCAGTAAAGCCTGCAAATCTGACCCAATACCCAGTAAAGCCTACAAATCTAACCCAATGACCAGTAAAGCCTGCAAATCTAACCCAATGCCCAGTAAAGCCTGCAAATCTAACCCAATCCCCAGTAAAGCCTGCAAATCTAACCCAATACCCAATACCCAGTAAAGCCTGCAAATCTAACCCAATGACCAGTAAAGCCTCCAAATCTAACCCAATGCCCAGTAAAGCCTGCAAATCTAACCCAATCCCCAGTAAAGCCTGTAAATCTAACCCAATACCCAATACCCAGTAAAGCCTGCAAATCTAACCCAATACCCAATACCCAGTAAAGCCTGCAAATCTAACCCAAAACCCAGTTAAGACTGCGCAGTAACTCTAATCCTATACCCAGTAACGCCTGTTTCTCTAGTTTCTAAATTACGAATCATTCCCAAAAAGAACAACACTCAAGGGTACAATTTTCTTCGTTCGCTGTTTGCAATCATCATTATTATTTGACCACAATTTACCGCCGCATATTCTTGAGACTTATATTGGACTGGAATCCATAACGCATCTTTCCTTTTATCGAGGTTTGGAAATTAAAGGCTTTTTGAAGAGAGCCGTTTTCTGTGAAAACAAATGTTACAGTGCTTCACATTGAACATTAAATCTTGCTTTGAACTGAGTTGAGTGCAATTAAAAGTGAAGTGATTCAGATTCGTGGAAGGCGTGGTGAAAGATATTTTAAAAATATTTGTCAGTTAAATAAGGGTCATCATTTTTTGAGTCATGTGCCCCAAGGAACTAATATTTCCTAAGAAAAGGAAGCATTATTTTTATACCGACCATTGACGAGCCGTGCATATGAATTTCAGTGAACAAATGCTCTATACTGACTTTTGCTTTGAAGCATGGAAATTTCAGGCATTCGTTAAGCTTGAAGCAAAGTACAAATTGAGAAAGTAGCATGGAAGCTCTAAAATTGTTAAGCATTGAGCCTAGGTTGAACCAGCATTACTTAAGAAAAAGAGTAAAAATTGAATACAACTGAATTAATATCGTACTGCATTGGAAAGAAATACTACATGTTGTTCTCTGTTAATCTCTCAATAATAGTTTGCTTCAAACCTTTGAGCTCTTTATCAGTTGGTCAGCTGACCTGGGCACGTGAAAGAATAATTATTCACATAAATTAGGAATTATATTTGCGTCATTGCTTCGTCGGCTGCAGCATGAATTTTTTACACGTAAAAAGAGCTCCATAAGATACTCTGCTCCTATCACACATATGGAGTCTAATGAATAGGCGTTTGTCAGTTCCTATCAGATATTGCTTATGGAATAATGGCCCACTAAACAAATTTTGGATATAAGTCTCACTGTATATGAATAAGACTGATACAAATGTGCGTCAATAATACTCGTCTTGTGTATTTTCTATCTGGAACTATGATTGTCAGATAATATCTAATGATTTGCATGTTTTCCCTTCGATGGGGTCAATATTATGCCCTAGACAAAGCTAACCTGATTATAAAATAACAACAGACTGGATTATTATTGTTCATTAGGTTATAAAATACCGGCATGCAGCATCTGCTCAGAACCTCAACCTGCCACTGATGAACATCAAGTCACTTAGGTCTGAAACTAACTTATAATCTAATCTGATAAATATCAATAATTTTTCTCTCTTCGTTCCACGTGCGAAGACAAAAGCTGCAGTCCAAGCTTTCTTTTGTATCACACCGAGCGTTTGCGTGCATGGTGGGCCTTAAATGAGTAAGTCTTGGCATCAAAGGAGTACAATTAGAGTGAGATATGCTTCACATATATCGTCGTAGGCGTTGTGTGGTTACATAAAAATGTTTCGGGGTTTTGACCTGGACTATTACTCCTAGGCTGACATCGAAGCAGTCATCATTACCAGCATTACAGAATACATCGTTATTACAGAATACATCGTTATTTATAGACATTGTATGAAACATAGTATCAAATATTGCAGTACACTTTGTCGGAAACTTCATTTCAGACATCGTAGGTAGCACCGTAGTAGATTTAGGAACAGGCATTGTACTATATAGACACCGTTGCAGTCGTCGTTGAAGATATTGTAGAAGGCGTCGTTACGGACTGTGTATCAGAAATATGGTAACGGATATCGTAAAAAATTCGTGATTAACATCATTGTAGTCATCGTAACAAACACACCCCTGAAGTCATAACAAACATTGAATCAAGCAACGTGCGGGCTAAATCAAACACCTCTAGTCGTAGATCAACGAGGGAGTAATATTGTTAATATTTTAATAAATAACGAGCTGCGTGCCAAGAAACTGAGCTGTATTATAAATAGACATTCTGGTTACTTCTGCTGATGAATAAAACTCGCTTGGAATTCCGTCTCTTTGCCTACCCGTCCAAATCAATGTTGATAAATTAGTTACTTGGCTGAAAGTGAGGTTCATGGAAAAGTAATATTCAGAATGCTGTATTAGTGATCACAAATAAATGATCACTGAACGAAAAAATTGTATCCATGCAATTTTGACGACACGCAGTGCGATACAGGGGAATATGAGAGACAATTCTACCCACGTGTGATTTGATTCTTGTATCAACTGGAAAGCTGGAGTAAATGATTTGCACCAAAATTTTGATTTCAATCCGTGGAGGTTTGCGCGTCGTTAAGAACAGGAAAAAGTATTTCGTCGTTGAAATCCCAACGCTCCTCAGGTAGTCTTGGTTTTACACTTATCGTCTTATTTTTTGCTGTTTCTTATGAAATTTTAGAGTATACAACCTGCGAATGACTGGAAAAGCGCCGTACAAAATATAAGGCGGCAGAGGGTAAGTAAGTGTTGTGGCATACAGAAGAATGATTGATAGTTCGTTGAACAAACTTTGCAATAAGGTTGGGACTGTAGATACTACCACTTTTTACTCACTAATAGTACTGTCGAAAACAAAGTGTCGCTCCCCCGTATATGTGTGTGTGCATAATGCGTTTCATCGAGAACTTTGTTCATTGTATGAATGGACGCATGCATATTTTCGTAACAATTGTCTATTAGTTTGCCAATTAAATTTTTGCTCTTAAACTTGAAAGTTCAAACCCAATTTTAATTAACGTGCTCCCCTTCAGACTGATTCAATCGTCTGTTTCACAAGCAATTATTTATACAATTTGATCAATGCTTCTAATGAGTTCGTAATAGTGAAATTGACCTTAAAAAAAGTCTTCACACTACCGGCACAATGTCCATGTTTGTCAACTTGTTACACAAACGATACAATTCTTTGAGTGCCATCTTGTCACAAAACCGGCGGACAACACTGTTTTATCAATACACATCAACAATCAAGGTATTTTGATTGTTACTAACAATGGGTTACTGGGTTACTAACATACATACAATGGCTAATCATCAAGCAGACTATGTCTAAAAAATTTAGATGAAAAATTAGTTTTAGATCTTGAAGGTTTCTCAGAAGGAATATATTTCAGAAAAAAATTCATGCGCAATTAATTCTTTAAATCAAAATATGGAAGTGTGATCTAACTTATTTAATTGCTTGAACATGTCTTCAAAGATGACGCGTCAAAATGTGTCAGGATTTTACTGAAAATGTGGTTTGACACACTTAGATGTGTCAAAATTTCTTTCAGTGTGTAATTGTAAAGTATTTATCACGTTAACCGTCACGTGAGCCACCAGTGGTCACAGAGGGGATTTTCAAAAAGCTGCTGACTGACCAGTAGTCACAAACGCAATTATCATAATTACTCAATCAAAGCTAAATAAAGGCACGATCCATTTAATGTTAGCTATTTTCAAAATTTGACAACAATTGACTTCAAAATGGTATTGAGTGAATATTGGACTTGAGTTTATCCCATTTCAGGGGAACGTGTTAAAATCGCTCTGACGACATGTCCCCCTCTGCCTCGAGACATAGATCCGAGGATCTGCTCAATTCTGGTGCCGTATAAATGGAGCAAAGGGCGGCGGCAGCGCAGTCTGCTACTGGCACTCACATCAAGTCTTCACGGGCTGACAGCGTCTCATGGACACCGAGAACTGGACCCCTATTGAGATTTTGAAACGACGAACGTTTAATCAGGTTTTGAACAGCCTCCCATCTCTTCAAGCCGATAAATGAAGTAAAATATTATGTGTTTGCATTGCAGTTTCCCATAGAAACAAAAACTCACTGTAAAATTTTACAGCGACTTGCTTTCCAAGGCTTTTAACCATCTTCGCTACCCAACATTTTTCTCCTCAAGTTCAGCATCCGACACCAAAATCAGTACAATTAAAATTCCCGCCATGTGGGCGCTCGCGCTGCTGTTCACGGGACTCCACATCTGCTCGTCTACCGCCAAAATTGACGCCGCAACTCTCCGGCGTACGAAGCTCGCTGCATACGACGACCAGTATACGGTCAACAGCGTGTGTACGTTTGTAGGAGTGGGCAGCGTGTGAGGGCACCAGTTGTTTATGAGTGCGCACATAAAGTGTAGGAAATGGGTACTGGCATGACTGCGGGTAACAGACATTGCGTTCTGATGTTAGTTGTAAGGCATTAGAAAAAGAAATGTACACGATGATATGTAGAAGACTTGATTAGAATAGAAAATAAAACCGCCTTTGTCCCCAGGTGAGTGCAAGCAGAGGTGCAGCGTGCAGGAGGCCTGTCTGGCTGCCTCATACAAGTCCCCCTCCACCTGCTGGTTGTTCACCGGGGGCACGGGTGGGGAACTACAGCTTCAGCAAGATGATGAATTCATCACATGGTTCAAAAACGGTAAGACCACATGCTTTGAATATGTTGGCATGCAGTAAGATCATAAGGACCAAAATGTGGTAAAAACGGTGAGAGAATATGCATTCTATAAGCAATAGAATGCTATAGGGTTGGGTGAATCTTTTCAGGTCGAAAACTATAAGATCGTGTGTGTCAACTCAGGTAGAAAACGATAACATTGTATCCATTAACTAAGCCAGAAAACTATAAGATCGTGTGTGACAAATGCGGTAGAATACTTTAAGATCGTGAGGTCAAATGGTTTTCCCATTTCAGGAGAGATGGGACTTACGACAACAGAAGTCACAACTGCACCGACAACTCCTTCCACCACTCCAGCTACCACTCCTAACACTACTCCTACTACCTCTCCTACCACCACGCCTACAACCACTCCCGCTCCTACCACCATGCCTACAACCACTCCCACTACCACTCCCGCCACCAAGCCTACTACCACCCCAACTGCCACTCCAACTACCGCTGTTCCAAGTACGACTGTTCCTCCAGCATCAGTATTCTTCAAGTCTCAGAATGTCATCAATACACCAACTCTGGAGGTGATGAAAACGCAGTGCGCCGCGTCAGGAGGCGTGCCGGGGTCCATTCTGACAGAGCAGGATTACGATTGGATCAAAGCCAGCCAGCTTTTATCAGACAGTAAGCCTCACGTGTTTGTTGGCTTCAATTTGTGGGTTGGAACGTGTGGCTCATAGTAAACTCGGTATTTTAAAACAAGGTGTTCATTCAACGGGTCCAACGTGTGGGTTAAAACGTGTTTATCAAAGCAGATTTGCATTTTTCAAACACCACTTGCTTTCGACGGGTTCAATTCGAGGGGTATAACGCGTGGGTCAAAGTTAACTCGCACATATAAGTCAGAGTCAACTCACTTTTGTAAGTAAAAGTCAACCCGCCAATGTGAGTCAAAGTCATCCCGCCCTTATACTTGTATGTCAAAACCTACTTTCTCTAGTAAGTCTTAGTCAATATGCTCTGATAAGTCAAAGTCAACCCTCCTTTATAAGCCAAATGCAACTCGCGCAGAAAGTGCCACGTGTTCATTATGATCATGAACCTCCCAGAAGTACGATACTGTGAGAGCTGCTCAGATGATTCTTCTTAATGCTGCACGGCACTCCCCCAAAATATCCAAGGCAGATATTTACGTTCAAGCTAAAGAGCCCTCTCAAATTACTATGGTACGTACAGAGTAGCATTTAATTTGCTAGTTATTCATACTATAAGACAGCCTATTAACTCTTGCGTGTGTGCACAATGACAAGCAAGGCACACGTTTAAAAAGTCTACGAAATATCATGTGAAAACTTTACCCATTTTTGTAATTTCAGTTAACGAGAACAGCAGAACGGCGTTCAGCAATAATTGTTGATGCATAGTTATTTTTTCATGACGTTACGGCCGAATGAACGACGTTCTTTTTCAGTTTTTCGCCCTAATGATCCACGTAATTTTTCAGTACGTTATGCCAAAAAATGACCCATGTCCTTTCTTAGGGTCTTACACCCGAATGATCGACGTTCTTTTTCAGCGCAAATGATCAACATTTTTTCAGTACCATACGCCCAAATGATTTACGTTATTTTTCAGTGTGGCACACCGAAATGGTCTACGTGTTTTCACTGCATTACGCCCAAATAATCGACGTTCTTTCACAGTGGGTTACAACCGAATGATCGTGCCGGCGTTTGCTGAAGGAGGCGCGTACGTCTGGTACGAGGGAACTGACGTCTTATCAACGGGAGTATTCCAGGAAGGCGATAATTTCATCAACGATCCTTTTGGAGCTGGAGCTGGACCTTTGGTGGTGATGGACCCTTCTTTCAACCTTGTGAAGACCCAACATTATGATAAGTGGAGTTGGTACAATGTTCTGTGCAAGCATGTGTAGCGAGAACCTGGCAGTCTTTTTTCTTTCGTGAAGTCGCTAGACTTTCCGAAATGAAGTGAATTTATTTGGGCATGAAGACAGTCTTACATTCTGAGGCATGCGGGCCGTGAACCTAGAGGCCTTTTTTCTTTCGTGGTATCTACTAAGTTCTTAAATACACATTAGGGATTTTGGTTAACGCATGCGCACCGTGCACTGCCTTTTCTTGTGTGGTATCTATTGACTTATCTAGTACAAATTAGAGACTCCGATTTAAAATAGGTCTCGCTTTTCGAAGCAAGCGCAGCGTGAACCTGACAACCTTCTTCTTTCCTTGTACTTATTGACTATTCCATTACAAGTAGGAGATTTTGGAATGAAATAGGCCTCAAATTTCGATTTATTATCGATGGTTAAAGCTGTGTTTTTGCCCATATCTCTGTATGAACATCATTTTGAGAAAAAATTTCATAGAACACTGCAGTGTGCACTCACGATCTTATTGAAGATGAGTGTACCAGTTCACAGAGTGAAATAGTTTTCTATGAATTTTTGTGACAAAAACTTCAACGTTAACGATAGGGACTTTCATATTCTCAATACAAAAGTACATCGAATAAATTTTTGCCTCGCAGTATTTAAAGGAAAATATTTAGCGAATCGCAATGAAAAACATGTGAGTAGAAATCGCTTATTAGACCTCTTGAGCAATAATATAGAAAAAAGGATGCCTAGATTAGACTAGAATAGCATGTAATCGATAAATTAGACTAAATTTATGCCGTTGTTTTACAAAATATTTAAATTACATAATCTCTAGCTCGAAAAAATATGTAGGATGCAAAAATTTCGTATGAGGTATTGCCAGGAATTTATGAATTGGTTACAGAATTTTTGTGTTAACTCAAAGATTCAATTCAAATCTGTTACGCGTACAAAATCCGAAACTTTTCTTTGCTCTGGAAACCGTTCTCACATAAAACATCTTCACCTGTTCAGTACATTTTTAGTGTCAAAATGAAAATGTGACAATCAAATATTTTGTTTCATTTTAAATACTTTCCTGGGAGTGACCCCCATGATTTGTTTTCATAGTTCAATGAGCAAGAATAGTGTACACCTTGATAATACCACCGGCTGGAAAATGATATATATGTAAAGATGTCACTATATTATTTTTCGTTATCCGACTCAATACTCTTAATATACCACGTATTTTTTTCCAGTAGAGCGCAATCTAAAGTAAGCAATTTTTGGAATACATTGACTGATGCCGGAAAAAAATTAATATGAAGCTATTGTGTGAAGTTACTTAACTTTTCCGAGGCGAACAAAAAGTGAGCAGCTGAGAATGAGAAATGACAGGTCATCTCTTAGGAGAATAGGGGAAAATGTTAGGTCATCTGTAAGGAGAATAGGAGAAAATATTAGGTCATCTTTTAGGAGAATAAGAAAAAATATTAGGTCATCTTTTAGGAGAATAGGAGAATATGTTAGGTCATCTCTTAGGAGAATAGGAGAAAATGATAGCTCATCTCTTAGGATGATAAGAGAAAATTTTAGGTCATCTCTTAAGAGAATAGGAGAAAATAATAGGTCATCCGTTAGGAGAGTAGGAGAAAATAATAGGTCATCCGTTAGGAGAGTAGGAGAAAATGATAGATCATCTTTTACAGCCAACACATAGTTGGACGAGAGGAGACTTGGCTTTGGTGAAGTCAGTTTTATTCGATATGCATAAAGACACGTGAGCCTTAATAAACAAATCTGCAGTATATAAGATATAAACGAAGAATAATCTTAGGCCTGTAAAGTACAATGGAATATGAGTCTGTTTAGGTATTATTTCTCATAAACAGTTTCACCACTGGAGACGTGATGTTTTCAAATATTATGTTCCCTGGAGACCGGCATTGTTTTCTCGTTCTTTTCTTTTTTCACCAAATTAAAAACTGTGAACTACTTATTTCATACAGCCTTGTCTTGTATTCCAGTCTTACATTTCGTTCAACTCGAGTGATATTATTTTAAAATATAGAAATATGCCTAATTATTCATTTTCTTTACTGATTGAAATTTTTTTCCTCATCAGGTGAAGGTACGTAATAATTTCTGATTATTAGGCGAAGCGATGGTGAGGCAACTGCGTGTGATTTTGTTATGGTAGGCAATGTATGTTGGCCATGCGAAGACCGACACAATCGCCCTGAAAATACGTCAGCCTTGAACAGTAATCTCTATTAAATACACGGGGAACGAGCAGGTTAGCCATACGAAGACTAAACTGCTCGCCCACGTGTGTGTGGAGAACTTTTAAATTTATTGATAATGACTGAGCACCTACAACCAACAGCTGGACGGCAGCCTGTACTACTTTATACCCACTGTACATGTATGTAGTTTTTTTGTCTAACATCAGCTTTCACCATTAGCCCCCCTAATGACCTTTCAACCAATTTAAACATCTTATAGCAGTCATACTAGATTACAGCATGAGAATGTACTGAAAACGCATCCCCTTACTAATCAATTTCAGGATTTTCGTCTAGTGAAGCTGCAGAGGGTTCTAAGAATTGAGTACAATTAAGCGCGATATAAGCGTTTCCGTAAGTTTCTAACTTGGTACGCGTTTCTCTGATGCTATTGGGCTATTTCTCCCGGTTCTCGTGTGTTTAACAATACAATTCGCATTTTCATCAATGCAGTGGAAACCCTGAGCGTTCCTTTCCTTGTGGCAAACTTACGAATTATTTATAGACAAATAAGCTCTGAAAAATTGGATGGGATGAATTTATAAAGTTTTAAAAGTTCAAAAGTTTTTTACTTGGCTCTGAACTTTTAATGTTTCTAAAGCCGACGAGTAAAGAGAACCAGAAATTTGGTTGCATTTTGGATTCAATGGCATTTATTTGCCCAAAATTTGATGATATGTGAAATGCCCACGGAAATAATTCGACCATGCAGTATACGTGAGTGTAAGTAGTATTATGCTACGTGAATAAGATATTAATTTGGCATTCTAAATTTCTCAATTGGTAATAAAAATGACTTTTTTGAGACCTTATTGAGACCTTATTTCGTTGAGGTGATTCATTCAGACCTTATTTCTGCTCCAATATTTTCACATAAGCATACGCAAACATTTTACGACTCAAATCGTGGAAATGACGAGTACAATTGTAAAATTGGATTCAACATGATTGTATTTTTTTATCTGTAAACATAAGTAGAATGATCATTTTAGCGTAGTACTTCCACCCACGCCACACACATTTTGAGAATCATATAATTATTAATTCAACGAAACAAAGTTAATGTCTTTACAGTTGTTTGGTTATGGAAGGCAATGTATGTCGGCCATTCGAAGACCGCTACCATGAATAAATCTATGACGTCAAAAAGTAAAAATAAACTGAGGATTATGTCACTTTTTTAAAGCATTTATATTGCCGAATAATTTGCTGAATGGTTTTGATGCGTGTTATTTTCAAAATAATTTCTAAAATTAACTCTAATTTGAGTTTAATATTGATCTTTAGTTTATTCCTTTGCAGGAAAGGTGTATAATTTATGCAACGAATAAATTTCATCAATTAGAGTGTACCTGTGATCTCCATAAATCTCCCTGTTTCATTGGTTATAACTTGCGGTAAACGATTTTTTATATTTCAATAATTCTAAGTAGAATACAAACGGAAAAATGTAGAAAAAGTCACCTTCGAGGAACTCCTACTTCATATAATAACAGCCAGATATATTCACCTACCCGTTATCACATTCATGTATAAAAATTAGACGACAAGCTAAGCGGAACAACGCTAATGCCTTTCGAACTGGTTTGGTTATGAAGGGCAATGTATGTCGGCCATTCGAAGACTGACAAAATTACCTAAAAAATTTGAAGGTTTTGAACTGTATGTTATGGTAAGGTGCGACGTGCAAGTCAGCCATTCGAAGACTAAGCTGCCCGCACGCCTGCTTGTGAACTGCCCCTGAATTTACCGACAGTGGCTGAGCACTTCCAACCTACAGCTGTACTGCAGCCTATACTAATTTTTGCGATCTATACGTCTTTATGGTCTCTGGGTTTATCATCGACTTCTACCTTTACCCCTCCTTATTCTCTTTCAACCGATTTACATAACCAATTCACACCAATTCAATGTGTCCAATTTACACCAATTCAACGAATCTTTTCTACAAGCGATTTTTTGGAGTCCAGGCTGTGTAAAACATTTGAATATATTGAAATGAGATTCAGCTTACCCATGATTTTAGGGCTTTCCCTCAAGTGATGCTGTTGAGGGTCCTAAGAATTGAAGACAGCCTCGATATGAGAACTAAAGTGCATTTTTTCACTTCTGTGTTCCTCTGATGTTATTGTGTTATTTGTTCCGTTTTTAGATTTTTGGAAAATATAATTCTTCTTTTTATCAGTGAAAAGGAAACCACAGGAGTGCGTTCTCATGACAAAACTGATGAATTTGTTGGCAGACAAGCTCTGAACATTAGGATGTTATGTTAACTTTTGATGTTTCTAAAGTCACTGAGATAAGGAAATCAGGAATTTGTTTGAATTTTGGGATTCACTGACATTTATATGGAAAAAAATGATTTGTTATATATCCATTGAAATAATAGGAGCATGCAGAGTATGTACGCACGAGTAGCATTATCTTATGCGAACAGAATGTTAGATGGGAGTTTTTATTTCTCATTTGGTAACGTAAAAAACACCTTTCTTTAACGTTTTTGGTTAAGTGAGAAATTATTTCTGCTCCAAAATTTGTTAATAATTATACGCTACCATTTTATAGCGACTCAAATCCAAGATATGACGAGCACAATTGCAACAATATTATTCTAATTTTTACTCGATATACATGAGTAAACTGCTCATTTTAGCTTTATAGGTAAACTGAAGCTGACAGCCACGAGCGTAGCTAGGACGCCTCAGTGTAAAAATTCAAACTGGTGATACCATCAGTTTTTTAAAGCATCTCACTCGCCCGATGCATGATGGCACAGCTAAAAGATATCGGTGTTCTCTCCGACGCAAATGTTATTCGGGGTGTGACGTAATCGTTCTCAAATTCTCTTAGTTAAATTCTGAAATAAAAGCTTCCTAAAATTCGTTTTTCCCCATTCATTTGGAAGTTTGAAAACGAAGCAAGCAGTTAATAATCAAAACCATATTTAATTTTATTAGAACTTCGCAGTCCCAATGAAAACCTAAAAAAGAATCTATTTATTCTGTAAAACATTCCGTAAAACCAGCTCCATCCTTATCATAGGTCGTCAATTGCCGCAAGCTGTTATTCCTATCACAATTATTCTAGATGAAATATAAACGGGAGTGTGTCGACGAAGTTAACTTTGAGAGTTTTAAACTCCTACTTTGCCTAATAACAGCAAGAAAAAATTCCCCCACTATACATCTCACGTATATTGTGAGAATTAAACGATAATAAGTTGAACGAGTGAGGGTGATGCAGTTTTGTGTGGTTTGGTCATGCTATTCAATGTGTGACGGCTGTTCGAAGACTGACACAATTGCCTCAAAAAAGTAAATTTGAAAAGGTCAACTTTGTATGGGACGAACAATTCAGTCATTCGAAGACTGAACTGCTCGCCCTCCTGTGTGTGTGCATGGAGGGACTTTAAATTTGGTGACGATGACTGAGTAGAGTAGTACAGCCTGTACTACTCTACACCTACTGTGTACGCTGCAGTCTATGTACATCAATTTTCAGTATTAGCTTCCTTAATGGCCTTTCGACCAATAACTTAAACATCTTATTGAGGCATGCGAGATCAAAGTGTCGAAATGTATTGAAAAATATCCTCCTACTGGAAAATTTGTGGCTTTTTGTCAAGTGAAGCTGTTGAGGGTCCTTAGAATTGAAGACAGCCTTGAGATGAGAAATTAATGTATGTGAATTTTTAGCTTGCTAATGTTTTCCTTTGATGTTATTGTGCTACTGCGTCCCATTTTCGTCTGTTTGACATTGTAATTAGTCTTTTTATCCATCCAATAAAACCCGGAGCGTTCCTTCCCTTGGAGCAACTTGCAAATTCATTTACCCAGAAGAGCTGAAAGTAAGGGTAAAATAATTAATTTCAAAATTTCAAAAGCCGCCGAGATTAAAGAATCAGACTTTTTTATTTTATTTGGGAATGAGCTGCATTAATGTACCTAAAATTAAAGATTTGAGAAATATCCACGGAAATAATTGAACCATGCAGGGTATGTTCGGGGGAGTAGCATTATGTTCCGTGAATAGGATTTTTATTTGGAGTTTTAAAAATCTCATTTGGTGATGTAAATGATTTTTTTTAACATTAGTAATGCAATGAGACAATATTTCCACTCCAATATTTTCACGTAATTAAATGCAAACATTTTTCAACGATTCAAATCGTAAATATGAAGAACACAATCGTAACAATTTTATGAGGCATGATTCTAATTTTCAATCGATATACGAAAATAAAATCAACGTTTTAGCATAGTAGGTAGACTGAAGATGGCCTCCAAGAATGAATCTATGACTCCACAGTAGAAAAATTCTAACTGATGATGATTTCAATATTTTAAAGCAATTCTTTGCCGAATGTCAGTGTCAATAATGTCAATAAAATGTCGATAAAATTTGATGTCCATTATTTTCAGAATTGTTCCTTAAAATTAACTCTAATCTGAGTTGAATATTGAACTTCAGTTTAACCCACCGCAAAAAAAATGTAAATACACATGTATGTGTATTGATTAAATTTCTTCAATCAGGGAATCAGTGCTCGCGATGCCCAGCTCAGAATCTCCCTGCATCATTGGTTATCAGGTGCAGTAAACCGTTTTTCAGATTACTATTATTCTTGACAAAATACGATTCGGGAAAGAATCGACAAAGAAACCTTTGAGCGTTGGAAACACCCACTTCGCCTACTACCAGCCAGAAAAAAATTCCCCCATCATACTTCTCGTACATATTTTGAGAATTAAATGATAATAAGTTAAACGAAACAACGCTAATGCCTTTCGGCCTGGTTTGGTTATGGTAGGCAATGTATGTCAGCCATTCGAAGACTGACAAAATTGCTGCAAAAATAATCTCGTTTTGGTCTCTTGTTGAGTATTATTTACACATGGAACGAGCAAGTTAGCCATACGAAGACTAAACTGCCCGCCCACCTGTGAGTGAGCTGCCCCTGCGTTCAGCAACAATGACTGAGCACTTCCGAGCAATAGGTGTACGGCAGCCTATCCCACTATATAAAACCTATTAATCCACATGGTCCCTGCGTCTAGCTTACACATTTCGTTCCATAATATCCTTCCAAACAATTTACACAACTTAATAGAGGATACATGCTTGTACAAAACACGAGAATATATCGAAACAAGCTTCAGCTTACTTATGAATTTGAGGATTTTCCTCCAGTTAAGGAGTCCGTCTGGGTAAAAAAAAAGTCCGTTATTTATGGATGGATTTCTCTGAAATTTTCTCAGTAGGTGTGAAATGATGCATAGATCATTTGTTATTTCGACGAAATTTTTGTGCTGCACTTTTTTTTTAAATATGTTAAAATAGAGGGTTTTGTAAAATCTATCTCCTTCTACAATTTTGAAGTTACAGAACCAGTATTTCGTTTTTAGATTGCTTATATGTCTATATAACCATAAGCAATAGGGAATTTCGATAACTTCTTTTTGTGGATTTTGGAAATGGAAAAAAAATGATATATTTTTCATTTTTTTTTCATGTGGTGTAATTTTCAAAACAATAAATGTATCAAAAAAAGCTATTGCTTATGGATACACCTTGCTAAGCCCTATCGAATGGTATATAAACCATTCTCGTAGCTCTAAAATTTTGGAAGGAGATAGATTTGAGAAACCAATATCAAGTTTCCAGAAAAACGTGTTTTTTCACAAAAATTTTTTTTTTATCTTTTGAACTACAGGGTTTTCTACAATGAACTCCTGAGCGTTTTTAGCTCTTTTCAAGCTCTTTTGATTGATATAATTTACATTGCTGTAGCTCTGTAACTCTGGGAAAAAATAAACAACAAAAGAGAATAGGTGTAATTCTTGACAAAAATAAATTTTTTAATTTTTCATTTTTTTCGACCAAAATACGTTTTTTAGTCTAGTCAACTCCTTTGTTTTATAGCTCTTTTCAAGCCCTTTGGATTGGTGTGCTCGCCACTGCTGTAGCTATGATACTGCAGCTGTCATCGAGCTATGAAGGAAAGCTGCGGTATCATAGATACGGCAGAACAGCTAAATTCTGAAATTGTCAAAAATTATAAAAAAATATCTACTCAGCATTAGAATGTTTCATTTGAATAATGGAAGCACTTTGAGTAGCCCATTAACGAACTATAATGCCATTCCCGCAGAGAAACACCCTCAATTGACCCCCAATAATGAGGGGGGGAGGGTTCAAGGTCACTCCACCCCCATCGCTTTCCCCGCCTCTGGTGGGCGCACTGTTCGGAGTAGACGTAAACGGAAAGTACCAATGGAAGCGCAAGAAAATCCTCTATAAGATGCATATAAAAACAGAAAATCAACACGTATCCTGATTTCTACCCAGACGGTCTCCTTAAGCTGTTGAGTGTCCTAAGAATTGAAGCCAACCTCGATATGAGAACTTATGTGGACTTTGTGTTTCCTACTGTGTTCCTCTGATGGGATTGTGTTATAACTTCTCTTTTTGTTCTCTTCAACAATATAATTGGACCTTTTATCAATGAAATGAAAACCAAGAGTATTTATTTTCTTGCAGAAAACTTATAAATTCATTGAGAGACACGGAATTAAGATGAAATTATGGATTTTCAAGTTTCAAAAGCGGCCGAGGTAGGAGAATCTGTTTCTTTTATATTAATTTCAAAGTTTTTGATCGTAATTTCGGATTTACTCCCATCCCTGGAAACCCCGCACTTTGTGTTTTCCTGTTATGCAGTAAGCATTGATAACACTTTTGTGTGAAAAATGATTTATAGTTCCATTACAGCTCGCGGGAGTTACTGAACACCTACCTTTATTTAATGACTAGACTCGCAGATTCCAAATCTGTATTGTTTTTAGAGTAATAATCTTATCCAAGTGTTGGAATTTATGAGAAAAACAAATTGGAAAAAATTAAATTCAAAACCTGTTTTATTCCTGAACTTCCTGAAACTGTAAATAGAATTTAAAAAAAAATTTCTTTTGCATTATAATTTTTTCCTATTTTTATGTTTTATTATAAAAAATCTATTATTTGTTATTCCTCACATTTGTGTAGACTAAAATAAGAGTTTTGAAGGCCATGTAGCTGATCCATCATTTTGAATTTCCATGAAATTCTTTTCGATAGATTTCGAGTGGCTGTACCGCCTCTCACCATGACATGAGCATGATGCAACTTCTCTTACTCCGCCGAAGTGGCAGGCGTGATGTAAAACATTTGAAAACACCAATACAAATTCAAGAACTTTTGCTAATTCAATTTCCATACTTCCTAAATTTTTATTGGAATTTTTCGAGGTGAGTTGCTAAAAAAAAGAAAGTCGAACAACAATGTGCAGATAATGACAACAATCAAATATGTATATTAACTCTATTCACATCTAAAGCTCGTTCATTTTCTGTAGGGAATATTTTAGGTTGACCAGAAGAGATGGCACTTGTGGCGCTACTCATAACAGTAACAGAAAACTTAAGCATAACACAAAAATTTCATAGAGAGGAGAAATAACACATGGTCGGTAAACAAAAGCCGTTGCAAGCTTAATTAACTAAATTCTACAATTCCTAAACCCCCAACAGATTCACTTCTGGAAACGCATCAAATTTTGAAATAAGAGTGACTTTTGTTCCCGTATACTCTCATATTTCAGCCACGCACTGATTGAGCTAAAAAATCTTTGGCAATGGAAGGAAGAATACAGTAAGAGAGGGCAGGGACGATGAAGTCAAATGCAAGGCTTCATGTTAATAAATAACTGATGTGTAGATGAGTATAGGGTGCAACATGGCTTTAAGGCGCATGTGCGCAGTCACTGCCTGTACTCCTATATTCAGGCTATTAAACAGACCAGTGGGCGGGCAGTTTAGTTTCCAAATAACTAACAGTCCGTTCCAAGGGTCCATAAGACCTTAAAGCCCTGGGAATTGTTTAATTTTTAGGAGCAATTGCGTCTCAATTGCTCACCTAAGCCGAACATCAGCAAATTTCTGTTCCACCACCTAACTGAACCCTTTAAAATTCAATTATTTAAATTTGATCAAAACCACGAAAAGATGAATTCTATTTTCTGGCCGATACTTAACAGAATTGAGATTTTCTTCCGTTACGGTTCTTTGCCCGTAGTTAACATTCTGATTTTGTCCGAATAAGTATCGGAAGAAAAATTCCTTTACCCAATCAGAATGGGAGCTGGAAGTCCGCTGTAGTTGGCACCACCTGAAGAGATGTTCTATACCAAAACTAGTAAGGTGATCAACCCATTAAAAAATTTGCATCGAAATTAGATTATATTTTATAATTTAGGACAACCGTCATGTGTGTTTGAATTGTAGAGCACAGAGCCTGTTCAGGGCGTAAAATAACATAACTAGAAACACGTGGACACTAATGTCGCGTATCTACAGCCTCACACATCTTTATGTGCAGAATCAAACTTCTCTCCGTAAAATGTTGAATGACCTGCTGGTAACTTAATACATGCTTCTTTAATTTTTTGCCTTTAAATGTAAAGTACGTATTGATTAAATTACATCACTTAGAACATCTATGCTGGTAATACCCACTGTAGAATCTCCTAACACCATTGGTTATCAGGTGTAGTAATCTGTTTTTTTGTTACAATAATTATTCTGTACGAAATACGATACGTGGTGTTGATGAAGCATTTGCATTGAAAACGCCTACTTCACCTTTCAACAACCAGAAGAGGTTCCACCTACCTTATATCTTATGCATATTGTGAGAATTCAATGGTTATAAGTTAGACAAAAAGATGGTGACGCTATTTGGGGTGATTTGGTTATGTTAGGCGATGTGTGTCGGCTGTGACACAATTGCCCAAGAAATTCAACTCTAGCATGTACGAATTTTACCTGTTATTTACAAGTGGAACGAACAATTTAGCCATTCGAACTTTTCGAAGACTAAACTGCCCGTTCACCTGGGTATGGATGGCTCTTAAATTCATCGATGATGACTGAACACCTCCGACCAACAGCTGTACGGCAGTCTGTGCTAATTTATCCACACTTCATTTGGCTGTAGTCCCGTGTCTACCATCAGCCTCCAGCATTAGCCTCCCTAATATTTTTTCCATCAATTTACTCATCTTATTGGAGGCATGTGAGATTAATGCATGAGAATGTACTGAAAAAACATCCCCTCTCTGATAAATTTGTGGCTTTTCGTCAAGTGAAACTGTTGAGGGTCTTAAGAATTGAAGACAGCCTCGATATGAGAACTTATAAGACTTTTAAGCTTGTTACTGTGTTCCTCTGATGTCATTGTGTTTTTTCCCTGTTTTGATTTGCCTAAAAATATAATTAGTCATTTTAACATTGAAATGGAAATCCCAAGCGTCGTTTTTCAAATTTCTTGTGAACCAGACATTTGATCGCATTTTTGAACCACTGGCAGTCAAATACAAAAAATAAATGGCCATTAGCATTATGTAAAGTGTGCGAGGGTAAGTAAAAATGTACACTTTATAATACTGTTGATGAGAGGATGTTCCTGAACTTATTCCGGTACATAAGTAACAAAATTCAAATGAGTCCATCGTTGTACTTAAGAATCAAGACATTTATTGAGTCACTTGAAATGAATGAATTCTTGAAATGTTTTTGTGTCTATGTGTACCCGATGACATGAACGAATAGTGACGCAAATAAAATTTGCCACATTAAGTGGCTTGAGATAAAGAATTTCAATAAAAGTTTTTATACCTTTTGCCAGTTTATGCGTAATAAATAAGCTGTGTTGAAAATGCACCTTGGTATTCAAGCGTTACAGCAAACATTGGGTGAAAGAAATGTCCTCAATCCCTGACAATGTCAAAAGTTTGAAATTCTACGATCAAATTTCTGGCTCACCAGAAATTTGGAATGGAACGCTTCGGATTTCCATTTCAATGATAAAAACTAATTATATTATTAAACAGACCAGATCAGGGAAAATAACACAATAACATCAGAGGAAACTGAAGCAAACTTAAAATTCACACAAGTTCTCATGTTTAGGCTGTCTTGAAATTATTCTTAGGACCCCCTACACTCTACAGCTTCACTTGACGAAAAGCTGCAAATTTATCAGAAAGGAGATATTTTTTCAGAACATTCTCATACTTTAATCACGCATGCCTCAATAAGATGTTTAAATTAGTGGAAAAAAAATTAGGGAGGCTAATACTGGAAGCTGATGATAGGCTCATGGAGTACTAACTATAGAGTGAGTATAGTGTATCACAGACTCCCTCACACCTGTTGGTCGGATGTGCTCAGTCATTATCAATTAATTTAAAGGCCCTCAACAACCAGGCGGGAGAACAGTTTAGTCTTCGAATGGCTACTTTGCTCGTCCCAAGTGAAAAAAACATGTGGACACAGTGTATAGAAATACATTTTTGGGTGTATTTGTGTCAGTCTTCAAACGGCCGACACACATTGCCTAGTATAACCAAGCCACTCCGAATTGCATCACCATCACTTCGCTTAACTTATTATCGTCTAATTCTCACGATCTTTGGCTACATCTTCCCGTATTGCATTTCGTCTAAAATAATTGTGCTATTAAAAAGTTTATTGTACGTGATAACCGAAGATGCAGGGAGATTTTACGCTGCGCATCCCCAGTCGGAAATTATGGTATGCATCATCGATGATTATGGTCGAGATAATCGGTTTTTTATCGGCGAAATATCTGCCATGTCCAACCTTTGTGGGGTACATTATGGTGTGGATATGTCCCGAATCTTCGACAATAACAACCATAATTTCATACCATATTCGACCATATGCTACCAATTCAGAACCTTAATATCATACCATATTATACCATGTGCGACTAATCACAACCATGTCATACCATATGCGACTAATTACAACCCTAATTTCATACCATAATCTACCATATGAGACTAACTACAACCATAATTTCATACTACATTCAACCCTATTCGACTAATTACAACCATATAGATTTCGAACGCGCAACCATGATCTACCATTACAACAGCCAAAATCAACTGTTCACAAGTACTGATAGAACTCAACTACAGAAATCAAACATTTCCAATCTTTTTTTTCACTATGCATCACTCTGGAGGACTTGAAGAGCTAATATTAGAGACCATACAGTAGCGTCAAGGGGTTAAAGAGAAAAATTGTCGACCGCTTGACGCTATTGTATGGTCAGTGATATTAGCTTAAATCAAGCTCTTCAAAGTAATATAAAGTGAAAAAAAAATGAAAAAGGTTGACCTTGGTAGTTCGGAGTTCCATCAGTAGTTGTAAATAGTTAATTGTGACTGTTTTAATGGTAAAGGTCGCACGTACGAAATCATTAAGGTTGAAATTAGTTGCATATGCTATATATGGCATGAAATTATAGTTATTGTGAGATTATGGTTGGTATGTTTAGAAAGACAGACTATTGATTTTGCATGAATAATTTATTCGTTTAACCCCTTGTTTATCTACAAAAAGTGTCAAAAAAAGACCGTATATTTTCAATATTGTAATAAGAAATTACTTTCATACGCGTTTTAACAAATGAATCATTTAGCCAGAAATGTAAAAGACTAGAAGAATATCAAGCGCCATAACTGCTCACAAAAAAAACATCCCAGAGACATCCAATGAACGTCTTGAGCACGCAAGAGGATTCAAGATATAATTAATCTTGAACATCTGAAACATAAACCTAAAACATTCAACAACCTCCCTTTCAACGTAAACAAAAAATTGACTTTGGTAATTAAATGAAATACCATGAGTTGAGGTTTTATGCAGATTATAAGATTGATTATTTTTACGAAATAGGCTATCGTAGCTTCTAATTTCAAATTCAAGTCACCATGCATACACAAATTCCGCTGTAACCGACAGTAATCTCCGGTAAACATTTTCAAACTAGTTGACGCAAATGGCGAAACTCTGAACACAAAAATATGCACTGGGGCGATGAACAAAAAAGTTGATTTCTCCAGACAGAGACCCCTTTCAACATTATGGAAAAGTACTTTGAGAAAAGGATACCACATATTCACTGGTTATTATTACAGGTTTCCCAAACTGTACCAGTTCATCAAAGAAAATTAAACAAATGCTACTGGAATAATCAGAAAAAATATATTTGGCGTACCATCTGAAATATAAAATTAGCGAAAGAACAAAAAAAGCCTTCGAAAGCAGTGATCTTCTTCTTGCACTAGTTTACAGTGATAAACGAGATGTGCTTATGCCGTCTAATGTCCATTGGAATGCAGAAACCACAGTTACTCGAAGATCGATAGAAGGCCTTGTTTGTGTTCAAATTCCAAGTAGCACAGACGACCATAATTTGAACATGGGCTTTGTAGATAAGACGGACCAAATGCTGCACTACCACACAATAAGTAGAAAAACTATCAAGTGGTACAAAAAACTAGCACCACATTTCATACAAGTTCATGTGTTAGATGCCTTAGGATTTTATAATTTTATTTTCAAAACTTAAATGACCTACCTTCAATTTTCCATGAAATTGATAAAAGAATTAACTTCCACTTTGGACAGAAGTACTCAAATGAGAAAAACAGCAAATTTTTGACTAGTTGGGATACATTTTCAAGGATACGTAACTTCTGCTACTAGTAAGAATTCCAGAAAAAGATGCCATGTATGTTATCAACATGGAATCAGAAAGCAATCACGATATCAGTACAAAACTTTCGAAAACCTTCTTGGACTCAGTGTTATACCCTGCTTTGAAATTGACCACAAGCAACTTAACTTTTGAGTGTGAAAACTGATATTTTTATATATATATAAAATATCTATTCTAATTATATTAAGTGTTTTACGCATTTTATGTAATATTATGTATTACATAAAATATGCTTGGTGAGCTCTCGATATCAAGGGACATCACAGGTTGCGCAGCGCTGTCGTCACGTCGGTGTACAGTGGGCCTCAAAGCGCGCGCTCAGTACCACCGCATTGCGCCCGCAGTGAAAGGGTTAAGCCTCCTCCTCTTCCTCCAACTGAAAGCTTGCCGAAGTAGCAGATGATGGACCCGCCAGTGCTGTTGCTGACCCAAGCACATCTCCGCTGAAAAAAATGTTACAACTAGAAGCCTGTGTTCCAGCTGTGCTGGCTATGCATGTGACACATGGAATTTTAGAACAATAGAGAGCGAAATGTTGAAAGGGTTTGAAATGTAAGGTCTGAGAAGCATGATTGGTACGATTTTGATCAACCTAGAAATTAGGTGAGACATAAAGCGGTAGTGGTTGGAATGTCGGTAGGGCGAGAGAATGAAGTTGAATGTTGAGATGTTTCTGGCATGTGGTGAGAATGAAGGACCATATGCTGGTGAACAATTTAAACAATTTAAACTATTTATTTACCACAGGAGATACAGAGGTAGAATGTTTCTTAAGTCTAGTACAATGGACAAGTTTGAATAAAGCTACCTGTGGGCCCGAATAAGTTCAGCGACTTCTGGGGCATCCTACCATCAACATTATTCTAAGGTGTACAATAATGTTTAACCTAAATCACTTAACCTAGTTTCACATTAGACTGATCAGTGAGATAATTCAATCGATATCAGATATTTCATTTTACAATATAGGTTATATGGAGTATATTTAACAGTACATTCGATAAAAGATTTAACAGCAGACTGAAGGCTGTGCGCCCGCCGAGTATATAAATAGAATCAGCAAGAGACATCGCCGTTCACTAGCGGTAGCCTGCCGTAGAGGTAGCATTTAGAAAGAGACGTCGCTCTTCAGTAGTGGAAGCGTGACCGTCGAGGAAGCACCTGTACAGATCACAGATGCATTATAGAAGTAACATCACTCGTATTAGCCCCTATCATCCGATCTAACAGATTCTTGCCAATACCGAAGCCTGTGTCAACTCTGAAGTATCAATAAAGGATAACCACGTTACTGCATCGTCACTCCCGAACCTCATTCGCGTTAGTTTCGACCTGTATACTGAAAAGGGACGGAACATATTTGGTGGCCCGTGTATGGGGATGCCACATTAAAGATATCCACATTGCCACATTGCCACATTGCCCCATTGAAGAAGAAAGATATCAAGAATTGATCTTCGGTTCTGCTGATCCGTGATTTTAAATGTGAGGAGTGTCACCCTGTTTGGAGTAACGTCGCATAGTATCACATTACTTCAGAGCATCGAGAAAAGGAAGAAAGACGTCAGCGCAGAAAATCGAAGTTCTTTCCAAGAAAATCTTCGAGAAAGAAACACTTCGGGGGAGAAAGAAAAAAATCGAAAATTTACACGCTACGCAGTCTTCACCAGTCTGGATCATCGCTACTCAAAGGAGAAGATGAAGTGAAAGGGTCCAGACCAACAACCTGGTCTGTCGACGAGATCTACGCATTTACGCACCGTCATCTGCAACGAGAAGATCTACGAGATCTACGCATCGCCAAAATATTAAGTTAAGTGTACGCCGATAATGTTGCTTGCAAATTAAAAATAAGCATGCGCTCAAATTAATGATTATACATCATCATTATAAAATTAATGAGTAGGAAGTTGAGCAGCGAGCAGTAAGCAGTAAGCATTGCAAGCGCTGATTCCTGGTAGTGGAAGTTGAGCGGCGAGCAGCATAGGCATTGCAAGCGCGGATTCCTGGTAAGTGGGAGAGAGCGTGTACGCGGAAGCGGTATTCCATTGTTCTCTAGAACAATTGAAGGAAGTTGTAGCTATTGTTCTCGGGCCCATTGTTCTCTGGCACATAAGAGTAAGCTGGAGCAGCCTGTCTCTGTTCAGTTTGCTGCCGACCTTCACGAGCTTTGACTTTGTGGTGCTGGAATTGGAATAGCCTTTTTCAAGTCCGCTGAAAATGTGAGTTATTATTTTATTGTATGTAGAATATTTTCATTATATGTGTGTAGAACATTTTTCGCTTAAAGGTAATTAGAGGTCTAAGAATATAGGATTATTTTTGTGCTTATGTCGGACAGTGACTCTGACGAATACGAGTACATAAGAACTACCCCGTACGTGACTCGATTAGGAAGAGTATCAGTTCCTATTTTTTCCGCGAAGTCGATTTCTGTACCTATCACGATGACGACCACCACCACAGTCACCCCTGTTACCAGTGCAGTCACTACCACAGTTAGCCCTGTAACTAGTACGGTTACCGCTGTGACGACTTCTATTGTCAGTCCGATACCTAGTGTTGTAATTGCTGGGCAGGATCTGCCGCAGTACCGAGATAGAAAACGAAGAAACGACCCTGACTTCATAGAAAATAAGTCACTAGAAACGCATATAAAGAATGTGCGAGCATATTTCAATAAGCTGTCAGATAATTCGGAGGAAGCAAAATTAAATCTATTATTGCGAACTGCAGACAAGCGGGTAGGCGACTTCAATACGGTTGTAGCTTCCATAATTAGCGAAGGTTATGAATTAAGTTTCGAAGAAGTCGTACACCTGTTAGAAAATATCTACGTGTCAAAAGGTGAAAGATCTTTGCACGCGGTCGCCTGTGATCTAAATAACGTACGCCTAAAACGTAATGATGCTTTAGCGAGCCAGTTTGTTGCTATACTATCCAAAATCCGTAAGCTAACCCACAGAATAATGACCAGCCCGGAGTGTTCGAACAGAGCCCACCCCTATGTAGTAAATTGTCACGATTCTGTTGCTCTCGATAAGTATGTCGAGAATACTTTAATTGTTGCGTTAGCTATGGTCATCATCAACCCCCTAGTAACAGAAGATTTTTCCAAAAAAACTATTTAACAAACCCTTTAACTCGTCGGAAGAGCTCCTTCAGAGACTCGTGACTGTCATTAGGAATTTTCCCGAGGATAAGCAAATATTAGCGACTCGATCTGAGAGATCTGTGGAAATCTATTGTGCAGAGGATGACCATTCGTCCGAATCAAACTTTGATGCAGCCTATGATGAGGCCGAAGTGCATACAATGACAAGAGGCGGATTTCAAGGTAGAGGTAGGACGCGTAGGCCCTACTGGAGACCAAATTTCCCGAGACCAACTTTCCGTGCTAGACCTCACGTAAAATCTTTTGTTGGAGATCGTGAATTGGGAACTCTCGAAGTCCAAGCATTAGAGACAGCTGAAGCGAAGCGTTGCTCGAATTGTTACAATCATGTGTGTGTCTGTCAAGGACAAGGTGTGTCGGTACCCACTGTGGCTAGGAAACCGACTGATTGGTACAAACCAAGTTCATATCAGACAGCCACCGAGCGTTCACTGCGTGATGTAGCTTGTTTTCGTTGTAATAAGTTAGGACACTACGCAAGAGACTGTAGGTCCAGACGAGAGTATTTCAACAGATCAGGTAGACCTGATCGTGTCCGTGCGCGAGGACAGCATAAAACTAGTGTACTAGAAAAAGGCCAGGTGGAAACTTACCAAACTAACAGTGGCGATAATTTTTTAGCGTAAGCTGCGGAGACGATTTCATTTCCGATAGAAATAACGTCAATGGTAAAAATGAAATTGAAATAACTAAGTGTGACTCTACGTCAGTAGCTCCCTGTGAACCCGAGGAGAATTCTGGTGCTGAAGATTCCCTCGTTAAAAATGTTGAGATGATAGATCCACTCATTAAGTGTCATAATAGATATGAATCGCTGGGAGAGGCGGAATTAAGCGATGATTTGAATGCTCATGGCACTGCATTCGAAAGCCATGTGACGGCGAACGTTTGTAAATACGAAGAAGATGAAGAAGTTGAAGTTACAGGACAAAATGAATTATTTGTAATACGAAAAAGTCATAAGCCCATGATTGTGCTTAGAAAAGATGCAGACCTGTGGAATGCATTGATTGATTCAGGATCAGAGAAATGCCTAATCAGCTACCACAGAATAAGTGAGATAAGTAATGACGTGAAGCCAAGTTCTCTGACTATAAAAGGCGTTAACGCTAAGAGTAATGTTGAAGGCGAGGTGGAGCTTGTCCTAAAGTTAAAAAACGGTGTAAGTTTAAAGACAAATGCTTTAATAATTAAAGATGGTATTTACAATTATGACGTCATTATTGGGCGTGATTTATTAGACAAGAACGCCGTTGTAGACTTAAAACAAAGATGTTTAATTATCAAAGACGAGAAAATCCCCTTTGCAGAGGTAAAACGACGAAAAAAGAGAAAGACAGAGTGTCTCGAGTATTTAATAGAGAATACTGAGTGTCTCATGGCAGACACGATTACGTCCAGAGCTAAGAAAAAAGCCCTAAATAAGCTAAGAGAGAAGAGAGAAAACCTCAGGACGTGCACTGCTGAGAGAGCAGGCGAGGAAGTAAAAAGGGATGGTAAGAGAGAAAATCAGCCTGTTCGAGGGTAGTTGCAGTTACCAATTCCCACACAGGGCGAAGGCCGTTAAGAGTGCATACTCGACAAGTGGAGATTGCTCCCAATGTAATTTTGAAACATGTTGGACATGTTGGAAAGTGTAAAAATGGAGAATACATAATAAAGAAAGCAACTTTAAAAGAAGGCATTTGTGTCGCAGAAGCGATTGTGAGAGTTAACAATAGGAGAAAGATTCCGTTGTTGTTAATTAATAGCTCCGACAGAGCGATTGTTTTACCAGAGAATGCAATTATAAGTACTTTAGAAAAAGTGGAGAAAGATCATGTTGAATCCAAAGTTTACTTGTCAGATGTACAAGGAGAATTAAAAGGAGGATTGAGTACCTTTGTGCAGGCAGCGAGTGTTGTTCAGGACAGTCATTTAGATGTCGAGAAGAAAGACACTAATAGTAAATCTGTCGGGATCACAGGAGTTGTCGACAAAGGGTACGTTTCTGATTCCAAAGAAGTAGCCCGTGGTCGGCGGAAATTAAATAATCATGATATCAAGTGCAACGATGACGAAATGAAGCCTGAATTGCTGAGTTTGTTGAATGAATTCAGAGACGTTATTACTATAGACAATGAATCGATCTCCGCTGCTGCGATTAAACCATACAAAATACGTTTGAAACCTAACGTGGATGTCGTAAATGTCCCTCCCTATCGTATTGCCCACCGTTACATGGAAGACTTGAAAGTCGTTAACGAAAAAATGTTAGACGACGGAATTATTAGACCATCGATTTCAGCTTTTAATTCACCGATAATTGTAGTTCATAAGAAAGATGGAACCATACGTCCGGTGGTTGACTTTCGCAAGGTAAATGAGGTAATTTATGAAGAATCATTCCCTCTGCCGCGCATGGACGAGATTCTCTATAGTTTAAATGGTCAGAAATACTTTTCGAAATTAGATCTTAGGTCAGGATATCATAATATTACACTGACCGATGAGAGTAAGGAAATAACAGCGTTTACAGTTGGTAGCAGAAAATACGAGTTCAATCGTTTACCCTTTGGTTTAAAAACCTCACCTGCATATTTCCAGTCAGTAATGACGTAAACGCTATCTCCTGTTCTAGGAAAACTATCTTTCGTCTTTATGGACGACGTACTCATCTATTCAAAAGAAAAAAAACAGCATCTTGCCGATATAAAAGTTGTACTTGAACTATTAAGAAACGCTAGATTGTCAATAAAAACTGAAAAATGTGAGTTCTTTAGGAACGAGATTGAATATCTAGGACATTCCATTAGTGGAATGGGAACCAGAAGCACCGGTACAGACAAAGTAAAGAATTTAGAAATTCCTAAGAATGTGAAACAGTTACAATCATTCCTAGGTCTAGTAAATTTCTTTCGTAGGTACATAAAAAATTTTGCGAGTATCGCAAGCCCGCTCTATAATCTTCTGAAGAAAAATGTTGAATTCAATTGGTCTAAGGATTGTCAAAACGCTTTTGAAAAATTAAAGGATGAACTGTGTGACAATACAATCTTGAGTCACCCAAACTTCGATCAAAATTTTCATCTATTTTGTGATGCATCAAACGTCGGCATAGGAGCTGTTTTACTCCAATCATCTACTGATAAAGTTCGAAACATGAGACCTGTCGCATTTTTTTCTAAAACGTTGAATTCCACCCAACGAAGATACTCAACAACTAAAAAGGAGATGTTTGCTATAGTTGAAGCGTTGAAGTACTTTAAATATCTTGTTTTAGGCTATGATCTGGTCATTTACACCGATCATAAGCCTTTAGTTCCTTTATTTTCAAAGAAATTGCCTGAAGACAACACGCTCGCTAGATGGAGTATTTATGTGCAAGCTTTTGATGCCAAATTAAAGTATTTTTCTGGGAAGGCGAATAGTGCCGCCGATGCATTAAGTAGATTAAATCATGACAAAAATCCTTTAACAGAAAGAGAAC
Organism: Morinoia aosen; assembly: GCA_030386875.1. Classification (NCBI taxonomy): domain Eukaryota; kingdom Metazoa; phylum Arthropoda; class Malacostraca; order Amphipoda; family Talitridae; genus Morinoia; species Morinoia aosen. Next base: position 21,928,531 of record CM059570.1, read on the forward strand.
TATTAGAGTGTTCTGAATTAACCCAGGATGTAGAGACTTTTCCCGTTGTAACCAGGCTGCAAGCCGCTGCTGCGGGTAACAAATGTAACAAGCCCGTGACTGAGGAAGAGTTCGAGGAGACAATGCCAGGAAGTAAGGACGGAAGAAACAACAACAGTACTGCTGAACAACAGACAGACCCCAGACGTGAACCCAGTGACTTTAATAGCAGACAGAAAACGAGCTTATGCAGACTGGATAAAGTTAACACGACTACAGACCATTCAAGTATTAACGACAACTGGTCGTTAGACGAATTTAAACGTGAACAAGATAGTGATCCCTTTTGTTCTGAAATAAAGGACGCCCTAGAGAATGCAACAAAAGTTTCTAATACTGACATGAATGAATTTCTGATTATGAATGACATTTTGTATAAAAGACGAAGAATTGACAACAGACCCAGCACCATTCTGACTATTGTGGTGCCATATACTCTGCTACACAAGACAATTCTGTTCATCCACAATTTGTCCCATACAGATTTGAATCATACCTTGTTTAAGTTTAAATTGAAATATTTTCATCCGTACGAACGGACAATTATACGTAAAATTGTTGAATCTTGTGACATCTGTAAGATTCTAAAATCACGAATACCGACGCCGATTAAAATTCTAAATGCTCCAATTGGAACACGATGTTTTCAAACGGTCAGCATGGACTTCTACGGTCCATTAACAATGACAGACAATGGTAACAAATATATTCTTGTCATTATCGACCTATTTTCCCGTTTTGTTAAATTATATTCGACTAGTGACCGATGTACAGAGACTGTTACAGATTGTCTATGGAATTTTTGCTGTTTGTTCGGTACCCCGGACGTATTGTTGTCCGACAACGCTCTAGAATTTAAATCATCTAATGTGAGAAATTTCACAAAAGGACTTTCTATCTTAAAAAGGGAAGTTCTGGCTTATTCCCCTTTTTCTAATGGCATTGTTGAGCGATGTAATGGTAAAGTTCGACACCTGCTCAAGTTATATCTAAATTTTCTTACTCATAATGAGTGGGATAGATTATTGGATATTGTGGAGAATTCGATTAACAATAGTTTTAATGAAACTTTAGGCGATACCCCCGCATACACGGTTTTCGGTAGAGATACGTGTGTGTATATTAGTTCTACTAATTTAGAAGACTTCAATGTTGCGACTACATATGAAGATGTTCAAAAACAAAAATTTAAAGTCATCTATTGTAGTGAACAATATTAGAAATGCAATCATTAACGCTACAATCGAAAGAACTACCTATAGAAACGTGAAACGTCGCGATAAAAATTTAAAAGTGACGGACCGTGTACTAGTGAAAAACCATGCCAAAAAACACAAACTACAGCTAAATTTTTTAGGACCAGGTATCATTGAAAGGCTAGGTAAAAATTACGCAGATATTAAGATCGGTAACAAGATTATCCGAACGAACTTAAACCATGTACTGCCTTTAGATAAGTTAAAAAGGTAAAATTGTAAAATTGTCAACCTAGTTTGGAACTGTTCATTCCTTATATTCTGACATTGCCATTCCATATATGTATTTAAATGGTATTTAGCTTGTAAGTGCGTTCTATGAGTTTTTAGCTTGTAAGTGCGTTCTATGAGTTTTTAGCTTGTAAGTGCGTTCTATGAGTTTTTAGCTTGTAAGTGCGTTCTATGAGTTTTTAGCTTGTAAGTGCGTTCTATGAGTTTCTTTCTTAAGACTTTATGTATGTCTTGCGTTAGGAAATATTGTGTTGCGCAAACAACTTGTGACGAGATGTTGAGCTTCGGATGTTGTCATACTGTTGTTGCGGCATCAAAAGCTGTGTTCGTCAAGCCGTAAGCTAGAGTTGATAAACTTAGGTGCAATCTTGGAAATGTCAACACGAGAGTGCGAGTGCGAAAACCGCGAGAACTGCATCGCACCTGCCACAGCTTGTTTGAAAACAATGTCAGGCATTGTAGTTGGAATGAATGTGTCTTAATGAGAAGGAAGCGTTGCCTTAGTATAAAACGAGAATTGTTTACTTTAAACTTGTGGCCATGCTAATTTCCTGTCTCGGTTCCTTTCAGATTCCTTGGGCGACTCCTGAACAACTATTTGCAGTTCCACCTCAAGTTGGCGCATAACAATACAACGCTAGACTTCCGCATTCATTCACTGCTTATTTTGAACACTCTTAAATCCCGATGTGTACCGGGGGTAATAATCAACTCTGGCAGCCGCAGGAAACAACGATCGTTTTCGGAATCAGTGTACCGAAAGAAGTATTACAAGAAGCTTATTGCAAATTCAGATTGTTCCTGAACCTCGATTCCCCGTTGCGTACACGTATTTTGGTATATGAATCCGGAGACGACATCGAACTTGTTTTAAAAATCACAATCGCTGCATTCCCTGCAAACATCCAGTGAAGAAATAAGTTTTCTACATCTGAAAGTGCTACAAACAATATAAATTGTGTGGAGGTACACATACAAGATCGATCTGAATATTTTCAGAATATTTCTTTTAGAATATATTGTTTTAGAATATTTCTTTTTATACGGAAAGTTACGTGTTCTTGGTGTCGTTAATTATATCCTTTGATGTTGTTTTACTCGCCCCATGGAAATGCTTTGTTTCACGATAAGGAGACGAATTATTAGTATTGCGAATAAAAACCGAATTGCACGCTTTTAGATTGGTTGAATTGAATTAGTTCATTTATTGATTATTCTATTTAATTTACTTTCAATATTTAATTTAGTTGAATTGAAATAAGTTAATTTGAATCGTAGAATGATTTGAATCCTGAGGAGAAGCAATCAACTTTTACCTTGCCATTTGTAGTAATGCAATGTATTGTCTTGCGTATATAAATTTATACTCTATATCTTTATATAATATAGATTTATGATGGATTTTTCCTTCTAAATTTTTCATTTGCATAAAAAATTGTGTTTCTCGACTTGACGGTATGTGTCCAGTTTGTTCAAAAAAGTGTACCTTATAGAGGTGATTTATTACGTACGTGATTTGTTTTTGATTTCGATAAGTTAATAAAATTGTGTGGTGTATCCAATAGTGAACATCGGAAGCATTTTGTGTCATACGTTCTGATCTGTTCGATTTAATTTGACGGTTTGTAAGATTAATTGATAGTCAAAGGAAAATCGAAGTTAATTGAATATCGTTTTAAAAATTTTTATTGTAATAAAGAATTTTTAAAAGGTGGGGGAGCATTATGTGCGCCCGCCGAGTATATAAATAGAATCAGCAAGAGACATCGCTGTTCACTAGCGGTAGCCTGCCGTAGAGGTAGCATTTAGAAAGAGACGTCGCTCTTCAGTAGTGGAAGCGTGACCGTCGAGGAAGCACCTGTACAGATCACAGATGCATTATAGAAGTAACATCACTCGTATTAGCCCCTATCATCCGATCTAACAGATTCTTGCCAATACCGAAGCCTGTGTCAACTCTGAAGTATCAATAAAGGATAACCACGTTACTGTATCGTCACTCCCGAACCTCATTCGCGTTAGTTTCGACCTGTATACTGAAAAGGGACGGAACAAGGCGAATTACATATTACCCATGGCAAATTTCATTATTGGAAACAGTCATGTTGGAGACAAGATTTGACTTGGTGATCTTACATGACTAATATTCCGATAGGAAGTGAGTCTCGAGATTTCTTTTGAATACCTTGTAAGAATTACTATCACGGATCTCCGCAGGTATCGAGTTCCAAGTTTTAGTTCCAACGAAGAGGATACTGTGTTGCGACCGGGCCTTTGAATAATAAGGAAGCATGAATTTACTTCTATTTCGGGTTAAATGGTCGTGTTGACCAGTTTGCGCACTTAATAATAGTTTCAGGCTATTGTCGCCATCATTTCTTAATGTTTTGTAAATGAAATTACAAATGGAGATTTTATAGAGATCTGGAAGTTTAAGTATTTGTAAATTTTTGAATGAATCATTTGTGTGAGCATTATATTCTAGATTCTTTACCGCTCTGATTGCTCTTTTTTGCAGAGTAAAAATTATATTGGTTATATTTTTATCAGTTCCGTGCCATGCTTCTATTCCGTACTGCAAGTATGGTGAAATGAGCGTTCGGTAGAGCATTCGTAAAGCTGTTTCAGGCAGGTAATTTTTAACTTTATTCAGGATTCCGATGGATTTCGATAATTTAGAACTAATATGAGCGATGTGCTCTTTAAAGGTCAGATGTTTATCTATTATGATGCCCAGAAACTTGCATGAGTTGGTTTCTTCGATTTCACCTTCGCCAATTTTTATGTGTGGGAGAGATATGCTTTTCTTGTACGAGAATGTAATATACTTTGTTTTTTCGATGTTGAGGCTTATTTTATTAGCTTTAAGCCATAATGAAACCTTACGGAGTTCATTATTTATGCTCTCCGCAATCATAGCGGGATTTTGGCTCGGAAGGACCGTAGAAAGCGTGCTGTCATCGGCAAAAAGTATGAATTTGAAAAATGATGTTGATTTGATAATATCATTTATAAATATCAGAAATAGGAGAGGCCCTAGGACAGACCCTTGTGGAACTCCATGGCTAATTGTCTGTGGGTCCGATTTTGCGTCGTCAACGACAACGTATTGCTTCCGATTTGTTAGGTATGATTTGAACCAATCATGGGCAATTCCTCGAATGCCATAACAGTGTAGTTTCGAGAGTAATATCTTATGGTCCACACAGTCGAATGCTTTTCGAAAGTCAAGAAAAACGGAGAAAACAAGCTTTCCTTCATCTATATTAGAGTAAAGGTACTGTAAATGATTTAATACAGCTTGTGTCGTTGATTTCTTAGAACGAAAACCGAATTGTCCGTCATAGAGAAAAGATTTTTGTTCAAAATACGAATACACTTTTTTATACACAATTTTTTCAAATATTTTGCTCATAATTTGTAAAACAGAGATAGGTCTATAATTATTAACGCAGGTTTTATCACCATTTTTTAAAATAGGGGTGACTCTGGCAGTTTTGAGAGGGTTGGGGAAGATACCTTGAGAAAGCGAATGGTTGATAATATCAGATATGCACGGTGCTATTATATCAGCAATAGACTTAATAATTTTAGCTGAAAATGTATTTAATCCATTTGATTTATTTTTCAAGTTGTTTATGCATGTAATTACATCGGAGGGGTTAGTTGGCGGGAAAAAGAAAGAGTTGTGTTCATGGACATGGTCCATGTATTGCAAGTGGTCTGTAGGTTCACTAACGACACTATCGGCTATATTTTTTCCTATATTTATAAAAAAGTTGTTGAACACTGTTGCAATATCTTTTTTCTCGTGGTATTTTACATTTTCGTGAACGACGGACTCAATTGTTTTCGTAGTATTATTATTCGGTTTATAGCATGAATTAAGCAGGCGCCAAGTTTTTTTAATATCAGTTTTGTATTCAGTAAATTTGCGCGTGAAGTAGTCTCGTTTTGAGGTTCGTATTTGATTTGTCACATGATTCCTGAATCTGTTATACGTTAATCTAGAGATTCGTCCTTCGTATAGTAAGGCTAAGTATGCTTGACGTTTCTTTATATTGATCACGATATCTTCAGTAATCCAAGGTTTTTGTCTATTTTTCGGCGTCATTGTGCGGGTGATTATTGGACAACATTGGTTATATGCGGTTGTTATAGTTTCATTTAGTTTTAGTATTGCTTGGTCAATGTTAATCGCATTATTGTCTAGTTCATAGATGTCCAATGATGGCATTAATTCTTCTAGAACAGTTCGCATTGTCCCCAAGTTATATTCGAGTATACAACGATATGAAAAAGTCTCAGCATGTGGGCTGTTGCAGGGACTATAGACATTTTTCTTGATGAGAAACACCGGAAAATGGTCAGATAAATCAGAAATTATTATTCCTGTAAGAAAATCAGTCGGATCTAACATAAAAATATTATCGAGCAACGTGGCAGATTCGGATGTAATACGCGTAGGTTTCGTGATGATTGGAAGGAAGGAGTTAGACTGAAAAACATTTATGAAGTTTGAGATTTCTTCACAGCTTTCATATTGAAGAAGATCGTAGTTGAAATCCCCGCAAATTATTATGTCATTGTGTAGAGATTTGTTGAACTGAGATATTATGCTTTGAAGCTCGTTCAGGAAAGAAATGTTGCAAGCTGTTGGGGGCCTATATACAGTCCCAAGTACAATCCGTTTACCATTTTTCGTTAGTTCTATAAATAGAGTCTCAATATGTTCACGATTCATAGTTGCACTTATAATGTTTTTCGATGATATGTGTTTAGATATGTACGTACTGATGCCACCACCACGTTTGTTGCTACGGAGTGAATGATGGCTATTATAGTTCTGAATTTGAATTAGGTCTTTAGTTGAGTCATCTAGCCAACTTTCGGTGAAACTGAGAACATCAAAATTGCTGTTTAGCTCAGTGATAGTACAAGATATTTCATCTATTTTCGGATAAATGGACCTACAGTTCCAACATAATACTGAGAGATCGTTACAGGTTTTTCTCATCGATTCATTGAATTCTTTAATATTTAGGTATTTACAATTCCCAGTTTCATTTAGGTTTGGATGCAGTCTATTCAAATGATTGAGATCTGGATCAATATCATCGAAAATATCAACATGGTCAGTCATAAAGATTAAGAAACAGTAAGTAAAACTTACATTATCAGAGTCAAGAAGAAACAGAAGTAGGAGACCTCCAACTGCTTGGATAGGCTGTGTGGAAGGAACTTAGTGTGGGAAAGACGCGTGATGAAGCAAATAACTGTGTAATTGATTTGGTAAGGGGAAGAAAGATTTTTGATTGGAGTATGACTGTTACATTGACGAAAAGAGTAACATCACCTACTGGGACATGAGCTTATCAGAGTAGCTACCAACGAATTACTTGCGTTCACCACGGGTTGGGCCCGAATGTAAATGAAAGAAGGTATTCACCTAATATTTTCACCAAACAATAACTAATTGCTTCATTAATTCACAGGCCTCTTGAGTCAGTGCACTAATAACTGTTCCTCCATTAATTCATGAAATTATCTGAGGTCCAGCAATTATAGATAATATTTTATAGTATTGAAGCCTGCACAAAGTAAAATGTATTATGGCCAATATTCGTAATACTTTATTCACATCAATATTCGATATAATTGCTATGTTCACAACGCAAAATATTGAAACTTACGTTTTGTTCCTCATTGCTGTGGAGCGCGATCGACCACCATCCCAGTCCGGGACAGATTTGAGTACAGTGACAACAACACTGGAGAAATTGTTGACAGCCAGACACGGATAGATTACTTTCCAGGCATCTGATGAAATTAGAGAGATTATGAAAGTGCTGATCGGTTAGATCAAAACGAAACCAGTGTATTGATACCGTTAATGTTAATGCCGTCATGTGCCAACATTAATGAAACTATTATCATGGCACACATCAACTTCGAAACAGATATGACCTTGCCTGGACAATAACATTGATAAAATTCGTAAATCTAGGCTAAAATTTACATAGGGCTCATAGTTTACATTGTAGTGAAAGATTGTCTGAAACCTGAGAACACTAAGACGGACCAAGAGAATGGTTTTCTGGTTCTCCAACTCGAATAAAAGTTTTAAAATCGTTAAAAGTCATAAATAACCAATCTTAATCATTTTTATCAACGACTGTTAACGTATTTTTACTTTTCTGGAAGCACACAAGGCAATAAAGGTCACGGCAGAAATGCAAAACAAGCAATGTACCAAATTAACTTAGTTGAAAATTACATAGATTCAACAATATTTACTTTAAAAAGCAGAGAGTGGAACATATTTGACATTTATGAACTACTATTCTTTCATATAGTTTTTCCAATTCACCAGTCCACTGCCAAATTGAACAGTGTTGATTTATTGGTGGACAAGAGTTATGCACTACCTTCAGCATTAGAAAGCAGCTAGTCTGATGCATTTATTGAAATATATCTTAGAAAATAGTCATACCAATGAGACTATTACGGAACAGACCTATTAAAAGATTAGTCTTAACAATACACACGCTAATAATGACTTGCTTCTGTGATGCAATAACTCAATGATGTAAAAAATGTCTTACATGCTAACAAATCATAAAGTATTCAAATAGGAGCCTAATGCCAAATTCATTAGAACTCGAGAAATAATCTCATACGAGACTAAAAAATATGATAGCATTGCAACCAGTGTGAATTGACACAAGCAAGGCAAATGATTATCAACTACCTACCTCTCCGGAGCAGACATGGCATTACAGCGAGGAAGAAGTGACGCAGTGATGTTGATCCGTCTTTGGCATCCCTCCACAGAAGATACATAATCCGTGCTTGTATAGCCATCCGTTTCTGAAGCTACGTAAAGTTTTTTCTCACAGCCTGAAAATGTTTCTGAAAAAGAAAAATCTTTCGTTACATATGTTAGTTGGTGTAAATCACCATAATTATTATTATGATGCACCTAGTTTGAGCTTCCCAAACCCCCGCAAGGCAATCCTCAAGAAGAAATGGGACCATTACATAGGGAAGAAGAAAATGTGGAACATATATAAATAGCTATATATATATATCTGTGTTTGTGCACAAGATGTGTTCCCATATAGTTTACTAGAGCAAGTCAACTTATTAAATAACCACTGAAATAGTGATACACAGGCGATATAACCTTTAAATGCATGCTTAGTCTTTGTAGATCAAGACTCAAAATAGTGGTGAGTCTCATTTTGCCCTCTAATTAGAAATAGCTACCATGTAGGTGAAGTTTCAATGATATAGTTTTGAACTCTTTCAATTTGAAACGAGAAATAAAAACAAGATTATCTGAAAATGAACAAAAAGTAATAACTAAACAAAAATGAAAAACAATACACCATTTTTTAACATTAAAAATTGTATGTTACTGGCAAAGTTGCCTAGTATCTTAAACTAAAACTCAGAATATTTCTACATAAAAAGTCTGGATATCTGACAAAAAGTATGGGGAATATAATTGCAAGAAATCACTGCATAAATTTTGCTATTAGGCAGAAAAAATAAATTTTGCTATTAGGCACCATGTATTGCTATTAGGCAGACAAAAATGTGTGCTGGTAGCCTAACTGATACATGACAGTAGACTAATTGTTGCATTTGCCTATCTCACAATGTTAAGCTAGTGTAGGTTTACTTGCTTATGATAGTTTGTACTCAACTGAATATTTTAAACAAATTTGAACTTCCAATGCAATTCTGGCAGCAAGTAGCAAAGACTCAGAAGTGGCAGTTATTGACATTGATCCATGATACTTATTTATGTGAAAAATTATACATAGTAGCTAAATGTAGAAGACTTACTTGAATACGCCAGTAATTTAACTGAGACTGGTTTCCAGTCATCCGCAGCAGGCAGTCCTTTGGTTGCTGCACAGAATATGTGGCTGGGAATTTCCAATACTTGCAGAAGGATAAGATAAGAATTATACCTGATGGAACCATTACATAACGGCAATCCATCAATATTTATTTTTATGTGAATAATTTTACATTGATTCACATCTGAGGGAGAGTTTAAGATATATTCTTCTAACTGTATCCGCCAGTTTGGAAAATAGGCAAACTCACCATCTCCCATATCTTTTGTATGAAACTCATTTTCTTTTTGAACTAATGATTTTTCTGAAGTAGGCAAGCCTGGATATCTAGGAGCTAGAATAGTTAATAATCTATCAACCGCTGCATGAGGAACTTGTTTTTCTGCGTTTAACCAGTTCTCTAAGTTAGATCGCAGAAAATTGGTGCAAGCGATAGTGCACACATTGGCAGCTTGTTTAGGCCTTGTGCTTCCTTGGATATTTTAAAATAAATCATTCGATTCATCACTTGCACTAGATGTGTTCACCTGGATGTTTGGTTTTTGGGGTTCACTGCAGGACGTTTCTGCTAATGAAATGAAGCTTTTCATACCACTCTCTACAGTGGCAGTACAATTGTTGTCATCTTTCCCAGACCTCTCATATTCACTAGAAGTTTGTACGTCGTCACTGTACCTCCCAGTCTCTAATAAGGCCATTTCTATGATTTTTTTTCACACGTCGCCGCTTCTGTTTCTGAGATAAATCGAAAATTTTTTTTAATTTTCCCATTTCTTTGTTAAATTGAAAACAACTGTCTTCACGCTCGATCACTTGAACTTGAACTGACGCTCGATCACTTGAGCTTGAACTGAACTTGAAATGAGGACAGATACAGATCGCGCAATGTGTGCATTCAAACTGAGCCCGCTGCAGCACTGCCGGCAATCGTTTGTCGGTGCCAGAGGTGCGAGTATCGCGTTGCGATAAGCTATGAGAAATTATTACGATGTACAGCCTCATAGCTTTTAAGATCAACCTGCTACTTCGATTCTAATATTTTAAAATGATACCTAGAAACCATATTTGGCAGAATGAATTGATACTTCTTAATAAACCAGGTAGTTGCTTAACATCAGCCTACCAATACAGCAAATTAATACGCGTTTGAGCTATGCAGCAAGTAATTGTCCTAGAAAATTCTGAAATACAGCTAAAATCTTTCAATAGAACTACGTGAAATAATTTGGGGGCTACAAAATACTACAACACGTAGCTAATATAACTTGAGGAGTTAATTGAATCGAACAAGTGCTAAACTCGTATTCCGTTGATGATTCACATCGTTGGCAATTTGCAAGCTTGTAATAGTCAGTTTGAAACGAGTTTCGAACGGCATATTCGGATTAAAAACGAATGCGTTTCAACGTTGTACAAGAAAATTTGCTATATCGTATGCTTAAAACTTCCTTTAACTTCATGTTGAGAGACTTTTGATTTCTTTTCAAAACGCAGTAAAAGGTTAATCCTATTGATTGAAATGAAATATTAAACTAGAGTAACGACCAAATTAAGAACATCATCCAATGAGATGTTAGGTTTATATTCTCGTCCTAGTACTTGATGTTTCTCCCACGGAATGATGCATCTTCTGACGTAATCCAGTTTAGATATTTTCTACATTATTTTGTACAAATCAAATTTCCGTATTCTGAACGCGCCAATGAAAGCAGAGTAAATGCAGATCGTATGTGCATACACCTCATGTCTTCGATTTTATCCAGCTTGAATTCATTACAGAAAATATTCATTCCTTACGTCCTTTTTCGCAGTTTTATGAGTTCAATTTTACTCTTTCACTTCAAATCACCATCAAATTTAGCATAAACGCGTTGTATGAGTGCATCTACACTTCTTCCGTTTAGTTTAAAAGTCAATGTTGGACATGTCATATATATGTATGTATATATATATATATATATATATCAATAGCTCAAAGTCATTTCACCCCCAGAAACAATTACTGAGTCTGGTAAAGCGGGCTCTCCGTCCACGCATAGGTTTTTTTTCAAACGAAATAAATGTACAGGGAGTTCATGGGAATCGAACTCGTGACTTATAAGTTACCGCGCCAACACGCTACCGACTGCGCTATCAATCACCCTAAAGGTGATCGAGGCGCAACGAAAGCAATGCATGGCACGGCGAAAGCGGGCTCTTCCGTCCACGCATATAATTCCCTTATGTATCAATAGCTCAAAGTCATATCACCCCCAGAAACAATTACTGAGTCTGGTAAAGCGGGCTCTCCGTCCACGCATAGGTTTTTTTTTCAAACGAAATAAATGTACAGGGAGTTCATGGGAATCGAACTCGTGACTTATAAGTTACCGCGCCAACACGCTACCGACTGCGCTATCAATCACCCTAAAGGTGATCGAGGCGCAACGAAAGCAATGCATGGCACGGCGAAAGCGGGCTCTTCCGTCCACGCATATAATTCCCTTATGTATCAATAGCTCAAAGTCATATCACCCCCAGAAACAATTACTGAGTCTGGTAAAGCGGGCTCTCCGTCCACGCATAGGTTTTTTTCCAAACGAAATAAATAGACAGGGAGTTCATGGGAATCGAACTCGTGACTTATAAGTTACCGCGCCAACACGCTACCGACTGCGCTCGATTCCAGTGTTATCTTTATTCAAATTCATATAGTCTATTCAGAATTATTAAATCTGTCAAATTACTCCTGTTTTCTAACCACGTGAAATATGTTTTCCGCATTTTGTGACTCTACATAATAGTTTTTGCAACGATGGCGAGCTGAAAATTATCGTCGTGTGTTTGCTTCAAAATTTTATTTATTTTCATCGTCAAGACAGCCGAAATAAATGATCAAATTGTTGAACGCAAAACCTGTTCAGTGGGGAATCTTATTCAACTAGAAACTCTCTAACCCATGTTTTGCTGCCCGATAATTTCACACCGCTAAACGTAGATATTGAAACTTCTCTCCGCTTAACGTTAAATAAAATGTTAATCCATTTGAACATGGATCTAGAAATATATTTTTAACAAAATAAATTAATGAAATTAAATCAATTCAAACGGAACGTCTGCGCTGGCAGTGCTCAGTGCAGCGTTCTTCTTGTCTCAATGGTTTTCAGGTAAAGCAAGCTGTTGATTTTGAAATATTTGATCGATTTTAGACGAAATAGTATGTGTGAAGGGGCTGACGATATCTTTAAGCGTTTGAAACGCCTATTCAACCATATTTCAAGCTATGAAAAATATCCACCCACCCTTCATCTCATAAATAATGCAATAATTTCCTTACAATAAGTTAGACAGAGCGATGGTGATGCGATTCCGGACGGTTCTGTTATGTCAGGCAATGCATGTCAGTCACGCGTAGACTTACACGATTCCCACAAAAATTTGATTATAGTTGCTCAAACGACTTCACGTCTGGAGCGTTGACTAGACATGTGGGACGAACAGGTTAGCCATTCGAAGACTGAACTGCTCACCCATCAATGGGTGGACTACTTTAACATTTATCGACAATGACTGAAGACATTCGACCTATTGTTGCACAGTAGCCTACACGAATTTAAATAAATTTTACATCTTTATAGTCCGTGTGTCCACCATCAGGTTTCACTGATAGGATATGAAAATTGATAGCATTTAGATTTCAGAATACTCGCGGGATTACATTACTCGCATAAGAACTTTTAGAATTTAGAATGAAAGTTCGAGGTATCTTGCTTCTTTCTCCATTCGCTTGGATTTGCGCATTCAAAATACGAAACCACCCCTTTATGTTATCGAGTATTCATATTCCTATAAATTATCTGATCTTTCAAAATAATTTGAGAATTACAAATAATTTAAACGTAAATAGGTTGTTGGTTTTCTTGGGGGATTGGTGTTAATTTAGATAAAAAATCAGAAGGAAGTTTATTCCAGCACTGACAACTACACAGCTTCAGATTATAGGTTTGAAACTTGTTTCGTAATATTTCAAAGTTTTACCCAGCACATTCGCAATCACACGTTGCCTACAGTAGGAGAAATAACCGCAAGGAAAATACAGTTGATAGTTTGTGCCAGATGTGAGGAATTTTCACTAGTATGTGTGGAATAGAATTTAATCTAACATAACGTCTCATTGCGAAACAGGACAGAGGAACAAGGAATATACTAGAACAGAATAGAATAGAAAACAATGAAAATGGAGTAAAATATAAAAAATAGAATAAAATAGAATAAAATAGAGTAAAATTAAAAAAAAATAGAATAAAATAGAATAAAATAGAATAAAATAGAACAAAATAGAATAAAATATAACATAATAGAATTAAACGGTGTAAATTGGTTGAAAAAAATTTGGGGGGTTAAATATGAAAGGGGACGATAGACCCAGGTACTGTATAGATGTATAGTTTGTATACAGCAGTATGGGCTGCCGTACAGCTGTAGGTCGGAAGTGTTCAGCCGTTGTCGGTGTTTTTAAAGGCAGTTCACACACAGGCGGGCGGGCAGTTTAGTCTTCGAATGGCTGACCTGCTCGTCCCATGCGCATGTTATGCACTGGAGATCAACATGCATTTTTTTGCGGCAATTGTGTCGGTCTTCGAATGGCCGACATACATTGCTTACCATAACCAAACCAGTCCGAAAGGCATTATCGCTGTTTCGTTCAACTCACTATCTACCAATTCTCAAAATATGAATGCGAAGAATGGTATTTGGATTTTTTCTGGCTGTTTTTTGGCGAAGTATGTGATTAAAACGCCCAGAGGTTACTTTGTCGACACCATCCTGTTTGTACTTCGTCTAGAATAATTTTAATATGAAAAACGGTTTACTGCACCTGATAACCAATGATGCAGGGAGATTCTGCACCGAGCATCGCGAGCACTGATGCTCTAATTAATGAAACTAGTCCACCCTCTGTATTTGAAATAAGAAAGAAGGCTAAATGAAAAAGAGGCAGTAAGAAATAAAAAAATTTAATCTCTCGAGAGTTGATGAGGCCGCGTGAACACGTCAAAATATATAGGACCGGAGCTTGTATCACAGATACGCTCATCACACACTTTCGGCTGGCCTCGGACAGACAGGAAAACAGACGTACGGACGCGGCTCTTATTACAGTATAGATTTTTTCAATTGAGATATGTAAAAGTTTCCTGCGGTGGGCTAAACTGGAGTTCTAGATAAAAATCAAATTAGTTAACTTTGAAGATCAATTCTGAAACTATCAATCAAATTTCATCATCTTTCGTTTCGTTAAAACATGAACATTCTCATCTGTTAAAACTTTTACTCTGTGGCGTCATAGATTCATTTTTGGTTGTCGAGCATTTCCCAATACGCCAAAATGCTCATTTTGAATACGTCTCTCGATGATAATTAGAATGATGTGAAATGCAATTGTAACGATAGAGCTCGTCATATTTACGATTTGAGTCGTAAAATGTTTGGGAATATGTAAATAATAATTTTTATGTAAAAACATTGAAGCAGAAATATGGTCTCAATTAATTATGGACGTTAAAGAAAGTAATTTACACTATCCAATGAAATTTAAATAAAATATTACTAATATTTTTTCCGATGAAACTACAAATATTTTATTCACGTAACATATTGCTACTCACACGAACATACCGTATGTTCCATGGTCCAATAATTTCCGAGGACATTTTACATGAATGCCAGTGTATCCCAAATGCGTTCAAATTTCTGGTTCGTGTGCCTCGGCGGCTTTAGAAACATTAAAAGTGAACACCCCATTCTAATAATTTTCAGAGCTTGTTTGTCAATGAATTCATAAGTTTACGGCAAGGAATGGAACGCTTGGAGTTTTCAATGGAATGATAAAAAGACTAATTATATTGTTAAACACACCAAAAGGGGCAAATTAGCAAAATAATATCAGTGCAAGCTGGAAATTCACAAAAGGTCTCAAATCGAGGCTGTCTTCAATTCTTAGGACCCTGAACAGCTTAACATGATGAAAAGCCATAATTTATTCAGTAATGGGATGTTTTGTAGGACATTCTCATGTCTCAAGCTTGCATGCCTGCAATAAGATGTTTAAATCGGTGGAAAGAACATTAATGAGGCTAATGCTAGAAGCTGATAATAGACACAGAGACTACATACATACTCGTATGAAAAAAGGTACCCACTTTCCATGGGTTGTAATTCAGAAACTATTTAAACTTACAAAAAATTTGAAAGTTACAGTTTTTTCTTGTTTTGGTATCATTGATACGGCTTCCTTCAACTCGTGAGTTGAATTACGTACGAATACGAAAGAGAGATCTTAAAATATTCAAGTTATTACCGATTGAAGAGCCTCCCCATTATGCAATTCACAAAAGAACAAAGAACATTCATCGTTGGGAAGTATTTTCAAGCGAAAAGTTTCCAACAGGTCATTCAATCATAGTTTCTTGTTTCGTGTTGTCTGTTTTTAATAACGCTTGTAAGTTATGAAAATCATGGCTTTAAATATCATAAAATTCGAAGTTTAACGAAAGTCTGCAAAGAGGTTTTCAAATTCCGTCACTAAAAATACTGCTCGAAGAAAACGGTCGAATCAATTTTTCTGAAATTTTGTTTTTCTTAAATTTTTTCTGAAATTTTATGGTTTCTGAATTGAAGCCATTGCAAAATTGACAGTTTTTTGGGGACACCCGGTATAGTGAATGTATAGTATCACAGACTCCCTTACGGCAGCTATTGGAT
Organism: Morinoia aosen; assembly: GCA_030386875.1. NCBI lineage: Eukaryota > Metazoa > Arthropoda > Malacostraca > Amphipoda > Talitridae > Morinoia > Morinoia aosen. The sequence continues at coordinate 21,944,672 of CM059570.1, forward strand.
GGATGTGTTCAGTCATTATCAATAAATCAAAAGACCCTTCACGCACAAGTGGGCGAGCAGGTTAGTCTTCGAATGGCTAACTTGTTCGTCCCTGGCTACAAGATTTGGTTGAAAAATTTTTGCTGCAATTGTGTCAGTCTTCGAATGGCTGACGCACATTGCCTACCATAACCAAACCACACCGTATTGCACTACCCTCTCTCCACCCAGCTCATTATCTAATTCTCAAAATATGCATGAGATGTAGAGTAGGTGGCTTTTTTTCTGGCTGGTATAAGGCAAAATTGGTGTTTTCAACGCTCAAAGGTCGACACCTTCCAATGTTCTGATGTGACTTATTTTAACTGTTGTTGTTAACTTAAGCCTTGAATTCTGCGAGAACCAGTTCATTGATCTGTCCAGTGAGCTACTAGGTAAATGGTGCAGGGGTAAGTGAACTTGTTCACTTTATAATATCGTTTACGATAGGATGTTCCCAAACTTATCCGGGTCCATAAGTAACTAAACTCAAACGAGTCCATCGTAATACTTTTAAGACATTTAATGAGCCACTTGAAGTGAATGAAATGTTTAAATTTTTTTGGGTATATGTGCACTCGATGACACAAACCATTGATTACGTACATCAAATTTGAAAGACCAAATGAATTGCGGTAAGCAATTCAATGACGATGTAAGCACTCGATGACGCGAAGGAATGGTGACGCAAATTGAATTTGCAACTTCAAGTGATTTGCGATATTGAATTTTAATGCAAGTTTTCATACATTTTTGCCTGTCAATGAGAAATAAATTACTTTTATTGAAAATGCATCATGGTATTGCAGCGTTGCAGCAACCATTGGGTGAGAAAAGTATCCTCAATTCTTGACTATGTCAAAAGTTTGAAATTCTACGATCAAATTTCTGGTTCACCAGAAATTTGGAATGGAACGCTTGGGGTTTCTATTTCTATGATGAAAAAAATATTTATATTATTAAATAGACCAGAACAGGGAAAAATAACACAATAACATCAGATGAACACAGTAGCTAATTTAAAACAACACATCGAGGTTGTTTTCAATTCTTAGGACCCTCAACAGCTTCAAATGATGAAAAGCCTCAAATTTATCAGAAAGGGGATATTTTTTTTCAGAACATTCTCAAGCATTAATCTTGCATGCCTCAATAATGGCTAATGCTGCACGCTGATGATAGACTCATAGACTACATCAGATATGGTGAGTATAAAGTGGCACAGACTCCCTTACAGCTGTTGGTCGGATGTGATCAGTCATTAGCAATAAATCGAAGGCCCTTCACGCACAGGTGGGCTAGCTTTTTGGTCTTCGAATAGCTTATTTTCTCGCCAACAGTAAAAAAAAAACTCGTGGGCACAGTGTATAGAAACGCATTTTTTTTGGGGGTAATTGTGTCAGTCTTCGAACGGCCGACACATTGCCTAACCAAATCAAACTGCATCACCATCTCTTCGTCGAGCTTATTATATTCTAATGTTTATAAGATACAGTACATGTAGGGTAAATGATGTGTTCAGTCATCGTCACCAAATTTATTGGCCCTCCACACACATGTTGGCGAGCAGTTCAGTCTTCGAATGGCTTCAGTCTTCGAAAGTGCATTTTAATTGAGTGCATGAGGTTTCCTTTTGATTTTTATTGTGAAACTTTGGAAATGAAAAGAAACTTTTAGCTTCTGCGACTTTTAAATAAAACATTTCATCCTAATAATCAGAGATTGTCTGTCAATGAATGTGTGAATTTGTGCATTAAAAGAGACGTTTGTAGTTTTCATTCGGTTCATAAACAGACTTATTATTATATTAAATACACCAAAACGGGCAGAAATAGCACGATAACATCAGAGAAACACAGTAGCAAGATAAACATTCTCACAAAGTCTTATATCGAGGCTGTCTTCACTTTTAAATAATAATAATAATAATGAAGGCATCTACGGATGCCTTATATCCAATCAAGCCTGATACATATCACCTTGTACATTGGATTTTCAAATGCCTTATAACTAACGCCAGGACGCCATGACGCTTTCCCCCGGTCAAGACCGGTACCCATTTCAGACACCTGGGTAGAGTGGGGTATTGTGCTTGGAATTTTTCTCCTATACCCAACAGAGAAAATCGCCTCTGCCAGCGCCGAGATTCGATCCCGGGTCTGCCGCACGGCAGCAGAACCCTCTAGCCACATGGCTATGGCGAGCCCTTAAACAGCTTCACTTTAGGAAAAGCCCTAAATTCATAAGTAAGCTGAAACGTTTTTCAGTATATTCTTATATTTAATACAGGTTTGACATCTATAAATTGGTTGAGAGAAAATTTAATTGAATTGGATTAAATTCAACCAATTGAATTGGTGTAAATAGGTTGACCGAATATAAGGAAAGCAAAAGGTGGAAGTTGTGATTGATTTAGGTACACTATAGATGCAGAGTTGGTATAAAGTAGTATAGGCCGCCGTACAGCTGTAGGTCGGAAGTGCTCAGCCGCTGTCGGTAAATTCCGGGGCAGTTCACACACAGGCGTGCGGGCAGTTTAGTCTTCGAATGGCTGGCTTGCTCGTCCCACTAGTACTCAAAATGTTACAGCACTCAATCGTGATTTTTGTGGTAATTGTGTCAGTCTTCGAATGGCTGACATACATTGCCTACAATGAGCAAACCAGTCTGAAAGGCATTAGCGTTGTTTCGTTCAACTTACTGCCATCTAATTCTAAATATAAGCGTGTGATGTAGGTAGGAGGATTTTTTCTGACTGTTATCAGACGAAGTAGACATTTTCTTCTCTCAGAGATTACTATGTTTACATTTTCCCGCATAAGATTTCGTCTAGAATAATTGAAATATAAAAAAACAGTTTACTTCACCTGATAACTGATGATACAGAAAGATTCTGCACCGGGCACCTTGAGCGCAGATGTTCTCATTGATGGAATTTGATCAACATATAAATGCATGCAATTATTTTAAGAAAAACCCAATTGAATACGGCCAACTGGGAGGCTGGGGTGCTGAAAGATTAATTGAAATTCATTCTTTATAGTTTCGAGACAACGAATCCGAGAAAAAGTAAAATGTTGGTCATCAGTGACCACAACATTTGTGAAATGCCATGTCTACAATAGTGAAGCAGGTTATTAACGTTTCCTGCAGCGGGTCAAAACTGAATTTCAATATCAAACCCTGAGTAAACCCAAATTAGATTAATTTTAGAGATCAGTTCTGAAACTAACGAGCACCAAATGCATTCAACATTCATTCATTTGGCAAGATAAATACTTCAAAAACTTTCATTATCATAAGTTTTAATTTTTACACTGTGCTGTCATAGATTAATTCTTGGCTGTCAGCTTCAGTTCACCGACTACGCTAAAATGATCATTTTACCAACGTATTTCGATTAGAAATAAGAATCATGCCATAAACACTTATTAGGGAAAGTCATTTACGCAATCGAATGAAATTTAAAATTCCTCTTTAATATTTTTTAACTTCACACCATTTATTTTTTGCTACTTGAATACCAGTGATTCAGAAATGCGATCACCATAAATTTGGAAAGGAGCGCTTTGGGTTTTCATTTCAATGTTAAAAAGACTAATTATATTGCTAAACAGACCACACCGGAAAAAATTGCACAATAACATCAGAGAGATACAGAAGCAAGTTTAAAATTCACATAAGTTCTCATATCGAGGCTGTCTTCAATTCTTAGGACCCTCAGCAGCTTCATTTCACAAAAAGTTTCAAATTTTTCCGAGAGGTGATGTTTTTTCAGTACATTTTCATGCATTAATCTCACATGCCTCCAATAATATGTGTAAATTAGTGGAAATAACATTAGGGAGGCTAATACTGGAAGCTGATGATAGATACATAGACTGCAGCGTACACAGTGGGTACAGGCTGCCGTACAGCTGTCGGTCGGATGTGTTCAGTCATCGTCACCAAATTTATTGGCCCTCCACACACATGTTGGCGAGCAGTTCAGTCTTCGAATGGCTAAATTGCTCGTCCCATGCAAAAATATCAAATTAAAATTGACTTTTTTGGGGGCAATTGCGTCAGTTTTCGAACGGCCGACACACGTTGCCTAGCATGACCAAACAAAACCAAACTGCATCACCCTCACTCGTTTAACTTATTTTCGTTTAATTCTCACAATATACGTTCGATGTAGGGTGGATGAGTTTTTCTTGCGGTTATTAGGCAAAGTAGGCGTTTAAAACGCTCAAAGTTAACTTTGTCGACACCTTCCCGTTTGTATTTCATCTAAAATAATTGTAATGTAAAGAACAATTTACGGCACCTGATAATCCATGATGGGGACGGAGCTGGTCTCCGGAATGTTCCACAGAATGAATAGATTCTTCATGGGTTTCCATTGTGACTGTGAAGTCCTAAAAAATATGATTTCAAATATTAACTGCTTGCCTCATTTTCAAACTTCCAAATGAATGGAGAAAAACGAATTGTAGGAAGCTTTTATTTCAGAATTTAACTCAGAGAATTTGAGAATGATCATGTCACACGCCGAATAACATTTGAGTCGGGGAGAACACCTTGATCTTTTAGCTGTGCCATCATGCATTGGGCAAGAGAGATGCTGTAAAAAATTGACGTTATCACCAGTTGGAATTTGTACACTCTAGCGTCCTAGCTTCACACATGGATTTCAGTTTCAATTTACTTACCACGCTGGAATTTTAAATATATTTATGTATATTGATTAAAAAATAGAATCACTCAAAATCATATTGTTGCAGTTGTCCTTATGATTTTTAGGATTTTATTCGCTGTAAAATGGTTGCGTATAATTTTTAACAAATGTTGGAGCAGAAATAAGATCTCAATTGACCAAAATCATTAAAGAAAGGCTTTTTAAAGTTACCAAATGAGAAATTAAACAATCCTCACTAACATTCTATTCGCATAAACAAGGTGACTCATACGTTCAAACTCTTCATGCTCATATTATTTTCATGGATATCTCACAAATCAATATTTTTGGGAAATAAATGTCAGTGAATCCCAAAATACAAATTAAATTCTGATTTCCAAATATCAGTGACTTTAAGTTTGAAAGTTAACATAACATCCTAATTTTCAGAGCTTGTCTGCCAACAAATTCATCAGTTTTTTCATGAGAAGGTACTCCTGTGCCTTTAATTTCAAGGATAAAAAGAAGAATTTTATTGTCAGAGCGACCAAAACGGGAAGAAATAGCACAATGACATCAGAGGAACACATGAGCAAGCTAAAACTTTGAATAAGATCTCATATCGAGGCTGTCTTCAATTCTAGGACCCTCAACAGCATCACTTGAGGAAAAGCCCTAAATTCACAGGTATACTGAAGCTCATTTCAACATATTCCCATGTTTTATACAGGCTTGACTCCAATAAATCGGTTGTAGAAAAGATTTGTTGAATTGGTATATCTTGAATCAATTGAATTGATGTGATTTGATTATGTAAATTGGTTGAAAGAAAATAAGAAGGGGTAAAGATAGAAGCCAATGATAAACCCAAGGACTATATAGACGTAAAGATCGCACAAATTAGTATAGGCTGCCGTACAGCTGTAGGTCGGAAGTGCTCAGCCACTGTCGGTAAATTCAGGGGCAGTTCACACACAGACGGGCGGGCAGTTTAGTCTTCGAATGGCTGGCTTGCTCGTCCCACCTCATCATCACATACAGAAACACACTAAAATTTTTGCGGTAATTGTGTCGGTCTTCGAATGGCCGACATACATTGCCTTCCATAACCAAACCAGTTCGAAAGGCATTGTCGTTGTTCCGTTTAGCTTGTTATCTAATTTTTATACATGAATGAGTAGAAGGGTAGGTGAATTACTCTTGCTGTTATTAGATGAAGTAGGTGTTTAAACGCTCAAAGGCGACTTTGTTTACACTTTCCCGTTTGTATTTCCCATAGAATAATTGCAATATAAAAAACCGTTTAACGCAACTTATAACCAATGAAACAGGGAGATTCATCGAGATCACAGATCCTCTAATTGAATAAATTTAATCATTGCATAAATTAAAAACGTTTCCTGCAGCGGAATGAACTGCAGTTCAATGTTAAATTGAAATTAGAGTTAATTTTATAAATAATTTTGAAAATAACACGCATCAAAACCATTCAGCAAATAATTCAGCAAGAGAAATGCTTTAAAAAATTGGCATAATCATAGGTTCACATTTTTACTTTGACGTCAAAGATTTATTCTCGGTAGCCAGTTTCAGTTTAATTACTAGGCTAAAAGGATCATTTTACCTATGTATACAAATTAAAAATTACAATCATGTCAAATACAATTTACGATTGCACTCGTCATTTCTACGATTTGAGTCGTTGTAAAATGTTTGCGTATGCTTATGTGAAAATATTGGAGCAGAAGTAATGTCGGAATGAATTAAGTCAATGAAATAAGTTATCAATACTGTATGTTCTCAAAAAAGTCGTTTTTATCACAAATTGAGAAATTTAAATCGCCAAATCAATATTTTATTTTCGTAGCAGAATACTACTCACACTCAAATATACTGAATGGTCGAAATATTTCCGTGGACATTTCACACATCATCAAATTTTGGGCAAATGAATGCCATTGAATCCAAAATGCAACCAAATTTCTGGTTCTCTTTACTAGATGGCTTTAGAAACATTAAAGTTAACAGTTCATCCAAATTTTCAGAGCCTGTCTCCCTATCAATTCATAAGTTTGCCGCAAGGAAAGGAACGCTCAGGGTTTCCATTTCATTGATAAAAAGGCAAATCATATGTTTAAACAGACGAGAACCGGAAGAAATGACCCAATAGCATCAGAGAAACACAGTAGCAAGTTAAAAAATTACAGAAACACTTATATCGCGCTTGTACTCAATTCTTGGGACCCTCTGTCGCTTCCCTCGTCGAATATCCTGAAATTGATCAGTAAGGGGATGTATTTTCAGTACATTCTCATGCTTTAATCCGGTATGACTTCAATAAGATGTTTAAATTGGTTGAAAGGACATTAGGGAGGCTAATGGTGAAAGCTGACGTTAGACACAAAAACTGCATACAAATGAAATGTGGATAAATTAGCACAGACTGCCGTAGAGCTGTTGGTTGTAGGTGCTCAGTCATTATCAATAAATGGACAGGCAATCCACACACATGTGGGCGAGCAGTGCAGTCTTCGAATGGCTAACTTGCTCGTCCCCCTGTAAATAAAAATGAAAGGGTCAGATGGGTAAAAGTAATATACGCATACTTTTTTAAGGCAATAGTGTCAGTCTTCGAACGGCCGACACACATTGCCTAACATAACCGAACCACACCAAACTGCATCACCATCTCTTCGTATAACCTATAAAAGTTTAATTTTCACAAGATCCGTGACATGTAGGGTAGGTGGAACATTTTCTGATACTTTTATAAAACGGAGTCGTCGTTTTCAACCCCTATCTGGTGTTTCATCAACATCACGTATTGTGTTTCGCCTGGAATAACTGTAATGGAAAAAAATGTTTATTCCACCTGATAACCAATGGTGAAATGAGGCTCTACCAGCACAAATGTTTAGATTGAAGTACTTAGGTTAATACGTACTCTCTGCTTAAAGTCAAACTTACAGAAGCAAGCATAAAGAGAAGAGTATTTCAATCAACATTATACGGAGAGAAGTTGACTCTGCACATACAGAGGTGTGAGGCGGTCAAGACGCGGCGCTAGTGTCGAGGTGTTCCTAGATGAGTTGTACTCGTATTACACACTGAACAGGCTCTGTGTTCAGCATTTCAATTTCACATTCCGCTTGTCTTGAACAAGAAAATCAACCTAATTTTGAGGAAAATTCTTTGGTAGACTGATCACATTACTACGTTTGGCATAGAAGAACTCTTAAGGTGATGCCTTTACAGCGTACTTTCGGCCCCATTATAATCGGCTGCAGGAGTTTTTCATTTCATTTTTATTCTGAAACTTTTGAAATGAAAAGAAACTTTTGGCTTTTTCGACTTATAATTAAATAGTTAATACTAATTTCCATAGATAATCTGTCAATGAAAGCATGAGTTTGCTGCATAAAAAGAACCTCTTGTAGCGTTTATTTCATTAATAAAAAGATTATTCATAATATAAAATAGGCCATAAGGATATGAAATAGCACAGTAACATAAGCGAAGAACAGCAGCAAGGTAAAATTCTCGTACGTTTTCTTATCGAGGCTGTCTCCAATTTTAAGAACCCTCACAGCATCACTTGAGGAAAGGCCCTAAATTCATAGGCAAGCTGAAGTTTGTTTCAATATACTTTCATGTTTTATACAGGATTGACTCCTATAAATTGACTGAAAGAAAAATCGGTTGAATTAGCGTAAACTCAATCAATTGAATTCGTTTGCATTGGTTGAAACAAATAAGGAGGGCTAAAGATGGAAGCTGTGATAGACCTAGGTACAATATAGATGTATAGTTCGCATAAAGTAGTATAGGCTGCCGTACAGCTGCAGGTTGCAAGTGCTCAGCCACTGTCGGTAAATTCAGGGGCAGTTCACACACAGTCGGGCGGGCAGTTTGGTCTTCGAATGGCTGACTTGCTCGTCTCACGTGTGAATATTAGGTAAATTTTGCACGTTGCAATTTGGGATATTTTTGAGGCAATTATGTCAGTCTTCGAACGGCCGACACACATTGCCTAGTAAAACCAAGCCACACCGAGGTGAATCACCATCACTTCGTTCAACTTATTATCGTCTAATTCTCACAATATGCACATGATGGAGATTAGATGGATTTTTTCTGGTTCTCATCAGGCGAAGTAGGCGCTTAAAACGCTCCAAGGATACTTTGGCTACACCTTCCTGTATTGTATTTCGTGTGAAATAATTAACCAAAGATGGAGGAAGGGTTAACGCTGGGCATCGCAAGAACTGATGTTTTAATTGATGAAGTTTAACATTTCATATTTGTAAAAGTTTCATGCGACATGCTAAACTGAAGTTCAATATTAAAATCAAATCATAGTTAATTTGAAGAATAATTCTGAATATAACGAACATCAAATTTTATCGGCACTCATTCATCCGGTATGGAAAATGTTTTAAAAAATGAACATTATCATCTGTTTCAATTTTTACTCTGTGCCGTCATACATTCATTCGTGGTTGCCAGCTTCAGTTAACCTAGTACGCTAAAATGATTATTTGAAATACGCCCTTCGATTAACATTAGAATCATGTAATATTCAATCGTTACGATAGTACTCGTCCTATTTACGACTTGAGTCGATGTAAAGTGGTTGGGTAAGATTATTGAAAAATATCGGTGCAGAAATATAGTCTCAATGTATTACAGACGTCTAAGAAAATCATTTACACTACCAAGTGATATTTACAATTCCTTATTAATATTTTCTCCACGTAACATGATGCTACTCACAAGTACATTCAGAGCATGGTCCAATTATTTCCATTGACTTTCCACAAATCGTTGACTTTGGTACATGATCGAATGCTAGTGAACACCTAATGCGAGCGAATTTCTGGTTCACTTGTCTTAGCAGTTTTAAAAATATTGAAAGGAAACAACTCTTCCAAATTTTCAGAGCTTGTCTGTCCATGAATTCATTAGTTTTTGCAAGGAATGGAACGCTTAAAGTTTTCATTTCAATGATAAAAAGCCCAATTATATTGTTAAACACAGCAGAAAAGAAGAAATACCCCAATAAAATCAGAATAACACAGTAGTAAGTTAAAAATTCACTTAAGTTTCCATTTCGATTCTGTTTTCAATTCTTAGGACCCTCAACAGTTTCACTAGATGAAAAGCGCCAAATTTATCAGTAAGGGGATAATTTTTCAACACATTCTCATGCCTCAATTTCGTACGCCTGAAATTGGTGGAGAGTACATTAGGGAGGGTAATTCTGGAAGCTGATGATAGACACAGAGACTACATACAGTACATATACAGATTGTACATTTTGTGTTTTTCTGCCTTGGTATCATTGATACGGCTTCAACTCGTAAGTTGAATTACTTATGAATGAAGTTTCCAACAGGTCATTCAATCATAGTTTCCTGTTTCGTGTTTGTTATTTTTAATAATTGTTGAAAGTTATAAAAAACATGGTTTTCATAACATTCAATTTAAAGTTTAACAAAAGTGTACAAACAGATTTTCAGTATCGGTCACTACAAATACTGCTTGAAGAAAACGGTTGGATCAATTCTGCTGAAATTTTGTACGATGACGAAACAAATGTTAAGGAACCAAATGTATTTTTTAATTTTTTTTAAGTTTGATGGCTTCTGAATTGAAGCCCTTGAAAATTTAGCATCTTTTTTTTGGACACCCGGTTTAGTGAGTATAATAGCACAGACTTCCATTACAGCTGTTGGTCGGATGTGCTCAGTCATTATCAATAAATTTAAAGGTCCTTCACGCACAAGTGGGCGAGCAGTTTAGTCTTCGAATGGCTAACCTGCTCGTCCCACTTGTACAAAAGAAAAATGTCCGAACTCCTAAATCCACAAATTTTTGCGGCAACTGTGTCAGTCTTCGAATGGTTGACGGACATTGCCTACCATAACCAAACTTCCCCAAATCGCACTACCCTCACTCCGTCCATCTCATTATCATCTAATTCTCAAAATATGCATGAGATGTAAAGTAGGTGTTTTTTTCTGGCTGTAATTAGGCAAAGTTGGCGTTTTCAACGCCTTCCACCAGGTCGACACCATCTCAGGTTGACACCTCATTCGAGGTCGACATGCCCCATGTCGACACCTTCCGCTGTTCTCATATGACTTATTCCAACTGTTGTTGTTAACTTAAGCCTTAAATTCTACGAGAGCCCACTCATTGATCAGTCGTGTGAGCTATTAGGTGAAGGGTGCAGGGGTAAGCAAGATTGTACATTTTATAACAGCGTTGATGATAGGATGTTCTTGAACTTATTCGGGTCTATGAGTAACTAAACTGTTACTCATGAGTTCATTGTAATAGCTAAGAATGAAGACATTTAATATGCTACACGAAGTGAAGGAGTTGTGTAAGTGTTTATCGCTTTTCGCTTGAAAATACTTCTCAACGATGAATGTTCTTAGTTCTTTTAAGAGTTGCATGATGAGGAGGCTCTTCGATCAGTAAAAATCTTGACTATTCTAATATCACGCTCTCGTATTCACACGTAATTCAATTTACGAGTTGAAGCCGTATAAATGATACCAAACCATGAAAAACAAAATGTGACTTTCAATTTTTTCCTAAATTTGATAGTTTCAGAATTGAAGCCTTTTGAAATTGGGTATCGTTTTTTTACGACACCCTTTATATGTACATATGTAGTCTCTGTGTCTATTATCAGCTTCCACAATTAGCCTCCCTAATGTTTTTCCAGCAATTTGAACATCTTATTGAAGACATCCAGGATCAAGGAATGAGAATGTCCTCAAAAACTACCAATAATTACTGAATAAATAATTCTGGCTCTTCATCAAGTGAAGCTGTTGAGGGTCCAAAGAATTGATGACAGCCTCGATATGAGACCTCGTTAATTCAGAAATAATTATTTGTGAATTTTAAGTTTGCTATTGTGGGCCTGTGAACTCATTGTGTTGTTTTCCCCGTTCTGGTCGTTTTAACAATATAAACAGCATTTTTATCATCGAAATGGAAACCGTAAGCGTTCCATTCCAAATTTCTGGTGAGCCAGAAAGTTGATCGTAAAATTTCTAACGTGTGACATAGTCAAGGATTCAGGGTATTTCTTTCGCCCAATGATTGCTGCTCCGCTTGAATACCATGATGCATTTTCAACGAAAGTTATTGATTTTGCATTGACTGGCAAAAGGTATAAATACTTTCATTGAAATTCTTTATCTCAAGCCACTTTATGTTGTAAATTTGATTTGCGTCATCATTCGTCCGCGTCATCGAGAACACATATACCCACAAGTATTTCAAGAATTCATTAATTTCGAGTGGCTCATTAAATGTCTTTATTCTTAAGTATAACGATGAACGCGTTCGAGTTTAGTTACTCATAGACCCGAATAAGTTCAAGAATATCCCATCATCAACGCTATTATAAAGTGTACAATTTTACTTACCCCTGCACCCTTCACCTAGTAGCTCACTAGCCTGATCAATTTAATGAGTGGGCTCTCGTAGAATTCGAGGCTTAAATTATCAACAACAGTTGAAATAAGCCATATGAGAACAGTGGAAGGTGTCGAATTTTGAGCTTTGAAAACGCAAACTTTGCACAATAACAGCAAAAAAAATCATGCATATTTTGAGAATTAGATGATAATGAGTTGGACGAAGTGAGGGTAGAGAAATTTTGTGTGGTTTGGTTATGGTAGGCAATATGTGTCGGCCATTCGTAGACTGACGCATTTGCCACAAAAATTTATCACCTTGTTGTGTGGGACGAGCAAGTTAGCCATTCGAAGACTAACCTGATCGCCATCTTAAGCGTGAAGGGTCTTTAAATTTATTGATAATGACTGAGCACATCCGACCAATAGCTGTTGTAAGGGAGTCACTGCTACTATATACTCACTATAATGGATGTCCCAAAAAAATGCCCATTTTCCATGAGATTTGATTCAGAAACCATCAAATTTACAAAAAATGGAAAAATCACATTTGGATCCTTAACATTTTTCCATCATCGTACAAAATTTTCGAAAAATTGATCCAACCGTTTTCTTCAAGCAGTATTTTTAGTTACAGATACTAAAAACCTGTTTGCACACTTTTGTTAAACGTCGAATTTTATGACAGTAAAACCATGTTTTTCATAACTTCCAACCGTTATCAATAGTAAAAGACAACACGAAACAGGAAACTATAATTGACTGACCTGATGGAAACCTTTCAGAACTTTTCGCCTGAAAATACTTATCAACGATATATGTTCTTTGTTCTTTTGTGAGATGCATTTTGGGGAGGCTCTTCGAAGGGAAACAATCATGAATATTTTAAGATCACGCTTCCGTATTCATACATAATTCAACTTACGAGTTGAAGCCGTATCAATGATACCAAAGCATGAAAAAAAGTGACTTTTCAATTTTTTCTAAGTTTGATAGTTTCTGAATTACAGCCCTTAGAAATTGGATATCGTTTTTTTTGGGGGGGGAACCTTTTATAGTATGGAGTCTCCGTGTCTATCATCAGCTACAGCATTAGCCTCCCTAACATTCTTTCCACTAATTTGAACATCTTATTGAAGGCATGCGAGATCAAGGCATGAGAACCCCAAAAAAAACTTCTTACCGCTGAAAAAATTGTGGCTTTTCATCAACTAAGGCTGTTGAGGGTCCTAAGAATTGAAGACAGCCTCGATGTGAGACCTTATGTGAATTTTCAGCATGCGCTGACATTATTGTGCTAGTTTCCCTTTTTGGTGTGTTTAACAATATAATTAGTCTTTTTATCATTGAATTATAAACCCCAAGCGTTCCTTTCCTTGCTGTGAACTCAAAAATTCATTGATAAACAAGTTCTGAAAATTAGGATGGGGTGTTCACTTTTAATGTTTCTAAAGCTGCCGAGACACATAGGCACATTGAACTTCAGTTTAGCCATCCGCAGGAAACTTTAAATATATCAATTGAACAAATTTCATCAATTAGAGCAACTGTGCTCGTGATTCCCGGTGCATAATCTCATTGCATCACTGGTTATTATGTGCAGTAAACTGTTTTACATATTACAATTATTCTAGACGAAATACAATTCGGGTTGGTGTCGACAAAGTAACTTCTGTGGGTTTTAATCGCCTACTTCGCCTAATAACAGCCAGAAAAAATCCATATACCGTTCTTCTCATTCATATTTTGAGAATTGGTAAATTATAAGTTGAACTAAGAAACGCTAATGCCTTTCAGACTGGTTTAGTCATCGTAAGCAATGCATGTCAGCCATCCGAAGACCTACACAATTGCCGCAAAAAATGCACGTATTGATCTCCAGTGCATGATATATACATGGGAAGAGCAGGTCAGCCATTCGAAGACTAAACTGCCCGCCCGCCTGCGTGTGAACTGCCCCGGAATTTACCGACAGTGGCTGAGCACTTCCGACCTACAGCTGTTCGGCAGCCTATACTAATTCGTGCAATCTATACGTCTACATGGTCACTAGGTCTATCACACTTTTTAGCTCTGTTTATGTTCTTTGAACCAATTTATGCCAATTCAATTGGTCGAATTTATACCAATTCAGCCAATTTTTTTTCCGCCAATTCATAGTGGCCAATCCTGTATAAAACAAGAGAATATATTCAAACCAACTTCAGCTTGCCTTTGATTTTAGGGCTTTTCCCCAGGTGATGCTGTTGAAGGTCCTAAAAGGGAATACAGCCTCGAAATTATGAGAATTTTCATCTTGCTACTGTGTTCCTCTATTGTTGTGTGTTATTTCTTCAAGTCTTGGTCTCTTTAACAATATCATTAGTCTTTCATGGATGAAATGAAAACTGCTAGTCTCTTTTTATGCAGCAAGCTCATACATTCATTGACAGATAGTCTCTGAAAATTAGGATGAAATGTTTGATTTAAAAGTCGCAAAAGCCAAACGTTTTTTTTCATTTCAAACATTTCAGAATAGAGATGAAAAGAAAAACTCCTGCACCTGCAGTTAGCATGGGGCCGAAAATACGCTGTACAGTAGGCATCACCTGCAAAGTTGTTCTATGCCAAATGTAGTTATGTGATCATTGCAACAAAGAATTTACCTCAAAATTAGGTTCATTTTCTTGTTCAAAAGAAGGGGAATGTGTCAGAAGGGGAATGTAAGAAGGGGAAATGATGAGCACAGAGCCTGTTCAGTGCGTAGCATAACTCATATAGGAACACCTAGACGCTAACACCGTATCTCGACAGCCTCACACCCCTATATGTGCAGAATCAACTTCTCTGAATAATTTTGATAGAACTGCTCGTCTCTTTATACTTGTTTCTTTAAATTTGGATTTAATTGCGAGCACTTATTGATCGAAGAACATCAATTGAAACATTTGTGCTGGTAGAGTCTCATTTCACCATTGGTTATCACGTTCACTGAACATTTTTTCCGTTACCGTTATTCCAGACGAAACACCGTATGTGGGATTAATAAAGCAGCAGATAAACGTTAAAAACGCCTACTCGGATTTATAACAATCAGAAAATGTTCCACCTTCCCAGCATCTCATGCATCTTGTAAAAATTAAACGGTAATGAGGGACGAAGAGATGGTGATGCAGTTTGGTGTAGTTTGATTATGTTACGCAATGTGTGTCGGCCGTTGGAAGACTGACACAATTGCCCAAAAAAAAGTATAATTCTGTGAACTGTTTCCTACTGGCTTTTGGAGGTGGGACGAGCAACTAAGCCATTCGAATACCTAACTGCTCGCCCACCTGTGTGTAGAGGGCCTTTAAATTTATTTATAATGACTGAGCACATCCGACCAGCAGCTGTATGGCAGTCTGTGCTGATTTAAACCCTATATATGTTGTAGGCTATATGTCTATCATCAGCTTCCCCCCATTAGCCTCCCTGACGTCATTTCAACCAACTAAATATCTTTTTGGAGGACTGTAAGGTTGATGCGTGAGAATATGTAGAAATACGTCCCTAACTGATAAATTTGTGGCTTTTCGTCAATTGATGCTGTTGAAGGTTCTAAGAATTGAAGACAGCCTCGAAATATGAACTTATGTGAACTTTGATCGTACTACTATTTTCCTCTGATGTTTTTGTGGTATTTTCATCCTCTTTTGTCTCATGGACAACATAATTATTGCTTTTATAAATCAAATGAAAACCTCAAGCGTTCCTTT
The DNA here is from genome assembly GCA_030386875.1 of Morinoia aosen. NCBI lineage: Eukaryota > Metazoa > Arthropoda > Malacostraca > Amphipoda > Talitridae > Morinoia > Morinoia aosen. The sequence goes on from CM059570.1 coordinate 21,960,523, forward strand.
CCTTGTGACAAACTCATGAATTCATTTACTTTTGAATTAATCGAGACGAAATACATGCGGGAATTAGGTATAGAGAGATTAACCTTAGTGCGTTTTAAACACCTACTTCATATAGTAACAATCATAGTAATTCACCTACCCTGTATCTCATGCATATTTTGAGAATTATATGATAATAAGGTAAATTAATCAAAGCTAATGCCTTTAGAAGTCGTTTGGTCATGGTAGGCAACGTATGTCGGCCATTCGAAGACCGACACAATTGCCGCAAAAATTGCAGCTATTTGTTTGTATTGTATTGAGGTGGAACGAGCAGGTCAGCCATTCGAAGACTGAACTGCCCGCCCGTTTGTGTGTGAACTGCCACTGAATACTCCGACAATGGCTGAGCACTTCCGACCTGCAGCTGTACGGCAGCCTATACTACTTTATGCGAACTATAAATCTGTGGTGTACCTGGGTCTTTCATCGGCTTATATCTTTAGCTCTCCTAATTTTCTTTTAAACGATTTACACCACAAATTTATACGAATTCAAAGGATTGAATTTACGCTAATTCAACAACTTTTTCCTGCAACCAATTTTAGAAGTCCAACCTATATTAAACATGAGAATGTATTGAATGAAATTTCAGCTTACCTATGAATTTGCGGCTTTTTCCCAACTGAAGAAGTTGAGGGTCCTAAGAATTGAAGACAGCCTCAATATGAGAACTTATGTGCACTTTTAGCTTACTACCGTGTTCCTCTGATGTTATTGTGCTATTTTTTTCGTTTAGGTTTGTTATAGCAATACAATTAGTCTTCTTATCAACGCAATGAAAACCACAATCGTTCCTTTCCTTGCTGCAAACAAACATTCATTGACAGACAAGCCCTAATAATTGGATGAACTGTTTGGTTATTAAAATTCAAAAGCCCTCGAGATAAGAGAATGAGGTTTTTGGTAGCAATGTGGAATTCACAGGCATTCTAGCACCTAAACTAAATATTCGTGAAATGTCCTTGCAATAATGGGAGCTTGTGTGCTGGAGAGTGAGTAGCATATATTTATGAGGGCTTGGTATTAATTCAGAGTTTTAAATTTCATACTTCATGGTGTGAAGGACTTATTTTAAGACCTGTAAGTCAATGAGACCTTATTTTTGTTCCACTGTTTTCAGATAATTATCCACAAACATTTTGCAACTACTCAAATCGTAATATGAATTCAATGTTAACAATTTAATTCGACATGAACCTATTTCCTAATCGATATGTATAAACTAAAGAGAACTTTGGACGTTACAATGTGAACTGTAGCTGACCTCTAAAAAAGAGACTGTGACGCTCCGACCGAGACATTTATACTGATGATAATGGCAATGACAGAGGACATTTCTCTCGCCAAATGAATGCTACACACCTAGAATACCACTATATTCCTTCAACATAAGTGTTGTTCGTTTATAAATTTCGCATCCGGTGGCGAGAGACATTAGATAATATTGTTCAAAATTGTTTACAGCAAGTCATTTAGTGTTTCAAATTTAATTTTAGTAATCATTGGTTAGTGTCATCGAGTGCGCAAATATTCACGAACATTTAAGCATTTCATTCACTTCAAGTGACTCAATAAATGTCTTAATTTTCAAGTATTAGAATGGACTCATGCGAGTTTAGTTACTCATGGACTCGAATAAGATCAGGAACATCCTATGATCGACGCTATTGTAAAGTGAAAAATTTTGCTTATCCTTTGCACTTCCCAGGTCCAGAAAGCTGTTTTTTCACGAAACTGTTAATACTTTGGGCCAAACGAAAGCTGCGAGGGTGAAAAAAAGCAACCTTAAAAGCACTAATGATAGCAACTCATCAAAATATCATCAGAAAATATATTGCACTTATTTTAGATTTAGAGTATGCTTTGGGCAAGCAAATGATGTATAGTTTAGCGGAGCAATTGTGAAGCTATGCAATGTTTGGCTATGGTAGGCAATGTGTGTCGGCCATGCGAAGACTGACACAACTGCCCCAAAAAATGTCTACAAATTACCAGGGGGACGAGCAATTTCGCCATTCGAAGACCAAACTGCCCCTCCCGCTGGTGAGTGGCCTGAGCAGAAATGTACCGACAGCCACTGAGCACACTCGCTCTCAGGCTGTATGGGAGCCTGGGCTATTCTAATCGTACTTTCTGTTCTGTTTTATTCTATTTTATTCTGTTTTACCTTATTGTTTTTTATAGTTGTCTGTTATATTGCGTTCTATTTTATTCCTTGTTACTCTGTCCTGTTTGCAATGATACGTTATGTTATATTAAATTCCATTTCATACATACTAGTATATAGTCCTCATATCTGGCACAAACTATCAATTGTTTTTTACCGTATATTTTTTTTTTCCTACTGTTAGCAAAGTGTGATTGCGAATGTGCTTGGGTAAAACTTAAAAATATCATGAAACAAACTTCAAACTTATAATCTGAAGCTGTGTAGTTGTCATTGCTGGTATGAACTTGCCGCTGATTTATTCTAAATTGACCCCAATCCCTCAACAAAACCATCAATCCGTTCTCAATTAAATTATTTTAAATTCTTAAATTATTCAGATTTATCGGATAATTTATAGGAATATGAATACTCGATAACATAAAGGGGTGGTTTCGCATGTTGAATGCGCCAATCCAAGCGAATGAAGAAAGAAACCAAATACCTCGAACTTTTGTTCTAAATTCTAAAAGTTCTTATGCGAGTAATATAATACCCCGAGAATTCTGAATTCTAAATGCTATCAATTTTCATATCCAAATAGAGGAAACTGGTGATGGACACACGGACTATATAGATGTAAAGTTTATTTAAATTCGTGTAGGCTACTCTGCAGCCATTGGTCGAATGTCTTCAGTCATTGTCCATAAATTTTAAAGTAGTCCACCCACTGATGGGCGAGCAGTTTGGTCTTCGAATGGCTAACCTGCTCGTCCCACATCTCTAGTCACCGCTGCAGACGTGAAGTCTTTTGAGCAACAACAACAATAAAATTTTTGTGGCAATCGTGTCAGTCTACGTGGGGCTGGCATGCATTGCCTAACATTACTGAACCGTCCCGAATCACATCACCATCGCTCTGTCTAACTTATTGCCGGGAAACTATTGCATTATTCACGAGATTTAGGGCTGGTGGATACTTTTAATTGCTTGAAATAAGGTTGAGTAGGCGTTTTCAACGTTTAAAGATATCGTCAGCTCTTCCACATATTCTATTTCGTTTAAAATCGAGTAAATATTTCAAAATAAACAGCTTACTTCACCTGAAAACCATTGAGACAAGAAGAACGTTGCACTAAACACCATCAGCGCAGACTTTACGTTTGAATTTATATAATTTGATCAATTTATATTCTTAAAAATATAATTCTAGATCCATGTTCAAATGGACTAATATTTTATTCAACGTTAAACGGAGAGAAGCCGTAATATCTACGTTTAGCGGTGTGACATTATCGGGCCGCAAAACATGAAGTAGAGAGTTTCTAGTTGAATAATATTCCACACTGAACAGGTTTTGCGGTCAACAATTTGATCATTTATTTCGGCTGTCTTAACTATGAAAATGAATCAATTCTGAAGTAAACACTCGACGATAGTTTTCAGTTCGATATCGTTGCAGAAACTATTATGTAGAGTCACAAAATGCGGAAAATATATTTCACGTGGTAAAAAACGTGAGTAACTTGACCTATTTAATCATTCCTGTGTTAAGAATGACCAATTTTGCGAATCAAAGATGAGAATTTAGGAAAAATGTTAATCATGGGTAATAAATCTTTTAATTGTGTGTAACAAATTTTGTGCTTACTTAAAAAAAAATTTGTCCGTTGAAATATCTTAGTAAATTCCAGCAGTACAGATGGGTCGCTTCAACATGTATTTTACATGCCACATGCCTGTATATTTGGGCTAAACAAATCTTAGGTGTAGTGGAAAAGGGGTTGTATACATTTGGGCCATAAGCTGTATTGGCCCTGGCGAGGTCTGTTTACATTGAGTTAGCAATTTTCGAGAGGACTCGGGCGAGCCCTTGGAAACTTTAGACGTTCAAAAAAATGCCTACCCAGTCGCATACAAAGCCGCATTGTTGTCGAACATAGATCGCGACACTTAGGCCTAGAGAGGCTGGCCGACAACGGTTTGAAGGAGCTTGGGCGTGGGAAGCAGTGATACCAACACAGAGCACAGGAAAGTGGTAGGCGGGTGCTTTCAAAGTTTGGAAGAATGGTATTGGTCGGATATAAGAAAGAAGACAACCCTGAAAAATACGCTAGGTGTCGTGATGAACAAAGGGCAGTTCCACAGTCGACGCCGTGACGCGAAGTACAAGAAATAAACGCGGGTGTGTTCGCGGTAACAAACGTGCTTAAAGAGATAATGGAAAAAGTGGCTACATTAAAAATTGATACTAAAGTAATCCAGAAATTTATACATTTTTTGTTCTTACTTGCAGAGAAGTACATTGAAAAAACTCAACCTACGTAGGAATCATTAATGGAACATTTAGATGCAACGTCTCTGGGAGGGTAAGAGAGAAGCCGTTTCTTGGGAAAAAGATAATTTTTTTTAAATAAATATTACTGAAATTTTTTGGCATTCAGTTATGTAAAAATTGAAATGTTTTGAGGGAGCGTAATTGGCGCTATCATGATCAACGAGTAATAAATTGATCCTACAGGTGGGAGGCCTGAGGATTGAAGTTCGTAAGGAGGAAATGCTCGGGAGCTCCGACTTTAGCGATTAGCAACAGACATTCCTTGCACTGTGCATAAGGCAGTGATTTGAACTGAAGCTGTATTAGCCCATGAATGAGTGGGTTGAAGTAATGACCACATCCTGTGCTGCTGGAATATCTGAGATAGAATAGACCAGAATTGACCCTGTCTCATGTGTAGCTCTTGTAACTTAGGTAAGGCTTGCTAGCCCAATCCAATCGAATCGAATCAGTCAGTAAAGTACTGTAATGTAAGCTATTTGGCGTAGGCAGTTTCTATATGTCATTATTTGATTTGAATCGGTCCTAATCACACACATTGTACGTAATCTTGTTGGTGTTTGTATGATGAATGGTCGTAAATCATAAATATCAATCGTATTTGACCTGTGTATCATGCCCCACAATATTAGAAGCGACCGCTCGTAACATCACGCCCCAATTGAAAATTATCGCCCTTTTCAGGTAGTAAATTAGTCGTAAAAGGTCGATAACGGCCCAAAAGGGCCAAAAATCACGACTTCAAACCGACTCCTACCTATGCTTGGCCTATTAGGGCTTGAAAATGGCTCTTCATTCAACTGGCCTTTTATAGGTCTAGTCAATGGCTGTTTGCGGGCTCATTCGGGTCGTTTAAAGTCGTTTTCAAGCCTTTTCGACGACCTCTATTTGGACGCGTAATAGATTGTAAAAAGACTCGTAATCGTAAATGTTGTACAAGTCGTATTACTTCAGTAAATGTGAAGAACTAAATGAATTTCAACTAACCTAACTTAGTTAAGTTAGATTAGGTAAGGTTCGTTAAACATCTTCAACAATACTATAAATAATTAATCCAGTCAACATGAAAACTAGGATAGAAAAGCTAACTGCTGAGCATAACATCAAATTGGCACTTTATTAATGCATTATATAATATAAATATGAATGATAGCTTATAACTGTTGGAACACTTGGGTTGTCGAACGCTGAGCATTCAACTTGTAGTGCTTTACCCTAGTTACCCCTCAAACCTTGATTCTAGTCCTTCTATGTTCAGTAATCTTAATATATCCCAATGTAAATTTATTTTAGAAAAAGTTCCCAGTTCTCCGCCGCTTATCATCGATACCTACAGCCGGAGAAGTATAAACGTAAGTCCGCTGCTTCACTCGCCTCAAATCGGAACTCACTAGGCGAAGCAGCCACAAGACCCGGCCTTACAAACTCTTTATATCGTATAAAAAATCTGATGTTGGAGCTCTTTGAGGTCGTTGCAAGGCCCACTATAAGTCGTACGGAAGCCTAATAAGGCCGGTATTAGCCTTGATCAAGCAGTAAGGAAGCCCAAAAGGGCCGGTATTAGCCTTGATCAAGCAGTAAGGAAGCCCAAAAGGGCCGGTATTAGCCTTGATCAAGCAGTAAGGAAGCCCAAAAAGGCCAGGACGAGACTCGTTCAAGCAATGAAAAAGCCAAAAATGGTCGTGAATAGCCTCGTTCAGGTAGTAGAGAAGCCCAAAATGGCCGTTGCATTAGCCGTTTCGATGCCCAGAAATAGCCGTTTAAAAGGGCTTAAAATACTAGACATTTGCTCCGAAAAAGGCTAACTTACTGCTTGAAAACGACTAAACTCTTGGCTTATAACTGCCTGAAAACGATCTGTAAAAGGCTCAGAATTTCAATTGGGCGGAGGGCGCTCAGAAAATGCGCTGTGTAAGTGAGGGTCATCTGATATCGGTGAGTACCGCTCTAAATTTAGTATACAATAATTGTTTGTCTTTTTCCTTAGGGAGTGTGTTCTTTATATATATCCTCGCATTTCTTGTGTGTGTAGGTATGTACCTGGAGGTGTGCCAATTCCTCTATTCCGAGAACCTGATCTTCTTGTTAATGTGATGTTAACAAGGAGGCGGGACCTTGTCTCGTGACACCTGAATAGACTATATGAATTTGAATAAAGATAACACTGGAATCGAAAAAAAAGACTTTTCAAAATGAGTAGTTCTGTCTTCTAAATTTCTTGAAACTAAGAAAATAAGAAGAAGTTAAATGCGAAGATCTCCCTTTTTTAACGCATTTCCCTTGCCAGGGGAATGAATGCCGATGAAATTCGATGTTTTTTTATTTTCAGAACTGATCATCGAAATTAACTCTGATTTGATTTTAATATTGAACTTCAGTTTCGCCCGCCACATGAAACTTTTACAAATATGAATTTAGTATATTTCATCAATTAAAATATCAGTTCTTGCGATGCCCAGCATAAAATCTTCCTGCATCTTTGGTTATCAGGTGTGGTAAACTTTTTAATAACGCAATTATTTTGGACGAAATGCAATACGGGAAAGTGTAGCCAAAATATCCTTGGAGCGTTTTAAACGCCTACTTTGCCTACTAAGAGCCAGGAAAAAGTCCATCTATCCTCCAGCATGTGCATATTGTTAGAATTAGACGATAATAAGTTAAACGAAGTGATGGTGATGCAATTCGGAGTGGCTTGATTACACTAGGCAACGTGTGTCGGCCATTCGAAGACTGACACAAAAAAAAAAAAAAATTATTTCTATAAACTGTGTCCACATGTTTTTTTCGCTCGGAACCAACAAATTAGCCATTCGAAGACTAAACTGCTCGCACACCTTTGTGCGGAGTGCCTTCAAATTTATTGATAACGACTGAGCACATTTGAGCAACTGCTGTAAGGGAGTCTGTGATACACTATACTCACTATATTGTTTGTACTCAATGAGTCTATCATTAGCTTCCAGCATTAGCCTCCCTAATTTTTTTTCCACTAATTTAAACAAATTATTGAGGCATGCGTGATTAAAGCATGAGAATGTTCTGAAAAAATATCTTCTTTCTGATAAATTTGCAGCTATTCGTCAAGTGAGGCTATAGAGGGTCCAAAGAATAATTTCAAGACAGCCTCAACATAAGAACTTATGTAAATTTTAAGTTTCCTCCGATGTTTTTGTGGTATTTTCCCTGTTCTGGTCTGTTTAACAATAAAATTAGTTTTTATCATTGAAATGGTAGCCCGAAGCGTTCCATTCTAAATTTTCCAAGAAATTTGATAGTAGAGTTTCAAATCTTTTGACATTGTCAATTAGGATTGAAGACATTTCTCTCACCCAATGACTGCTGCACCACTTGGATACCATGATGCATTGTCAACAATAGCGGTCTATTTCGCATTGACTGTCATAAGGGATAAAAAATTTCATTGAAATTTTTATCTTAAGCCATTTGGTGTTGCAAATTTGATTTGCGTCATCATTTATTAGTGTCATCGAGAACACATATATCCACAAAAATTTCAAGAATTCATTCATTTCAAATGCCTTAATAAATGTCTTGATTCTTATGTGTAACGACGGACATTTGAGTATAGTTACTTTTGGGTCCGTATAAGTTTAGGAACATCCTATCATCAACGATATTATTGAGCATACAATTTAGCTCACCCCTTCACCCTTTACCTAGTAGCACACTAGACTGATCAATGAGTGGGCTCTCGCAGAATTCAAGGCTTAAGTTAACAACAACAGTTAAAATAAGTCACATCAGAACATTAGAAGGTGTCGACCTTTGAGCGTTGAAAACGCCAACTTTGCCTAATAACAGCCAGAAAAAAAGCCACCTACTCTACATATCATTCATATTTTGAGAAATAGATAATGAGCTGGGTGGAGTGAGGGTAGTGCAAATTGGTGTGGTTTGGTTATGGTAGGCAATGTGTGTCGGCCATTCTAGGATTGACACAATTGCCGCAAAAATTTTTAACCTAAATCTTGTGGCCACGGACGAACAAGTTAGCCATTCGAAGACTAACCTGCTCGCCCACTTGAGCGTGAAGGGTCTTTTGATTTTTTGATAATGACTGAGCACATCCAACCAATATCTGCTGTAAGGGAGTCTGTGCTACCATATCCTCACTATACAGGGTGTCCCAAAAAAACTGCCCATTTTCCAAAGGCTTTAATTCAGAAACCATTAAATTTATAAAAAAAACTGGCAAATCACATTTGGTTTCTTAACATTTGTTTCATCATTGAACAAAATTTCAGAAAAATTGATTCAACCGTTTTTTTCAAGCAGTATTTTTAGTGACGGAATTTGAAAACCTGTTTGTAGACTTTCGTTAAACTTCGAATTTTATGATATTAAAGCCATGATTTTCATAACTTACAACCGTTATTAAAAACAGAAAACACGAAACAAGAATTTATGATTGAAAGACCCGTTGGAGACTTTTCGCTTGAATATACTTTCCAACGATGAATGTTCTTTGTTCTTTTGTGAGTTAGGGAGGCATTTTAGGGAGGCTCTTCGATCGGTAAAAATCTTGAATATTTTAAGATCACGCTTTCGTATTCGTACGTAATTCAAACTACGAGTTGAAGCCGTATCAATGATACCAAAGCATGAAAAAAATGTAACTTTCCCAAATTTTATAAGTTTAAATAGTTTCTGAATTACAACCCTTGGAAATTGGGTACCTTTTTTATACGAGAATGTATGTAGTCTCTGTGTCTATTATCAGCTTCCAGCATTAGCCTCCCGAATGTTCTTTCCACCGATTTAAACATCTTATTCCAGGCATGCAAGATTGAGACCTGAGAATGTCCTGCAAAACATCCCATTACTGAAAAAATTGTGGCTTTTCATCAATTGAAGCTGTTAAGGGTCCTGAGAGTTGAAGACAGCCTCGATATGAAACCTTTTTTAAATTTTCAGCGTGCACTGATATTATTTTGCTAATTTGCCCTTTTTTGGTGTGTTTAACTATATAATTAGTCTTTTTATCATTCCTTTGAAAACTCCAAGCGTTCCATTCCTTGCCGTAAACTTGTGAATTCAAAGACAAACAAGCTCTTAAAATTATTAGAATGGGTGTTCACTTTTAATGTTTCAAAAGCCGCCAAGACACAGGAATCAAAAATTTGAACGCATTTGGGATTCAACGGCATTCATGTAAAATGTCCTCGGAAATTATTGGACCATTGAACATACGGTATGTTCGTGTGAGTAGCATTATGTTAAGTGAATAAAATATTTGTAATGAATTTAAATTTCATTGGATAGTGTAAATTACTTTTTTCAACATCCGTAATTCATTGAGACCATATTTCTGCTTCAATGTTTTTACATAAAAATTATTATTTACATAATCCCAAACATTTGCGACTCAAATCGTAGATATGACGAGTTCTATCGTAACAATTACATTTCACATCATTCTAATTATCATCGAGAGACGTATTCAAAATGAGCATTTTGGCGTATTGAGTAATGCTTGACAACCAAGAATTAATCTATGACGCCACAAAGTTACAGATGTTAAAACAGATAATAATGTTCATTTTTTAGAGCATTTCTCCGGCCGGATGAATGAATGCCGATGAAATTTGATTGTTAATTTCAGAATTAATCTTCAAAATTAACTCTGATTCGATTTTTATACAGCACTACAGCTTTGCCCACCTCAGGAAAATTTTACATATATCAATTGAACAAATTTTATTAATTAGAGCATCAGTGCTCGCGATGCCCGGTGCAGACTCTCCCTGCATCATTGGTTATTAGGTGCAGTAAACTGTTTTTCAATTTTTCTAGCCGAAATATAATTCGGGATGGTGTCGACAAAGTAACCTCTGTGCGTTTTAATCACCTACTTCGCCCAATAACAGCCAGAAAAAATCCAAATACCATTCTTCGCATTCGTTTTTTGAGAATTGGTAGATAATAAGTTGAACGAAACAACGCTAATGCTTTTCGGACTAGTTTGGTTACGGTAAGCAATGTACGTCAGCCATTCGAAGACCGACACAATTGCTGCAAAAAAATGCACATAATGTTCTACCGTGTATTATATACACGTGGAACGAGCAGGTCAGCCATTCGAAGACTTAACTGCCCGCCCGCCTGTGTGTGAACTGCCTTTAACAACACTGACAACGGCTGAGCACTTCCGACCTACAGCTGTACGGCAGCCTATACTACTTTATACAGACGACACATCTATATAGTACCTGGGTCTACCGTCCCCTTTCATCTTTAGCCCCCAATATTCTTCAACCAATTTACACCAATTCAGTGGGTAGAATTTAACCTATAAAACCATTTTTCGTTCAACTAATTTATAGGAGTCAGGCCTTAATTAAATATAAAAATTTACTGAAACAAACTACAGCTTACTGATGAATTTAGGAATTTTCCTCGAGCGAAACTCTTGAGGATCCACAGAATGGAAGACAGCTTCGATATAAGAAATTACCCTTCAAGTCCACATTTTCTACTCATGTTACCGTTAGCACAACCACCATCATTAAACTGGCACCGGCATCAGATATTCATCGATTTCAGAATGAGGAAGGAACTTCCACTCGACAGTGCAGTCCAAAAACACTTCAGGGAACTAATTTTACGAGAAATACAATGTATTGAGGCTATTTTTGAAGGAGTACCGTACAGTCCATTTGGGCGTTAAAGGGTTAAGTGTACTTTTAGCTTCCTACTGTGTTTCTCTCATGTTATTGTGCTATTTTTTCCCCGTTTTTGGTCTTTTTAACTATAATTAATGTTCAATTTTTTGGTCTTTAACAATATAATTAATCTTTACGATTGAAATAAAACCACGAGCCTTCCTTTTTTCGCAGCAAACTTATAACTTCATTGACAGACAAGCTCTGAAAATCAGGATGAAATATTTGATTTTAAAGTTTCATAAGCCGCCAAGATAAGAGAATCAGGTTTTTTATCGCAATTCGAAATTATTGGTAATCAAGTACCTAAAATTAAATATTCATAAAATGTCCATTGAAATAATTGAAGTCTGCAGTGCTAGTGAGTGGGGAGCATATATTTGCGAATGCTTCGTATTAATAGGAGTTTTGAATTTCTGATTTGATTATCTGGACGACTTTCTTTAACACCTGTAAGTCATTGAGACCTTATTTTCGCTCTATTGTTTTCACATAATTGTGCGCGAACATTTTACAACGACTCAAATCGTTATATGAGTACAATAGCAACAATTTATCATGAACCTATTTCCTAATCAATATTCATTTATGTATAGACAAATCGTACGAACGATGAATACAATCGCAACAATTTCATTCGACATGAATCTAATTCCTAATCGATACATATGGACAAAATAGAAAGACGTAACAAGGTGAACTGCATCAGACCTCTAAGAAAGTAACTGTGGTGCCCTGACCGACACATGGTGATGATGACGATGATGGAGGACACTTCTCTCGTCCAATGAATGCTACACCGCTAGAATACCACGATGCTCTTTCAAAGTAAGTGTTGTTCGTTTATATATTTCGCATCCGCTGGCATATGATATAAAATAATATTGGTCCGAACTGTTTATTGCTATTCATTTGGTGTTTCAAATTTGATTTACGTAATCATTGGTTAGTGTCATCGAGTGCACATATATCCACGAACATATAAACATTTCATTTTCTTCAAGTGACTCCATAAATGTCTTAATTTTTAAGTATTACAGTGGATTCGCTTGAGTTTAGTTACTTATGGACCTGAATAAGATCAGGAACATCCTATCCTCGACGCTTTGATAAAATGTGCAGTTGTGCTTATCCTTGTACACTAAACCTTGTTGCACTCTAGATTTGTCAATGAGTGGGTTCTCGAAGAATTCGATTCTTAGGTTAACAACAACAGTTGAAATTTATCATATGAGAACAGTGTGCTGCAGAAAAGCCTCGATTAGCATAGAACCTCTCCAACCGCAAGTGCATTTCAGGTGGATATGCCAACTGCATCTCTACGAACATTTAAACATTTCATTCACTTCAAGTGACTCAATAAATGTCTTAATTTTCAAGTATTACAACGGGCACACATGACTAGAATAAGATCAGGAACATCCTGTGGTGTACCCTATTGTAAAGTGTAAAATTTTGCTAATCCTTTGCACTTCCCAGGTCCAGAATGCTGTTTTTTCACGAAACTGTTCATACTTGGGGCCAAACGAAAACTGCGAGCATCCAAACAAAGCAGCCTTAAAAGAATTAATGCTAGGAACTCATCCAAATATCATAAGAAAATATATTGCACTTATTTTAGATTTAGAGTATGCTTAGGGCAAGCAAATGATGTAAAGTTCAGCGAAGCAATTGTGACGCAAGCCTGCAATGTTTGGCTATCGTAGGCAATGTATGTCGGCCATGCGAAGACTGACACAGCTGCCCAAAAAAAATTGGAACAAAACGCCAAGGGGACGAGCAATTTAGCCATTCGAAGACCAAACTGCCCCTCCTGCTGGAATGTGGCCTGAGCAGAAATCTACAGAATCATTGAGCGCACTCGCTCTCAGGCTGTATGGGAGCCTGGACTATTCTATTCGTACTTTCTGTTTTATTTTATTCTATTTTACTATATTGTATTATATATTTTGCTCTTTTTTCTGTTTTAGTCTTTTTGTTCTATTTTATTCTATTTTATTGTATGTTATTCTTTTTTATTTTATTTCATTCTACTTAATCATACTGTATTCTATTTTAATATATTTTATATATTGTCTGCTATTCTATTCTGTTCTACTTTACTCCTTCCTTTTTACTCTGTTCTGTTTTCCAATGCTACGTTATGTTATGTTCAATTTTATACATAGAAGTACATTTCTCTTAAATCTAACACAAACTATCAACCGTATTTTCTTTGTGGTTTTCTACTAATGTTTTTTTCTATGACCTACTGTAAGCAAAGTATGATTGGGAATATGCTTGTGTAAAACTATAAGATATGATGAAATGCATTTCAAACTTGTAATCTAAAGCTGAATAGTTGCCATCGCTGATATAAACTTGCTTCCGATTTATTTTCTAAATTAACCCCAATCTCCTAACAAAATAAACAATCCGTTCACTTATGAATTATTTGATATTCTCTAATTATTTTATTTGACAAGATACGTTATAGGAATATGAATACTCGATAACACAAAGGGTAGGTTTCGCATGTTGAATTCGCTACTTCAACCGAATGGAGACAAAACAACGTACCTCTAACTTTTATTATACATTCTAAAAGTTCTTATACGAGTAATTTTATTCCTTGCGTATTCTCAATTGCAAATGACATCAATGATCACATCCTAATATTAGAAACTAATGATAGACACACGGACTATAAAGATGTAAAATTTCTTTAAATTCGTGTAGGCTACTCTGCAGCCATAGGTCTAATGTTTTCAGTCATTATCGATAAATTTTAAAGTAGTCCACCCACTGATGGGCGAGCAGTTCAGTCTTCAAATGGCTGACCTGTTCGTCCCACATGTCTAGTCAATTTTAGGACTAATGAGATCATGAGGACACACGTGTTCAAATTTTTGTGGCAATTGTGTCAGTCTACCCGTGGCTGACATACATTGCCTAACGTAACTGAACTGACCCGAATTGCATCACCATCGCTTTTTCTAACTTATTAACGTTCAATTCTTACAATGTGCATGAGATGAAGGGTAGGTGGGTATTTTTTAATTCTTGAAATAAGGTTGAGTGGGCGTTTCCAACGTTTAACGGTATAATCGTCAGCAACCTCATATATTATGTTTTGTTTAAAATCAAGGTAATATTGCAAAATATACAGCTTGCTTTATCTGAAAAACCGTTAAGGCCAGATGAACGCTGCACTAAGCACCATCAGTGCAGATGTTACGTTTTAATTGATATAATTTGATCAATGTCTATGTTTAAAAACGATTACGTGCCACGCTTTAAATAACATTTTCTCCAACATTAATCGGTATTGGGTCTTATTATGCAAGTTGAGCGGTGTGAAACCATCGGTACACGACCCATGTGTTGAAGATTTTCGTGTTGAGTATTATTATGTACAGAATAGGCTTTGTGTTCAACAATTGAATCATCTATATCGTTTTTTTAGCTACGAAAATCAATAAATTTCGATGCAAACACACGACGGTAATTTTCAGCTCGATGATATAGTTGCAAAAGTTATTGTGTTGTATCACGAAATGCTGGAAGCATATTTCACTCAGCGAAAAAGCTTGAGTAATAAAAAGTTAAATACGGAGATCTCCTGCGAACAGAATATTTGCAAATTATCATGTCTCCAGAGGTCAAGAAGGTCATCTGAGGTAGTACCCAAACAGACGAGGGCTGTGTTATTCTTTACTGGTCTGAAATTAATTTTTAATTATGGTACATATAATGTAGATACATGTTAATACTCACATTGCTTCATGTACTCGTATATTAAAATTTACTGACCTCACTGAAGCCGAGTCTCCTCTCCTTCATCTGAACTGTGGCCTTTAGAGATGACCTAACATTTTCTTCTATTCGCCTCGTATACGACCCACCATTTTCTCCCATTTTCCTAGAATATCACCTATCTTTTCCTCCTTTTCTTCTAAAGATAACCTATCATTTTGTCCTATGTTACAAAGAGATGACCTATCATTTTGTCCTCTGTTACAAAGAGATGTCCTATCATTTTCTCCTATTCTCCTAAGAGATGTCCTGTCATTTTCACCTATTCTACTAAGAGATGTCCTGTCATTTTCACCTATTCTACTACGAGATGTCCTATCATTTTCACCTATTCTACTAAGAGATGTCCTATCATTTTCACCTACCCTACTAAGACATGACCATCATTTTCTCCTATTCTCCTAAGACATGACCATCATTTTCACCTATTCTACTACGAGATGTCCTATCATTCCCTCCTATTCTCCTAAGAGATGTCCTATCATTTTCTCCTATTCTCCTAAGACATGGCCATCATTTTCACCTATTCTACTACGAGATGTCCTATCATTTTCACTTATCCTACTAAGAGATGTCCTATCATTTCCTCCTATTCTCCTAAGAGATGTCCTATCATTTTCTCCTATTCTCCTAAGACATGACCATCATTTTCACCTATTCTACTAAGAGATGTCCTATCATTTCCTCCTATTCTCCTAAGAGATGTCCTATCATTTTCTCCTATTCTCCTAAGACATGACCATCATTTTCACCTATTCTACTACGAGATGTCCTATCATTTTCACTTATCCTACTAAGAGATGTCCTATCATTTCCTCCTATTCTCCTAAGAGATTTCCTATCATTTTCACCTATTCTCCTAAGACATGACCATCATTTTCACCTATCCTACTAAGAGATGTCCTATCATTTCCTCCTATTCTCCTAAGAGATTTCCTATCATTTTCACCTATCCTACTAAGACATGACCATCATTTTCTCCTATTCTCTCACACTTCTACATCCTCCATCACACACCCCAGCTCCCTGAGCAACAACATACTCCGCAGCACACTCAGTGTTGGCATTGAGGCCAAAATTCGGCGCATCAATAAGCACTAAAACATATATTTTCCGAATAAACGTTACTGCTTACAACTACTGAAGACTGTCAGTCACTCATGAGTTGAAAGTTGTTTAACTGTACACAAGTAGGCGCAAGTCATGAAATTTCAAGGAATCTTGCAGCCTCAACCTAGAGCTGATAACCGTTCTTTGCTCGAGTTAAGCTATTTCGTTCTGTTCTGTTACGCTACGTTACGCGATGTGATGTTATGTTATGTTATGTCTGTCACGTTATGTTATGTTATTTTATGTTATGTATGGTATGTTATGTTATGTTATGTCACGCTACATTACGCGATGTTATGTTATGTTACGCTACGTTACGTTCTGTGATGTTATGTTATGTTACGCTACGTTACGCGATGTTATGTTATGTTACGTTACGCTACGTTACGTTCTGTGATGTTATGCTATGTTACGCTAAGTTATGTCCTGTGATGTTTTGTTATGCTACGCTACGTTACGCGATGTTAGGCTATGTTACGCTAAGTTATGTTCTATGATGTTATGTTACGCTACGTTACGCGATGTTATATAATGTTATGTTACGCTACGTTACGTTCTGTGATGTTATGTTATGTTACGCTACGTTGAGCGATGTTATGGTACGCTACGTTACGTTCTGTGATGTTATGTTATGTTACGCTACGTTGAGCGATGTTATGTTGTGTTACGTTACGCTACGTTACGCGATGTGATGTTATGTTATGTTACGCTACGTTGAGCGATGTTATGTTATGTTACGCTACGTTACGCGATGTTATGTTATGTTACGTTACGCTACGTTACGCGATGTGATGTTATGTTATGTTACGCAACGTTACGCGATGTTATGTTATGTTACGTTACGCAACGTTACGCGATGTGATGTTATGTTATGTTACGCTACGTTACATTATGTGATGTTATTATATGTTTCGTTGCGTTTCGTTACGATGCGTTATGTTATGTGATGTTATCCTAAGTTGTGTTACGTTACGTTACGATTTGTTATGTTGCGTTATGTTATTCTATATTTTGACATTACATGTTCTATTACATACATACAACTACATTATCCTTGCACCTGGTATAAAGTATCAATTGTATTTTCTTTATGGTTTTTTCACCTACTGTAAGCAAAATATGATTGCAAATGTACTTGGATGAAACTTTAGAATATTATCAAGAGAATTTCAAACTTTTTTCAAAATCTGAAGCTCTACAGTTTTTATTTCTGATTTAAATGTGCTTCTTTAATATTTTTTAAATAAAAATTGACCGCAATCACTGAATAAAACCAACAAACCATCCACGTTTTAAATATATCCAACGGCACAAATTATTTTAATGGATCAGATACTTCACAAGCATATGAAAACTCAATGACATGGAAAAGGGGATTTGCATTCTGACTACGCAACGCCAAGCGGATGAGAAAAACAACTTGCATCAAACTTTTATTCGAATCTCCATAAGTTTTATGCGAGTAACTTCATTCCGCAAGTAAGTATGTATTTTGACTTCCAAATGCTATCAATGTTCATATCCTATTGGTGGAAGCTGATGATAGACTCAGGGACTATAAAGATGTAAAATTTAAATAAAGTAGTGCAGGCATCCGTGCAGCCATAGGTCGAATGTCCTCAGTCATTGTCGGTAAATTTTGAAGTAGTCCACCCATGGATGGGCGAGCAGTTTAGTCTTCGTATGGCTAACCTGCTCGTTCCCCGTGTATTTAATAGAGATTACTGTTCAAGGCTGACGTATTTTTAGGGCGATTGTGTCGGTCTTCGCATGGCCAACATACATTGCCTACCATAACAAAATCACACGCAGTTGCCTCACCATCGCTTCGCCTAATAATCAGAAATTATTACGTACCTTCACCTGATGAGGAAAAAAATGTCAATCAGTAAAGAAAATGAATAATTAGGCATATTTCTATATTTTAAAATAATATCACTCGAGTTGGACGAAATGTAAGACTGGAATACAAGACAAGGCTGTATGAAATAAGTAGTTCACAGTTTTTAATTAGGTGAAAAAAGAAAAGAACGAGAAAACAATGCCGGTCTCCAGGGAACATAATATTTGAAAACATCACGTCTCCAGTGGTGAAACTGTTTATGAGAAATAATACCTAAACAGACTCATATTCCATTGTACTTTACAGGCCTAAGATTATTCTTCGTTTATATCTTATATACTGCAGATTTGTTTATTAAGGCTCACGTGTCTTTATGCATATCGAATAAAACTGACTTCACCAAAGCCAAGTCTCCTCTCGTCCAACTATGTGTTGGCTGTAAAAGATGATCTATCATTTTCTCCTACTCTCCAAACGGATGACCTATTATTTTCTCCTACTCTCCTAACGGATGACCTATTATTTTCTCCTACTCTCCTAACGGATGACCTATTATTTTCTCCAATTCTCTTAAGAGATGACTTAAAATTTTTTCTTATTCTCCTAAGAGATGACCTAATGTTATCTCTTATCATCCTAAGAGATGAGCTATCATTTTCTCCTATTCTCCTAAGAGATGACCTGTCATTTCTCATTCTCAGCTGCTCACTTTTTGTTTGCCTCGGAAAAGTTAAGGAACTTCACACAATAGCTTCATATTAATTTTTTTCCGGCATCAGTCAATGTATTCCAAAAATTTTTTACTTTAGATTGCGCTCTAATGGAAAAAAATACCTGGAATATTAAGAGTATTGAGTCGGATAACGAAAAATAATATAGTGACATCTTTACATATATATCATTTTCCAGCCGGTGGTATTATCAAGGTGTACACTATTCTTGCTCATTGAACTATGAAAACAAATCATGGGGGTCACTCCCAGGAAAGTATTTAAAATGAAACGAAATATTTGATTGTCACATTTTCATTTTGACACTAAAAATGTACTGAACAGGTGAAGATGTTTTATGTGAGAACGGTTTCCAGAGCAAAGAAAAGTTTCGGATTTTGTGCGCGTAACAGATTTGAATTGAATCTTTGAGCTAACACAAAAATTCTGTAACCCATTCATAAATTCCTGGCAATACCTCATACGAAATTTTTGCATCCTACATATTTTTTCGAGCTAGAGATTATGTAATTTAAATATTTTGTAAAACAACGGCATAAATTTAGTCTAATTTATCGATTACATGCTATTATATTCTAATCTAGGTATCCTTTTTTCTATATTATTGCTCAAGAGGTCTAATAAGCGATTTCTACTCACATGTTTTTCATTGCGATTCGCTAAATATTTTCCTTTAAATACTGCGAGGCAAAAATTTATTCGATGTACTTTTGTATTGAGAATATGAAAGTCCCCATCGTTAACGTTGAAGTTTTTGTCACAAAAATTCATAGAAAACTATTTCACTAAGTGAACTGGTACACTCATCTTCAATAAGATCGTGAGTGCACAATGCAGTGTTCTATGAAATTTTTTCTCAAAATGATGTTCATACAGAGATATGGGCTAAAACACAGCTTTAACCATCGATAATAAATCGAAATTTGAGGCCTATTTCATTCCAAAATCTCCTACTTGTAATGGAATAGTCAATAAGTACAAGGAAAGAAGAAGGTTGTCAGGATCACGCTGCGCTTGCTTCGAAAAGCGAGACCTATTTTAAATCGGAGTCTCTAATTTGTACTAGATAAGTCAATAGAAACCACAAAAGAAAAAATCGCTTAGTGCACGGTGCGCATGCGTTAACCAAAATCCCTAATGTGTATTTAAAAACTTAGTAGATACCACGAAAAAAAAAAGGCCTCTAGATTCATGGCCCGCATGCCTCAGAATGTAAAACTGTCTTCATGCCCAAATCAATTCACTTCATTTCGGAAAGTCTAGCGACTTCACGAAAGAAAAAAGACTGCCAGGTTCTCGCTACACATGCTTGCACAGAACATTGTACCAACTCCAATTTGCATAATGTTTGGTCTTCACAAGGTTGAAAGAAGTGTCCATCACCACCAAAGGTCCAGCTCCAGCTCCAAAAGGATCGTTGATGAAATTATCGCCTTCCTGGAATACTCCCGTTGATAAGACGTCAGTTCCCTCGTACCAGACGTACGCGCCTCCTTCAGCAAACGCCGGCACGATCATTCGGTTGTAACCCACTGTGAAAGAACGTCGATTATTTGGGCGTAATGCAGTGAAAACACGTAGACCATTTCGGTGTGCCACACTGAAAAATAGCGTAAATCATTTGGGCGTATGGTACTGAAAAAACGTTGATCATTTGCGCTGAAAAAGAACGTCGATCATTCGGGTGTAAGACGCCAAAAAAGGACGTCGGTCATTTTTTGGCGTAACGTACTGAAAAATTACGTGGACCATTAGGGCGAAAAACTGAAAAAGAACGTCGTTCATTCGGCTGTAACGTCATGAAAAAATAACTATGCATCAACAATTATTGCTGAACACCGTTCTGCTGTTCTCGCTAACTGGAATTACAAAAATGGGTAAACTTTTCACATGATATTTAATAGAGTTTTTAAACGTGCGCCTTGCTTGTCATTGTACACACGCGCAAGAGTTAATAAGCTGTCTTATAGTATGAATAACTAGCAAATTAAATACTACTCTGTACGAACCATGGTAATTTGAGAGGGCTCTTTAGCTTGAACGTAAACATCTGCCTTGAGTATTTTGGGCGAGTGCCGTGCAGCATTAAGCATTAAGAAGAATCACCTGAGCAGCTCTCAAAGTATCGTACTTCTGGGAGGTTCATGATCACAATGAACACGTGGCACTTTCTGCGCGAGCTGCTCTTGGCTTGTAAAGGAGGGTTGACTTTAACATACCAGAGCATATTGACTAAGACTTAACAGAGAAAGTAGGTTTTGACATACATGTATAAGGGCGAGTTGACTTTGACTCACATGGGCGGGTTGACTTTTACTTACAAAAGTGTGTTGACTCTGACTTATATGTGCGAGTTAACTTTCACCCACGTGTTATAACCCTCAAATTGAACACGTCGAAAGTGGGTGATGTTTCAAAAAGGCATGTCAGCTTTGATCAACACGTTTAAACCCACACGCTGAACCAGTTGAATGAACTCCCTGTTTGAAAATACCGAGTTTACTTTGAGCCACACGTTCCAACCCACAAATTGAAGCCATCGAATACGTGAGACTTACTGTCTGAAAAGAGCGTGCTGGCTTTGATCCAAGCATACTCGTGCTCAGTCAGAATGGACCCCGGCACGCCTCCTGACGCGGCGCACTGTGTTTTCATCACCTCCAGAGTTGGTGTATTGATGACATTCTGAGACTTGAAGAACAAAGGTGCCGGAGGAACAGTTGTACTAGGAACAGTGGTAGTTGGAGTGGCAGTTGGGGTGGTAGTAGGCGTGGTGGTTGGAGTGGGAGTAGGAGTGGTGGAAGGAGTTGTCGTAGTTGTAGGTGCAGTTGTGACTTCAGTTGTAAGTGCCATCTCTCCTGAAATGGGGAAATCATTTGGCCTCACGATCTTATAGTTTTCTACCTCATTTGTCGCGCATGATCTTATAGTTTTCTACCTCATTTGTCGCACACGATCTTATAGTTTTCTACCTCATTTGTCGCACACGATCTTATAGTTTTCTACCTCATTTGTCGCACACGATCTTATAGTTTTCTACCTCATTTGTCCCACACGATCTTATAGTTTTCTACCTCATTTGTCGCACACGATCTTATAGTTTTCTACCTCATTTGTCTCACACGATCTTATAGTTTTCTACCTCATTTGTCCCACACGATCTTATAGTTTTCTACCTCATTTGTCTCACACGATCTTATAGTTTTCTACCTCATTTGTCGCACACGATCTTATAGTTTTCTACCTCATTTGTCGCACACGATCTTATAGTTTTCTACCTCATTTGTCTCACACGATCTTATAGTTTTCTACCTCATTTGTCGCACACGATCTTATAGTTTTCTACCTCATTTGTCGCACACGATCTTATAGTTTTCTACCTCATTTGTCGCACACGATCTTATAGTTTTCTACCTCATTTGTCGCACCCGATCTTATAGTTTTCTACCTCATTTGTCGCACCCGATCTTATAGTTTTCTACCTCATTTGTCGCACACGATCTTATAGTTTTCTACCTCATTTGTCGCACACGATCTTATAGTTTTCTACCTCATTTGTCGCACACGATCTTATAGTTTTCTACCTCATTTGTCGCACACGATCTTATAGTTTTCTACCTCATTTGTCGCACACGATCTTATAGTTTTCTACCTCATTTGTCGCACACGATCTTATAGTTTTCTACCTCATTTGTCGCACACGATCTTATAGTTTTCTACCTCATTTGTCGCACACGATCTTATAGTTTTCTACCTCATTTGTCGCACACGATCTTATAGTTTTCTACCTCATTTGTCGCACACGATCTTATAGTTTTCTACCTCATTTGTCGCACACGATCTTATAGTTTTCTACCTCATTTGTCGCACACGATCTTATAGTTTTCTACCTCATTTGTCGCACACGATCTTATAGTTTTCTACCTCATTTGTCGCACACGATCTTATAGTTTTCTACCTCATTTGTCTCACACGATCTTATAGTTTTCTACCTCATTTGTCGCACACGATCTTATAGTTTTCTACCTCATTTGTCCCACACGATCTTATAGTTTTCTACCTCATTTGTCGCACACGATCTTATAGTTTTCTACCTCATTTGTCGCACACGATCTTATAGTTTTCTACCTCATTTGTCGCACACGATCTTATAGTTTTCTACCTCATTTGTCGCACACGATCTTATAGTTTTCTACCTCATTTGTCGCACACGATCTTATAGTTTTCTACCTCATTTGTCGCACCCGATCTTATAGTTTTCTACCTCATTTGTCGCACACGATCTTATAGTTTTCTACCTCATTTGTCGCACCCGATCTTATAGTTTTCTACCTCATTTGTCGCACACGATCTTATAGTTTTCTACCTCATTTGTCTCACACGATCTTATAGTTTTCTACCTCATTTGTCGCACACGATCTTATAGTTTTCTACCTCATTTGTCGCACACGATCTTATAGTTTTCTACCTCATTTGTCTCACACGATCTTATAGTTTTCTACCTCATTTGTCGCACACGATCTTATAGTTTTCTACCTCATTTGTCGCACACGATCTTATAGTTTTCTACCTCATTTGTCGCACACGATCTTATAGTTTTCTACCTCATTTGTCGCACCCGATCTTATAGTTTTCTACCTCATTTGTCGCACACGATCTTATAGTTTTCTACCTCATTTGTCGCACACGATCTTATAGTTTTCTACCTCATTTGTCGCACCCGATCTTATAGTTTTCTACCTCATTTGTCGCACCCGATCTTATAGTTTTCTACCTCATTTGTCTCACACGATCTTATAGTTTTCTACCTCATTTGTCGCACACGATCTTATAGTTTTCTACCTCATTTGTCGCACACGATCTTATAGTTTTCTACCTCATTTGTCGCACACGATCTTATAGTTTTCTACCTCATTTGTCGCACACGATCTTATAGTTTTCTACCTCATTTGTCTCACACGATCTTATCGTTTTCTACCTCATTTGTCTCACACGATCTTATCGTTTTCTACCTGAAATGAGTCACACAACCTTATAGGATTCTGTTGCTTAAAGAATTCATGTGATCTAACAGTTATTTAGCACATTTTGGTCTACTTGATCTTATAGAATGCTGTCGTACTCGAAGCACGTGGTCTTACCGTTTTTGAACCACGTGATGAATTCATCATCTTGCTGAAGCTTTAGTTCCCCACCCGTGCCCCCGGTGAACACCCAGCAGGTGGAGGGGGACTTGTATGAGGCAGCCAGACAGGCCTCCTGCACGCTGCACCTCTGCTTGCACTCACCTGGGGACAAAGGCGGTTTTATTTCCTATTCTAATCAAGTCTTCTACATATCATCGTGTACATTTCTTTTTCAAATGCCTTACAACTAACATCAGAACATAATGTCGGTTACCCGCATTCATGCCAATTCCCATTTCCGACACTTTATTATAAATGTGCACACTCATAAACAACTGGTGCCCCTCACACGCTCCACACCCGTACAAACGTACACAGGCTGTTGACCGTATACTGGTCGTCGTATGCAGCGAGCTTCGTACGCCGGAGAATTGCGGCGTCAATTTTGGCGGTAGACGCGCAGATGTGGAGTCCCGTGAGCAGCAACACGAGCGCCCACATGGCGGGAATTTTGGTGATGGTGATTTTGGTGTTCGATGCTGAACTTGGGGAGAAAAATGTTGGGTTGCGAAGACTGGTTAAAAGCCTTGGAAAGCAAGTCGCTGTAAAATTTCACAGAGAGTTTTTGTTTCTAAGAGAAACTGCAATGCAAATACCTAATATTTCACTTCATTTATCCTCTTGAAGAGATGGGAGATTGTTCAACACTTGATTAAACGTTCTTCGTTTCAAAATCTCAATCGGGGTCCAGATCTCGGTGTCAATCAGACGCGGTCAGCCCGTGAAGACTTGATGTGGGTGCCAGCAGCAGACTGCGCTGCCGCCGCCCTGTGCTCCATTTATACGGCGCCAGAATTGATCAGATCCTCGCATCTATGTCTCGTGGCAGAGGGCGGGCATGTCGTCAGTGGAATGTTAACACGTTCCCGAAATGGGATAAACTAAAGTTCAATATTCAATTCCATTTTTAAGCCAGTTGTAGGGCATAATTTTAAAAATAGCTAACATTAAATGGATCGTGCCTTCATTTAGCTTTGATTGAGTAATTATGAAAATTGCGTTTGTGACTACTGGTCGGTCAGCAGTTTTGTAAAAATCCCCACTGTGACCACCGGTGGCTCACGTGACGGTTAACGTGATAAATCTTGACAAGGACAAACTGAAAGAAATTTTGACACATCTAAGTGTGTCAACCAGTATTTTCAGCGAAATCCTGACACATTTTGATGCGTCATCTTAGAACACATGTTAAAGCAATTGCAAAAGTTAGATCACACTTCCCTATTTTGATTTAAAGAATTAACTGCGCAAGAATTTTTTCTGAAATATATTTCTGCTAAAAACCTTCAAGATCTCAAGCTAATTTTTTATCTAAATTTTTAGACATAGTCTGTTCATCAGTTTATTGAGTAGCCAGTGTGTGTTCGTAAAACATTGTGTCAAAATACCTTGATTGTTGATGTGTATTGATAAGACAGTTTTGTCCGGTGGCTTTGTGAAAAGTTGACACTCAAAAAATTGTATTGATTATGTAACAAGTTGACAAACATGAAAATCACGCCGTTGATATGGAAAAACTTTTTTGAAGGTCAATTTCACTCTCACGGGCTCATTAGAAGCATTGATCAAATTTTATAAATATTTACTAGTGAAACAGGCGATTAAATTCTATGAATTGGAGCACGTTGAATAAAGAAGGGTTTTAGCTCAAGTTTAATATCAGAAATTTCATTGAATGTTGACAGACAACTGTCGAGAAAATATGAACGCCTCGATTCTTGCAATGAACAAATTTCTCAATGAAACATTTGAATCACACGGGGTGACTGGCATTTTGTTTTCGACCTAACAGTTATTGAATAAAAAGCGGCAATGTCAACAGTCCCAAGGTGTTTTAAAGTTTTTCAACGAAGTAATAATAATAATAATAATAATGAAGGCATCTACGGATGCTTTATTTCCAATCAAGCCTGATACATATCACCTTGCACATTGGATTTTCAAATGCCTTATATCTAACGCCAGGACGCCATGACGCTTTCCCCTGGTCAAGACCGGTACCCATTTCAGACACCTGGGTAGAGTGGCGTATTGTGCTTATAATTTTTCTCCTATACCCAACAGAGAAATTCGCCACCGCCAGCGCCGAGATTCGATCCCGGGTCTCTGGCCCCACGGCTATGGCGAGCACCAATCATTCTGTATACCACAACACTCACCCATTCTTTGGCGCTTATATCTTGGACGGCTCTTATCTAGACAGTTGTAGGTTGTTTACTCTAGAATTTTATGAAAAAAACAGCAAAAAATAAGACGATAAGTGAAAAACCAAGCCTACCAGAAGAGCGTTCTGATTTCCCTGATGAAATATGTTTTTCCTGTTCTCAACGACGCGCAAATGTCCACGGATTGAAAATAAGAAATATTTGCGATGGTTTTGCTCCAGCTTTCCAGTTGATACAAGAATCAAATCACACGTGGGTAGCATTGTCTCTTATATTCCCCTATATCGCACTGCGTGTCGTCAAAATTGCATGGATACAATTTTTTCGTTCGATGTTCATCTATTTGTGATCACTAATACAGCATTCTGAATATTACTTTTCCATGAACCTCACTTTCAGCCACGTAACTAATTTATCAACATTGATTTGGACGGGTAGGCAAAGAGACGGAATTCCAAGCGAGTGTTATTCATCAGCAGAAGTAACCAGAATGTCTAATTGTAATACAGCTCAGTTTCTTGGCACGCAGCTTGTTATTTATTATAATATTAATAATATTAAGCCCTCGTTGATCTACGACTTGATATATGGCCTATTCCGACGCTTGATGCAATGTTTGTTACGAATTCAGGGTCGGTGGTTGTTACGACGACTAGAATGACATTTATAAAGATTTTTTGCGATATCCGGTATCATATTTCTGATACACAGTCCGTAACGATGTCTTCTACAATATCCTCAACGACGACTGCAACGGTGTCTAGTACAATGCCTGTTCCGAAATCTACTACGGTGCTATATAATACCTACAATGTCTGAAATGAAATTTCCGACAAAGTGTACTGCAATATTTGATACTATGTTTCATACAATGTCTATAAATAACGTTGTATTCTGTAATATCGATGTATTCTGTAATGCTGGTAATGATGACTGCTTCGATGTCAGCCTAGGAGTAATAGTCCAGGTCAAAACCCCGAAACATTTTTATGTAACCACACAACGCCTACGATATATGTGAAGCATATCTCACTCAAATTGTACTCCTCTGATGCCAAGACTTCATCTTTTAAGGCCCATCATGCACGCAAACGCTCGGTGTGATACAAAAGAAAGCTTGGACTGCGGCTTTTGTCTGCGCACGTGGGACGAAGATAGAATAATTATTAATATTTTTCAGATTAGATTATAAGTTAGTTTCAGACTTAAGTGACTTGATATTCATCAGTGGCAGGTTGAGGTTCTGAGCAGATGCTGCATGCCGGTATTTTATAACCTAATGAACAATAATAATCCAGTCTGTTGTTATTTTATAATCAGGTTAGCTTTGTCTAGGGCATAATATTGACCCCATCGAAGGGAAAACATGCAAATCATTAGATATTATCTGACAATCATAGTTCCAGATAGAAAATACGCAAGACGAGTGTTATTGACGCACATTTGTATCAGTCTTATTCATATACAGTGAGACTTATATCCAAAATTTGTTTAGTGGGCCATTATTCCATAAGCAATATCTGATAGGAACTGACAAACGCCTATTCATTAGACTCCATATGTGTGATAGGAGCAGAATATCTTATGGAGCTCTTTTTACGTGTAAAAAATTCATGCTTCAGCCGACGAAGCAATGACGCAAATATAATTCCTAATTTATGTGAATAATTATTCTTTCACGTGCCCAGGTCAGCTGACCAACTGATAAAGAGCTCAAAGGTTTGAAGCAAACTATTATTGAGAGATTAACAGAGAACAACATGTAGTATTTCTTTCCAATGCAGTACGATATTAATTCAGTTGTTTTCAATTTTTACTCTTTTTCTTAAGTAATGCTGGTTCAACCTAGGCTCAATGCTTAACAATTTTAGAGCTTCCATGATACTTTCTCAATTTGTACTTTGCTTCAAGCTTAACGAATGCCTGAAATTTCCATGCTTCAAAGCAAAAGTCAGTATAGAGCATTTGTTCACTGAAATTCATATGCACGGCTCGTCAATGGTCGGCATAAAAATAATGCTTCCTTTTCTTAGGAATTATTAGTTCCTTGGGGCACATGACTCAAAAAATGATGACCCTTATTTAACTGACAAATATTTTTAAAATATCTTTCACCACGCCTTCCACGAATCTGAATCACTTCACTTTTAATTGCACTCAACTCAGTTCAAAGCAAGATTTAATGTTCAATGTGAAGCACTGTAACATTTGTTTTCACAGAAAATGGCTCTCTTCAAAAAGCCTTCAATTTCCAAACCTCGATAAAAGGAGAGATGCGTTATGGATTCCAGTCCAATATAAGTCTCAAGAATATGCGGTGGTAAATTGTGGTCAAATAATAATGATGATTGCAAACAGCGAACGAAGAAAATTGTACCCTTGAATGTTGTTCTTTTTGGGAATGATTCGTAATTTAGAAACTAGAGAAACAGGCGTTACTGGGTATAGGATTAGAGTTACTGCGCAGTCTTAACTGGGTTTTGGGTTAGATTTGCAGGCTTTACTGGGTATTGGGTATTGGGTATTGGGTTAGATTTGCAGGCTTTACTGGGTATTGGGTATTGGGTTAGATTTGCAGGCTTTACTGGGGATTGGGTTAGATTTGCAGGCTTTACTGGGCATTGGCTTAGATTTGCAGGCTTTACTGGTCATTGGGTTAGATTTGCAGGTTTTACTGGGTATTGGGTTAGATTTGCAGGCTTTACTGGTCGTTGGGTTAGATTTGCAGGCTTTACTGGGCATTGGGTTAGATTTGCAGGCTTTACTGGGTATTGGGTTAGATTTGCAGGCTTTACTGGGCATTGGGTTAGATTTGCAGGCTTTACTGGTCGTTGGGTTAGATTTGCAGGCTTTACTTGGCGTTGGGTTAGATTTGCAGGCTTTACTGGGCTTTGGGTTAGATTTGCAGGCTTTACTGGGCATTGGGTTAGGTTTGCAGGCTTTACTGGTCATTGGGTTAGATTTGCAGGCTTTACTGGGTATTGGGTTAGATTTGCAGGCTTTACTGGGCATTGGGTTACATTTGCAGGCTTTACTGGGTGTTAGGTTAGATTTGCAGGCTTTACTGGGCATTGGGTTATATTTGCAGGCCTTACTGGTTATGGGGTTAGATTTGCAGGCTTTACTGGGTATTGGGTTAGATTTGCAGGCTTTACTGGGTATTGGGTTAGATTTGCAGGCTTTACTGGGCATTGGATTAGATTTGCAGGCTTTACTGGGCATTGGGTTAGATTTGCAGGCTTTACTGGGTATTGGGTATTGGGTTAGATTTGCAGGCTTTACTGGGCATTGGGTTAGATTTGCAGGCTTTACTGGGTATTGGGTTAGATTTGCAGGCTTTACTGGGTATTGGGTTAGATTTGCAGGCTTTACTCGCTATTGAGTTAGATTTTCAGGCTTTACTGGGTATTGGGTATTGGGTTAGATTTGCAGGCTTTACTGGGTATTGGGTTAGATTTGCAGGCTTTACTAGGTATTGGGTTAGATTTGCAGGCTTTACTGGGCATTGGGTTAGATTTGCAGGCTTTACTGGGTATTGGGTATTGGGTTAGATTTCCAGGCTTTACTGGGTATTGGGTTAGATTTGCAGGCTTTACTGGGCATTGGGTTAGATTTGCAGGCTTTACTGGGTATTGGGTCAGATTTGCAGGCTTTACTGGGTATTGGGTATTGGGTTAGATTTGCAGGCTTTGCTGGGCATTGGGTTAGATTTGCAGGCTTTACTGGGTATTGGGTATTGGGTTAGATTTGCAGGCTTTACTGGGCATTGGGTTAGATTTGCAGGCTTTACTGGTCATTGGGTTAGATTTGCAAGCTTTACTGGGTATTGGTTTAGATTTGCAAGCTTTACTGGGTATTGGGTGGATTTGCAAGCTTTACTGGGTATTGGGTGGATTTGCAAGCTTTACTGGGTATTGGGTTAGATTTGCAGGCTTTACTGGGTATTGGGTTAGATTTGCAGGCTTTACTGGGTATTGGGTTAGATTTGCAAGCTTTACTCGGTATTGGGTTAATTTGCAGGCTTTACTGGGTATTGGGTTAGATTTGCAAGCTTTACTGGGTATTGGGTTAGATTTGCAAGCTTTACTGGGTATTGGGTTAGATTTGCAAGCTTTACTGGGTATTGGGTTAATTTGCAGGCTTTACTGGGTATTGGGTTAGATTTGCAGGCTTAACTGAGTATTGGGTTAGATTTGCAAGCTTTACTGGGTATTGGGTTAAATTTACAGGCTTAACTGAGTATTGGGTTAGATTTGCAATCTTTACTGGGTATTGGGTTAGATTTGCAGGCTTAACTGAGTATTGGGTTAGATTTGCAAGCTTTACTGGGTATTGGGTTAGATTTGCAGGCTTAACTGAGTATTGGGTTAGATTTGCAAGCTTTACTGGGTATTGGGTTAGATTTGCAGGCTTTACTGGGTATCGGGTTAGATTTGCAGGCTTAACTGAATATTGGGTTAGATTTGCAAGCTTTACTGGGTATTGGGTTAATTTGCAGGCTTTACTGGGTATTGGGTTAGATTTGCAGGCTTAACTGGGTATTGGGTTAGATTTGCAGGCTTAACTGAGTATTGGGTTAGATTTGCAAGCTTTACTGGGTGTTGAGTTAAAGTTACAAGCTATGCAAAGTATTGGGTAACATTTGTAGGCTCTACGGAGTTTTGCGGTTAATTTATATGCTTCCCGGGGTATTGGGCGTGAGTTACCAGTCTTTTTCGTCGACTGTGTGGGTTTGCTGATGTCACGGTGACGAACCAATAGCAGCGCTCATATTGCTTTTGGTAGCACTGCTACCCCCAAATCCGTCTCCACTATTGGCCAACGACTTGGCGTTTTAATGATGTCATAAAGTTTGTTTGAAATAAAGCCTTTCTATGGGCTACTCGAACAAGAAGAAGTATATTTTCCTCCATAGAAATGGCCCTACCTTGTTTCTTCTACCGTGGTATTCAGCCATCGGCGCTCAATAACTCAATAACTTTAAACACCGGCGCTCAACAACAATGACGGCGCTCAATAACTTTCTATAAAGAGAGGGGATCATTTAATAAGGCACGTTATTGTAAAAAAATCATTTGCTATTACCTGAATAATCCTGCATAGTTCGCACTAAATTCTTAATTGAGTATTTCTTTCAATCACAAATTCCGCTGACTTGTATTGTCTCACTGTAAGACCTGTCTACAGGATATGAGAAAAGCTTGCAAAAAAAACTAATTCAATGCTTCAAGTACTCATTAACTTGTTTTCAAAATTTTGTTTTAAAAATTCTTTGATCGCTGGAACAACATTGTTGAAACAGAAAACATCTTGTCGAAGCCATTAGCCAAGATACTTTTTGTTTCTATTATACTTTTCATTAATATGGACATGACACCGTAGATGGTAGGATGCAGTCATACAAAAGAGTTTATAAAACACAATAAAAAGGTAACATAAGGTGATATTGATCACATTGATCTCAACCTGATATAAATACCTCAACCTAATATGACTTAAATCTCGTATAGCTGCAGCTGACTTTTCCTATCAAAATTCAACCTTGCATGAACGAAAATGCAGAATAGGAATGCATGACTGGAGACCCTTTAACTTTTAAAGTTGCCACTGTATTCTAAGGCCGTCCTGCAGTGGCACGTCTAAACGTAAGGCTGGTGACCCTATACCGTATCTGGTATCCCACATGCACAAGTTATAATTTTCTTGAAATATGGAGACTCGATTGTGTTAGCCTGCATTGCTTCTCAACCCTTCTATTGTCGTGTACCCTCTTAGCTTAATGGTGTATCTTCATGTACCCCCAGCACAGTTGAAGGTTTAATAAACTGTAAAAATACACTAGCTGAATAATTATTATATATACTTTTACGGTTATATGTAAATATTCATTGTATATTTTAACGTATGAAGTATTTTTAAACAATTTATACAATTTATTTACCACAGGTGATTAAATTGCTCAAAAATGTACCCACAGTTGAGAAGCCCTGTTTAATTAAATAAGTTTTAGTATTGTAACATTTCTTCATCTACAGGTTTTTAACTTTAATTTAAAAAAGCTCAAGTTCAGTTTAAAAAAGTTCAAGCTTAATTTAAAAAAGGTCTAGTTCAATTTTAAAAAGCTCAAGTTTAATTTGAAAAAGGCCAAGTTCACTGTGAAAAAGCTCAATTTTAATTTGAAAAAGTTCAAGGTCAATTTAAAAAAGCTCAAGTTTAATTTATAAAAGGTCAAGTTTGATATAAAAAGTCTCAAACAGGCTATATTTATAAAAGATGAATTTCAATTTTGAAAGCTTATGATTCTAAAATTTCATATTTATGAAATAATAATATAAGTAAAGTTAATAAAATAGAGTAAATAATAGAGTAAATCGAATATCAGACAAACCAAGCTGTTGTGCTTTTGACCTTAATTTGACATTCTTCAGGTTTTACCTATGAATCATTTGCTAAATCATTTGCTAAACAGATCATCGGTACTTATATCTGTTGACAAAAATGATCTAAATAAACTTTATGTAATAAGTAACTGTGTGACAATTAGCAAACTGCACTGACTGTAAAGTTAAACATTACATAGCTTCAAAATTATATTTAAACAATAAGACTGCTACAAAAATGGCTTATTATATCATGTTATATAACATAGTATTACACATAAAATGTATACCAAATTAAAGGCCAATCTCTCAACTAATGATTTATTTTTTAATGAATTTTATTAATTTGCCATCGCCCATCTTAAAATTGCCATCGCCCATCTTGAAATTGCCTTCGCCCATCATCAAACACAAGCTTTTCAAAATTGCACTTAATCTTTTTTAAAGTATAGCCTACATGAGACTTTTTGAATTAAACTTGATCTTTTTTAAATTAAACTTGACCTTTTTTAAATTAAACACGAGTTTTTTAAATTGAACTTGAGCTTTTTTAAATTAAAGTTAAAAAGCTGTAATCTCAATACCCTGTAAGTTCTGGTAATTAGTACCATAATAAGAGCCGCGTCCGTGTGTCCGAAGCCTGCCGTAAGTGTATGATGAGCGTATCTGTGATACAAGCTCGGCCTCATCAACTCTCGAGAGGTTGAATTTTTTTTTATTTCTTGCGGCCTTTCTTTCATTTTGCCTTCCTTATTTCAAATACAGGCGGGTGGACTACAGGTTTTAAATTTAACTTAAAAAGGATCAAGTTCAATCTAAAAAACCTAAAGTTTAATTTAAAAAAGTTCGAGGTAAATTTAAAAAAGCTCATTTAATTTAAAAAATATCAAGTTTAATTTAAAAAGTTGACTTGTAGATAAATCCAATACTGCCATAACACCCACGCTATGACTACGCTCCTACAATTATACACAGAGCATTTTACTGGAATACTTACGTTAGAAGATTTAAAGATGGGAGATAACGTGTAAATGCATTTAGGTGTGGCATAAACTGTTAAGGTGTAAGAATTAAATTATTAGTTGAGAGATTGGCCTTTAGTTTGGTATACATTTTATGTGTAATAATATGTTATATAGCATGATAGAATAAGCCATGATTGTAGAGCCTTATTGTTTAAATATAATTTTGAAGCTATGTAATGTTCAACTTTTCAGTCAGTGCAGCTTGCTAATTGCCTCACAGTTACCTATTACATAAAATTTATTTGGATTATTTTTGTCAATAGATATACGTACCGATGATCTGTTTAGCAAATGATTTACCAAATGATTCATAGGTATAACTTGAAGAATGTCAAATTAAGTACAAAATCACAGCAGCTTGGATTGTCTGATATTCGATTTACTCTATTTTCAGTGCCAGTACTTTTAAATAAATGTGCATTCTCAGAAATAAACTTTACTTATATTATATTCAAATAGGTATGAAATTTTAGAAACATAAGCTTTTCAAAATTGAAATTCATCATTTTTTTAATATAACCTGCTTGAGACTTTTTAAATCTAACTTGAGCTTTTTTAAATAGAACTTTACCTTTTTTAAATTAAACATAAGCTTTTTTAAATTGAACTTGACCTTTTTTAAATTAAACTTGAGCTTTTTTAAATTGAACTTGAGCTTTTTTAAGTTAAAGTTAAAAAGCTGTTGTATAAATTATGTCGAATGTTCTCACGAGAGATATACTAGGTCGATCAGTTTGAAGCGACAATCCTTCAGTAAAATGAGCCGGTAACCTTGATGCGGCATGAGGTTTACTATCATACACGCGCATGTTGATTTTGTTCAATTCCATTTTGAAACATACTTTATCTTATCACAATGCTCCAAAAATCTCGAAACATCTGTTCTAACTATTGTAAACATCTGTTGTGAAGTAAACTCTTCTTCCTATGTAAATCACGGACGAAAAAACAGTTTTTTCCCTAACATTTCATATTTATAGTATAGTGAAATATATAAAGGTACGAGTAAAACTTCCCTGAAACACTCAGATTACCAACTTGACTTATTGTCTGCTAGAAATAAATCCGATTCAAAGAGCACAAGAAATCCTACAATAATTTGTACCAGTTGTAACAGACATGTCGTATCCATACTACCGGTGTCAGCTAATGCAAATCTATTGTTTCGGTTGTAACTATATCAGTCACGCGAAGACGAGGCACTTTCAATCGAAATTTCAAGTCATTTTTAATTGGTGGACGAGCAATACAAATGTAAGATGACCCAATTCCTCGCCGTTCAGTTACTGGGCTTTGAGATGAACACAAACTGACCAGAGTGCATCTGCTCTCTATCTCTGTGGAACTCTGGGTTGCCGTCATCTGTTTTTAGGTATGGATACAATGAGGCCTGAGTTAAAAGATTATTCAGTTCATTTTGTACATATGTGTGTCGCTAGTAAGTTTGGTGAATTAAGTCTGTCGTTTTGGAAATTTCTTCTCGGATGCTTTCCAAATTCTTAATGACATATTAAGATTATGGACTAATTAGATCATTAAATTTTCTTTCCTGTTTCTCATTCCTACGTCGACTACGCAAAAAAAAAGAAATATGCGAGAATTCTTCGAAACACTTTTCATAAATACATTCTTCGAAATTTTTTAGAAATCGGTGTTGAGATGTGCTTTTCATGTATGGTTATGATTTTTCGTGCAATTTCATTCGCTGTTGTTCCTTTGCACAATCAGTGTAGAGTCCAGCGGTAGTCAGCCATCATTTGACAACATGATTCCTGTCATCACGGCTGTTTCATAGAAACAAAGAACAACAGATTCTTTGGATATCCTAGCTATGGTTAAGCATATGAAAAAATTATTTTAAGATCAACAAAAAAATTCCACTTATGAAGAGATTAATGAATAGCTTTCAAATTATCTCATTGATTCAAATGTCACTGTCATCCTAAAAAATATATGCAAGAGGACTTCAATGGTCTTTTTCCCCATTGTGCGGCAGCTTTGATGCTAGTAGTGCTGACGTCGATACAAAGCCTTAACTCATTAGGTAAATGATCGTTTCCCAGCAGATCCATAAGGTCATTGACACCACTACAGAAGCACCATCGTTTTCTCTATTGTTGGGAACTAAGGTCTCATGGTGCTTACGAGAAGTTAATATCGTCCTATAGAAGAATCGTTCGCTGCTGTGTGGAGCATGGCAGTCTTGCATTTTCGTTCGGGAATAAAAAATTCCTCTTTTCCTCAAAACTTTTTATTTATTTATCGACTGGATGTTTTCATTAGACTCATCCACATACATTTCATCATCATTGTTATCTTCCTCTTCAGGTGATGAATCATCTTCTGTAATTTAACTAACAAATGGTGGAGCTGGGATAGGTATCTCCATATTTTAGGGGACTGGATACTTTAACACAACCAAAATCGTACTGAATTGCTATATTTGTAATAAAAAAATATAAAAATATGAATAATAAAAAAGCAATAGCGTGTGCTTATTTATTCATGTACAATATTTGTGTACTTATATAGCCGGGCAAATTACGTGGAGCCTTCCATGCTTGTAAAACAAATACAAAAATTAAGACGACTTACACTGGATATACAAATTTCGACTTGTTTTTTCTAAAAATTCTTCAATATTTTTCATAAAATAGTAGCGATCAGAAACAAGATTTGTTAACTCATGGGGCGGCATTCATACAGTTAAGTCAAATTTATACGTTCCTGTACGCTAGCTAGCTAACCACAGCGTGAGCCTTGAATAACTCACAGTTCACAGCTCAGGGCTTATCTTTGTCATAAATTACATACACAGCCAGTATGGCGATTGTTTCAAGTTTTTACTTTTATTTTTAAAGTGTTGGTTTCTCGAAGTATGCCTTCCACTGATATAAAAATATAATAAAGTTCCGTGGGCCATGTAAACATTCTCGTGATTCATATTTTCTATTTAGTCTGCAGAAATCTGGTATCATACTTTCAATAACAAAGTAATTAAAAGATGAATCTTGAGAAAAAACATTCAAAACGTTTTCAACATCACAGCTCAGGAACACGACGTGATAGAATAATTTTGATTACTGATACGGAATTACCATGCTTGATTTAGTACAAATCACAGACTTCAGCCTGGGTAAAAAACCTTTCTTGATAGTGTGATCAATATCATTTTTATTCCAACGTCAAAATCATTTCGCGTATTCCAAAATTACCTATAATGACCGTCCGCTAATCGATGAGCATTTAGGAGGAAAAATTTACATCATTTGTTAACTAATCAACTCGTTCAATATTTATTAATGCCAAAAAATTATCCTGGTGCAAAATAGAGATAAGTTAACGTGACTGAAGCTCTACAGAATAGTTTAGATCTCGACAAGAGGGAGTGAGTTGCGTTATATTCGAGCCCCCATGCCACACGACCCAGTCTAACTTTTTCGCCACGTGCATGCATTTTTTTCGCTACCCAAAGAATTAAATCACTTGGGCGACGAAAAACATGCATGCTCCGGCGAAAAAGACAGGCTGGGGAGGCAAGTAAGCGGAAGAAAAAACAAATGTACAATAGGTCCCCGATCTCACATGATCACCATCGTCTGACGGCACGTGTTCCACGGTAAATTTCATTGACCCCTCGCCAAAGGAAACAGAAATGAGTCTAACATCAAGGTTATGTCTTGTCTTTGTCTGGAATTTGTTTATTTTATTTTGTTGATAGTGATGCGGATAATTTTGTCTTTGTCTGGAATTTGTTTATGTCACGAGATAAGGGTCCCGCCTCCTTGTTAACATTACATTAACAAGAAGATCAGGTTCTCGGAATAGGGGAATTGTCACACCTCCAGGTACATACCTAAACACACAAGAAATGCGAGGATATATAAAGAACAGAGTCACTAAGGAAAAAGACAAACAATTATTGTATACTAAATTTAAAGCGGTACTCACCGATGTGAGATGTCACTCACTTACACAGCGCATTTTCTGAGCGCCCCCATGATGCTATGAGCTGTCGCTTCTAATATTGTGGGGCATGATACACAGGGTAAAATACGCTTGATATTTATGATTTACGGCCATTCATCATACAAACATCAACAAGCGTACGCACAATGAATGTTTTTAGGAATAATGCAAACTAAGTAATATAATCTAGAAACTGCATACGTTAAATTGCTAACATCACAGAACTATAATGACTGCTTCGATTCGGCTGGCCAGCCCTAAATTAACGAGCGCTACACATGAGACATGGTATATTCAGGTTTATTCTATCTCAGCTATATATTCCAGCAGCACAGGATGTGGTCATTACTTCAACCCACTCATTCATGAGCAAATACAGCTTCAGTTCAAATCACTGTCTTATGCACAGTGCATAGAATGTCTGTTGCTAATCGCTAAATTCGGAGCTCCCGAGCATTTCCTTTCCTTGCGAACTTCTATCCACAGGCCTCCCACCTGCAAGATCAATTTATAACTCGTTAATATTGATTGCGCCAATTACGTTCTCTCAAAACATTTCAATTTTTACATCACTGAATGCCAATAAATATCAGTAATATTCATTTAAAAAAATTATCTTTTTCCAAGAAACTGCATCTCTCACCCTCCCATAGACGTTGCATCTAAATGTTCCATTAATGATTCCCACGTAGGTTGGGTTTTTTCAATTTACTGCTCTGCAAGTAAGAACAAAAAATGTATAAATTTTTGGATTACATCATAGCGTGAAACTTTAGTATCAATTTTTTATGTAGCCACTTTTTTCATTATCTCTTTAAGCACGTTTGTTACCGCGAACACACCCGCGTTAATTTCTTGTACTTCGCGTCACGGCGTCGACTGTGGAACTGCCTTTTGTTCATCACGATACCTAGCGTATTTTTGAGGGTTGCCCTCTTTCTCATATCCGACCAATACGATCCTTCCAAACTTCGAAAGCGCCCGCCTACCACTTTCCTGTGCTATGTGTTGGCATCACTGCTTCCCACGCCCAAGCTCCTTCAAACCGTTGGTCGGCCACCTCTCTAGCAACGAGGCGGCTTTGTTTGCGACTGGGTAGGCATTTTTTTTTTTGAACGTCTAAAGTTTCCAAGGGCTCACCCGAGGCCTCTCGAAAATTGCTAACTCAATGTAAACAGACCTCGCCAGGACCAATACAGCTTATGGCCCAAATGTATACAACCCCTTTTCCACTACACCTAACATTTGTTTAGCCCAAACATACAGGCATATGGCATGTAAAATACATGTTGAGGCGACCCATCTGTACTGCTAGAATTTACTAAGATATTTCAACGGACAAACTTTCAAGTAAGCACAAAATGTGTAACACACAACTAAAAGGTTTATTACACATAATTAAAATTTTTCCTAAATTCTCATCTTCAAATCGCAAAATTGATTATTCATAACATTTATTTTATTTTGTTGATAATGATAAAAATAATTTTGTCTTTGTCTGGAATTTGTTTATTTTATTTTGTTGATAATGAAGGAAAAATTTGGAATTCGAAACTTGATTCAAGTCAAAAACACAAATGCGGTAAAGTTCGGAGTTCTAGTTATTTCTTGTCCCCTTGACGAAAGTCAAATAAAATCGTAAGCAAATGTAAGCTATTAAAATTATCTAATGAAATCAAACGGTAGAGAAGATAGTACACATTTTTTCAGTTTTCAGTGTGAAAACTAATTTGCTTTGCATCTTATCTACTGTTTGCAGCTGCTGATAACGGCTTTAGCTTAAGTCGAATAATTCAGATATATTTACCAAATACTTTAAGATCCACTATCTAAACAATCCTTTTCATTTTAAGGTTATCTAGTAGCCTTCAACCAAACTGAGTAGAGTTTTGAATCCATTTATTATACAAAATGTGTAAAAAAATTATAACATATAAGCCACGATAAACGCTACCGATGGTGCAGATGATATAATATCGAAAAAAAATCAAATTTTTTATTTAAAAAATACTTGAAACACAGTTCAATTTCTTCAAATAAAACACGGATTAATTCTTCACTTTTTCGTTTTCAGAAGTAACCAAACAATAGCTGTCAGAATGAAAACCTTAATCTTATTTTTTCACCGTATCTATCAGATCTTGTTACTTTTTCTTTGAATCGACGTTAGAATGAAAAATGCAATCTTAAAATTTAAAAATTTCATGCTAAAAATTTGAAATTTAATATGAAAATGGAAAATTTAATTTAAAAAATTTAAAATTGAATTTAAAAAAATTAATATTCAATTAACATAATTCAATCGTAAAGTTATATAAATTTAATCCTAACTACGGCATCTAATTGCTTACTTTTCCTTGAATCGTATCCGTTGATAAAAATCAAATTTTTAATCGCATCCATCGAAACCAATTACACATTTTGTGAACCGTATTCATCAAATCCAATTATTTTTCCATGAGTCGTCTCCATGAGTTGAGGGACCGGCAAAGAGGACAACTTGATAACACAAATTCCATCCAGCAAACTGTCACTCGGCACAAGTGGTGTGCGTTTGGTTGGACATCTTTGACAACCGGATGACCGAGTCGCATCCCAAGCCAACTACTCGATCAAATGTCAGCACATCACTAGCTTTTCATCAAAAATAACGAGCACGATGTCTCAATTTTGAATAGAAAAATAAACAGGACATGATATCTCCCCTTGCGGCGACTGCATCCCCAGCTTTTAATTGGTTTTGGGAATCGATTGTTGTGTACAGACTGGAAAATAGCAGATACTGTGCACGTGGTCGCTTAACGAGACATATTTTAAATCTGTATTGTTTAAAAATGTCGTCCACTGCCTACGCACCAGTGATGGACGACCACCAGACTACGCGACCACTGAATAAAAATCCAAGGTTGAGATATCTTGGTCAAATTTTAATTAAG
Organism: Morinoia aosen; assembly: GCA_030386875.1. NCBI lineage: Eukaryota > Metazoa > Arthropoda > Malacostraca > Amphipoda > Talitridae > Morinoia > Morinoia aosen. The sequence continues at coordinate 22,000,875 of CM059570.1, forward strand.
CAGCCCAACTCAGTATATGAGTCACTCCAGGCCAAAGGGCGCTAGTCGACACAGGGTGCCAGTAGAGTCGGTATAAGTACAAGCGAACATTGGACTTGTGAAAGTGCTGGTGTGTGGGAGTGTGCTGGATCTTCAGAGTTGTCATTGTAGTGGTGAGATTAGAGGAGTTGTTAGTTCGGTTACGGTTCTGCTTTTACATTGCTGTAGAATTTGTGTGCATACGAATTTAGAATTGTCATTATACTTGTAAGATTAGAGGACATGTTAGTCTATTTAATTAAGGTACTGTTGCAGTAGCCCAATAGAATTCGTGCACGGATAAATTGGAATTATTGTGATCAAATTAGAGGGTATGTGAGTTTATTTACGGTATTGCTGTTGTAATCCAATAAAATTTCCGTGTAATGAATTTAGAATTGCGGTCGTAACGGTAAAAATAAGAGGAAATGTTTGTTTATTAACGGTACTGTTGTTGCAATGTGGTAAAATTCGTGTACATACGAATTTCGCTCGGAATAGTTACAATCGTAAAAATCGCATTCGTAAAAACTTGTGCTTCGCTTATTGTCATGAATATTTTTATTCTCGAAAAGATCTGTTTTTTCGCAGCCCTTATTTTCGTTTTCAACCAGCTGTGACGAAAACAATTTTTCATTTTTGTATATCCGCTCAACGTCGATTATTCTGGACACGAATTATTGACGATCTTATACGATATCCGAAAAAATAATTTATTGAAAACCATCCAGCATTTCGCCGCACGAATTTTTTGTCATGTTAATTTGAAAAAGGAAAATAGGAAGATGTAGATTTACATAAAGTAAGTTCGTTTTGTCAGAATAAGTTGGTTTTCGATTAGTTTAAATCGCATAATTGATTTCGCTATTGAAGTTAAGGATAAAAATGCCGTGAAAATTGTCGTTAGGGTTCAGTGCTATGGCCAAGAATTTGGCAGGTTAATGTAAGGCAAGGTGGGATTTAGTTCCGAGATAGAGTTATAAAAAATAACAAAACAGCATTTCAAATATCATGAACATTAGGGTGTTAATTGTGAATTCTGAACGGAAATGATCACAAATATTGACGCTCTACTCAGTATTATTAATTCTACACGCTCTATTTTCCTGATTTTTTCAAAAAAAAGCCGTTAAACTGAAATTTTTAGTTGATGATTTAGGACAACCTGAAAATCTAGCGCAATTTACAACACGGTTGGTAATTCTACTTTTTAAAAGAATTTTAAAGGGCTAGAACGGGCCCGGTAAGAGATTCTAAGTTTGATGAAGTTGGGTTTGGATGGATTTTGGAACGTCTTTATTAGTTAATATGAATGAAAATAGAAAAATGAATATGAATAAAATTAACTTTTACTTTTAAGGCTAAGGCTTGGAGTTCAGTGTTATGGTCCAAATCAATATCGTGCCTAAATATTCGATAGCTTTAGGTTGGACGATGTTGCTTGTGGTTCTAAGGTGATAAAAGCCTGAAGAACTATACAGGTGGTTGCGATAGTTGTTATTTATTTTGAATATTTTTCATCGTATAATTACATTTTTACTCTACCAGTGCATACCGTCGTACCATGCATTACGTTTAAAATCTAAATAACGGGTTGAGGCGAAACAACGTGGTTCGTTTATTCATTCCTGTATCATAATACTGAGTGAGGAACAGTGTCCTCTCATATTTTAGAAGTCTCCGATGTCAGTTTCCTGAATTTTGTCACGTTACTGAGCACTTGTGAGATTTTCAAATGAACGTGCAGAATTTAAAGACTTTAATCTTGTAACCGTGCAATTTGGAGAATGTTAATGCAATTTGGAATGGAATTTGGAGAATGTAATACAATTTCTAGAAGCGTGCAATTGTACAATTTGGGGAATTTTGTGATGGAGATATCTAAAATTGAGTCATTACAATTCATCACTCCTTGTAACCAGTTTGAAATCGTTGTCGGATTTCTGGCGGTTCCGTTCAGTAACGGTCGCGTGAGGGCAAATCGCCGCAGTATTTTGTAGGATGTACGTGACTGCGCTGCTTCGCACTCGACAATCGCGTCGCAAACGACGGATGCTTTAGAGAAGAGGGCCACATAATAATTGTGGTAACCTAATTCGCGTCTTCAAACTTTTCAATGTAAGGGCCACATAATATATTTCTTACATTCATGTGGGCTGAGGGAATAAAAAATAAAAAATAAATTAATTCAGCGATGCCAGTCGTACGATAACTATTTTTTAAAGACCACCGCATAGGGATTTGTTTGGCGGGCCGGATGAAATTATGTGCTGGGCCGGATGTGGCCCGCGGGCCATGGTTTGGAGACCCCTGCTCTAGAATGAACATTTTTGCGCAGCCGCTGCGTCGCGCCGGTGCTGCCGGTAACCAGACACCAAGTAATTTTCATGCTTTCTTTTAAACTCTATTTCACTTATGAGATTTATTGGGACATATCTCTTTTACTCAGCTTTTATAACCATGTCATGGATCTTCGAAAAAGAATCAATTTTTTTATTTCAAATCGATATTTTTCGATCAATCCCTACGTATTTAAATAGTCTCAAATGATTATTCTCTTGAAAAATTAAAACAGATATATAGTAAGCAAGTAGCGAGTTTATTCACCGAGATCTTCAATTAACAGCAGAGCTCAATCGTTGCAGTTCAGCTTATTGTGAGTAATTTCAAGTCTTCGTTGATCTCATGATGTTCTGTGTTGGCTCAAAAATAGTTAAATATTTCTAATAAAATTTCTTCAGTTACTTTAAATGAAGGAATACTCGTTGAACAATGCTCACAAATGATAAATATTATTTAGGCTCGCCTAAACAAAATGGTGGAAATACACTTTCGGGAGGTGAACAATCACAAAAGTACAGATGCTAAAAAATTAAACTCCTAGAAAAAGTCCAGCAATGATGATCAATACCATTGATCTAAATTTAACTTACGTTTACAATTTGACATTGAATGTAACAGTTTTCCAAGATGTACATGTACTTCTTCTAATGAGTGAACTGTATGCTCGGGAGGCCGACTGAATCCGAAAAGAATCTACGTCTAACTATTTGAATCTTTAGAATCTAGTCAACACCTCGTAAACACAAAGTCTTGGCTCTCTGATTGTCATCAAATTCTAACAAGCCTTCAAGATAAGCGCTTAGAGACAAATATCATTTTAGATCGAAACTTCAAGGAGCGACTTTGATACAAAACCAAAAGGATCCTATTCTTATTGCAATACTGATAGGTATAGCAAGAGCTTACTTCCTATGGCGTTTACATCCATACTCTATCTATTCCTGGGCTTAGTAGCTTATCCATCGGAACATCATTTTCGTCTCGCATTCTATTTAACCACCACCATATGCTCTGATATCTCCATCATTTTGGACTAAAAATCGTCTTTTTCATTACACTATCCTTGGTTGGAAGAATGCTTCATGATATGGTTTGTCTTTCCGCATCAGCAGAGACAATGGGGCTTAGATGGCAGGTGAGATGCTTGATGTAACTGACCGAACATGCCGCTGTACCGCGTTCCTGTTTCTATCTCCTCGAACATGCCGCTGTACCGCGTTCTTGTTTCTATCTCATCGAACATGCCGCTGTACCGCGTTCTTGTTTCTATCTCATCGAACATGCCGCTGTACCGCGTTCCTGTTTCTATCTCGTCGAACATGCCGCTGTACCGCGTTCTTGTTTCTATCTCATCGAACATGCCGCTGTACCGCGTTCTTGTTTCTATCTCATCGAACATGCCGCTGTACCGCGTTCCTGTTTCTATCTCGTCGAACATGCCGCTGTACCGCGTTCTTGTTTCTATCTCGTCGAACATGCCGCTGTACCGCGTTCCTGTTCCTATCTCGTCGAACATGCCGCTGTACCGCGTTCTTGTTTCTATCTCGTCGAACATGCCGCTGTACCGCGTTCTTGTTTCTATCTCATCGAACATGCCGCTGTACCGCGTTCCTGTTTCTATCTCGTCGAACATGTCGCTATACCGCGTTCCTGTTTCTATCTCGTCGAACATGCCGCTGTACCGCGTTCTTGTTTCTATCTCGTCGAACATGCCGCTGTACCGCGTTCTTGTTTCTATCTCATCGAACATGCCGCTGTACCGCGTTCTTGTTTCTATCTCATCGAACATGCCGCTGTACCGCGTTCCTGTTTCTATCTCGTCGAACATGTCGCTATACCGCGTTCCTGTTTCAATCTCGTCGAACATGCCGCTGCACCGCGTTCCTGTTTCTACCCCGTCAAACATGCTGCTGTACGTACCACGTTCCTGTTTCTATCTCGTTAACGTATGAGTACAGTGTTAGGGCATCTGGCGTTCGTTCAAATTGATCACCCCCGCTCGGCTACACTTTCATCGCAGCTCGTGTGAATTTAGAAATACTATGTGACTGTTAACGTGAATTTGCTGCTGTTCACTTGTGACACACAATTGACATCAGCCATGTCAATGCTGCGCTGATCGGCTGCGGTCTGCCCCGATCACAGCGGTGATTTTTTGTATCCGGAAGCAGCAACGCATTATTGTTGAGAGCACTAATTTTTCTGCATATGCCCGTACGCCGCTGACAATTACCATTGTTATCACTGCATGACTTGGCTCACGCTGGTTTGAGTCCTAGATTATTCGTTGATTACTCCCAACGTTAATGAATGATTGAATGATATCATCACCTAGAAATTTATGAATGTTTTCTGCCACTTAAATACAGTTAAGAAATGCTTGCATTTTCAAATTTGAATGCATTTTCAAGTTAAAAACGTCGATTTGATGAATGACTAGATGCACTCACAAATTAATGCAAGAACTTCAAACAATGATCAACTTACCTGAAAATTTTAAAGATGGTTTCATGTGAAATAAATAAATGCCCTGAAATCAAAATAAACAACGTTCATCATTTTGATTGATTCAAGCTATTTTTGAATTGCTATTAATAGTATTTAAAATCCATTTTTTCCGCATGTCCCCTGATATATACAGCGGCAAACATCAAATGAGTAATTTTCCTCTTTAAAGATTAGATTTTCACATGTGTGCGCATAGACCGCTAGACCCGACACCGGATTGTTCTTTTATTTCATTTCAAATTTATTGAAAATACGGATGCATATATACTCTCCTGGAAAAAATGCATGGTAACCATAGCATTTTTTCTGAAAAATGCTTGGCATGAAATAATACTCGTATAACAAACGTGGAAATCCAAGAGCTATGATATTTTTAAAGTCTGTTGTATGAATGAAAATGAGGGAACATATGATGAAGGTGAACGAATATATGATGAAGGTGAGGGAAAAGATGATGAAGGTGATGGAATTTATGATGAAGGTGAGGGAATATATGATGAAGATAAGGGAATATATGCTGAAGGTGAGGGAACATATGATGAAGGTGATGGAATATATGATGAAGGTGAGGGAATATATGATGAAGGTGAGGGAAGATATGATGAAGGTGAGGGAAAATATGATGAAGGTGATGGAATATATGATGAAGGTGAGGGAATATATGATGAAGATAAGGGAATATATGCTGAAGGTGAGGGAACATATGATGAAGGTGATGGAATATATGATGAAGGGGAGGGAATATATGATGAAGGTGAGGGAATATATGATGAAGTTGAGGGAATATATGATGAAGGGAAGGGAATATATGAAGTGAGAGAATATTTGATGGAAGTGAGGGAATATATGAAATAGGTGAGGAAGTATATGATAGAGGTGAGGGAAAATATGATGAAGGTGAGGGAATAAATGATCAGGTGAGGAAAAATGTAATGAAGGTAGGTACGAAAGCTTGGGAGACGTATTTTTGGTCTTCGAATGTTTTGCAACGCTTTGAAGCACGCTTCATTTTTCATTCACTAACGATCTAAGAGATAAAATCGTTCAAACGAAAAGCTGGGCTCCGTTGGTAATTTTCTTTTGAATGACATCAGTGATTTATTTGAGCAAGTGGACAGGCGATTACATTCAATTTTTGAAAAAGAGGCGGAAGTTTAACATGATCAAACAATACCACTACAGACATTGATGGCTAGGTTTCAAATCTGTTTAGCATAAAAGAAGATAAATCCTCAAAACTCTTTTTGTTGGAAAAATAACGAATGGCTATTAAATAATTTCATTGACGTCCCAGCGACGAGAGGAAACCATGCGGAAAACATGTAAATCATGCCGCAGCCTGATATAAATCATGTCTTTGAATGGACGCATAAATTCATCGTTCACCCCCTGAATAACGTTACCCTGGACAGAATTGAATAAAGGCCTTGATGTCAAATCGGATTGATCGGAAGCTCCATTGTCAGTGAGAGGACAATATTTAATTGAAATAATGTAACGACAGAATATAACCTTCGTTAGTGAACACCTGACAATGGGGGACCTGTTGTGCACCTGATTTTTTTGCTGCTTACCTGCCTCGTGGGTCGAGGAAGATAAAAATAATGTAATATAAATAATGTAACTGACTATTTAGGAAATATGAACGGCTACGCAAGAATTCTGTTACGGTTATTCATTTCTATTTTTGTTTTGAGCGGTTACGCAGAACTTCTGTGACGGTTTTTCATTTCTATTTTTGGTTTGAACGGCAACGCAGAACTTCTTTTACGGTTATTCATCTCTATTTTTGTTATGAACGGTTACGCAGAACTTCTGTTACGGTTTTTCATTTCTATTTTTGTTATGAGTGGTTACGCAGAACTTCTGTTACGGTTATTCATCTCTATTTTTGTTATGAACGGTTACGCAGAACTTCTGTTACGGTTTTTCATTTCTATTTTTGTTATGAGTGGTTACGCAGAACTTCTGTTACGGTTATTCATCTCTATTTTTGTTATGAACGGTTACGCAGAACTTCTTTTACGGTTATTCATCTCTATTTTTGGTTTGAACGGCTACGCAGAACTTCTGTGACGGATATTCATTTCTATTTTTGGTTTGAACGGCTACGCAGAACTTCTGTGACGGATATTCATTTCTATTTTTGGTTTGAACGGCAACGCAGAACTTCTTTTACGGTTATTCATCCCTATTTTTGTTATGAACGGTTACGCAGAACTTCTTTTAGGGTTAGTCATCTCTATTTATGTTATGAACGGCTACGCAGAACTTCTGTGACGGTTATTCATCTCTATTTTCCACATGGATTCGTTTTGTGACGTCTGTAGCAGTGTGGCAACATATGGCAATTAGATGAGTGAACACGTGGTGCCAATATTGAAACTCTCTGCATTTTATTCGTCTTCGATAAAGCAGCAACGTACAGTGAGGGCTTTTGTCTACCTCTATCTCAAAATAATGAAAAAAACCTTCTCTATCGCTGCATCCATCCAGTAACTTTTTCTTTTGCCATTAGACACCAGGTTTTGTAATTGATAGAAGTACTATCGACAAGTTATCTATGAATTTGTGCCTAAAATATTGTGTTATTCATTATCCAGAATAACAATTTTCATTAAAAATATGCGTCTTCACCAGACATTCTGCCCAAAGGTTATTTTACTTTCTGCCTGCCTTCTTGGCTTTTTTCGCCGGTTATCCTGCATTATAAGGATTAATTCTCCGAAAAAAAACACCAAGCAGTCATAGAAAATTCGAAAAAAAAACAGTGAAAAAGTCATGGAAGTAAGCTTCATGACGTGAACTTTTCGCTACGAAATGACTATTGTCAGCTCCCTCTAGAGCATTTGTTAAATCAAAGGTTACAGTTATTCTTCTATTTCACTGTGATGAAACGATTAGCTCTATTGAATAATTAACTTATAAAAACTTCTCGCAATCTAACAATATTTTCCTCTGAAATAAGAAAATTTATAAAGGCATCTGGCGAAATATTCAACTGATTAATGGATTTAATGAAGACTATAATTTGAACAATCTTTCTTTTCAGGATTAGTTAACCTACTTTGTTCAAGGAATAAAACCACTGCGATCTCACTGTTGATATTGGGTGTTCACACACCGAATTCAAGGTGGGTATCAATAAAAACTCTCGACAAAAATTGTCAATAAAAATATTCGTTGTCGGTAATAGTATTGACAAAGACTGAACATGTGTATTGTTTCAGCCTTATAAAATTTTCACTTATTTAATGCTGATTCATTTCACAATATAATTTCTTCAAAGTTTTCGCAAGTATTTTCCCTATATTTTACATGAGGCATTTCTTTATTTTTCGAAATTATAATACCTTAACAAAATGAAACCAGAACCATTATTTTTCATAAAAGCACTTACACACACGCTCTTAGATTTGTTCGATCAAACGCTGTAGAACAAAAAACACTTATGTATCGGTCATTTCATGAAATTTAACGATAAATATATTTTTAATTATTTTATTGTCTTTCAGTGTACCTTAATAAGTACTTAAATGAATATGTTAGGATTAAGTACCAATCATTTTCGATATGAGTGTTTCATTAAGCATACAAAAACCATCACTTGAAAAGCTTCGTTCTGCTCAAGCCTAACTCGGCGGCTTCTATAAACAGTTTAGTCCGTGCAATGAACGGCTAGCCAACCTAAATGAAATGAACTATGATGTTTAATCGCCAGTGGGAAGGGCTTTCGTAATGGCTTCGGTCACTATCAATTATTAACTGGTCCCCTGAGAGTCTTATAAAATAAAACAAAATTCATCACATTTCATCGCCAATTCCTTGCTGATTGTTTTTTAAACTAAATAAGTTAATCACATTTCATTTTATCTCGATGACAACAGATTAGAATTTAAAAATGCTTTACCAGTTCATAATGCCTTACACTGAATTAGAACAGAACTGAAAATTTTCCTAAAGTTCAAAAATACTCCCCATAAAACCGAAAACATGGATGATTTATAACTGTTCATAATTCCTCCCCAGACACCCGATCAAAACTAATAACTCTGTATAGTACTCAATGATCCCTTCTCAGCCGACCGATCAAAATTGATCACTTCTGCAACAGTTCATAATCCCTTCACAAAAACCGAACTGAAGTGAAGAATTCTACAGAATTTCCTAATCACCGCCCGAGGAAACTGATAAAAGAGAACGTTATTCCCTCCCCCAGAAACGAACCACTGAAGCCACCATGAGACCAGAGCTGCCAAGCGTTGCAATTATCCTACAGCCCATATTCCATACAGCCCATATTCCCTATTCCTTCCCAGCCCATATTCCCTATAAAGCCGGAGAAGTAAATAACCCTACAACTGTTGATAGCACCCGCACAAAAAACCATACAAAAAATAACTGTGTATCAATCAATTACCCCTTCCCAGAAAAGAAGCACAACAGAGCAATCTCCCACCAGCTCCTATTCCCTCCCCCAGAAAAGAAGCGAACCACTGAGGCCACCATGAGACCAGAGCTGCCAAGCGTCGCCGTTGCGGTCGCCGTCTTGCTGGTCTGCGCCGCGCCTGCCGCGGCCGATGCCATCGAGCGGCTGGAGGTGAGCGACGAGCTTTTGTGGCGCTGCTGTCGTGAAAAATACAAGATAATTTTTGATTTCTTCATTTTTCTGCGAGCATATTTTTCCTCATAAGTGCATGTATGCTTGTGTAAGTATAGGATCATGGATGACGCATTCAATTCATTAACTAAGTTGGCTGAATAAGGGATAAAACAGTTAAATATAGTTTTAAATTTGTCGCTACACACAGAGCTGTAAAGAACTAACTCAGTAAATAATGGTTTTATTTAACCATTCCATTATCTACTAGTGATTGCATGACGCTATGCACATTCAATCAGTCAAATGACTGATGACTGATACAAACTTAGTCAAATATTGACTGCATAGCAGTAAACACAGTAAGCCAATGACTGGGTGATATTAGCGCTACCAGACCTGAGGCCCTGAACCTACTAACTGATAAAAGTTGAACCACAAGAAGTCAGTCGTTAAACATTAAGTAAATCAAACTCAATTCAAACACATGGGAGCAGAAATTTGTAATGGTTAGTGATGAGTTTGACGAAGATTTTTTTTCAGTTTGAAACACCACTTTTTTCAAGCACCGAAAATTAAGTGCAGCGATGAAGCAGCAGATTCGAAAATTTCCAAAAATATAAATCCAGCGGCCTGATAGAATTTAACTCAATCAATAAAGACCTGAAGATACTCAGCCTAGAGAACCTGTATAAATGCTAACGGCTAGTAACCTCATTTTAAACCCAGCCAACCAGAGACTTGTAGTAACCTGATTGCAAACCCAGCCAACCAGAGACTTGTAGTAACCTGATTTCAAACCCAGCCAACCAGAGACTTGTAGTAACCTGATTTCAGACCCAGCCAGCCAGAGACTTTTAGTAACCTGATTTCAAACCCAGCCAACCAGAGACGTGATTTCAAACCCAGCCAACCAGAGACTTGTTAGCGAAAAAGCACTACAAAAAAGGAACATACCAATTAAAATCCCGTTTAGATTCCCGTGTGAATTAACATTGATATCCTTCGAGAAATAGCAGTCTTTATATTTTCATTTGTTTCCAGGCACTGAAGCATCGGTCAGAGGACCTAAGCAATCATCGAACTCTTGAAAATCGAGGTATGTTGTTTGCAGCTGCTTTTTTCATCTCTTGTAACAGCTAATTCTTAACGGGCTGAGCTAAAATGCTGAACGTTTGTGATCTGTTTAGAAGAAACTCAAATTGAACAAAACTTACTTCCTTTTTCGACCAAAATTGTTTGAAATGTTTCGCTTTCTGTGAATAAGAACAATTCCCTATTGAAATTCTGAGCCCTTTACAGAGCGTTTTCAGGCAGTTATAAGCCAAGAGATAGTCGTTTTCAAGCAGTGAATTAGCCCTTTTCGGCGCAAATGTCGCTTATTTTAAGCCCTGTTGAACGGCTATTTCTGGGCATCGAAACAGCTAAGGCAACGGCCATTTTGGGCTTCTCTACTACTTGAACGAGGCTAGAGGTTGTCGGAAAAGGCTTGAAAACGACTTTAAACGACCCAAATGAACAGCCATTGACTTGACCTATAAAAGGCCATTTGAATGAAGGGCCCTTTTCAAGCCCTAATAGGCCAAGTATAAGTAGGAGTCGGTTTGAAGTCATGATTTTTGGCCCTTTTGTGCCGTTTTTGACCATTTACGACTAATTTACTACCAGAAAATTGCGATAATTTTCAATTGGGTTAATTTGTCCTCGTGCACATTTTTCTGCTACACACAAGACGGAACTTTTCTTAATTCACATCATTCGATGGTTTTTCCTAGGATTTGGCGTGAAATTCTGCATCGCCTACAAAACGCATTTAATGAATAGAATGAAAATTCAACCGCTCGTCGCTTCCAAGTTCGAAATAGAGGATTGAACTTTACATTCGTTGCGTCCGTTAAAAAATACATCGGGCTGATTTCAGGGTTATTTATTTCATGCTACGAAGGGATTCCCACATTTGAGGCTTTAGATGCCAGATTTATGAAATGCGCAAGAACTTGCGAACCGTAAGAATTTGTGAACCGCAAGAACTTGAAAACTGTAAAAACTTTCGACCAGTAAGAACTTATGAACGACTTGCGAACCGAAGAATTTGGGAACCGTTAGTGCTTTCAAACCGTAAGAACATCTCACGAACTGTAAGAACTGGCAAAAGGTTGGACCAATTTTTTGGAAGAAATATGGGTGACCAAAAATATTTGCATCCAAATCCAAGCACAGGCAGAACAAATGCAGTTGTGTCCATGCAAAACCATGAATTCTTGGTAATTTCGATTATAATTTATTTGAGATGTGCGACTTAAGATTTGAGTTTCATCTTTGGTGCAATAATTTGAGTTTCAAATAATTGCGTTCGCTGCAATAATTTCTAATCAGACAATTAATCATCTCACTGAGTAATCTCTTCAATCCCTTCAATCAATGATCATCTCATCATCAAGTGAATGTCTTCCCTATAACGCCCGAATGATAGCCGCTACTTCTGACCGAACGATGTCATGTGTTGTAGTACATAATTGTGCTTCCTTTGTATGCACATGTTATGCTCATGTTGCGTTCATGTTACGCTCGATCGTGTTCTGGTAATGTTACCCTCATGTTACTCTGTGGTTACCCTTATGTTGCACTCATTTTATATTCGTGTTACACGCATTTTACCCTCATGATGCGCTAATGTTACACTCATGTTACCCATATGTTGCATCCATGTTACGCTCATGTTACACGCATGTGGCACCCGTGTTACACTCACTCACATAGAAAATTTTTAGCCAATGACTGTAATTTAATATCTAACCACTTTGAAATTTGCGATATTTTTCAGGTCTGCTCGACATCCTGTTACCGTGCCAAGGGCTCTGCCTGACCGCAAATATAATGGTACTGCAACTGAAAATTCTTAATTGGTAAACGGAGCGTAGTGTAGTTGCTTACTCATCGGCGGTCGAAGTGCAATTTACTCAGAAATATTTTTTCTTAACAAATGAATGTTCTATTCAAATTATCAAAATCCAGACACATAATTTTGAAGGATATTCACTCTAACACGACTCTAACACGTCTTAAAACATGTCACATTGAGCATTAGTTCGAGTGTGAACTGCCGGAGTGAAAATTCCAAAAAATGCACACGAATTATACATTCACCTATAATGCAATTATAAATACAACAACCATTGATCTTTATTCTCTGTATACATTCACTTATAATGCAATTATAAATACAACACACATTTATCTTTATTCATTGAATACATTCACATATAATTCAATAATAATTACAATACACACACTATCTTTCAAATTTTCAATTAGGCGATTCGTCGAGAATCTTACTCGTACAATAAAAAGAAGAACCAGAGTAAAAACGATCATTACATTAATATCTGTTTCAGTATTGATGATAGAATTTTAATTCCGAAGCGTTGACCATAAATTTAATGTTCGTTTTTACTCTGATTCTCGTTCTGATTCAACATTTATCTTCATTCTTTATACACATTCACTTGTAATGCAATCATAAATGCAATACACATTTAATCTTTATTCTTTCAGATCGGAACATGGCGCAGTCTGTGTCTGCTCAACGAAGCTCCTCAGGAGCCATTTTCTTCCCGGTTGTTTTGCAAGTGTTGCGTGTTGAGGTCAACGCTGAATCCGACTACAACCACCAACGCACCAACTAGTGGAGGAACTGGTGGCGGTAGCGGAACTGGTGGTGGCAGCGGAACTGGTGGCGGCAGCGGAACTGGTGGCGGCAGCGGAACTGGTGGCGGCAGCGGAACTGGTGGTGGCAGCGGAAATGGTGGTGGCAGCGGAACTGGTGGTGGCAGCGGAACTGGTGTTGGCAGCGGAACTGGTGGCGGCAGCGGAACTGGTGGTGGCAGCGGAAATGGTGGTGGCAGCGGAAATGGTGGTGGCAGCGGAACTGGTGGTGGCAGCGGAACTGGTGGTGGCAGCGGAAATGGTGGTGGCAGCGGAACTGGTGGTGGCAGCGGAACTGGTGGTGGCAGCGGAACTGGTGGCGGCAGCGGAACTGGTGGCGGCAGCGGAACTGGTGGTGGCAGCGGAAATAGTGGTGGCAGCGGAACTGGTGGTGGCAGCGGAACTGGTGTTGGCAGCGGAACTGGTGGCGGCAGCGGAACTGGTGGCGGCAGCGGAACTGGTGGTGGCAGCGGAAATGGTGGTGGCAGCGGAACTGGTGGTGGCAGCGGAACTGGTGGTGGCAGCGGAACTGGTGGCGGCAGCGGAACTGGTGGCGGCAGCGGAACTGGTGGTGGCAGCGGAACTGGTGGCGGCAGCGGAACTGGTGGAGGCAGCGGAACAAGTGGTGGCAGCGGAACTGGTGGCGGCAGCGGAACTGGTGGTGGCAGCGGAACTGGTGGTGGCAGCGGAACTGGTGGCGGCAGCGGAACTGGTGGCGGCAGCGGAACTGGTGGTGGCAGCGGAACTGGTGGTGGCAGCGGCACTGGTGGCGGCAGCGGAACTGGTGGTGGCAGCGGAACTGGTGGGGGCAGCGGAACTGGTGGCGGCAGCGGAACTGGTGGCGGCAGCGGAACTGGTGGTGGCAGCGGAACTGGTGGTGGCAGCGGAACTGGTGGCGGCAGCGGAACTGGTGGTGGCAGCGGAACTGGTGGCGGCAGCGGAACTGGTGGCGGCAGTGTAACTGGTGACGGCAGCGGAACTGCTGGTGGCAGCGGAACTGGTGACGGCAGCGGAACTGGTGGCGGCAGCGGAACTGGTGGTGGCAGCGGAACTGGTGACGGCAGCGGACCTGGTGGCGGCAGCGGAACTAGTGGCGGCAGCGGAACTGGTGACGGCAGTGGAACTGGTGACGGCAGTGGAACTGGTGGTGGCAACGGAACTGGTGACGGCAGCGGAACTGGTGGCGGCAGCGGAACTGGTGGTGGCAGCGGAACTGGTGGTGGCAGCGGAACTGGTGGTGGCAGTGGAACTGGTGGTGGCAACGGAACTGGTGACGGCAGCGGAACTGGTGGCGGCAGCGGAACTGGTGACGGCAGCGGAACTGGTGGTGGCAGCGGAACTGGTGGTGGCAGCGGAACTGGTGACGGCAGCGGACCTGGTGGCGGCAGCGGAACTAGTGGCGGCAGCGGAACTGGTGACGGCAGTGGAACTGGTGACGGCAGTGGAACTGGTGGTGGCAACGGAACTGGTGACGGCAGCGGAACTGGTGGCGGCAGCGGAACTGGTGGTGGCAGCGGAACTGGTGACGGCAGCGGAACTGGTGGCGGCAGCGGAACTGGTGGTGGCAGCGGAACTGGTGACGGCAGCGGAACTGGTGGCGGCAGCGGAACTGGTGGTGGCAGCGGAACTGGTGACGGCAGTGGAACTGGTGACGGCAGTGGAACTGGTGGTGGCAACGGAACTGGTGACGGCAGCGGAACTGGTGGCGGCAGCGGAACTGGTGGTGGCAGCGGAACTGGTGACGGCAGCGGAACTGGTGGCGGCAGCGGAACTGGTGGTGGCAGCGGAACTGGTGACGGCAGCGGAACTGGTGGCGGCAGCGGAACTGGTGGTGGCAGCGGAACTGGTGACGGCAGCGGAACTGGTGGTGGGAGCGGAACTGGTGGCGGCAGCGGAACTGCTGGTGGCAGCGGAACTGGTGACGGCAGCGGAACTGGTGACGGCAGCGGAACTGGTGGCGGCAGCGGAACTGGTGGCGGCAGCGGAACTGGTGGTGGGAGCGGAACTGGCGGTGGAGGAACTGGCGGTTCACCAGTTGATGCACCAACAGAAGCACCAGTTGAAGAACCCGTTTTTGGTATTATCGTCCGTCGCACGGATTAGCTCACTCAGGTGTAAGAAGTAGTGGTAGTAGCATGGGTGTCCTATTCAGGGATCCAATAGTACACGGCTGACTGATTGATCTTATATTATGTGGTACGTTTAGATGGATGGACCCTTTGATTGCCTGCCACGTCTTTCCATGGCCAGAATGTTTCTGACCGCAGAAATGTTCACACCGGTCACTCTCTGGCATCAAATCTTGAACACAGATGGCATTAACAGTTTTCCGTTCATTAGCCAAGCAACGTTTTTATTTTGACAAAAAGCTTTCGTTGAGTCAAATTTCTTCAATGATTCGTCTGGTTCAAATCTTATTTTCATATTTGTTACAACTTCTGTGGTCACTTCATTGAATCGTGAAATTCTGTTCGGAAGTTCCTAAGTGTTGTAGCATAACAATGTTGAACATTAATGTCTGATTCACGGTAGTTCCTGTTTATTTATTTCAAGGATGGTTTAGCGAAACATGATTTTTCTCCCTTCATTTCAAGGTGGAAATAAACATTGCAGAATGTGGCGTCTCTCATTGCCTGTTCCATCCCCGCCGTTTGTCATGATTGTGAGCTAGATTGCCCACACTCTGAAACAAATCTCGTGTACAGTTTAAATCGTTCCCAATTTAACGCAGAATTTAAGTGTCGAGGCATAGATCGATTTTGACTCCCCGGTTGCTTCAGTTTTCGGGAAAAAATCGACGCTTTGAATGTAAATTGTTTACCATTATGATATGAGATAGAGCATACAAAGATTGAATTTAATATTTCGGGGTTCGAATCTCAGTCTTGAGTTCCGAACATCTAATGTAAATTATCACACATCTGATCTCAGGTTCATGGTGATTTCGCCTGTATCAGAGACGGCAGATGCAACAGAGTGAAATGTTTTGGTTTGGCTCTTAATGAATTTAAATGGGAGAAAATTAATGTCTTGATAAGTAGAGCAATTTGAAATTGCACTCTCGGTAATCATGTGAATCTGTGAAACAAAATGGTGGCAAACAAACAGTTTCAATCAACTCCCCAAATTCCAGTTCTTATTTAGAGTAAATGTTCGTGCACCAAGTGAACGACCTGCCCAATTCCTCATAATCGGAAAACTGGTAAACAAATTTAACGGCAACTCTACCTTGATTTAAATATAATTGACAGAATCGTATTCAGTTAATATTGCATCCTCGGTAAACTTAAGCTTAAAAAAGTAATTAATTATATTATCATTATGTCTATCATTATGAATGAGTTCAGTTTGACCTGAAAAGAACGTACTGAAACAATAAAAAATTTATAATTAATTTGTAAACATTGAAAAAGCTTTAATTTTATTATTAGTAAAGAAGCATTTGGTGTCTTCAAAAATTTCAATTTAGGCAAAACATAAATCAGGTTTAGGTAAATATTATTGAATGAATCGTGTAAGAAATCACAGGAGCGATTTAATACCTTGATACCTCACGAGTGTGTGGGCTGGTCAGAGATACACAGACAATGACAGAGCACATCCGCCCTCGGGGCTGTGTGGGTACTGCGTCCCTGTGTAAAGCTTGCTCCGGTACAGGAGCAGACTCATGACTCACAAACCATCTCACGAGACACGCTTAAAAGTTTACTTATTTTCAATCATTTGAGTATAAATATAGCGGAACAGAAAGGGAACTCAGTTAATCACCCGTCCAATTCCCACTTAACACCTTGGGTGTTGTTAAATTTTGCTTTGGGAAATTTGCTTGCGATTCCAATTACGTCCCACTGTCTCACCTTCAAGGGCATATTTTCATTTTAAAAACTGTTGTTTGGTAACACGTGCTCCCTCTTTTGGCATAACACTTCCCCAAACTTTTTGTTCAAGAGATAGGTCATACAGTAGAAATTTACGTTGCATAGTGAGACTAGTACCTTCCACTGCTGCATTTCTCAGCGTTTAATTTTATTTAGTACATCATTAAATTTGCATTACAAGCATGTAAATATAAGGTGATGTGATTGTAATAAAGCAAATAATGTCATCGTCTAATGTCACCGGATTACTTTTGAACATTCCTGTTGACTCCAAACAAATAACGACACGCTATGGTGACTCAGGTTTTGGGAGACATTTTTCAACCGTTGTATGGCAACAATTTAAAAAATTGAGTAAAAAACATCTGTTGACTAGAGTCAGAAATGGCTTGAAAATATTTTTTTGAAGCGTGATAACATTTTTCAGTTTTCAAGCATCATGACTTCAAAACAGAAATGTCTGCTTCATCTTCACCAAAGTTTGCGCTACATCAGCCCCATCGGCATTTCAGCTTCAGACGCTCAACGACATTTCGCTTCACACAGCCTTTTTGTCGACCCGCACCTATTAGAAAATTTCATTCAAACCACACACACCCTGAGATAAAAATTCCAACATGTAACCAGTATCATTTTTTACCTGACCTTTTCTCGCACCCCCAAGAAAATCATCTCGCACCCCGAGAAGTTACGAGAACTCCAGGTTGGGAACCTCAGGTCTAAGTTGAGGCGCACGCGAGGCGTAACTTTGTGTTTGTTTGCACCCAACACACCTTCAGGACAGGTCAGGCAGTGCCTCACTCTGTGCCTACTGGCGACAGTGGACTGTACGTCTGCGGTAGGCAATGAGTGTCAGCTGATCGTAAACCAACATCATCGCAATCAAAAATTTCCCAATGAAATCACTAATTGGGAAGAGCAATCTAACTTTGTTAAAGCTACACTGCTCTCCGACGAGGTAGAGGACTGATAGGAAATAAACAAACGAGGACTGAGCACTTTCGCCCTCGGCTGGTGACGGAAACTGTGCTTTTTTGCCTGACTTACCTAGTTAAGTATACTGTCTTCGAATTAGACCAGCCCCTCTGAATTTTCGCGTTTTAACTCAAAATGCCCGAATGTTTTCAAGACCGTAAAAATTCAAATAAATTATTGGTGGTCCCGGTTAATTAAAACCTCACATCAGTCTTTCATGGTGCATATACAATTAATTGCATAAAATAAACGTTGATAAATATTGGAGTGAATGTTACTGGTCTGACTGTAGAACGTATATTTCTTCTGTAAGAATTGCGTATTCTTAAAATTCAATCATTTCGTTCATTCCTGATTTCTCAAAAGTCTTACTCTAAATAAAAATAAAACATAATTTAACTAGAGTTTTCATATATAATATAATTACAACACAAAATAAACTACTCTATTATTATTAAAAATTCAAACATCCTAAATTATTCTCTCTATTTGCGTTGATATTTTACCTGTTTGGGCATTTCTTGAGAGGGCATTTCATTCTGTTAAATTTCATTCCTCTGCATGAATTCATGTGAAGAAAAGCATCAGGAATATCTGTATGCGAGCCATAAGAACAAAATTCAGTAACACACTATACAGGCAATAAATACGTACGGTCTATAGCAAGGGTCTCCAAACTGTGGACCGCGGGCCACATACGGCCCGCAAATTAATTTCATCCGGCCCGCCAAACAAATCCATGTGTGGTGGCCTGGCATAAATAAATATCGTACGACTGGCATCGCTGAATTATATTTTTTTCACTTTTCATTCCTTCGGCCAGCATTAATGTGGAAAATATATAATATGGCCCTTACATTTAAAAGTTTGGAGACCCTTAGTCTATAGTAAAACTTGTATTATTCACTGCTACATTTTTCAGCGTTTAATTTAATGCAATACAGTGTATTTGTACCATGAGGGGCTGATGTGGGAGTCTAATTACCCGGAAACATTTCATTTTGTACACTCTTCAAACCATTTTATATTATGTGTTGAAACACAAAAATAACAGGGGCTAGTCTAATTCGAAGTCCAAATTTTCAACTGTGCAAGTCCTGCATGAAAGGCACAGTTTTTGACACAGCCTGGGAGCGTAAGTGCTCAGTCATCGTTTGTTTATTTCTGATCAGTGGAGTTCATCTTCGGAGAGCAGTTTAACTTTAACGTGGCTGAATTGTTCCTCCCAACACTCAGCTCTGCAATATAAAATTTTGGATGGCAATTGCGTCGGTTTTTGTTAACCTGACTCACATTGCCTACCGCAGACGTACAGTCGTCCATTGTCGTCGGTAGGCACAGAGTGAGGCATTGCCTGACCTGTCCTGAAGGTGTGTTGGGTGCAAACAAACACGAAGTTACGCCTCGCGGCACCAGTCGCGTGCGGCCTCAACTAGACAATGGGTTTCTAGCCTGGGAAGCTAGCACTTCCTCAGGGTTCAAGACGATATTCCAGGGGGTGCACGAAGAGTCCAGGAAAAATACGGGATATCAGCCATACTTAAACATTCATAATTGTCAAATGAATACCTGTGATGAAATTTTCTGAATGAAGGTTTTGCCAAGATTAGTTTATGATATTTCTTTTTTGACTGGCATGCGTAATTCATTTTTTCAATTCCCTCCTTTTCTTCATTTCAGGTCATGTTGTTTTTGCAGTCTAGCTCACAAACGCTCTCGTTTTGGGGATATAAACTCGCAGATTCCAGAATTCAATCGTTCGAGTTTTCAATTATGTATTTTTAAAAAGCAGAAAAAACTCTAAAGTACCATTTTTCGCTCTAGAATAGTTGCGGTTCATAACATCTATTACTCATACAGTATACGATATAAAAAATGAAAACCACTATGCTGTAACAAGGTCAGGCAGTGTCTTAGTATCTACGAGCAACGACGTATGGCTGCTGGACCCTATGTTTAGTTTTGGTAGGCAATGTGAGTCGGCTATTAGATATCCGACTCCATTGCCATAAAAAAATTCCCTTTTTACATATATTGTGTCTGCAGGAAAAACAATAGAGCCATTGTATGGTCAAACTGCTTCCCCACCGGCGTGTGAGCTGGTCAGAGATATACAGACAATGACTGAGCACATCCGGTCTGTGTGGGGCACTGCGTCTGTGTCCAGGACTTACTTAGTCGGTTAAATACAATTTAAAATATTCAAATAATTTCAACAATTTATTTTCCACATGCGATGCAGTAGTAGATTGTTTCTTGAATCTAGTACAATGATTACATTCGAGTGTAGCTACGTATGGGCTCAAATAAGCTCAGGGACTTCTAGTGCATCCCATTGTATATTCTATTCTTAGGTTTACAGTTGTGTTTTATCTTATTCACTTTAACTTGTTCCGCAATAGAGTGATCAATATAATAGTTCACCAAAGATTTTCTACGCAATTTCACATTAGTAGTTCATTTAGGCCAAATGTTAACAAAATATTTTACGATCAGCTTGATAGAAGACTAAAAATCATTTTCATTAACCTTTGCAAATTACCCTATCAGGATGAGTCATTTTGAAGAAAAGATATGACTTGGTTACCTTACGGGATTTATATTCCAATATAAAAAGGGTTTCATTAATTATTTTGAAAGCTATCGAAGAACTTCTTTCACGCATTTCAGCAGGTATTGATTTCCAAGTCTTAGTTCCAATGAAGAGGATAGTGTGTAATGACCAAGCTTTTGAATAATAAGGAAATAAGGAGTTATGAAAGTACGAGTATATCTATTTTTGGTTTTCATAAGCCACTTTGCTTTGCAGAATTCTTTCACAAATTTTAACATATGTTATATCTTCCTGGACCACAACTTAATAAATTGTAGTGTTGTGTAACTTAACTACTCTCACCCACATGCTTCAAAAAAAACATGCGTATTCTCTCATGTTTATAATGTCAATTATGTAATGCCGAAAAAACGGGCAAACAATGCCTGTTTCCTTAAAAAATTATTTGTGCATTTGTTGCCTACTTAATCTTTTGGGAAATTCCTTCAACATTCTTCCAATTTTGCATTTGTTGAAGAAGCTTTTCGCTGATCAGTCATTTCGTCTCTCTGATGTTTGCAGCGGATTTGGGCCTTGATGGAGGTGTTGTGTTTAAAAAGTTTCATGTATTAGCTGTTGAAATTTCACTCAGGAGCAGTAAACGCTGCCATCATTTGATGGCAAGTCTTTTGCGTCAAATAAAAGTTTGTTACGCATATCAAGCGAGTCTCCTGCGCACGGACGCAGTTCGCCCACAGCCCGAGGGTGGATGGGCTCAGTCAATGTCCATGTATCTCTAACCAGTCCATACATTCGTGAGCAAATATTTTATAGTTCCTAGTTTCAATTCTGATGTCGATGCTAATTATTTATGGCGATAGTGTTACCTACCCAGTAGCTGAAATGAACAATCTACGACCATTGCAAGTATTAGGGCAATAATGTATCGCTTACTACAGACACATTGCCTACCTCAGACAAGCAGTCCACTGTCGCCGGTAGGCACAGAGTGAGGCATTGCCTAACATGTCCTGAAGGTGTGTTGGGTGCAAAAAGCACAATTGTTGCCTCAACTTCAACTAGTGTGTTTGGTTCGAACAAACACAAAGTAGAGCATCGCGTGTGGCTTCAACTTCAAGAATGCAAAGCTGAAATGTCGCTGGTACTGATGCAGCACACGCCTAGGTGTTAGTGAAGTAGACTACTACTGGTTTATCACTTACTTCAGTGCTGGTGGAGTAAAACGTTGACGTTGGAGGACAGACATCACTGTCAGGAAAGTTTAGAAGTCATCAAAATTTTACTCCCGTTGCACAAATATTTTCACGGTTTTTTTAAATACGATTGGTTTTTGAGTATTGTACTTTTTTTTCAAAATTTTCAAGCGTTCCTGTTAAAAATTGGAAAACATCTTGAAAATAATGCGTTAGACCTAACCGTTGTCAACCAGTAGACCTCGTTGGAAGGTGTTGACATTTCCAGAGAGGCCTACACTGCCATTTGCTGTCTATGTACGGCCAATATATCCACGCTCTGTTCTTAGCACAGAAAACTTATGTTAATTAGTCGTGATTGGCTTCGTGAGAATATTTTAAAAATATTTTCGAGTTAAATAATTATCCACGATGACAACTGAAGTTCAGACAAGATTAGTTTCTGAAGTTTATTTCTTGATTGGCCTACGTAATTCATTTTTATTAACACTCCTTATTCCCAATTCTTTAGACGAAGTTGATTTTGAAGTCTACGTCACGAACGCCTCATTGTGAGGAATATAAGCTGGAAGATTCCAGAATTCGACAATTTGAGTTTTTGATTATGTTTTCATAGTGTAAAATACTCATATATCAAATTTTTCACCCTCGAATAGCTTTAGTTCATAACATCTATAATTATTTCATTGTATCAAACCACATAACAACTATCATTCCTACAGGGTACGAACGAAAATAAAATAAAAACCTCAAGCTGTCGCAAGGTAAAGTAGGGACTTAGTACCTACGATCGGCGACGTATATCCGCTAGGCCTTATGTTTCTTTGTGGTAGGCAATGTAAGTCAGCTATATCCGACTCCGTTGCCATAAAAAAATAGCGTACAATACAGCCATTATTGCCCATTTGATTGCCCACCGGCGTGTGAGCTGGTCAAAGATATACAGACAATGACTGAGCACATCCGAGTTGTGTGGAGCACTGCGTCCTTGTGCAGGACCTACTCGGTCAGCTAACAAAAATTTGGTGTCAGCGTAAGCCACTGTGGCTTTGAACAATTTATTCGCAGATTTTACTTTCTCAAAGAAAACAACAATACATATTGTAGTTTTGTTCATCTGCACTTCATAGTCATGTTCGATTAAATATGCACATTCTCTCATGTTCCGAAATGACAAGACGAAAAACTAGTTTGTGATCTCAATTAAGTAAGGATGCGTAATACAGGCAGAAAAAAATAATTTTTTGCGCAAAAATTGTTTGTTTGTAGTTTCAGTTTCTTATATTCGTATTCCTGTGGGGAATTCTTTAAACATGGTCATGATTTTGAAATTGCCTGTTTGAAATGAAAGAGCTTACTCTTTAGTTTTAAAACGAAATAAATTTAAATGGAACACCGCCGAAGAAAATCCAAACACCAGCAGAGCAAAAAGAATTCACGAACTCACAATTCATCCAGTTAAAATTTTATTTTATGGGGATATTATGGAGCGTCTTTGTCATGCGCTGCTGTATTTTCTAACGTTTAATTGTACATAGTATTTACGCTACTCAGAAAGGCTGACAAGAGAGTCTGATCAACCATGATTGTCTTCAATCCCTTTCTAGTTTTCATAAACTCTTCAAAACACTTGAATTCATGTATTGAAGCTTGGAAATTTAAGTAGACCACTCCAGTTAAAATCGGCATTTTTCACTGGACAAGTCCCGCATGAAAGGCATAGTTTCTCACTCAGCCCGAGAATGAAAGTGCGCAGTCATTATTTATTTGTTTCCGATCATGACACTCCTCAGCGGGAGAGCAGTTTGGCTTTAACGTAGTTAAACTGCTCTCCCCTTTCTAAGTTTCTCTAGTTTTTGATGGTAATTGTGTTGGTTTTCGTACAGCTGACACGCATTGCCTACAGTCCAGACGTCTTCCACTGTTGCCAGTAGGCACAGAGTGAGGCATTGCCTGACCTGACCTGAAGGTGTGTTGGGTGCAAACAAACACAAAGTTACGCCTCGCGTGCGGCCTCAACTTGGACAATGAGTTCATAACCTGGGATGGTCGCCCCTCATTGAGGTTCAAGACGATATTCCAGGGGCGCGGGAAAAATCCAGGCAAATAACGCTACGCCGGCCACATATCAGCATTTATGATTGTCAATTGAACAACAATGCTAAAATTTTCCAAATGAGAGTTTGGTCCAGATTACGTCTTACTCAAGTACAAGAAGTAAACTCATGCTTGCTTACTATTCAAAGGCCCAGTCGCAACGCAGTATCCTCTTCGTTGAAACTAAAACTTGGAACTCAATACCTGCGGAGATCTGTGAAAGTAATTCTTACAAGGTATTCAAAAGACATCTTGATTCTCACTTCCTATCAGAATACTAGTCGTTTAAGATCACCTAGTCACATCTTGCCTCCTACATGTCTGGTCCTAATATTGTAACTTGCCAAGTGTAAGATACCCGATTTTCAGTCTGCTCGTTTCATTGAATATATTGTGAAATATAGCCGATTTGAACTATAGTGTAAAATACTGCATCAAATATCGAATTAATTATCTCTTTGATCAGTCTCAGGCGAAACTAGGTTGAGTGGATTAGGTTAAACATTATTGTACATGGTAGGATGCCCCAGAAGTCGCTGAACTTGTTCGGGCCGACAGGTAGCTATACTCTATTTTGCCATTGTACTAGACTTAAAAAACATTCTACCTCTGTATCTCCTGTGGTAAATAAATTGTTTAAATTGTTTAAATTGTTTAAGTTTATTTCTTGACTGGCATACGTAATTCATTTCATCAACTGCCTCCTTTTTTTCAATTTTAGGCCAAGCTATTTTCGCCGTCCAGCTCACGATCTCTCTTGTTTCGGGGTTATAAACTTGAAAATTCCAAAATTCAATCATTTGAGTTTTCAATCATGTATTTTTAAAAAGCAGAAAAACTCTAAGGTAGCATTTTTCGCCCTAGAATAGTTTCGGTTCATAACATCTATCATTTATACAGGATACGAACCAAAAAATTAAAACCACAAGGCTGTAGCAAGGTCAGGCAGTGTTTAAATATCTACTAGCAACAACGCATGGCTTCTGGACACTATGTTTGTCTTTGGTAGGCAATGTGAGTCGGCTATTAGATATCCGACTCCATTGCCAGAAAAAAAATTGCCTTTTCTGTTTATTGCGTTTACAAGAAAAACCATCGAGCCATTATAGCTCCACTGCTTCCCCACCGGCGTGTGAGCTGGTCAGAGGTATACAGACAATGACTGAGCACATCCAGTCTGTGTGTGGGCACTGCGTCCCTGTGCTGGACTTAGTAAGTTAAAAACAATTTAACAATTTAAGTAATTCAAACAGCTTGCGAAATTTGGGCAACTCTAAGAATTTAAACAATTTAAACATTTTAAACAATTTAAACAATTTAAACTTATTAGACAGTATCAAACATTTAAACAATTTAAACAATTTGCTCACCACAGGCGACACAGTAGTAGATTGTTTCTTGCCTTGCACAATGATCACATTTGAGTATAGCTATTTTATGGCTGGAATAAGTTCATTGACTTCTAGGGCATCCTATCATCAACGCTATACTAAGGTGTACAATTATGTTCAACCTAATTCACTGAACCTAGTTACGCACTAGACTGATCAATGTGGAATATTATTTCATTAAAGATTTAATTCTTAGTCTTATAATAGTAGTTTATTTGGGCTATAGATGTTAACAGTATATTCTAGAAGCGACTTGAGAACAGACTAAAGATCAATCTTATTAACCATGGCAAATTATCCTTTGAATATGAGTAATTTAAAAGACCAGATGTAACTTGGCTACCTTACATGATTAATATCCCGATAGAAAAAGGATTCAAGATTTGTTTTGAAAGCTTTGTAAAAACTTCTTTCACGGATCTCAGCAGGGATTGAATTCCAAGTCTTAGTTCAAATGAAGCGGATACTGTGTTGTGACCGAGCCCTTTAATAATAAGAAACTATGAAGGTGCATCTATTTCGGATTAACATGAGCCACTTTGACTTTGCACAACTTATTCCAAATTATTCACACATTTTATTCCCTCTAGGTAAACAACAATACAGGTGATTTAACAGCTCATCATATTTATGCTCAAAGAAACATGCAAACTCTCTCATTTTCAGTGTGTGATGCTAATTACGTAATGCTTCTTAATATGGGTACACAAACCCTATTTTCTAACCAAAAATTGTTGGTTTGTAACTTCTGTTTTCTTTTTTATTAATCCCGTGGGTAATCCTTCAATAATCTCCTAATTATGCGTTTGGAGCTGAAGTTTCGTACCGATCAATCGTTTTGCCTGTTTTGTTTGAAGCGGATTTGGTTCTAGATGGAGGTTTGGCGGCTAGAAAATTTTCAACTTCTCATAGTGACAGTTGAAATTTTACTAAGCAGCGGTCGATGGAGCCTTTGATGGACACCGAAATGTGGATTAGCTGTCGCAAGATGGTTTGTTGCCTTGAGGAGTCGCATTAGCGGTTTATTGCTGTCGCACTTTTTTATTTATAATAGCACCTTTTTTATCAGTAGAAGTTCCGCAATTTCTACTACCTCGATGCCTCGGTTTTTAACCATGTGTGCCATACTTATTCATCAACATTTTGAGGTTATGTTTTATTGCTCGAAGAGTTCGGATTTTTGCAAATATATAAATTGATCAAGTGGCTGATGGTCAACAAAAAGGGTTGACGGAAAAAAATCGCTTGTTTAAAACGGAAATGCTTATTATTAAGAACGGAAATGCTTATTAAGTTTTTAAAACGAAATGAATTGGAATGGAAAAATTGGAAAAAAATCCAAACGCGAAGGAGCGAAAAGAATTTACGTACTCACAATCCATCGAAAGAAAGAAAATTTTGTTTTATGGGGATATAATGGAGCTTCCGTCATTCGCTGCTGTATTTTCCACCGTTTTTTTAATTAAACATTGTATTTACACTGCTCAGATAGGCTGACAAGAGAGTCTATTCAACCATGATTGCCAACAATCCATTACCATGTTTTCATAAGCACTGAAAAAAATTAATTTTACGTATCAACGCATGTAAATTTAAAAATAATAGTCCAATTAATATCAGTTTTTTTGACTGAACAAGTCCCGCATAAATGGCATAGTTTCTCACACAGCTCGAGAATGAAAGTGCGCAGTCATCATTTATTTGTTTCCGATCATATCACTATTAAGTAGGAGAGCAGTTTGACTTGAACGTAGTTAAACTGCTCTCTCCCAGCTTTTGTTTGGTTCTAATTTTTGATGGCAATTGTGTTGGTTTTCAAAGAGCTGACACACATTGCCTACAGAAAACACGAAGTCCACTAACGCCAGTAGGCACAGAGCGAGGCATTGCCTGACCTGTCCTGAAGGTGTGTTGGGTGCAAATAAACACGAAGTTACGCCTCACGTCACTGTTTAGAGTGTATGAGAGCATGCAAATGGATTCTAAGCAATCACGGGTAATAAAACTCTCATATCAGCATTTATGAGCAGCGTAAATACAGTGTACAATGAATATTAAACGTTAGAAAATACCGCAGCGAATGTTACAGAAGCTCCATTATGACCCATAAAACAAAATTTTTATTGAACGATTTGTGAGTTCGTAAATTCTTTGTGCTTCGTTTGTTTGTGGATTTTCTTTGGCAGTGTTCCATCCAAATTCATTTGGTTTTAAAAACTTAGGAGTAAGCTCTTTCATTTAAAACGGGCAAATTCAAGATTAGGAGTAGGTTTAAGGAATTCGCCACAGGAATACGATTACAGAAAACAGAAACAACAAATCAACAATTTTTGCGTAAAAAAATGGGTTTTTCTGTCCATACTACGCAGCAATGGTTTATTGGGCTAACAAACGAGTTTTTCGTCTTGTCATTTCGGAACATGAGAGAATATGCGTATGTCTTTGAACATGACTATGAAGTGCAGATGAACAAAACTACAATATGTATCATTGTTTTCCTTGAAAAACTAAATTATGCGAATGAATTGTTCAAAGCCAGAGTGGCTTACGCTGACACCCAGGTCTTGTTAGCTGACCGAGTAAGTCCTGCACACGGACGCAGTGCTCCACACAGAACGCATGTGCTCAGTCATTGTATGTATATCTCTGACCAGCTCACACTCAAGTGGGCAAGCAGTTGGGCCATAAAATGGCTTTGTTGTTTGTCCTGCAAACGCAGTAAATGTAGAGATAATTTTTTGATGGCAATGGAGTCGGATATCTAATAGCCGACTCACATTGCCCGCCAAAAACAAACATAGGGTCCAGAAGCCATACGTCGTTGCTAGTAGACACTAAAACACTGCCTGACCTTGTTGCAGCATAGTGGTTTTCATTTTTTTATATCGACCCCTGTACGAATAATAGATGTTATGAACCAAAACTATTCTAGGGTGAAAAATGGTACCCTAAAAATTTCTCTACTACTTAAAAATTCACGATTGAAAACTGAAACGATTTATTTCTGGAATTTTTCAAGCTTATATCCCCAAAATTAGAGGGTTCGTGAGCTAAACCGCAAAAACAACTTCGCCTAAAGATGAAGAAAAAGAGAGAGTTGAAAAAATTATTATCGTACGCCATTAGAGAAAAAATTTCAAAAACCAATCTGGACAAAACTCTCATTACGAAATTTCATCATGGTTATTCAATAGACAATCATAAATGTTGAAATATGGTCGACGTTGACTTATTTACCTAGATTTTTTCCACACCCCCTTGAATATCGTCTTGAACGCTAATGAGGAGCGAGCATCCCAGGTTATGAACACATTTTCTAAGTTGAGGTCGCACGCGAGGCGTAACTTTGTGTTTGTTTGCACCCAACACACCTTCAGGACAGGTCAGGCAGTGCCTCACTCGGTGCCTACCGGAGACAGTGGACTGTACGTCTGCGGTAGGCAATGTGTGTCAGCTGTATGATAACCAACACCATCGCGATCAAAAATTTGTTCAAATGGCTCTTTAGTTTCGAAGGTAAGTGGGAGAACAATTTAACCTGGTAAAAGTTCAGCTGTTCTCCGACGAAATAGTCGACTGATCGGAAACAAACAAATGTTGACTGGGCACTTCCTCTCCCGGGCTGTGTCAGAAATTGTGGCTTTAATGCCGGACTTGCACAGTTAAAAATACGGGCGTCGCATTGACTATCCCGACCGATTCTGTGTGTTTTAACACATAATACTTTTTTAAGAGTGTAGATAAATGTAAAAGAATAAATAGTAATCCTGGTTGATTAGACCCCCATACCAGCCTATCACGGTTTTATTCAATGGATTGTATAAAATTAAACGTTGAAAAATGTTACAGGGAATGTTACTGGTCTCACCGCAGAGCGTAAATTTTTACGGTATAGATAGTGTATTACTAAATCTCATTTATTTCGTTCGTTCACTGATTTCTTGATTCATTTACTCTGAATAATAATAATATTTAATTTCAATAGAATATTTCAGGTAAAAAGAAAGTACCATACGAAATAAAATTCCCCATTCTCATCAAAAATTAAAACTCAGTAAATTATTATCAGCACACGTAATTCACTTCTTGAACTTACTCCTTATTCCTCATTTTTTAGGCGTTGATTTTGCCGTCTAACTCTCAAACCCTTTCATTTTTGGGGAATGTAAACGAGAAGATTCCAGAATTCAGCCGTTTGGGTTTTCAATTGGGTGTTTTTTAAAATGCGTAAGAAACTTTATGGTCCCATTTTTACCTTCGAATAGTTTTGGTTCGTAATATCTATCGTTCATACTGGGTATGAACGAAAATAAGGAAACCAAACTGCCACAGGTATGGCTGTAGCTTGGTATCTACGAATGGCAACGTAGGTCTGCTGGGCTCTATGTTTGTTTTTTGGGGGCAATGTGAGTCAGTCATTTGATATTCGATGCCATTCTCATTTAAAGTTACCTTTTGGCTTGACCTAGCTGCAGGACAAACAATGCAGCTATTATTTGGCTCAACTGCTTGCCCACCGGCGTGTGAGTTGGTCAGAGACACAGACAACGACTGAGCACATACGGGCTGAGTGGGGCACTTCGTCCGTGCGCAGGACTCAATCAGTCGGCTAAGTAGACCTGGATTAACGTGAATCGCTCTGGATTAACACAATTTATTCACAAATATTCACATATGTTGTACTCGAAAATATAACATTTTAAATGTTAGTATTACATAACTGCACTTCACACTCGTGCTCAAGGGAACATGCATATCCTTTCATGTTCAAAACTCGTTTGTGATGCCAAGTCTGCAATGCTTAATGATATGGGCGTACAAACTTTATTTTCTTCTCATAAATTGTTGATTTGTAGCCTCTGTTTTTTCTCTTTGTTTTCCTGCGGAAATTCCGCCAGTTAGATCCCAATTTTACATTTGGAACGAAAGCTTTGCGCCGATCAGTCATTTTACCTGTCTGTTGTTTGCGGCGGATGTGGACCCTGATGGAGGTGTGGCGGTTAAAAAATTTCAAATTTTAGATATTGGCTGCTGATACTTCCCTAAGGTGCGGTAGATGCAGCCATTGATGGACACCGATTTATGGATTAGCTGTAGCAAGGTGGCTTGTTTCCTTGAGGAGTCACATCAGGAGCCACAAAGTCCCGCAATTTCTATTGCCTCGTTGCCCCTGTTTTTATCTTAGAGTGTCTGAGTCTGCATATTTCTCCATTTGAATTTTGGGTTATAGTTTATTCCTCATAGGCGTTGGGGTCTTCGCAAATACGTATATTAGGAAATAACCAATATAATAGCGTGATGGAAAAAAGATCTGTTTAAAGAGCGCCAAAGGAAATCAGAATGCTAACAAATCAAACAAATTCAGGAAAGTTACTTTTCTTTAGGCGAATGATCATTAGGAATTTAAAAACGAAGAATGCACCACGTATTGAAATCATGTTTAATTAAGATTTCACACGAACTCTAAATTTAACACTAAGTCAGTTCTATAAAACGCTTCGGAGACCAGCTCCATCTTCAGTTAACAGTCTGCAAAGATAAAATAATAAACAAAATCAGTCTTTCTATACAAAATACATGGGCATATAAAATCTACAAGTAAATTTGCAATGGGTAAGAACTATTTGCGCTATTGAGTTCTGGCTTTTCTTTAGAGATAAAAAGAGATTCTAAAATACGTAAATCTAAATTATTTGATGCTGTGCGTACTTAAAATTTGCTGTGCGTTTTTCGATTTTACGCACAGCATCAAGTAATTTAGTTTTACGTATTTTAGAATCTCTTTTTATCTCTAAAGAAAAGCCAGAACTCAATAGCGCAAATAGTTCTTACCCATTGCAAATTTACTTGTAGATTTTATATGCCCATGTATTTGGTATAGAAAGACTGATTTTGTTTTTTATTTTATCTTTGCAGACTGTTAACTGAAGATGGAGCTGGTCTCCGAAACGTTTTATAGAACTGACTTAGTGTTAAATTTATAGTTCGTGTGAAATCTGAATTAAACACGATTTCAATACGTGGTGCATTCTTCGTTTTTAAATTCCTAATCAAACAAATTTTATTAGCTCCCATTTATCCGACAAAAATTTTGTTTCAGGTTTATATTGTGAAGAATCTTTGTCGTTCGCTGCTGTACTTTCTAATGGTTAATATTTATTAAACATTGTATCTATGCTGCTGAGAAAGGCTGACACCAGAGTCTAGTTACCCATGATTACTCCATATCCATTTGCATGCTTCCATAAACTCTTTAAAGCGTATGGATTTTATCTATGAAAGCATGCAAACTCAAAAAGACTAGTCCAATTCAAGCCCGTATTTTAGATTGGGCAAGTCTCGCATCGAAAGCACAGTTTCTCCCAGAGCCTGAAAGTAGAAGTGCGCAGTCATCATTATGTATTTCCGATTGTCACAGTGATTACTGAGAGAGCAGTTTGCTTTAACGTGGTTAAATGGCTCTCTCTCTCGATCTCGTATTTCATCTAATATTTCGTGGCAATTGTGTTGGATTTCTTCCAGCTGACACACATACAAAAAATGCTGACATAGCTAATTACTGACCCAGCACATACTTCCGAAGTTCATAAAGCATTTAAGTTTGCGGGTTATTTCTCTCTTCTAATGCAATACTGGTAGACTGATTATATGTTATATATCCCTTTCAAGAAATTGAAAAAGTGCCTGTTGAGCTAAGAATCCATTATATATGCGTAAAATACCTTGAATAAAATCTTTCGCGAACTTGGTTAAATTTTTTGTCAAATTCTCGAGTTTATTGACTTCTTAACAGAAGCATCTGCATCAAAATCACCATAGCGTGCGTTGCTTCAGTACATCATAATATCAGGTTCAAAAGTTTCAGCTGCACACGGTCTTCCCAACCTTTTCTCGCCTCACACCCTTGGTAAACTTCACTCGAACCTCGCAACTCCTGAAATAAAACTTCAAACGTATTGCTAATATCTTATTATTTACTTAGAGTTTCCTCGCACCCCGTGGAATATCGTCCCTCACTCCCAGGGGTTCTCGCAGTTTGGAAACACCCTTTCTAAGTTGAGGCCACACGCAAGGCGTAACTTTGTGTTTGTTTGCACTCAACACACCTTCAGGACAGGTCAGGCAATGCCTCACTCTGTGCCTACTGGCGACAGTGGACTGTACGTCTGCGGTTGGCAATGTGTGTCAGCTATACAAAAACCAACGCAATAGCCATAAAAAATTTGACTCCATTGTAGGGAATTTTTCAGGAGAACAACCTTACTTTGATGAAGTTAAACTGTTCTATCAAGAAATAGTGGTCTGAACGACAATGGACTTTTATACGGTCTTCGAAACGTACGGACAATATGTTTTGAAGCACGAAAATGAAGAAGAGTTAGTATCTACTAGGGAGAGTGGACTAAACGTCTGCGGTGCGCAATGTGAGTGTCAACGGTACAAAAATCAACACCATAGCCATGAGAAATTAGGGCTAGATTTAATATTGGGGAAGAACAACTTAACCACGCTAAAGTTGGACCGCTTACCGATGAACTCGATTGACTGGAAATAAACAAACGATGACTTAGCACTTTTGCCCCCCCAGAAACTATGCCTATATGTTTCGTAAAGCGTATAAAAATGTAACAGAACTGAGAGTAATTTTGGTTAGGTAGACAATCCCATCAGCCACTTCTATACAATCGCATTATCTTGCATATATACACATGTGAAGAAAACACAATGTATTTTATGAAATTAACCCTGGGAAATGTAGCAGCGTGCATGAATGATACTAGTGTCACTATACAACTCACATTTCTATTGTATGACTTAATAAAAACTTTGGGAACGTTTAATACCGAACACGTTAACAGACATAACCAAACAGCAGTTATTAAACTGAAAATAGGCCCTCGAAGGTGAGACACTAGGGACATAATTCGCGAAACAAGCAAATTTCACGAAGCACAAAATTTTACAACATTTTAGGAGTTGAGTGTGAACAGAGCGTGTTCACACATCTAAGATTACCTTCTGCTACGTTATGTTTTTACTCAAATAATTGAAAATACACGGAATTTGTGGCGTGAATCATGTAAGTGGTTTTTAAAAACCCGCGTTTACCCTCGCGACGGTGTAAGTCTACTGCACACGGACGCAGTTCCAACACAGCCGGAGGGCGGATGTGCTCAGTCATTGTCTGTGTATCTCTGACTAGGCCACACACTCGAGGGTAATCGGATTGTTAGGTAGTATGGTTAGGCTTATCCTCGTTGGGACGCCAAAGGTTAACTATTTTAGTCGTTGCTATTTTCCTCAGGGGATGATAATTTTCGATTATTTTTCAAGATTTATTAGCAGCAACAAGGTTGGCTGCAGAGCATTCAATATCAAATAATAAGGTTCCAAATTTCCAGGGAGCTGACGGTTCTTTCCGTCGTTCTCCTGAATTTCAGACAAGCCTGATACAAGAGGGTTTTTCGCGTATCTAGGTTACTCGAATTAAATTCCGAGGGACATTATTTACAGAGCCAGTAGCGTAATACTAGAATATCCGTCTGGCATACCGGCGCTGGGCCTAACAGGATGATTAAATCTTCGTTGGGTTTTCTGACACGGTTTTCTTACAATACTGGCATTCGAAATTTTTTAGGGCAGTGGTGTCAGTCTTCATCAGGCTGCTACACATAGCCCACAATTGCTTAACAATGTCACAAACGCAGCTCTAATTCGAAAGAATGATGTTTAATACGAAATCATCATTAGATTATTGCTCTAATAAAAATGGTAACATCTAATTACCGTTTAATTTTTTAACGGTATGGTTTCTCGTAAAGGTTCTGCATAGATTAATTTGGCTGGGGAAGTACCGCCTGTATCAAGTCGTTTCTGACATGAACTTCATTCACAGGAATTTTTGTGACTTTTCAAAGACACGTAGATATTACACTTTAAGTATGCACGCGTTATGAATGAGCTCTTTTACCGACATGAAGTACTGCCCGAACTGAAAAAGAAGTAAAAAATCATATAAATTAAACCCACTGATATGTAATCGAAGATCGCTAGTATATATAACTGAAACTTGAGTTATACAATAAAAGTCTGGTAAATGGAATGTAAATACTTTTTTGCTGTAAAAGAAGCAAAACATAAATGACTTACTGTTTGGAGAAAAATACATTTCTCGAGGACTGATGTCAAGTGGAGACCACGCCCTGTCGATTTACCGGAGTTACGAAATATCTTATTCTCACTAAAAAACACAAACGCAGTTGGACATGATGGTATCAGTCTTCAATACATCAAAGACAGTTTCCCTGTTACCGCACCATCGATTCGTCTGATAATTAATACATCAATAGTAACCAACAAGTTTCCAAAACAATGGGAACACTCCATTATTAGAACGTTGCATGAAAGTGGTGACCTAAATATAGCATCAAACTACAGGCTCATCAGTCTTTTGCCTGTCATATCCAAACTATTGGAGAAAGTGGTGACAAATAAACTCTCATTTCACCTGGACGAGTCAAATCTACTCCACCATAATCAATACGCCTATAAAAAAAATACTAGCACGCAAGACGCCCTGCCCAATATCTCTGAAAAAATATACAGTGACATCGATCAAAAGAATGTAACACTCTTGCTGCTACTCGATCTCTCTAAGGCGTTCAATAGCGTCGAACATAATAGACTTCTACGTAAAATACTGAACTTGGGAATAGACACGCAATGGTTTGAAAGTTACTTGTCAAATCGATCTCATGCAGTCCGCATAGAAAACAAATTGTCCCCATTCATTCAAAACAATTTTGGCGTTCCCCAAGGATCCATTCTTGGTCCGCTATTGTTTTCTATTTTCATTAATGATTTCCCTCCAATGCCTTCTAACACACGGATCTCAATGTATGCAGATGATATTTAAATTGCAATAACAAGTTCTGTATCGGAAATACCACAGACGCAAATTATAGCCGAATCTTTACTGACTAGCCTGAAATCATGGTACGACTGAAATGGTCTCAAACTAAATGCTAATAAAACACAATGAATTATTTTTGGATCTAAAGATGCAATTAAAAAAACTTCAGATCTGACTCTTGCAGTTGGAAATGATAAAATTAATGCATCAGAAAAAGTTAAAAATCTAGGTATCTGGTTCGATAGAAATATGTCCTTCAAATCTCATGTTGAGAATACTTGCAACAAAATTTATGGAACTTTGATGTTTTTTCATCGCATAAAGAGTATGCTAGACGAAAAGTCCAGATTATTAGCCATTCAATCGCTGGTGTTATCGCGCATTGACTACTGCAACCTAGTATGGGAAGACCTACCTCAATACCTACAAAGGGACTTACAAAAGTGCATGAACTTTGCGGCTAAGGTGGTATGCAACGGTTATTTCAAAAAAAGTGATCACGGAACCCCTCTCCTCAATAAACTCGGCTGGATTCCTATCCAAGAAAGGCTCCTCATGCAGAAGGCCCAATACGTGTTCTCCTCGTTATATCTTCCTCAGAGCAATGCTGAGATAGTGCGTTTCCCTCCACCCACTGTAACCAATCAAAAACCGAACAGAAACAATAATGTCTTGTCAACTATCGTTCATCTCACTTAGGGCAGAAAGCTCTGTCCATATCAGGCGCCTTACTGTGGAACAAACTTCCACTGAGTATTAAAATCCCTCAAAGCCAGAGAGAATTTAAAGCCAAAATAACTCGTCATCTTATGTCTCAAAAATAATTCTTAGTTACAGAACATACTGAATAAGTATTGATGAATCTCATTTGCCTGGTATCTCCATTGCTGAACAATCTCCCCTGATCATTGTCATGAAATTCAAGACATCACACAACAGTTTTGAAGTATGCGCAGGTATTATGATTTGATTGCCTATACGCTGCCATTTGCAAACATGCTCACTTGTATATGTGTGTATGTACACCTGTGTGCACTAGAGTAGATAAACCAGTCGAAGGTTGCATTCTATGTTATCCCTCTCCATTTCTTTGCAAGCATTAAACTAGACCGTCATGGTACCTATATGTGTGTGTTTATCAATTGCAGACATTCTGCGCCATATTACAAAGATAATGTGATTTTTTTCTAATAAGAAATTGTAAAGCATCCATGTAAAAATAAAATAATAAATTCGTTGTGTGATCATCCATTTATACTGCAGTAATATGCTTATAATGCTTATAGTTATATGCTTATAATAATGTGATACCCATGTACATCTGTATGTTTATCAATTGCCGACAATTTGCGCCATATTTCGAAGATAATGTGATTTTTTTTTCAAATATGAAACCCTTATAGGACATCAATGTTTTCTTTCCTATTCACGTCCCACAATCGTTTTCATGTTTCTGACTTAAGGCGAGGCTACACTATGCGATTTTTACTGCGCAATCCTCAGGCATTTTTTAACCCCTGCATGCTAGAGCGGCTACACTACGCTACGCGGAGCAGCGGCATCACGCCGCATCAGTTGCACAGCGCAGCCCGGAGAGGAAAGATGTCGATGAACGTGCGCTCCGGTCAGTCGCTATCGCATGTGCGATAGGGAAGAAAAAACAGGAAAGACAATGACTCACGCTACCTGTCTATTTCTTTCATGTATAAGTAATTTACAGTCAATCAAAGACATAACTACCCAACTATGTTTCATACTAATTTCGGGTTACGCTATTTAATTAACAAGAAACAGGTTGATTTACTCGAGATGAATGCTATACATTTAAAAAATATATACACGGTATTCATTTTTTATAATAGTTTTATTCACTCAAGTACAAATGCTATGAGAGGAATTATTTAACTTGTACATTTACTATGTACAAATAAATAATGAAAATGACTTACCTGAGCGACTACTTGACTATGCAAATTTGATGTTGACTGCCGGCTCTCTACCCCATCATCAAGAAATGACAACATATCATAGCAAGATTGGGTCAGTCGCTGTGCCTCGTCTGTAACTGCTTCCATTTTTTTAATGCTGAAAATTTTATTCGGCCTAAAAATACTCTGTCTTCAATGTGTGAATTTTATTTTTACTAATTCAAAATGATAGAGTTACACCATAACGAATGAACGTTTCCTCTGTTCAGCAAGCATAAAACTTAGCTCGAAATGTCAGTTGAGCCTGAAAAAGCCTGAAAACATTGTCAATTGAGCCTGAAAATATTTCTATCCATGGTGGCCTCTTTTACCGGAATTATATTCTAATATGACGTCTATTATCTCTTCCGAGCTTTCCAAGGCAATCACAGTTTCGAAAACGATAACGCAAGTTCCAAAATCTTCGGCTCTATACTAAGTGGTAGCCAGGTTACTGGTCAAATATCAACTGTCAATGCCTTTTCAGGGTCTAGAGATATTAATATAGTTTTGCAAGCAAATTCTTATAAATTTATTTCTTTATATGTTGAATTATTGACGTTTCAGAGGCATTCCTTTACTTTGAATTGGTTTCAGAGCTGGAGCGCCAGCTCGCGTGGCCAATCACTCATTGTAGAAAGCGCAAGCAATAAACAGAAGTATAATGGAACACTCATGATAAAGTGCAACTGCAAAATGGGAGAGCTGTCAGGCGATGACCGTGAATTGATGTGTAGTTCACTCCTAACTACGCGCCACAGATGCTTGCTTCTCAAGAAGACGCGTCAAAAACCGCACGCCGTCGAAGTTCATGCAGCACTCGTGCATCCGACATGCATGCGTCAAATTTGGGCGAGTCGCGCGTGAGTTGCACGAAGAAACGCATAGTGTAGCCGCACCTTTAGGTAGACTGTTTTGTGCCACTAATTTCAGTACGGAAATTTTATAAAATTCATGCCATTATAAAAGATATTTTTTCCGTTTCCCCCGATTGGAATGTTGGTTTATACTCATTAAATTACGCTGATATTTGCGCTTATGCTTACTTGTGTATATGTGTACGGTGTATATGTGTACGTGTGCACGTTATGCGTATGACACTTTATAGAATGCATATGTATTGTAATTGACTCGATGAATAGAAATGCATTTGTGTATGCTAACGAGTTTGGTGTAAGTATGTGCGTGGGTATGTGTGTGCATGTGTATGTGTATATATTTACATGTATATGTGCACATATGTGTGTACTAGACTGACAACTAGCATTTTAATAGAGATAATGTTTTTTTTCTGTTCGCTCTCAACTTGTAACATCACCTAACTCGTCATCTCTTTATTATTGTAAAGCATTAATATTTAAACTATACATTTGTTGTGCGATCATGCAGTTATATTTAAATAAAATGCTTATTAACCAGCGATCGTTATGTTAAAATTGTTGAATTAGAAATACAAAACTTATAATCTTCTTGGTCCTCATGCTTATGTGTACATATGTATATATACATATATATATGTGTTTGTGTGTGTTTATGTATGATATATATATATGTATGTGTACGTATATATATATGTATATGGATATGAATTTATATATTTTTTCATACTTCCTTAAAATGACACTTTTGAACATTGGCCGAAACAAGCGATTCATATATTATTTCCTGGCATCAATAATTCATAATTCATAATGCATCAATAATTCAATTCATATAAACTGTCAAAAGTGTTTTCACCCCACAATGAAAATGCATCGTCCAAGAAATTGTGTTATCTCTTATAATTATCATTACATGTATTATCATATGTAGATTAAGCAAGATTAGGATTACATTGCCCTCAATCATTTCTTTTCGACTAGTGACATGCGTATTACAAGACTCATGTGTGTGTATCATCTAAGTGTATTAACTTTAAGACATTTAAAAACCAATGATTGTAATACTGTACAATCTCTATTGGAAATAAAGATTTTTTTTCTTTATTTTCTTTCTTTATACAGTAGGTCCCCGCCCACTTTTACGTGCTTAGTTTGTGTTGGGAATGCTGGACAGTATTTATCAACAATATATTGTGGTAAATTCGCAATATTTATAGCCATTTCATATTCATATTTGCAAGGTCTCGCAGGCATATAAAATGTAAATTGGCATCGCTTTGTTCATCAGAATACCAAGTATGTATAAGCTCCATACGTTCCACACAATCTGATAAATCCTGAAACAATCGAACTCAATATGGAAAAGCTAACTTTTCTCGCCTATGTTTCTGTATTCTTTAGCTTTCGTGGGCAATTTGTGTCAACCGAGTAAAGACCGACACAAAGTTGTCCAAAAATTCGGGTTTTAGTCCTATTGAAGCGTGCAATTTATCCCGACAAAGACAAATATACCCGCCCACGAGTGTGTGAGCTGGTTAGAGATACACAAACAATGACTGTGCACATCCGTTCTTCGGCTGTGTGGGAACTGCGTCCGTGTGCAGGACTTGCGCAGACGCAGATTATGAAGTAACTTGTTTTTAAAAAGTCTTACTTCATTGCATCCAAACCTAAATTTGACCTCTACGCTTCTGTTAAATATGCTTGGGTAGTGAAAAATCTCTCTACATATCATGAAGAAATAAAACTTATGAGGGTGCTGATGATTTTGAAATGTTTGCAATTATGCGATTGAATATGTGTTCGTGAATCCTGAGGGGAATCATTTTTACCCACTAGAGGAGCTAATATGCATTGAAAAATGGTTTCTGAGTAACTTCTATACCTTTGCTACCTAAACTTTAGACATTCACTCTAAGCCGCTGTTTCTCATTTGAATAAAATATTCGAAGTAACTTCAGGTTCAACAGTTCACACGAAATTGTGATGCTAAGCGAGGGAGTGCAATCAATAAAAGCTTGAAGAAATGTTTCAACTGATTAAAAGTGAATACGACACGCACATTTTTTGGTAATATAATCATCAAAAATCTAACACTTTTTTGTTTCAACGTCAGGGTACAAAAAATTTCCATTAAAAGACCTTTTACACTCCACTCAACCAAACTAGAAACATGTTCATTATTTCCAGCATTGACGACGGACGAATCATTTGCTAGAGGAATATCAAAATTTTAAATCCTCTGTCCACGGTCACATTTCTCTGTTCTTACAAAACTTACTTTACAGCGTGTGCATGTTAGCCGCTGTCTCAACTCTAGCTGTCATGGAAATTAGGCAATATATTAAATAAATATTTTCTAACGCCTAATAACGAACTCAATTTCGAGGCAAATAAGTTTGCTAGTAATCATGGACTTGTACATAGCCCTCTATCAATTCTTTTCGACTAGTGACATGAGTATTACAATACTCATGTGTGTGTATCATCTAAGTATATTAACTTTAAGATATTTTAAAAACCAATGATGGTACTTCGTACCATCTCTATTGGAAATAAAGTGTTTTTCTTTTTCTTTTTTTCTTTGTTCAGACACAAATGCTGGAATGGATGTCAAATTTATATAAGCGAATGTTGCTTCACATATTACTAAACCAAACCAATCTGTTTTAACGTAAATTGGCTTGAGTGCAAGAAAAAAAGACAGTCTCCGTTAGTCGTTCAGCC
Organism: Morinoia aosen; assembly: GCA_030386875.1. Classification (NCBI taxonomy): domain Eukaryota; kingdom Metazoa; phylum Arthropoda; class Malacostraca; order Amphipoda; family Talitridae; genus Morinoia; species Morinoia aosen. The sequence continues at coordinate 22,041,625 of CM059570.1, forward strand.
TTCAGAAAACGCAAATGGTTTTGGAGAATAAAAAATGAGTTTTACTGAGTGCGCAATGTTAGCCACGGTCTCAACTCTGTCATTGAAGTTAAGCAATATAATGAAAAATTTTAGATATGACTTTGAGGTAAACTGATTTCGTCACTAATTTAGGACTTGCCCAACAGATTTGGGTTGTCAAATTTGTTTTACCTAATCTGAATTCATTTACTTTTTATCTAGATAAATCCGTTTCAATAGAAACTGGCGGTAATAGAAGATAATTTCTGTTAATTATATCACTTTTTCAATATGCAAAGAGTCTCGAAATCCAGGTTGGTTTCATATAATATCGCAAAAAATTACGCCATATTTATAATTTACGGAGACTTACCAGATCGACTCTGACTAAAGAGGTAAATAAAACGAATTCCGAGACTGATTAACAATTTGACTGCGACGTGAGCCACCGTCAATTCCTGGCGGTGGTACACGAAGGAGATTTTCATGATGCTGCTGATCGACCACGTAAAAAACTCAATTTTCATGAATACTAAATGAAAACCAAATGAAAGTATGATTTAGAGTATGTTTGCTACTCTCGACATAATTTACGACAATTGACTTTAAATTTGAGTTGAATATTAAATTTCAGTTTTACCTGCCGCAGTCAAAGTGTTAATTAAGGTGGAATATTCTGTTTTTTCCCAAAAACCGAGACCACCTGGGAGTGAACAGCGCTCTATGTTTCGACACTTAAATTCTATGCAAAATTTGGGGCGATTTAAACTTTACGCGGGATTTGCCTCAGAAAGTGGGTGATTTAGCCGGGGTAATTAGCCCCCAATCATGGCAAACTATACGAGGTTGGAACAGGTAATGAGAGGCAGAAAATTCTGCAATTTTTATTTTCATTTAAGTTGAAAGGAAAAAATTAATGTTTCTCTAGCCCTTGCTTGGAATAAGTAGACGGGAACTACCGTACTTTAGATTTTAATGACAGCGAATGAGCCAATCTGTGAGGCCGACGACAATACTACAAATGTTTTTCCAATTAGTCCTCCAGTTGGTACTCTCATTGGACCATCAATTGGTCCACTAGTTGTTCCACCAGTTGTTCAAAAAGTTGGTCCATCAGTTGTTCAGCGATTTATCCTCCAGTTGGTCCACCAGTTCATCAACTCGTTATTCAGCCTAAAAATCCACCGAGAGGTTTTTTTCCTTGATCCACGGGTACGTTTTCATCAAGTGATCCTTGAGGTGGGTCATCAGTTGGTTCATCAGTTGGTCCAACAGTTGGTCCATCAGTTGTTTCACCAGCTGGTCCATCAGTTGGGCCATCAGTTGGTCCATCTGTAGGTGGGGCGGTGCCAGTGGTCGCACCCAACAATGCCGTCTTTACGCAACACTGGCAAGATCCGGGATAAATAATTGACTCAAGAGGTGTTTCTAACGAGAAACACCAATGACGCCACGTGCCGATCTGAAAGAATAAAGAAGAGTGCGTATAATACTTTTAATTCCATTTTAGGCGAATGTGTATTTTGTATAGTTGCCTATGCATTTCTAGAAATTCATATTCCTGCAGCTCACATGCCAATTAATGTTCAATATGACTTGTTTTCAGTCGTTGTAGACATGTTTTAGAACATGTTAGAGTTGAGACGCATTAAAGCCATTGAGTCAAATTGATTGCAGATGTCGCGATACGTGAAAAGGGTTACTAATCACGCCCGCAGGGGGAGTCTCAACCCCCAAACATGTTATAGTATTATCCTTTATGCTTGCGCACACCTGCATACCAGACTTGGAGAATAAAAGAGTTAGCAAGATTAACACGAATTTATTGGGAAACACGTGGATAAACACACAAGGCATGGGGACGAAATGATTTGAAATGGCCCAACGGCGTCAATGAAAAGTACGTAAGTTTCTACCGCCGCAAATATTTAAACACGACATGACACAAAGGTGATGCTTACCGAGCATTCAAGTTACAAATACTCCCTCGTTGACAACGATTCACGCATCCACAGTAACACAAATCATAATATTTGCGAGAATAACACATCACGATTTAACCTGGAATTGTGACACGGTGTCGAATCATACAACGGGAAGTCGATCCTCGACTAAATAGACACAGGAAATTGATAGCCAAAAATTAGATGATTCCTCGCGATACTTTGAAAAGCACTTTTCTGTGTGCTGATCTACATCTGAATTTGAACTTCAATCACCACCTAAAAGAGCTCTCACAACTATAAAACACTCGCCCTTTTGATAATAAATGATTCACTGATGGGTATCCACTGCCGATGCTATTGCTTACTGCTGATGTTCCGCGTGGCAGCTTAGGCTTGCTGCTGGCGTAGGCTGATCTCTTGCTACCTCGCTGCAGTGGTGCCCTCCCCCCGCTTCTTTCTACGGGTAGCTGATCCCTTGAAGCGGTTGTGAGCTGATTCATTGCAGTTTCATGCGTTGAACTTTGCAGTGTTGGTGAGCGATCTTAACTGTTTGCCATTTGCAATGTTGACGACTGCCGCTGAAGTTGATTGTGAGTTCGACCCCGATGCACAGATGTTGATTGCTCTTGGTTGAATCTCCGACGCGTTTATTCATGACGATCCCCGATGCGAGGCTGGTTTACTTCGATTAGGCTTCCTTTGTAAGACGGTGCTCCAATGACTTCCGACGTCCAACGTTGTTTTATGTGCCTCGAATTATTAACTTTCAAGTTGCAGTTGGGTATAAGGCCAGCCGACGAGGCTGGCCTATTGTGTAGAACACCCTCAGACGTCTTGCGCAGTCTCTCACGTGTGTTCAAAAATTCCTCCCGAGGCTTCATCTCGCATCCTTATATGTGTTTCGCTTCCCTCTTTCGAGATCGTTCTCCTCGTTTCCATTCTACAGAGGCAGCATCTGCAACCTCATTGGCGGAATCCTTGCTTATTCTGACGTCTGGGACTCTCATTGGTGCGTGTTGAGACACACCTTCTTGCGTCATAGCTTTGGCGAGCGGCGATTGGCTCCGGTTGTGCGGGCCTGTGTTCAGACGTCACGTCCGCCTCCTTGCCCTACAAAGCCTCGGCTTGGGTGCGCTTGTATCGTGCGTGTGTTCGTGTGTGCGTCGTTCTCTATGCCTGCGCTCACCGCACTTGAGGCCGCGAAATCTGACACGCCTACCTCTCCCCCAAACAATCGCCGCTTGTTTTTCCGACCGAACAGTGACGAATTGTCCTTACACACACGGATAAACTTTGGTCGACATTCTCATGCTCGAGAATAACAGTGATAACGGTTTTTTAGACATTTCCTAAAGCGAAGTATAATAACAGTGATAACGGTTTTTTAGACATTTCCTAAAGCGAAGTATTTTCCAAAAATTGCACGAGTGAAGTATTTCCCCACAATACCCGCATCGCCCCAGAAAAATTTGTGCCAACTTGCAAAGTTGGTGCAAATTTTTATCCGTTAATTTAAATTATAACCGTGACGTACCCTTTACGTTAAAAATTTAGAAAATATTCGCCCCCATTTTTCAATCCCTTCGCTTTTCCCGACATGAAAATATCCTTACATATCACCTCATCATTTACCTTCTTGTAACACGCCAATGTTGACACATTTATGAGAAATTCATTAATACCTGACACACTAAATAATTGAAACGCATCTCTTACACACATTATTGTAGTACGCAAATAGCAAAGAACACAGTAAAGGTACCGCACATATCCGACAACTTACACGCATCAAATAAAACACACACGACATATTATTCTCGAATTGCTCTCGGCAATTCATCGACATAGATAAACATATCAATTAGAGAACGAAAAATCGGCGAATTTGTTACAAGCAGAGACATCCTTTCAGCTTTCTCGGTTGCAATCCACCTAAAAACACAATCTCAAATGGAGGTAATTTTCCGACCTCAAGTTTTCTTCCTCATAATTATCATTTCATCCTTTGATTCAAAGTAGACGTTTCCTTGCAACAAACTTGCTGTTGCTCCTCCTGCGCGCCTAGCTTCAGCTTGTTGTTGTTGTTCCTGTGACTTGCTGCTCCTCGGCTTGCTACTGATCCTCGGCTTGCTACTGATCCTGGCTTGCTACTGATCCTGGCTTGCTACTGATCCTGGCTTGCTACTGATCCTGGCTTGCTGCTGATCCTGGCTTGCTACTGATCCTGGGGAGGGCCCCCCTGCTGAGAATCGAAGTTACTGAAGCTTTTCCATTAAAAAATTCATCCTTGGCGACACGTGAACTCGTGGAAAATTCCGTAGATCCTCGCTGCGTCAAATCGCGGACAAATCCTGTAGATTACGGCGTCAATACGCGTTGGACTCCCACGTTGGAGCTCATAAGCTCTTTCATTATAATTGTAGAAAATGAAGCACATTTATTTGCGAAGACCTTCAGGTTTTGTTCTCAGTCAGCTCGGCGACTAGCATGACATCAACCCCTTAGGTTCGCGTTATAGTGCTAAGATCAACTTCCGTAAATACGCGTTTAATTGTCTAACATGGTTACTTGGTAATCGAGAGACAGCGCATTACATGGTCGCTCAACGTAAGAATGGTTCCTCGGTTTTCTTCAAATCTGCCTTGAGTGAGGCGGACGTGAGCTACGCGAAGAATTCCTACATACACACATAAAATATTTAATTTCCGGTATCCTCAACCAACTCTAGACAAAGCCGAAATTCGTTCGACGGTGTTACTAATCGGTCAAATCACCTCACAAGACTATATGAACATTATTACACATGATGTACGAACTCGCAGGAGATTTACCTTGTAGGCCGAAATCCTGAATACGCACCAATAAAAAAAAACACATATACATTGGGTATTGTCAAGGCGTCTAACTTTACATTATACTCTGCCGCGAAGGCTTTTCTAACGATCAGACATTATGACAACACCGACACACCAGAAAAATTTACACAAACATTGGGTACTATCAGGTCATCGGACTTTACGTTATACTCGGCCGCGAAGGCTTTTCTAGCGATCCGACATTCTAACAATACCGACATACAAAGAAATGCAGAAATAAAATAGACATAACACAAAATTTATCCGATTCTCAGCCCCAGATTCAGAGCAGCACATTTAAATGATTCCACGTTGCTCGACGACATCGTTCGTACATACGATTTGTATATATTCTTTCTGTTTCAAAGTTTCACTAACGTCGTTAAACAACGCATTAAGGGAATTATCACCCTAATAATTATCATGCCTACATGACAATGAACAAAAAAAGAAATTAATGACGTATACCAATGATGTTTGAGAATGACCCGCGTCAGCGTCAACAACATTATGGGGAAAGAGTGATCAAGAAATTCCCACACAACGGTGCTGACACCTTCACCAGTTTGACTCAAATAACTCGTTATTTTTGATACGACACATTTATAAATCAATGTTACTGATCATACTCTCTCAGACATTTCCTACTTTCAAATCCTACATTATAACCTCACGTAATACCACACCTAACTTCACGCACAAGAGAATTTTATAGCCTTGGCTCAGAACGGCCATAAATTACATAGCTTCGCTGCACCGCAGACTGTCACGCTGATTCTTATTGTTAAGATAAATTCCATGTATTCACTGCAATGCTTTTCATTTCAATTCTCACGCTGTATTAAATCCATCTAAAAGAAAATAAAGTCTCCATATGGAATATTGTACATTTCCGACAATGTGAAACGCTCATATTTCCGTGAAGCTAACTCGTTAACTTTGCCTAAGCAAGAACACACTCTCAGTGTTACACAATAATTCAGTTTGAATTACCGACGAGAATGGACAGCATCATTTAAGAGTTTATAAAAATATTAAATGCATTACGCTTGCAACTTCAAAAACGAAATTTATACATCGAGTATTGTAGCTGACTTCATGAAATTCTCACTTTGATACAGCAAAAATCCTCCTTGATACAGCAAATCTCCTCTTTAATTTTCATTAACTCCTTAGGAACAAACTCCAATTGGGTGGTATATTCCAGTGTTAACAAAATTATTAAAAGTTTCAATTCATCATGGTGAGCATCAACTTGAAAGTTCCTATTCTGGGCAATCAACGATTTAAACAAAAATGCGAGCTCAAAATTCAATACGCGTTCAAACTGATACAGAAAAATTATTTTATCGGCGACCTGTAACCGTTTAGACTACAAAAAAATTGCATTTAATCCACGTGTTTACCTTTTAAAATCTACAGACACTTAATATAATAAAAATTCCTTCCTACCTGAAGGCAGCTAGGATTGAATAATCTTAAATTACTACGCTCTACTGTCGAATTCACATCAAAGGAAATCTTTAAACATCATGAATTTATAAAAGTTAAGGAAGCAAAATTTTTATGCTCAGTGAATTTGATATAAAGGTATAGATTGACTCATGTCAGGGTCGAACTGGATTGTATACTTGGCACATGGGAAAATTTACCCAAAATATTTAGTGATTTTAGTGTATTATTATTGAAGCAATTATTTAAATTCTCACTCTGATGCACTGGAGCTTAGCATCATGATCTTGTGAATAAAAGGAGGATCAATTTACTTTACTTAGCACACGAGCAGAGGCGTCATTTATTTCTAAATGCCTAAAATTAGACCACGAACTGAATGTGCAGCATCGTTGAACTTACAACTTACTCTCAGAACCACATTTAAATCTTTGTTTTTAAGTGCCGTCATTCGATTCCCTCAACAATTTGCAACACAAATTTACCGCCCCTCCGGTAGCAGGGAAATTGCTTCAAAAAAATTCCCATTACTGCTTCTCAGCAGATATCAATTTAAATAATGGAAGCACTCTAATATCAACGAAGGAAAATATGAATTATGTTGCTAAAGCTGATTGGAGAAGCTTGACGCACACGAGGCCAAAAAATTCTGTGAGTTATTTTAAGCGAGGCGTCACAAAAATGAAAATTTCAACCGAGTTAATTACTCAATGCCTCAACCTTGGTAAACTTTAACTTGCTTCAAAGATTCACTCGAGACAAGGCAGTGTTTGCTAAAATTACGGCGTTAGTTTCCAGAGCCATCGAGCTAAGCATAAAACCAATGAACATTAAAAGGTGATAAATCCTAGAACCGTTCAATTAAAAAAAAAACAGCACACTGAAATTTTTGTGAACTATATATTCCAGATAAAGCTCAACACGAGTACCAGCTCAGCAAAAGGCATCGGATTTCCTGCGCTCAATGCATGCTGACCAAATTCTCATCACAATGGCATTCAACTGTTATTTTCCAACTGCAGCATAAAAGAACAAGAGAGAATCAATTGCGATTGTAGCACCTCAGAACATGACAATTTATGTAGGCTTACCATGTTTGTAATTTGAATATGTTCCAGCTCAAGTTTTTTAACCAAATTTTAGGGAGAAAAATTCATCAAGATTTTTATGACTCTGAAAGCCGGCTCGAAAAGCCGCACCGGCGATACTGGCGCATCTAGGCTAGAAATTTACTTCATAAATGGAACCACACTCAAAAGGACCAGGGAAAATAGCACGTAAAGACACATACATTTAACATGGGGCACTTGATAAACCGAATTTTATATTCAAGAGAGCGTTGCACACACAAAATTTATGGACAATGAAATGACTATTTAAGAGAATTTCCATGCAGCTTACATAGATATCAGGCTCACACTGTGCCAGCCACAATTTTATCCCGTTGCATGATCGAAAAATGTAAAAAAAATTTTAGAGGTAGTTCTATCTCAGCAAAATGCTGCATATTTTATTTATTCACGCACACCGGTCACTTCTACTCATAACACATTGAACTGTGATTTTTTTTTTTTGAAGAATGAAAATTTTAGTTATTATGACTCACTTCAGCATTTGACAAGACTGTGATGGTTTTGCAAGTCCGAGAAATAAAATCATTCAATAAAGAGACATTTAACTGATACACTCACTGTCATGACAAATTTGAGCCAAGAATTCAACATTGATACTTGAATCTTTCATCATGTTAAGAAAGTTTCAATGGCCCAGCACTACTCCAATTCACATGCCTCAGTAAGCGCACTTCTGGTGCCTAATTTGGAGCCAAGCGATCTGCGGTACTGTAGCTGAGCCCTACATTCCGATGCATTTACGACTCCAGCTCAATAGTAGGCAATTATACACTGCGGAACGGCAGTTCCTTAAGGAAAGACTCACAGCCACAACTCTCGGCTGTGCTCCACTGCTTGTTATTTAAAGGAATGAAACTACAAAGAGCAAGCGAAATACTATGCCGGACAAATCCTTGCAAAACGACTGGACTGTTATTTGAATTCTTTCTTGAGGGAACATTACAAAATTTATATAAAAAATTCTTTAAGCAACTGAAAATGATTAAATAAAATTCTCCAAGCCAATATACAGACAGTACGCTTGCATAGGACAGTTGACATATTTCTCCTGTCGCGATACGTGAAAAGGGTTACTAATCACGCCCGCAGGGGGAGTCTCAACCCCCAAACATGTTATAGTATTATTCTTTATGCTTGCGCACACCTGCATACCAGACTTGGAGAATAAAAGAGTTAGCAAGATTAACACGAATTTATTGGGAAACACGTGGATAAACACACAAGGCATGGGGACGAAATGATTTGAAATGGCCCAACGGCGTCAATGAAAAGTACGTAAGTTTCTACCGCCGCAAATATTTAAACACGACATGACACAAAGGTGATGCTTACCGAGCATTCAAGTTACAAATACTCCCTCGTTGACAACGATTCACGCATCCACAGTAACACAAATCATAATATTTGCGAGAATAACACATCACGATTTAACCTGGAATTGTGACACGGTGTCGAATCATACAACGGGAAGTCGATCCTCGACTAAATAGACACAGGAAATTGATAGCCAAAAATTAGATGATTCCTCGCGATACTTTGAAAAGCACTTTTCTGTGTGCTGATCTACATCTGAATTTGAACTTCAATCACCACCTAAAAGAGCTCTCACAACTATAAAACACTCGCCCTTTTGATAATAAATGATTCACTGATGGGTATCCACTGCCGATGCTATTGCTCACTGCTGATGTTCCGCGTGGCAGCTTAGGCTTGCTGCTGGCGTAGGCTGATCTCTTGCTACCTCGCTGCAGTGGTGCCCTCCCCCCGCTTCTTTCTACGGGTAGCTGATCCCTTGAAGCGGTTGTGAGCTGATTCATTGCAGTTTCATGCGTTGAACTTTGCAGTGTTGGTGAGCGATCTTAACTGTTTGCCATTTGCAATGTTGACGACTGCCGCTGAAGTTGATTGTGAGTTCGACCCCGATGCACAGATGTTGATTGCTCTTGGTTGAATCTCCGACGCGTTTATTCATGACGATCCCCGATGCGAGGCTGGTTTACTTCGATTAGGCTTCCTTTGTAAGACGGTGCTCCAATGACTTCCGACGTCCAACGTTGTTTTATGTGCCTCGAATTATTAACTTTCAAGTTGCAGTTGGGTATAAGGCCAGCCGACGAGGCTGGCCTATTGTGTAGAACACCCTCAGACGTCTTGCGCAGTCTCTCACGTGTGTTCAAAAATTCCTCCCGAGGCTTCATCTCGCATCCTTATATGTGTTTCGCTTCCCTCTTTCGAGATCGTTCTCCTCGTTTCCATTCTACAGAGGCAGCATCTGCAACCTCATTGGCGGAATCCTTGCTTATTCTGACGTCTGGGACTCTCATTGGTGCGTGTTGAGACACACCTTCTTGCGTCATAGCTTTGGCGAGCGGCGATTGGCTCCGGTTGTGCGGGCCTGTGTTCAGACGTCACGTCCGCCTCCTTGCCCTACAAAGCCTCGGCTTGGGTGCGCTTGTATCGTGCGTGTGTTCGTATGTGCGTCGTTCTCTATGCCTGCGCTCACCGCACTTGAGGCCGCGAAATCTGACACGCCTACCTCTCCCCCAAACAATCGCCGCTTGTTTTTCCGACCGAACAGTGACGAATTGTCCTTACACACACGGATAAACTTTGGTCGACATTCTCATGCTCGAGAATAACAGTGATAACGGTTTTTTAGACATTTCCTAAAGCGAAGTATAATAACAGTGATAACGGTTTTTTAGACATTTCCTAAAGCGAAGTATTTTCCAAAAATTGCACGAGTGAAGTATTTCCCCACACAGACGTCGATTTACTTGCTGCAAATATACATGTTCAGGGCTCTGGGCTCCTAAGTAAACAGATAAACAAGTAAGCTGAATAATATCATTTGGAGTTACATCAGTTGGATGGAACTTCATCACTTGGAGTAAGTAAACTCCTAACGCTGGACGGCTGTGTTGTACTAGCTAATTGTTCAAAAGCTGAGCTTTTCATCCCAGGTAAACCTCAAATACAAAAGAGTAAGGACATCTTTCTTTGAAACGTTGACTGCGATGTGCGCCGCCGGTGTACACGGAGAGAATTTTCATAATGCTGCTGACCGGCTGGTAGTAACAAACTCAATTTTTTTATGTTGGTGCGAAAGTTTTTGCCGATTTGCACGCACAATTTTGAGAATGAAAAACTGTTCATTTATGGAGAATGTATTCATAGCATAAACATCCTTGAGCTTCTACTTATGTTCTTTAGTTGGATTGAACATGTGTGCAAATCATGCGGAAAAATATGAATAATTCCTTGATAGTCAGAAAAAAGAGGTGTTAGTTACTCATATTATAAGTCAGTAATAGAAATAGACATAATCTTAATTTTGATAATTTTGAATTCTTCTCTTCTAAAACGCCAACAACTTTTGCACCAACCTGACATATGAATACCTAGGCAAAGTTAAATAAAACCTCTACCTGGTAAATGTCGTTGTCTTGAAACTGCTATCTATAATTGACTTTAAAATTGAGTTTAATACTGAACTTCAGTTCAACCCATCCCAGTCAACTCCGCTTGTTAAAAATGCTTTCATGACCAACAGTAACCGTCCCACACCAGATGAACACTTTTTACGATATTTAGTGTGGGCATCGAAACAGCCCTCGCATGTATTATACCGTGTGTTCTATGATTGTGTTGTCAGAAGTCGTTGTATTTATTTTGGGAAGAATTCCTGGCTTCACAAGTAGAATTCCTGGCTTCACAAGTAGAATTCCTGGCTTCACGAGTAGAATTCCTGGTTTCACAAGTATAATTCTTGGCTTCACAAGTAGAATTCCTGGCTTCGCAAGTAGAATTCCTAGCTTCACAAATAGAATTCCTATCTTCACAAGTAGAATTCCTGGCTTCACAAGTAGAATTCCTGGCTTAACAAGTAGAATTCCTGGCTTCACAAATAGAATTCCTATCTTCACAAATAGAATTCCTGGCATCATAGGTAGAATTCCTGGCTTCACAAATAGAATTCCTGGCTTCATAGGTAGAATTCCTGGCTTCACAAATAGAATTCCTATCTTCACAAGTAGAATTCCTGGCTTCACAAGTAGAATTCCTGGCTTCACAAGTAGAATTCCTGTCTTCACAAATGGAATTCCTGGCTTCACAAGTAGAATTCCTGGCTTCACAAGTAGAATTCCTGGCTTCACAAGTAGAATTCCTGGCTTCACAAGTAGAATTCCTGTCTTCACAAGTAGAATTCCTGTCTTCACAAATGGAATTCCTGGCTTTACAAGTAGAATTCCTGTCTTCACAAATAGAATTCCTGGCTTCACAAGTAGAATTCCTGGCTTCACAAGTAGAATTCCTGGCTTCATAGGTAGAATTCCTGGCTTCACAAGTAGAATTCCTGGCTTCACAAGTAGAATTCCTGGCTTCATAGGTAGAATTCCTGGCTTCAAAAGTTGAATTCCTGGCTTCACAAGTAGAATTCCTGGCTTCACAAGTAGAATTCCTGGCTTCACAAGTAGAATTCCTGGCTTCACAAGTAGAATTCCTGTCTTCACAAGTAGAATTCCTGTCTTCACAAATGGAATTCCTGGCTTCACAAGTAGAATTCCTGTCTTCACAAATAGAATTCCTGGCTTCACAAGTAGAATTCCTGGCTTCACAAGTAGAATTCCTGGCTTCATAGGTAGAATTCCTGGCTTCATAAGTAGAATTCCTGGCTTCACAAGTAGAATTCCTGGCTTCACAAGTAGAATTCCTGGCTTCACAAGTAGAATTCCTGGCTTCACAAGTAGAATTCCTGGCTTCACAAGTAGAATTCCTGGCTTCACAAGTAGAATTCCTGGCTTTACGAGTAGAATTCCTGGCTTCACAAGTAGAATTCCTGGCTTCACGAGTAGAATTCATGGCATCACAAGTAACTGACAAATCACTATCGGAGGACAAATATGATTGTGTATCTTCTACTGAAAAGGCGGAGCCATGGAAAGTTTTTCCGAGCATGTGGTGTCTATGAATATTCAATAAAGAAATTATGTTGCAAAACCACTGATGAATTGCAAAGACAGTTTTAACATAGAATATTTTTAAATAAAACTTTTAATATGGCAGATTAATTACGCTAACCTAAATGCTAAAATGCTTCGATTGTGTCTTTATTTTAGCAATTAGAATAGAACCTTTATTTGTAGGAAGAATATATCTGAGCAAATCGCACTTCGGCAGCCAATAAGCAAGCAACAAAACCACGCTCTGTTCACTAAGGAAAAAGTTCCCGGTGCAGTACCTTGTAATTTTCGGTCAGGCATTTTCCTTCGCAGTTTATCAGAAAGTCGAGCAGACCTGAAAAATATCAAAAATTTCAAAGGCGTTCGTTTTGGAATCACAATTATTGGCTGAAAATTTACTGTGTGAGTGTGACATAGATGATACATTCTTGTAACATGAGTGTAACATGTATATAAAAAGCGTGAGACATGAACGTAACTTGGATGTAACATGCGTGTAACATGAGGGTAACATGAGCGTAACATGAGGGTAATTTGAGGGTTACAGGAGCGTAACATGCGTGTAACATGAGGGTAACATGAGCGTAACATGAGGGTAACATGAGTATGTCAGGAATATAAAATGAATGTTACATGTGGGTAACTAGAGAGTAACATGAGTGTAACATTAGCATAACATAGACGCAACCACATCAAATCGTAACATATGAGTAATATGAGCTGAACATGAGCGTAACATGAGTGTAAGATTAGCGCAGCGTTATATGAGTGTAACATGAATGTAGCACAAACGTAACATAAGCGTTACATGCGCATAAAAATGAAATACGACACCATAATGCAACACATGACGACGTTCGGTATGATGTAGCCGCTTTCATTCGGGTGTTAGAGGGTAGAGAGATTGATGATGACATGGTTAGGTTAACATCGGCATCTTTGGGATGCTTTATTTCCAACCAAGCCTGATACATAGGATCTTAGCATTGGTTTTTCAAATGTCTTATAACTAACCCTATATATAGGACACCATGACGGTTCCCCCGTAAAGCCGGTACCCATTTCCGACACCTGGGTCGAGTGGGGTATTGTGCTTGAGCTTTCCCTTATACCCAACGGGGAAAATCTCCGCGCCAGCGCTGGGAACGAACCCGCGACTTCCAGCATACAAGTTCGATCCCTTAACCGCTGTGCCACGGAGAGCACGCTGTGCCACGGAGACATCATTAGTTGAATGATGAGATGATAATTAGTTGAATGATGACATGATCATTAGTTGAATGATGGCATGATCATTAGTTGAAGACTAAATGCAAATCACTAAAATGAAATGATTGCATGAGATCACTCAATGAAAATACTAAATGTCTGTTCAGAAATTATTACAATTTACGCGCCGAAGATGACAATCAAATCTTGAGTCTCTCATCTCAAATAAATCACAATCGAAATTACCAAGAATGTATGCTCTTGCATACCCACAACTGCATTTGCTCTATATGTTTTTGAATTCGGTACGAATGTTTTTTGCAGCCCATATTTTTCAATGAAATTCACCCAAACATTTGCCAATTCTTACGGTTGGCAAGTTATTACATTTTGCAAGTTTTTACGGTTGGTAAGTTCTTAAAGTTCACAAATTCTTACGGTTCGCAAGTAAGTTCGTAAGTTCTTGCGCGTTCCATTAATCTGGTATCTAATACTCCAAATATGGGAACACCTTCGTACTATCAAATAAATATCTCTGAAATCAGTCCGATATATTTTTGAGCACACGCAACGTACGTCAAGTTCAATCCTCTATTTCGAACTTGCATGGAAGAGCGGTTGAATTTTTATTCTTTTCATTAAATACGTTTTGTATGTGATGCAGAATTTTACGCCAAATCTTATGACAAAATCATCGAAAGATGGGAATAAAGAAAAGTTTTGTCCTGTGTGTAGTAGAAAAAACGTGCACGAGAACAAATTAATTGTTCTTATTCACATAAAACGAAATATTTAAGTTAATTCTACCTGAGAAAATGGGTGAATTTTGATTAATTTGAGTTTCTTCAGAACGTAATTACAAAACGTTGAGATTTTCTGCTCGGTGAGAATTTGTAGTTACGAGAAATTGAAAAAAAAACAGCAGCCAAAAAACATACCTCGGTGCTCAACAGTTCGATGATCGCTAAGGTCCTCTGAGCGATGCTTCAGTGCCTGGAAACAAATGATAATGTAAAGCATGCTATTTCTGGGAGGATATCAATGTTAATTTGCGTGAGAATAAAAACGGGATTTTAATTGATTCGTTTGTAGCCCTTTTCATTCGCAAGTATCGGGTTGGCTGGGTTGGATATCAGTCACTATCTGTAATATGATTGATCTGATTTGAACCAGATCACGTTCAGGTTCACGAGGCTTACTATCATCAGGGTACTTTTAAACTGGGCTTAATTTCATAAGACCGCTGAATTAATTTTGGGGGAATTTCCGAATCTGTTGCTATATCACCGCACCCAATTTTCAGTACTTTGCTAGTACGAGAAAATAAATGTGTCTCTAACTGAAGAAAAAACGTCATCAAAACAGATGGTCAGCCATTGCAAACGTCCGGTCCCTTATGCTTGAATCAGCTTTCTGTGGGTTAATGTTTAGCAATTGATTTTGTGTGGTTTAAAGAATGACATTTAGGTTCAGGGCCTCAGGTCTGGCAGCTCTAGTTTCACCCACTCATTGGTTTACTGTATTTACTGCTATGCAGCCAATATTTGACTGAGTTTTGACACCAGCAACTGATGATTCACTGAGTTTAGCGCCTGTAGTCTACTGAGTTTAGCGCCTGTAGTAGCTTTCTAGTAAACTATAGCTAGAGACAACCATTCTTTCACTGAGTTAGCTTTTTTCAAGTCTGAATTTTTCGACTGATTTAAAATCATCTTTGACTATTTTTCTTCTCTAATTGAGCCGACTTTGTAGATGAATTGAATGGACCATTCTCATTCATTGACGTATTCTCACACAGGCACACATGCACTAGTAGACGAAATATACGCACGCAGAAAAACAAAAATATGTTTCCTACGAAATTACATTCTATTAAATAAAAATTAATTTTATCTAAATTAATATAAAATAGGATTTTATTCAGTACAGCAGCGCCACAAACGCTCGTCGCTCACCTCCAGCCGTCCGATGGCATCGGCCGCGGCAGGCGCGGCGCAGACCAGCAAGACGGCGACCGCAACAGCAACGCTTGGCAGCTCTGGTCTCATGGTGGCTTCAGTGGTTCGCTTCTTTTCTGGGGGAGGGAATAGGAGCTGGTGTGAGATTACTCTTTTGTGCTTCTTTTCTGGAAAGGGGTAATTAATTGATGTACAATTATTCTTTTGTGTGGTTTCCTATGCTGGGACTATCACCGGTTATAGAGTAATTCAGTTTTCCGGCTTTATGGTTAGGAAATATGAACTGTAGGATAATTACAACGCTTGGCAGCTGGCTTTTCTCTTGCTGGCTTTTGTGGTTCTTTTCTGGGGTTGGGAATAACAGCTGGTGTAGGATTGTTCTCTTTTGTGGTTGTTTTCTCGGGTTGGGAATAACAGCTGGTGTAGAATTGTTCTCTTTTGTGGTTGCTTTCTGAAGTAGGGATTAACAACTGGTGTATGATTGTTCTCTTTTGTGATTGTTTTCTCGGGTTGGGAATAACAGCTATTGTATGATTGTTCTCTTTTGTGGTTGATTTCTGGAGTAGGATTAACAACTGGTGTATGATTGTTCTCTTTTGTGATTGTTTTCTCGGGTTGGGAATAACAGCTGCTGTATGATTGTTCTCTTTTGTGGTTGCTTTCTGGAGTAGGGATTAACAACTGGTGTATGATTCTTCTCTTTTGTGATTGTTTTCTTGGGTTGGGAATAACAGCTATTGTCTGATTGTTCTCTTTTGTGGTAGATTTATGGAGTAGGGATTAACAACGGGTGTATGATTGTTCTCTTTTGTGGTTGTTTTTTGGGGTTAGGAATAACAGCTGTTGTATGATTGTTCTCTTTTGTTGTTCTTTTCTGGGGGAGGAATTAGAGCTGGTATATTATTGTTTTATTTTGTGGTTCTTTTCTGGAGTAGGGACTAAGAGCTGGTGTAGGGTTGTTCAATTTTGTGGTTCTCTTCTGGGGGAAAGATAATGAACTGATATACCATAATTAGCTTTTTATCGGTTTCCTGGGCAGTGATTAAAAATTGTTCTAGAATTATTCAGTTCGTTTTTTTTTTGTTGAAGCATTGGGAATTATTGCAGCATTATTCAATTGTGAACGGTTGGCTGGGAAGTGATTATAAAAAATTACAAAATTTTTCATTTTTTCTATTTTATTGGGAGAAAATATGAACTGTAAGAGAATTATTCATTGCCCTTCTGTTTCATGGTGAGGGATTATGAACTGGTATATGATAATTAAAGTCTGATCTCTATTCAGCGAGTTTAAATGAAATTTGATAAATTTATTCAGTTCAACAAAATACTCTGCAGGAGCTGGGTGATGAACCGCTATGAAGTTAGTCGAATTTGCAGGACTTTCGCGGGTATCAGTTATAAAGTGTGAGCGAAGCCATTTCCACTGGCGATTCAATACCATAATCCTTTTTATATAAGTTAGCTAAGCGTTCGTTGAACGGACTAAAATATTGAAAACCGCCGAGTTAAGCATGAGCAGAAAGAAGCTTTTCAAGTGACGGTTTTGGAGGTGTAAATGCACTCTCATATCATAAATTATTGGAGCTTAAACACAACTTATTAGTTTAAATACTCACTTAAGAACTCTGAAAGACAATAAGCCAGGCGACAAAAAAATACTCAAAGTTAAAACTTATGAACTGAACGATACAACCGGGTTTCTTTTTTTAGCGTAAGATAGAACATATCTTATAACGTGTGTTGTTTATCAGAAATATGGATAATTTTTTCATCTTAGAAAATGCGAAATTTAAATATTTGAATTTTCAGGAGGCATGAATTGACTTATATTAGAATATATAGAAGATGCTTGGGAAAGTATAGAAGAAATCAGATCTTTTAAAAATTTTGAGGAAAGCTGCATGAATTAAATGAAATATACATAAAAATTTGTAAAATATAATGAAATATTTATTTATAATTACACATGTCCAGTGTGGTTACAAAAACTAAAATTTTGAAACAGGCTGTAATAGAATTTCTTTTTTTCGGTGCAGGTTAGTTTTAGACCGAAACTTGAATTTTTCGCACTCTCTCGTCAATACTAAAACCGAAAACAAAAAATTTTTGCAAAGATTTTTTTGTTGACAGTTTTCTTTTGCTGATACGCACCTTACTTTTAGTATACGGACACTCAAAATCAGCCCAGCTTCAAGTTTAAACAGTTAGGGTAAAGTAATTTTTTCTTTGAATAGAGTAGGTTAACTCATTCTGTAGAGAAAAATTATTCCACTTATAGTCGGTAATTAATGCATTGATCAGTTGAAGATTTCACTAGATGCCGGTAGACATGTTCTGTTTCAAAACAAAATACTGTCCGCTTGCGGGGAAACAATATAAGTAGTTTTTTAAGTTAATCAATTAATAGTACCAATCACATCACTACCGTGAAAAGAAAAAATAATTACAACCTTTGATATGCTCTTTTGGGCGCTAATCATAGTTATTTCAAGACGTTGTGAAACTTAGGACACAAAAGCTAGAATTAACTCTGAGTTAAATGACCAAAATTTTCAGAGCCCTCCCTGACCCCATTTATGTTCCCTCTACAACCCACGAGGCAGCTAAGCAGAAATACTCTCAATAATAACAATAACAATAATAACTCAATAACAATAGGTCTCCCCAATGTCAGGTGGTCGCTAACAAAGGTTGCGTCCCATCGATACATAATCCCAATTAACTTTTATCTTCTCAACGACGGTGGAGCTTCCAATAAATTAAGTTTGACGTCAATGCTGCCGTTCTATTTTATTTAAAGTGACTTTTTTTCGGGTCTGTATGGAAAAATCCTGCGTCTAATCACAGACATGATTTAAATCAGGATGCGGAATGATTTATATGTTTACCGTATGGTTTCCTCACGTCGCAGTGACGTCAATGAAATGAATAAATTACCAGTCGTAATTTTTCCAATGAAAAGAGTTTCGCTGTGTTATCTTCTTTTATATTGAACATATCTGGAACCCCCGCCGTCAATTTTGTTCGTGGTATTGTTTGATCTTGAATTTCTCCAACTATTTCAAAAATGCATTTGAAACATTTGCTTGCTTGCTCGCATAAATTACCGATGTCGTTCGAAAGAAAATCATCAACAAAATCAAGCTTTTCGTTTGAACGCTATTCTTCAGTTAGATCGTTAGTGAATGAAATCTGATGCTCACTTCGAAGCGTTGCAAAGCATTCGAAGATCAAATCTACGTCACCCAAACTTTCTCATCTGACTTCATCATATATTCCCTCACCTTCATCATATATTCCCTCACCTTCATCATATACTCCCTCATCTTCATCATATATTCCCTTATCTTCATCATATATTCCCTCATCTTCATCATATATTCCCTCATCTTCATCATATATTCCCTCACCTTCATCATGCCTTCCCTCACCTTCATCATATATTCCTTCACTTTCATCATATACATCATCACCTTCATCATATACTCCCTCGCCTTCATCATATATAACAAATCTCATAATTATCATAGCTTTTGGATTTCGATACCTTTCATATTTCTTCATGCCAAGTATTTTTCAGTAAAATGTTTTGAATCTGCATTTTTTTGATGCCGACTTATTAAAACAAATTTTGAAGAAAAATTACAACGACGCACTTCAATTTCAAAAATAAAAATAAAAAAGTGAAAATGCGAGTGTCTAGGCCTGTTGTATGTATAGTTTGATTTGAATTATGAGTTTACCCTCATTGAACATCGGAACTATTCCCAATTTATTATTTACTAAGAGTGCTTAATTCCCGCCGCCAATTTGCATCACCATTCTTCACCGTATGAAGGTATTCCTAATCTGTTTTTATTCCGGAGCGCATACACATAGGAATGCCGCTAATTTTACCACCATAAAATATGATATCATGCATTCCGGACGATATCCGGATTTCGTAACAATAGTCCTCCCACTAACTTTGCAGCATTAATCCCACGCTCATTTTACCAACTTATTGAAAAATACTTGTCGCGAAACTCATGTCGTGCGGTTCGTATTTGCCTACAGTTTTCTTAAATGACTTCATTCTACTTTGGTCAATATGGCCATCCTCTGCTGCCCACGATTGCCCGCAATTTGAACATCAAATAACAATTCAAGGCTAAAGGAAACGAGAATACAAGGTGCTGCTATAGAGAGAGGTCTACCACACTATGGGATGAGATTTACCTCTAGCTAGCTCTATAACGTGGGATAAGGTTAAGCTAGATTGTTAAGGGATACTAGGCGGACCCGTGGAAATTGCAAGGACAATGTCATCGTTAAATAAGAGTCCCCTTTTAAAAAAATTCATTTATTATTGAACCTATAATAATGAAATTTGGTATACAGATAGGAAATGCAACTTGGAATCATTTGCCATTCGTGAAAAAATGCGATTTTCCCCATAGAAAACGAGATATTCATAGAAAACGAGATTTTGGTGGGGTTTTCAAAATGTATCTCTTCCTACAGTTTTTGAGCTACAGTGATGATTTTAGTGTCATTATATGCGGAAATACTTGTAGATTATAAAAACTAACATTGCATTCTCCAAAATTTAGTTTGAAGTTGAAAAAATCGAAAAATTCAATAAAAGGTCTTTTTTCGTGAAATTTCATACATTATGTCACAACTTTCGATCGAGAATGAATTTCCGAACTGCCATTCAATTTTTAGAATGCCCACGTCTTTTCGCATCCAATGACATCAAAATCATCACAGTAGCTCAAAAACTGTAGGAGGAGATACAGTTTGAAAACGCTACATTCCGATCCTCCAAAATGAGGCAAAATAGGTAAACAAAGATATATAAACAATCTAAATTTTTTTTATTGTTTTTTATTGGGTCAGCTAGGACCCTTGAAATCATTATACAGTGATAAAGAGACATAGAAGATGACATAGCAACGTCAAACCGTGAAGAAAGTGCCAAGGGGGAGGTGTAACATGATAAAATATCACTTCCCCCTCTCCTCCCACCCATACTTCAAACCCCCGTAGCGGACGAACCAATGAACGTACGAACTTCATTTTTTCACAGGATGTACCTGACATCTTACCCTTCCTATTGCAGCTAAAACCCAATATCTCCACAAAATTCCACATTTTGAGGGAACTCTTCCCTTAAGCAAGGTGGATCCGTGGAAGAATTCCGCTAACATTACCCAACCTATGCTAACCTAACAAATCCTAACTTAACATATTCTAACATATCCTATCGTAACCTATCCCATCCTAACCTATCCTGTCCTAACCTATCCCATCCTAACCTATCCTATAGTAACCTATCCTATACTAACCTATTCTATACTACCCTAACCCAACATAACGTATAACCACCTACCCAAACCAATAAACATATCAATGCATGTAGAAGTATCTCTCAATTTTACACTCAATAATTCAGCCCCCTTAATACTGCAAACTCAGACAAAAGCGTAACAGACGGACTAACTAAGGAACTAAGGAAGGAACTTGCAGAATATTATTCAGATTACTTGTTTCCATACATTTAATTCAGCAATAAATACTTATTGTACTTTGTACTTCTCAAACTGCACCATGGTAAGCGATATATGACGGTAAACCTCACGCTACAGTAGCACCGAATATAATTTTGGCTTCTCCAGCACAGCTATGTACAGCCCGGAAAAAGCGGGTGCGAATCGCGCCCTCCTGAGACGAGATTTACAAGCCACGGTAGTAAAACTTGTGCTTCTGTTCTTTATGGTCGTGTAAGTTACGTTCAATTGAACTGTAGGTTCTGCCATCTACCAGAAATTGAACTAAGCCCAATTTTATTATTTTAGTTTCCATTGGAACTGATTTCCTTGTAAAATTTTATTTCAGTAGTCTCTAAATGTATACATGTCACTGTTTCAAGGCAAATGAGAAACATGAACTTCGTAACTGAGCGATTTTGTGTGTGCAAGTGTGTAATTCCGAGTATTATAATTGATATTTAAGCAAATTGTAAGCTTGAGCTTCGTACCTAAAATTTTTAAATTAACTCATGGAAATACTTAAGTTTGAAGTAGCTTGTATGACTGTTAGTTGAAACGGAAATTTTAAAACTGTGCAGTTCCAATAATCGATTTTGTAACAATACAAGTTGGAAACTATATGGACATGTTTCTGATATTCTGAAAATCGTGCAATAAAGCTAAGTAATTCTAAAAAAATTTCGTAAATTTTCAAACGTAACTTTTTAACTTGAAATGGGTTATGTGAAAGCAGTTTCAAAACTTGAATTGTACAAAGCTCATTAAAAGCTAGGTAAATAATTAGAGTGGGGGCATGGGCTAGATGAATTGGTAGAGGTAAATAAACGTTCAAATTACGTATTTTTTATTGGTAAATTTTGTCAAGTTTTTACACACGCCGCGCGCAACATTGGTGATCGCGGTTTCAAAAAGGTTCAATGATAAAGGATATAAAACTGCGTGAGGTTGAAGGGTGCTATCCTGACTTGTTTTCGATCAAATGACAATTTGAAGACTTTTCTTGAGTAAATTTATAACTTGATAATTTGTTCTGAATTAAATTGCCTCCATCACATCTGAGAATTTGAATTGGAAGAAATGAACAATTCGATGTCGTGTCTAGCGGTCTACGCAAAACACATGATAAATTAATGTGGAATTTTGAAACCTTAATTATTTAATATCTGCCCCCGCAGTTTCATGCGCAATTATTTTTCTAGTGAAATACGTAGAGAAAGTGGAATTTAAATGCCTACAATAACAATTCATAATTCGTTCAAATGTGGCGTAGTGACAGAATTTGTTTATTACTGCAATATTGCATTAATTCATTTTATTTAACGACATCTTTTTAACCAGTGAGTTAAATTAATCATTTCCACTAAAATTTCTGCATCAACTTATAAGTGCAAACACCTCATTTATCAAGTTCATTCTATTTGCACAAAAGGCATTCAATTTTGAATTCGAAGTGGTTGAGTGACTTTAACTACAACAAGGCGTTTGTAAATTTATTAGTGTCGGACATAATTAACCTATTCATGAGTGCTAAAAACCAAAAACCATTATTTTATTTCAAAAAGTAAATTAATAATTTATTCATTACCTAAAAATAGCGAGACACTTACTAAGTCAGGCAGTAAGACCAACGTAATATACAGCAGTGTACGTGAATGTAGAGAATAAATAGTGGGTGCTCAGCGTTCTATAACAAAAATCGATGCCGTGATCGGGGCAGACCGCAGCCAATCAGAGCAGCGCTCACATGGCTGATGTCATTTGTGTGTCACATATGAGCTGCAAATTCACATATAACGTCAAATGGGGCTATTAAATTCACACGAGATGTGATGAAAGTGTCGCCGAACGAAGGTGAAAAATCTGAAGAAACGGCGTATACCCATGACACTGTACACCCACGGGAAAGCAATTGTACCCCATAAGTAAAGACTTGCTTCTTATTGAACCTAGAACTATGAAATTTGGTCTACAAATCGAAAATACAAAGAGAAAACTTTTTTATGTTGTGTAAAAAATTCGATACCCAAGATAATGTACACCTACCTTACCGAGATAAAAGCAGAAACACGGTACAGTGGTATGTTTGATGTTTGTACCCAGCATCTCACCTGTACACGAATTCTACTGCTTTACTGCAGCAATACCGTAAATGAACAAACACTCCCTCTTATTTTACAATTATGAAAACAATTCCAAATTCGTATGCACACAAATTCTACAGCAGTGTAATAGCAGTACAGTAAATAAGCTAAAATGCCCTATAATCTCACCTCTACAACGACAGCTCTGAAGATTAAACACGCGCTCTCGCACAAGCACTTGCACAAGTCCAATGTTCGCTTGTACTTAACTTGACTTTACTGGCACCCTGTGGGGACTGGCGCTCTTTGGCCAGGGGTGGCTCTTATTTCTGTGCTGAGCTGCTCAAAATTTGATCAAGTGACCTTAGATTTTTATTCAGTGGTTGGTCAGTCTTGTGGTCGTCCATCACCGGTGCGTGGGCAGTGGACGACATCTGTAACAATGCTGATAGAAATCTATTTCTAGTCACGCTAATACAAGTACAGGATGTCTTATTTTTCAGAGGCGGTACAAAACAAAAGATAACCAAAACTAATTAAAAACAAAGGAAGCAGTCGCAGCAGGAAACTTTGGATTTTTATTCAGTGGTCCCGCAGTATGGTGGTCGTCCATCACTGGTGCGTGGGCAGTGGACGATATCTCTGAACAATGCAGATAGAAATCTTTTTCTCGTCAAGCTAATACAAGTACAGGATGTCTTATTTTTCAGAGGCGGTACAAAACAAAAGATAACCAAAACTAATTAAAAACAAAGGAAGCAGTCGCAGCAGGAAACTTTGGATTTTTATTCAGTGGTCCCGCAGTATGGTGGTCGTCCATCACTGGTGCATGGGCAGTGGACGATATCTCTAAACAATACAAACGGAAATTTTTTTTCGTCAAACGAACAAGCGTACATTATCCGTTATTTTTCAAAGTCAGTACACAACAATCTATTACTAAAACTAATTAAAAAGAGGAACGCAGTCGCAGCAATGGGGGCTATCAGGTCCGGTTGGATTTTCTATTCAAAATCGAGACATTATTTCGTTACCTCTAATGAAGAGCTAGTGATGTACTGCCTCATGATCGAGTAGAAGACCGGAAATGCGACTTGGCCACTCGACTGTCAAAAAGGTCCAACCTAACGCATACCTCTTGTGCAGTATGACAGTTTGTTTTAGGAAATAGGCGTACTAACTCATACATACGAAACATATCATCCTATATCATCCAAATGGTAAAATAAGAAGGAATGTTAGTTTATTTACGGTATTGCTGCTGTAAAACAGTAAAATTCTTGTACAGGTGACAAGCTGGATACAAACATCAAACATACCACTATAACGCGTTCCTGATTATCTTGTCGAAAATGCCGCTGTACCGCGTTTCTGTTCTTATCTCGTTAAAGCAATCGTACTCCAAAAATTGGTGAAAATGATGATGGTTTTGAAGCTTCGATTTTAGCTGATATAGGAAGTGAAAGATGTCAGGTACATCCTGTGAAAAAATGGGGTTCGTACGTTCGCTCGCTACGAGGGTTTCAAGTGGGTGGGATTTCAGGTGGGATTGGTGGGATTTCATCATGTAAAACAGCGCCTTTGCTGAGACGTCGCCGTTCGGCGTCGCTATTTAAGTTTCTTTGTCTTATTAATACTATAAAATAATGGCATGAGCCCTATCTGGCCCCACAAATAATTAAAAACAAAAAAATAAGATTGCTTACTTCTCCGTGTTTTGTCTTTTTTGAGACTTCCGGATTTTGAAATTTCACAATGCATTTTCTCTGGTTTTTGAGCTACAGTGATGATATGGGTGTCATTGGATGTGTAAAGGCCCAGGCTATACTTTAATACTTTAATTCATATGGATATTCTAACTTCGTATTTGATCAAAAATTTTTTTGCATCATAAGTACAAAATTTTTAGTCAAAAAATTACATTTTTGGAAAAATTTGTTGGTGAATTCCAAAATGAGAATTTTGAAAATACCACATAGATAATGGTAATGACTGTATTTCCGCATCTGATGATACCCATATCATCATTGTACCTCAAAAACTGTAGAAGGAGATGCATTTTGAAGCACCCCACACTTAAATTCTGTTTTTTATACAAATCTCGTTTTCTATAAAAAAATAGCATTTTTCACACCATATGAAAAATTTTTCAATTTTCATTTTCTATTTGTATACCAAATTTCATAGTTCTAGGTTCAATAAGAAAAATTCTTTACTCATGGGGTAGGCCTATGATTGCCTTAACGTGGGCGTACAGTGTCATGGATATACGCCATTTCTGCAGATTTTTCACCTTCGTTTGGCAACACTTTCATCGCATCTCGTGTGAATTTAGTAGCCCCATTTGACGTTATATGTAAATTTGCAGCTCATATGTGACACACAAATGACATCAGCCATGTGAGCGCTGCTCTGATTGGCTGCGGTCTGCCCCGATCACGGCATCGATTTTTGTTATAGAATGCAGTAGTGAATTATTACTTTGAGCACTACTTATCCTCTATATTCACGTACACTGTTGTATATTACATTAATCTTGCTGCCTGATTTGGTAAATATCTCGTTACTTTTGGGTAAAGAATAAATTATTAATTTAGTTGTGAAAATAATAACTTTTTTTCTGACTTTAGCACTAATGAATAAGTGAATGATATCCGACACTAATGAATTTATGAATGCCTTGTTATAGTTAAAGTCACAACGACTTCGAATTCAAAATTGAATGCCTTTTGTGTAAATAGAATGAACTTGATAAATGAGGTGTTTGCACTTATGAATTGATGCAGAAATTTTAACGGAAATGATCAATTTAACTCACAGGTTGAAAATATACCATTAAATAAAATAAATTAGTACAATATTGCATTAATAAACAAATTTTGTCACTTCACCGCATTTGAACTAATTATGAATTGTTATTGCAGACATTTAAAATCCACTTTCTCTACGTATACCCCTTGAGAAATAATTGCACATACATACATAAAACTTCCGGGGCAGATATTAAATAATTAGGTTTTCAAAATTCGACATTTATTTATCATTTGTTTTGCGTAGACCGCTAGACACGACATCGAATTGTTCATTTCTTTCAATTCATATTCCTAGATGTGATGGAGGCAATTTAATTCAGAAGAAATCATCATGTTATAAATTTACTCAAGAAAAGTCTTCAAATTGCCGTTTTATCGAAAACAAATCAAGAGAGGAGCCTTCAACCTCACTCAGTTGTATATCGTTGAACCTTTTTGAAGCCCCAATCACCAATGTTGCGTGTGGTATAGTACGAACGTCGCAAAATTCAACTATATATAACAAAATATATTTTAGGCGTTTATTTACCGTTACCTGTTCATCTAACCCATGCCACCACTCTGGTTGTTCACCTGGCACAAGTTTCTATAATGAGCTTTTGTACAATTCAAGTTTCTAAACTGCTTTCACATAACCCAATATTTCAAGTTAGAAAGTTACGTTTTGAAATTTACGAAAATTTTTAGAATTACTTAGCTTTATTGCACGATTTTCAAAATATCAGAAACATGTCCCTATAGTTTCCAACTTGTACAGTCACAAACCCGATTATAGGAACTGCGCAGTTTCACAATTTCCGTCTTCAACTAACAGTCACACATACCACTTCAAACTTAGTATTTACATAAGTTAATTTAAAAATTTTAGGTACGAAACTCAAGCTTACAATTTGCACAAATATCAATTGTAATACTCGGATTTACACACTTGCACACACAAAATCGCTCAGTTACGAAGTTCATGTTTCTCATTTGCCTTGAAACAGGGACGAGATTACATTTAAAGACTACTGAAATAAAATTTTACGAGGAGATCAGTTCCAATGGAAACTAAAATAATAAATTTGGTTTCAATTCAATTTATGATAGATGGCAGAGCCTACAGTTCAAATGAACGTAACTTACACGACCGTGACGAACAAAAGCACAAGTTTTTCAACCGTGGCTTGTAAATCTCGTCTTAAGAGGGCGAGATTCGCACCCGTTTTCTCCTGGCTGTCCATAGCTGTGCTGGAGGAGCCAAAATTACATTCGGTGCTACTGGAGCGTGAGATTTACCGCCATATATCGCTTACCATGGTGCAGTTTGAGAAGTACAAAGTACAGTAAGTATTTATTGCTGAATTAAATGTATGGAAACAAGTAATCTGATTAATATTCTGCATGTTAATGCCTTAGTTCCTTAGTTAGTCCGTCTTTTACGCTTTTGTCTGAGTTTGCAGTATCGAGGGGACCGAATTCCTGAGTGTAACATTGAAAGATGCTTTTACATGCATTGATATGTTTATAGGTTAGGGTAGGTGGGGATACGTTATGTTGGGTTATGGTAGGATAGGATAGGTTAGGATGGGATGGGATAGGTTAGGATACGATAGGTTATATTAGGTTAGGGTAGGATAAGATAGGTTAGGATAGGATAGGATAGGCTAATAGAGAATAAGTTAGGATATGTTAAGTTAGGACTGGTTAGGTTAGCATAGGTTGGGTAGTGTTGACGGAATTCTTCCACGGTTCCACCTTGCATAACGATGACATTGTCCTTGCAATTTCCACGGGTCCTCCTAGTATCCATTAACACTCTAACTTAACCCTATCCCGCGCTATAGAGCTAGCTAGAGGTAAATCTCATTCCATAGTGAGGTAGACCTCTCTCTATAGCAGCACCTTGTATTCTTGTTTCCTCTAGCCTTGAATTCTTATTTGATGTTCAAATTGCGGGCAATCGTGGGCAGCAGAGGATGGCCATATTGACCAAAGTAGAATGAAGTCATTTATGAAAACTGTAGGCAAATACGAACCGCACGACATGAGTTTCGCGACAAGTATTGTACAACAAGTTGGTATAATGAGCGTGGGATTAATGCTGCAAAGTTAGTGGGAGGGCTGCTGTTACGAAATCCGGATATCGTCCCGAATGCATGATATCATATTTTATGGTGGTAAAATTAGCGGCATTCCTATGTAAAAACAGATTAGGAATACCCTCATACGGTGATGAATGGTGATGCAAATTGGCGGCGGGAATTAAGCACTCTTAGTAAAGAAAAATTGGGAATAGTTCCGATGTTCAACGACGGTAAACTCATAATTCAAATCAAACTATATATACAGCAGGCCTAGACACTTGCATTTTCTCTTTTTTTTATTTTTTTTTTTAAATTGATGTGCGTCGTTGTAATTTTTCTTCAAAATATTTTTAATTAATCGGCATTGAAAAAATGCAGATTCAAAACATTGTACTGAAAAATACTTGGCATGAAGAAATACATGAGGTATCAAATCCAAAAGCTCTAATACTTATATCTGTTACATATGATGAAGGTGATGAAATATACGATGGTGAGGGAACATTTGATGAAGGTGAGGGAATATATGATGAAGGTGAGGGAATATATGATGAAGGTGATGGAATATAAGATGATGGTGAAGGAATAAATGATTGTGAGGGAATATAAGATGATGATGAAGGAATATATGATGAAGGTAAGGGAATATATGATGGTGAGGGAATATATGATGAAGGTGAGGGTATATATGATGAAGGTGAGGGAACATATGATGATGGTGAGGAAATATATGATGAAGGTGAGGAAATATATGATGAAGGTGAGGGAATATATGATGAAGGTGAGGGAATATATGATGAAGGTGGGGAAATATATGATGAAGGTGAGGGAATATATGATGAAGATGAGGGAATATATGATGAAGATGAGGGAATATATGATGAAGATGAGGGAATATATGATGAAGTCAGATAAGAAAGTTTGGGTGACGTAGATTTTGTCTTCGAATGCTTTGCAACGCCCTGAAGTGAGCATCAGATTTCATTCACTAACGATCTAACAGAAGAATAGCGTTCAAACGAAAAGCTAGATTCTGTTGATTTTCTTTCGAACGGTATCGGTAATTTATGCGAGCAAGCGAGTAAATGTTTTAATTGCATTTTTGAAATAGGTGGAGAAATTCATCAAGAACAAACAATACCACGAACGAAATTGACGGCGGGGGTTCCAGATATGTTAAATATAAAAGAAGATAACTCATCGAAGCTCTTTTCATTGGAAAAATTACAACTGGTAATTTAATCATTTCATTGACGTCACTGAGACGTGAGGAAACCGTACGGTAAACATATAAATCATTCCGCAGCCTGATTTAAATCATGTCTGTGAATAGACGCAGGATTTTTCCATACAGACCCGGAAAACAGTCACTCAAAAAAAATAGAACGGCAGCGTTGACGTCAAACGTAATTTCTTGGAAGCTTCACCGGAGAAGATAAAATTTAATGGGGATTACGTAACGACAAAACGTAATCTTCGTTAGTGACCATGGAGCCATATAGACTAAGGCCGCCAGCCAACTGATGCGATTCCATGCGATACGATTAGCCCCAATCGGCAGAGATTTAGGTAACACAATGCTATCCCTACGGTGCTACAAATGAACCGTGCGATTTTGCAAGGCGTCGCACCAATAGAATCGCGTCAGTGGGCGTGCGGCCTTACTCGATATTGACTATTTCCTTAATTTTCAAACGGTATTTGAAAGTCAAGCACAGACACTGAAAATCTTCAATCCGACATGCCATGAGTGCAGCCATATTGACTTACTCGCGTGCACCAAAACTAGGGACGTTGCTGGCGATGAGGGAAAATCCGACGAAAATGGAGCACTTCATCCACACCAACTTAAAATTTTCCCAAAATATTTTCACGAAAGATTTACGCAAGTTTCGGGAGAAGTAGCGATATTTGTTCGATATTGGAATTGCATTAGTAGGATATGCATGTGGTATTTGATTTTCAAACGATATTTAGAAGATTTTAGAAAGTGTTCTCACCACATTAGAATGGAATTTGAGGGCAGGGGAAATTCAAGCTCTAGCACCACAACGTCTCTGCTGTAAATGGGCAAAAGACTGCAGGTAGGGATCATTAGTTTAATATATGATCTCTATCCTTTAAGCCTGGGTTTAAATAAAGTGTTTTCAACGTTATTAATTTTAAAAATTCTGCATTGCAAGAATATTGAGTGAATTTGAGCGTTGACAAGGAATAATTTCGCTGAAATTGAGTTCTTGTCATTCCGATGTCAAAAGAGCTGGAAGAATTCCGTTAAATCTAAAGTTTATTTTTTTAATATTTAATTGGTGCGAATGAAAGTTGTACCCCATGTCATGTTCTAAGCAAAATGAAATTTGAAAAGAAAGTCAGAGTTTTCATTTAATGTCTTGACATCATTTTGACCCTCAAAAATTGAACCTCAAAAATTGACAGGCACAATTTGGTACAAATAATTTACCGGCACAATTTCGTACATTTAATTGACCGGCACAATTTGGTGCAAATGACTAACCGGTACAATTTGGTACAACTAATTGACCGGCACAATTTGAAACAATTAATTGACCGGTGAAATTTAGCTGATGAAAAAAGTTTCAGAATGAAGTTTCTTCACTCGTTTTAAAACAATTTTTTTTCGTTGAAAAACTACTTAAAGATTTATGCAGGCCAGTGAAACGCCAGTAGACTTCTTGGAGGTACTTTATTGGGTGAACCGTAGCAGATGAGGTACAGGCGAGATACGAAGTCGATTGAGCCCAGAGAAATAACGCTAATCGCTTATAAAGCCTCTGAGGTGCTTAGGGTAGTTGAAGGGGCGTGTGTATGCGCGCGTGCACATTACCAAAATCAATTTCGTCTCCGCCTTACATGTGTAAAACTCATAGATAAAATTATTAACCCGAAAATACACTGATACAGGAATAATTAGTTTTTCTCTCCCATTAATGATCAATACGAATTAGTTTGATCAAACCTAGTAACAGTACCTTGCCCAAAAAGTATCAATAATACTCGGCAACACAAGCAAGGAGGATAAAGGCGACTGAAGCAATATAAAAAAATGTCCTTAACCTCAACATTGAAAAGAGATAAAAATCTACAGCTACAAAAAATAACAGCACAACTATTGAACTTACATTAACGTCAACAAGGCATGGCAAAGGAAATTAAATGAAACGCCAGATATTTTCTTTAAGAAAACCATCAATGGTCCAAAGAATAATTCGACAAATAATCTCGCTTCTTACGCAATTAAAAGTTGTCACTCGTCGCAACATTAGCAAATAACAAACAATTTAAACATCAAGTAATCACAAGTATAATTTCGTAATCGTGGCCACAGTAAATACCTCTACAGAAAACTTCACCAGATTGCTTGACGCGCAATAAACACAAGTATTATTAATAACAACAAAATAAATCTTGTGATTATATGATTATAATACTGGTTAAATAGATAAACTGCAAAGTAAAGCACGAGTTCCTCGGCAAGGCAATCACGGGAAATTTTATAATGATCAAAACTATTTCCTCGTAGATAACGAGAAATGAGTGCACAGTATTTAATGGTAATGAAACTAAATGGTTATCAATTTTAAGAATCAATAAAGTTTTTACCAAAAAAAACAAATGACGGTAGAGAACGATTGTAAAACATCGCCTGCGCTTCCGTAGACTATAAAATAAACAAAATAGTAGGATAACGTTACAGCCAAAAACGGAGAAATTAGAAAGGTTTTCTCAAACTAGCAGCAGAACAGAGACGGAGTAAACAAAATGCCGTAGGCTCGTTGCTCGTACAACTTAATCATAATGGTTACACTTGGCTGGTTAAATAGGACATCAAAAACATAGGTTATAATTGTTACTGTTAGGTTAAATTATTTGGTCACTTGGGTAAAAAAACGTAGAATTACACGTCCGTGGCATATTTGCTGAAGGCACAGGAACACGTACCCACTAAAGGCATGGGCTGCATAGATGCTAGGGAAAGTGCGCGTCTAGAACGCCCAGGTCGTTGCGAGCGCCTAGCCCGCCTAGTATGCGCGTTCATAACGATATCTCCCCCGACTGTTATAGTCGTTACACGTCCCCGGTTTTGTTGTACTTTGGCGGCCTCAGTGTGCTCCGACGGAGCTGAAAATCTCCTGCACGCGACCTGTCGGCTAACACTTCCAGCTGCTTTTTCCCGTAATACATCAAAGTAATGAGCCCCATTACCACCAACACCAGACTCATAACGAGAATATCAGAAATTCTGTCTGGTAAAAAGTCCATATTCGAGTTGGCTGCTATCCAAACTTGAGTAATCTCGCCTTTATGTTCTGATAACGCTGACACGAGCGTGTCCACGTCCACCGTAGAAATGGCGTTCCCCATCGTGGTCCTGCAAATGGAACGAAAAACAGGAACGATTAGCATGGCCAAATAAAAGTAAATATAAACATAATTTAACGAGCCTAAACAACGTACAAAATGAAAACACAAGCTTCAGGGCTTGATTAAAGTGAACTGCAGCTTAATAAAGAACAGTATACGGGCCAATGAAACGCTGGAGGTAATCTTGGGTGGAGGCTTTATTGGACCGAGACAGGCGAGGCATCGGCGAGATACGTGGATGATTGAGCATAGACCGAATAGTGACAGCGCTTTATATAGACTGCGAGAGGCAGCAAGCAAGAGTAAACGCGAGCAAGAGAAAACGCTCGCATATTACCTCCCCCCTTTCAACAAAATAATCGGACGAGAAAAAAATTTAAACGCAGACAAGTTAACCAAAATAAAAGAAAACCCAAAGAGAATTAATCATACCCGAAAATGAACTAGCATAAATACAAGTTGTTTTATTCCATCGTTCAAAATTAATACGACAACCCTAGGTTAAATGTAGTACTATTACTTGACGCAAGTATATGAATTAAGTCGCCTCGCCTCTCATGCGTTTTAAAATTAAAGATTGGCAAATGAATTTGAATCAATTGAATAAAAATATACCATCCAAGAATTATTTGAATTATTTATAACACTCGGCAACACAAGCAAAAACGAGGGCCGATGAAACGAACAAAAATAAAAATGCCCTGTTCAAAGGTAAATGTAAACAACTCGGAATAACTAAAGGTAAACAGCTCTAGCCTAGACAGACACATGGTTTAAGGACGTGCACTACAACTCATCACGAAATCAATTAATTAATTAATCGTCCAAACCGAGTTTGAAAGCACTGAGCAGAATTAGTTAATGCTAAAAATAATTAAAAAATAATAAAACGCAAAATCATTTGCGAACTCGAAACAAACAACTATAGAAATATAAACTCAAGACGCTTAAAAATAACAATAACACGCTAATTCCATTAGCTCATTAAAGACCTACATTAGCAATTACCACTTATTTTGTTACACTTAATCCTTGAAGTTTAGTTCACCAAAAAAATGAATAAATTATTTAATTACATAGTAAAATTGCATAGTAAAATCTAAAATCGATAACTTAGTAACCACATAACATTGCGAAACGCGGAAAACGTCGTCACTCCAAATACACGCAGTGAAAGATAAACACATCTTAAACTATTCCGTTGAACCATTTCGGGTTACACCAACTTACAACCATGGTTACACAAAAAGCACAAAGAAAAACGGTTAATGGCTGTTACTTAAAAAACAACGAACAAAATGGCAAGTTGGTAATTAACGAAACACCAGCTGCTACCACCGGTCAGCATTAGCACCAACTTACCGTGCAACCAGATAGTCAGCACGACGACAGACGAAGGGTTTCAAAAAAACGCCATATTTTTTTGAGTAAACACCAATGGTATACCAATTGAAAAAAAATTCCCAACAATTCGAAAAAGAATAAAATTCCGCAAGCGTACACATTAGGCGCAAGAGATTTGAATTATATACAAAACGCCATTCCGTCACTCGCTTAAAATCGCATTCGTGGTACCGTAAACTTTTTAACACAGACAAATTTACCGTTCTGCACATCGTCGCTGGACATTTGTAAAACTGCGCAACACGAATAATTAAAACATACAATTATAATATTAGAAGATTATAGGGGTGATTAAATCATCTTACTGCTAAAATAACACAACTGCATTCAATAATAATTCAACAATTTCAATAATCACTTCGTGGGGAGAAACTTAATTTTCAATGCCGCACTGGATTTCAATTTTTAATTTTCAATTTTTATTCTTTCAATTCTAAATTCAGAAATCACACTTCACACATTACTACTTTGCGGCCGAATGTTATGTTCAATGTTCGTTACACCGGCACCTCGGCCGGGTTGGTGGCATTGTTGTATCTTGGCGCCCTCAGTGTGCCACGCCACAGCTGGAAATCGGCGTTCCGATTGCGATCGGCTACAACCACCAAGTTTTTTTTTCACATAATAAACTATGCCAGCTAACACCATTAGCACCACTACTAGTAACATCACCAGGATGTCGGACACCGTGTCCGGCAGCAAATCCGACCTGAACCGCGACTTCATCTCGTCTGCGTTCATTTTATTAATTTCATCCATTACATCCTTGTTAATTTCATCCATTACAGCCTTGTTTTTGGAGAGGGCTGATACCAACATGCTTATGTCGACCGTCGATATCTTGTTGCCCATTGTCACTACGTCCTGCGTATCTTGCACAAGGAACAGAAACAGAAACGATTAGCATGACCGAAAAACAAAAAATAAACACAGTCTAAACCACCTAACGCAAAAGCATAAAAGCTTGATATAAAAGCTTCCGTAGCTTGATTAAGTACATCTGAGAAGTAAAATTCGTGTTCAGACTCTCGGTCGGGGAATATTCATTCACTGTATAGATTTATTTTATTTGCGCTGACGATAAAACATTCCAACCGAAAGTAAAAATAGCATCGTCAATTGCGCCGTAGCGCCTAGATCGACCGTCTCACGAAGTAAGCTGCAATGTCAGCGATTGCATTTAGCAATCGGGGAGTTCGCTCACCATTTAATTTGTCAATTCAGCAACAACATCCAAGCGATCGCACGCCTAGAGTTGCATGTGCACAGCACAATACAAAAATCAAAAATGAATTGCAACGAATAATAAAGACATCTTAGAGACAACAGTGATATTTCCCTTTTAGACAGCAGTGATAATAATGTACATGATTTTACCCTTGAGGTTCAAATACAATACTTAACCTAAATTAACCTGAAAGGCGCAGCTTAAAGAACTGAAATTATAGTATACGGGTTATAGAGAATAATAATGAAACACGAGTTATACAGATAATACGTTAATTGCGCATATCACATAGCAAAGATCCTTAAACTATGATTATTAACCTATAGTGGAAACGTTAAATTGGGTAAAAAAGTTGTCTTACACAGTAAATCGTATTTCGTCGAGTCGTTGCGACGTCAACAACGTAAGTCGTAGATATGGTAAAAATGGACTTGTCATTTTAACTCATTATTTAACCCTCCGCAAGGGTAACATATGGTTCAAATTGCTTCTATGAACTTTGGAACCAATCTTAACTTTGGCCCAATTACGCTTGACCTTCAGAACCACTCCCGGACCCAACCAAGTTAGTTCAAGCTTATCTTTTTTCCCATGATTTCTCAAAAGGACACGGTCACCCACAATAACGTTTTTATTCCTACGCTTGATATTTCTGGAAAGGTTCCTTTCCGTAGTGTTATTCAATATCAAATTCCTAATATTTTCGACAGTACGCGCTGCCTCTTTTGCTCGAAAATTACCAAATCTATTTCTTCATCATAACTTTAAGTTATGTTATCAAAACTTTCACTTTGGAAAAATGGACAAGTATCTCTATTTAACACCACGTAACTGGGCGTGTCGCCCAGAGTAGAATTTAGGGCATTGTTCAATGCATTTTCGACAACCTCCGGGCACTGGTCCCACTCGGCATGAGGCAAAGAATTTACGTACAATTTCAATGTATTAGTAATTTTCTTGTTATTCCTCTCTACTATAGCGTTTGAATGAGGAATAAAAGCCAGAACTTCTTTTTTCGCGATAGCATGAATATTGGCGAACTGCTTTACCTCTACCGACTTAAACTCTAACGCATTATCAGAGATAAAAGTTTTAGGAAACCCAGAAATGCTAAAACAGTTACTTAAGCATTAAATTACCGTGTCCGTACGACGATTAGAAGTCGCGTACAGTTTGCAAAATCTAGAGAAAAGGTCAATGGTTACTAAAGTATACCTGTTATCCCTATCGGTAACCTTAAGTGGGCCAAGACAGTTCATTGAAACAACCTCAAACGGTTTTTTCGCTATAGGAGCTGTCAAAATTTTAATTGGCACAGAAGGTCGTGCCTTAAGTAATTTACAAACTTCACAATCTCGTACGAATTTTCTCACAATCGTTTTTTCCAAATGGTTATAGAATCTAAGTTTAAATTTAAACAACGTGTGCAAATCATCTGTGTGGTACATCGAATGTATGGCCAAAATTGCTGTACCCATTAAAGAGTTAGGTACCACTGCAGTTAATATTGTACAAGGTCGATTGTCTATCCGTCGTCGTCGGTGCAAAATGTCATTCAGAATTAGAAAACTCTGTAGGACTGGAATTTTAGACACACTATCATGAAGTAACGCTTCTCTAACTTCTATGCAAAAGGGATCTTTCTTTTGCTCGTCGATAAATTCCTTTATAGGCCAAGAGATTTGTTTCTCTGTCTGTACGTAATCAATCAGTTTTGGCTGCGTTTCCCGGTCAGAAGCGTCAGCACTGTCGCTATGCAACGAGTCATTTACCGGCTGTCTAGACAAATCTTTTTTTGTCTGAGACCGAGTCTCTACAATGCATGCCTCTGATTCAAACGTGGCCTGCAGAACTTCACAGTTCTCTAGTTCTTTTATTGTTAATTGATCAACGCTTATAGGTAGTCTGCTTAAGTAATCAGCTACTACATTCTGTTTCCCAGGTAAATATTTTACAATAGGATCGAATGAATGAACGCTTATACACCATCTTGCCATGGTTGTGTTTTATGGGAGTTTCTTTGCAAAAAGCGGCGCCAATGGCCGGTGATCCGTATATACACCGATAAGGTATCGAGTAATTGAATATTTAAAATATTTTAGAGCTGAATACAGGGCAAAAAAATTCCTTCTTCGTGGTACTATATCGTTTCTGGCTAGAATTTAGACTTTTACTAAAATAAGCCACCGGACGCATAACTTGATTGTTTGAATCTTCGGCCTGCATCTAGACGGCTCCAATTCCAAAACTAGACGCGTCCGCAAATATGTGGAAGTCCTTCGTGTAGTCAGGACGTCTTAAAACCGTGTCAGAAGTCATGACAAATTTGATAAAAACAAAGCTTTTTTGGCATTCGTCGCTCCACTTATAAGAAACGTCTCTTCTTAGAAGCCTGTACCTCCGCATGCAACCTCCGCAAAATTTGGTAAGAAGTTTCTAAAATAATTTGCTAGTCCCAAAAACTGCTGCAACTACTTCACATTTACGGGAGCTCTGCAACCCTGCAGTTTCTCCGAATTTTTACATTTAATACCATCTGCGGCAATAATATGCCCCATATATTCAATTTCTTTCTTGAAAAAATGACATTTTTCGAGTTTCAACGACAAGTTCACAGATCGAAGCATCTTAAGGACGCTTCCAATGTCAGCCAAGTGCTGATTTTTAGTTTTGGAATATACCAAAATATCGTCAAGAAAAACGAAAGCCATTTTCCCCAGAATAGGCGTAAGGGCAGAGGTCATCACACGCTGATATACGCTCAGACTCGTGCTCAAACCAAAGGGGATACGGCGGAAATGGAATTTCCGACAACCAACACTAAAGGCAGTAAATTTCCTACTCTCTTGGTCTAATTCGACCTGGTGAAATGCAGAGCGCAAATCTAAATTGGTGGACCATGTGTTCCCTCCTAAGGTCGATAGTATTTCATCGATTCTGGGTATAGGATAAGACTCTTTCACCAAAACTTTATTAAGAGCCCTGAAGTCAATCACGGGGCGGAGCTCCCCGCTCTTCTTTTTAACAACGATGACTGGGAAATTAAAGTCGGACATAGACTCCTCTATAATTCCTTGTGAAAGCATATCATTAGTGATTTTCTCAACTTCCTCCTGATATTTATGATGTATTCTGTACGGGGCTAAATTCAGAACTGGTGCACCCGGTTTCAACTGTATCCGGTGCGTCATAACGTTTGTAACACCTATAGTTTCCCCTTCTAGCGTAACTACATCACGAAACTGATTTAATAAATTTACCAAAGGTAACTGCATGTCCTCTTCATGACATGAAATATCAACATTCGTTAAAAGGACGACGTACGTCTTGCTTTCCTACACTTGACACATCGTCTACTTGTGCACCTTCTCCAGACTCCTCACTACCAGCAAGAACTCGATTTCTGCCGCGCTCGTCAGACAACCCAAGTCTCCCCCCAGCCATGGCCTTCATTCCACCACAAACCGAGACAACCTGCATTGAATCTGACACCTCGTCAGAAATTTTCTCCACATTATTAGCGTCCCTAAGTGCTGTTTCAACGCTAGTAACATAAATTTCATTCTCGATCTCATCAGCTGCAATTAATTCCAAATTGCATAACATTGTTTTCTCGCTGAAATAAATAGCATCTTCTTGTGCATTTAAAATCATGACAGGCACCACGCCGTCTTCTTCAACTCGAACAATTGACTCGGCTAAGAGCGCTCCGTTATCAAACCCTCTTTTCAAAATTAAATACTCTCCAGGTATTGCTATTTTAACAACCCCGTAAATCAACTTCCTTGAGTTACTGGGCACCTCCGCCGCAGTGCAATGAACGATCAGCGGAGCTCTCTTTTTTTCTCGCCTTCCGCTTTGCCTTGACTCAGCCGCCGGCACGGCTTTTTTACCTCACTGCAGGTACTATTTTTCGCGTGGTAACTGCCTCTCTTGCTCTTCCTGGCAACTATTACATCAGACAATAAACAGTCACTGTTTACAATACTTTTTATCACAGCTTCTCTACTTAGTGCCGGTTCCACATCCAATTCTTTAAATGGCACAGTAACACCTTCCCATACCAGGGATCCGTTTTTAAAGTTTATGATGGCATCAGCATCACTCAGCACATCTCTTCCTAAGATTAAATCGTAATTAAATTTTGCATCTTTAACAATCAAAGCACTAGTTCTAAGTACTCTGTTAGTACGAGGATTATTGTAATATTCAAATCGACTTCTCCACTGACGTTACTTTTACTGTTAATTCCTTTGACAGTCAGGCAACTCGGCTTAATTTCCTCATTTAGGCATTTAATCTGCTTGTAACTAATTAGGCTTTTTTCGGAGCCGCTATCTAAAAGGGCACTTAAATACTGATCATTTCGGCTCAAAATTATCGTTGGTTTACTAGCTTT
The DNA here is from genome assembly GCA_030386875.1 of Morinoia aosen. NCBI lineage: Eukaryota > Metazoa > Arthropoda > Malacostraca > Amphipoda > Talitridae > Morinoia > Morinoia aosen. The sequence goes on from CM059570.1 coordinate 22,081,053, forward strand.
ACGGAAAGCAACTAATCCGGTGCCTTTTTTCTTGAAATTGCCCATCGCAACACTAGTGGAGAAGTAAGCCTCAATTGCTTTGTTGATTTGTTGATTATCATCCGCAAGCTCTTCGTCTTGCAGTAATTTGTACCTATTATCACACTTGAACAACGAATCAATGAAGGATTCAAATTTGATTGTCTCGGGCGTATCTGGAATTTCGACCACAGCTTTAGGATTTACGAGAGCACTGCTCTGACTCTCGGGCTCAATCTCGTTCTCACTGCTACCTATTCCTGCTCGTCCCCTTTCTATTCCGATAAAAATCCCAAGCATCTGACTCGGAATCTGCAAAATGCACATGTCCACCACACGATTGACTACCTCTGTTTGCGCTGCAACCGCGTAGGTACGCTTTATAGCTTCTAACCTCATTTCCCGAGGCTTTACAATTTTTCACAAAATGTGGACCTCCACAAGCGAAGCACGCTGGCCCGCCATTTCCTATCGTTTTACTCCTGCCTCTTTGAGGTCTACAATCAAAATGACCAACCATGGAACATAAACTGCAGAATGGGAAACCTCGCTTTCTAGCTCCTGCAAAATGCCCTGAGGCCTGACTAGAACTACTTTCTGTCCGCATAGTATTGCACTCCATGGAGCCTATTCCTCTATCTCTTACGTAGCCACTAAACTCCCTCGCTCTTCCAAGAGGATTTCGTAACCAAGGTCGAGGAGTTGTCCTACGTTGTCCTGCGCGATTCCTACGGTAGTTCCCGTAATTTCTGTAATTTCCGTAAAAGACTTCACTCTCATGAAAAGAGTCCTGCGCTTCAACGCCTTCTTCAAGGCCCTCTGTCACATCTGCTAAATAACTCTCTTTATCGTACCGCGTCGGGTACTGAACCGCTAGGATTTTCTTAGTCTCAGATTGACTCCTAACAGTTCTTCAGATGTACTGAATTGGCATTCAAAAAATTTTTTCGAGAAGGATTCGTCGAGCAAGGGTGCCAAAACCGTTAACGCCAGGCTGTAAACGATACTGTCTCCAACGAAACGCTTCAATTCCGCCTAATTTGCACAAGCCTGGTAATACGGATGACGCTGCCAGCCTAGGGAAATTTAATTTAATAGATTCTCTGACAATTTACGTATTTTATTAGAAGCACTAACCAACTGGGCTGCTAGAGCATCGTTGCGTATCAATTACAACTCATTGAAATCGCATGCTAGGCGTGAATAGACTTTTCACCCCTGCATACATAAATATCATCCAAGATTTTAATCACTTCCTCGAAAGTATACTGCAGGTCAGAGTTTACCAACTTAGTTACAACTGAATTAAAATCTCCTACTTGTTTATTGGCAGACCGAACAAGGAGCACTTTTTTGCTGGCGGAGAGGAGATATGTACGCTTTTAAATTCATTACGTGCATGTTCCAGCTCTTAGCTTCAAGAAATTCTGGATCCTCTTTTCGCCTCCTGCCGCGGAATACAGGAATCTCTGCATTGGACAGTATTGTTCCAGGCCTAGGGATATTAGCAGCAATTTCCCTTGCTAATAGGGTCCTATCTGCATTACTCGTACTGGGCGCACTCGTACTGGGCGCAGTGCTCAGGCATTGCTCTACTTTGGGTAGCTGGAGCAGCAAAACGCGGCACACTAACCCTTCCACGACTGGTTTTTATTGTATCTGATCGTATGAATTCAACGGAGTCTGAGGAATCCGACATGAGGTGTTTCACCACAGATATTAAAATTCAAATTTGCACATCACCGTTAATACACGCTAGGCAAAAACACACTTCTAAATTCTAATAATATACGTTCTAATAATACACGAGTAATAATACACACCCCCAAATTTACGCGAAAAAACTCAAAAACAGGAACAACAATAGTTTAAAAACACCATCAAAACATATTACAACACAACAGTGTTACACTTACTCTGGGAAATCTTCCCACTCGGCGAATATATGGTAATCCGTTAAAATGGTAACTTTACAGCAGTAATCCACTTATTGCGCGTTAAACTGCGCCTTTCACTGCATCAAAGATCTGACTAAAATTCTCTCAGACTCACACTCTCAGTCTCGCTCAATGCAACCAGGCTGTTGTTGTTGCTGAGCTAGCGCAGCCTTGGCCGGCGCAAGAAAACCCTACTCGAAAAAAAAACACAGAGATGCCTATGCTCACTCTGTCGGTGCGGCTGCACTTGCTCACGCACAGATGAATTTTAATGATACAATCTGTACGTAACTCAAATCGTTGTACTGGAGGCTGGGACGTCGCTGCAAAACCACCAATGTTGTAAATTTAGACGTAGTTTACGTTGTAGCTGTTTTAGACGTAATTTGCAGGTAACACTTTCAAAAGTTTGTTTAATTTAGAGTATCACTTATTGTCCGTTGCAAAATATCAACATTTTAAGTTTGTTGCACTCTCACTTATCACTCGTCGTAGGGGCGGTTCCTCCAAAGGTGATTTCTAACACGATTTCGAGATCTTCTCCTGCATCGAAGAGCAAATCACGAGTACGTAATGGAGAGTTCGTATCAATCCAAGCCGAAAATTGCGCGTATGATTCCAATAGCGCCGCAAACGAAATTTTCAATCCCAGGACAAGAACCGATGGACGAGGCTGCCAAATATGGTTGTTCTTACTGTTGCCAGTCATCGATGAAACTTCGGAAGTACTGGAAATCTTCAGAACAGGAGCAACTTAAAACTTCTTCACTTCTTGATAACTACGTTAGCTTGAAATGTATCACACGGTGTCGTGAAATCGCACAATACTAGGCCACTAATATACGAGCCAATGAAACGCTGGAGGTAATCTTGGGTGGAGGCTTTATTGGACCGAGACAGGTGAGGCACCGGCGAGATACGTGGATGATTGAGCATAGACCGAATAGTGACAGCGCTTTATATAGACTGCGAGAGGCAGCAGGCAAGAGTAAACGCGAGCAAGAGTAAACGCAAGCAAGAGTAAACGCTCGCATAACAGTTAATTTAAATAGAAAATAAATTTTACTCGAGGCAATCATATATAATATGAACAAATGTTCCTCGTCGAGAAGACTTGCTTTTTAAGCAAGCGCTGCATCTATACCTTCGTTCGGGGAATTTCCGTTCAATGGAAAATATTAATCAATTTGGTCGTTATGCTGATGATCAAGCATTCCAATCAGAAAATAAAAAATAATTTTAATTTCGCTGTAGCGTCAAAATCTACCGCATCATGAGATAAGATGCAATGTCAGCTATTGCATTTGGCAATCATGGAATTTGCTCACCATTTAATTTGTTAATTCAGCAACAAAGTCTAAGCGGATGCACGCCTAGATTTGAATGTGCACAGCACAACACAAACCAATAAAAACAGCTAATTGCAAAAATTCGTAAAGAATATCTTTAGAGACATCTTTAGAGATACATAGACATATCTTTCAACCTCAAGATAAAAGTACAACACTTAACCTAGCTAATTATAATAGGCGCAGCTAAAAGCTGAACAACAATTAAAATTAATACATACGGGATTAAAACGCGGCAAAACAAATAATACAAATAATACGTTGGTAAAGCAATAAACACAACGAAAAATTCTTAACCTATAAAGAAAATGATAAATTTAGTAATACATTTATACTTTTTAGCAAATCGTAACCTGTCGAGTCGTCAATGTCGTAAACTGTCGGGTCGTCAGAGTGAATGTCGTAAGAACAGTAAAAATGGAGAGCTTTTTATTTAACTCTCCGTAATGGTAACACAAGATTCATATTACTTTTGTAAGTCTTCTCCCCAATTTTTATCTCGACCCAATTTCGCTTGACTTTCAGGACTATGCCCGGCCCTAGCCATGTCAGCTCTAGCTTATCCTTTTTACCGTGGTTCCTTAAGGGCCTTTCACACGATCAGTTTTTTCGTCAGTCAATACTGACACTCACGGTTCCGTAACACCATATTTGGGCATGCGTGATCTCTTTTGCTCTCTACTCGGCACTCGCCACTGTCGGATTTGACTGTTGCTTTGCTTCTATTTGCGTGTCAGTTTTCGCCCACCCGGCGTCTAGTAAGGATGGTTACAATTGTTTTCCCGTATTAAATGGTCGCAGCCTGGTCTAAATAATAAATTAGCTATTTTCATTTGTGGAAAGTGTAAAGCAACGAATACAAGAGCAGAGATATAAGAAGCAAGTCGCTCAAATATGTTATTGAAGCAATGAATCAACACAGTATTAGTTTACATGAGAATGGGTTGAAGGAAAAATTAATACGCTTCAAAAATAATTTAGGAAAGAATTTAGAGCATTTGCTTCCAAAAATCTATTATTTAGCAGAGGATAACACCTGGATTCAAAGGTGCGGGGAACAATAGTTTATTTTATTACAAGCATATCATAATGCATTCGTCCTGTTGTGTCAGCGCCATTTACAAAAGATTTCCAATCTTATTTAATATTCACTCATGAAATACTGCAAAGGTATATTATTTTTTTTATTAGAATGAAAATATTAAATGTTAACCGAAGTGCGATTTCAAAAATTTGTCCGGCATTTTCAAATAAAATAAAAAACTTTTTCCATGAATTCTTCTTAACATTTAATTTCAGCATGAAAAGGTTTCCTGAAATAAATCCAAACATTTATTAGTTTATCCGTACCGCTGTCACATTCACATGCATTATTAGACATCATCACGCAGTAATTTGAGAGGCTAATTATATTTTATAATATTTGCTTGCGGATGCCAGATTTACGCGTGCATTTTATCATACAGTTCTAATGAATGTGCGCTAGATTTCAATTGTTATTTCTATATCTTAGTCACTGTGTCGCTAGGAAATGACCGAAAAAGGAAATGTCAAGGAAATGACCCAGACTTCAAGAAAAAAATTCAATTTACAAGCTGTGCGATTACACGCTGGTACACGCAAAACTGTATAGAACGAGCGAAAAATATTACCTGCACTTGAAGTTATTATAAAGTAGATTATTAAATTTGTAGTAGTTGTAGTATTTGTTAGATTTGGTGTGACTAAATTTTACAAATGCTGAGAAAAGGAAGGAATGCGACAAACAATTAGTGAGCGAAATTTGGATATTTAGCCCTAGCTTACTACAAATCCGGTTTTAACTGCCATTTTCTAGATGTTTAGCCAGCCAATCTTCTACCCACTAACTATTTTCGGTGTTTTTTCTTCTCTATGACTGCAAAGCCGACGAGTATGTTTGCTTTGACTACGACAAATCTTTCTCGACAACGCACAGTGAAGCACTGCCAAGCTTGCCAGTGACGCGCCACTTCAGTCACGCGAACGTACGTGTGAACGCGAGTGATTTGACCACACTCTGTGAGTGTCAGTGTTGACTGACGAAAAAACTGAGCGTGTGAAAGGCCCTTTAAAAGGACTCGATCACCGATTACGAAGCTCTTGTCTCTACACTTAATATTACGGTATAGATTCCGTTCAGTAGTATTATTCAATATTAGGCTCCTAACGTTTTCTACAATACGAGGTGCCTCTTTGGCTCGAAAATTAACCAGATCTATCTCCTCATCATAATTGTAAGTAACGTTATTAAAACTTTCGCCCTGGTAGTAAGGACACGTGTCTCTGTTGAAGATGATGTAGCTGGGAGTATCCCCCAGGGTAGAATTGAGAGCATTGTTCAGTGTTCTCAACGACTTCTAAGCACTGGTCCCACTCAGCATGAGCCGATGAATTGATGTACAATTTCAACAAGTTAGCAATTTTTTTTTCCTTTCAACAATAGCGTTCGAATGAGGACTAAAAGCTAGAACTTCTTTCTTCGCGATTGCGTGAATGTTGGAAAATTGCTTCACTGCTACCGATTTAAATTCGAGTGCGTTGTCACTAATTAACGTTTTTGGATAACCGAAAGTGCTAAAACAATCTCCTAAACATGATATTACTGTGTCTGTTCGACGGTTAGATGTCGCGTATAATTTGCAGTACCTAGAAAAAAGATCAATAATAACCAATAAATACTTATTGCCACTATCGGTAGTTTTGAGAGGACTAAGATAATCCATTGAAACTACTTCAAAAGGTTCTTTCGCTATAGGAGCCGTCAAGATTTTAATGGGCACAGAAGGGCGTGCTTTGAGAAGTTTGCCAACTTCCTAATTTTGTGCAAATTTTCTCACAACCATTTTCTCCAAATTTTATAATACTTCAATTTGAATTTAAATAGAGTGTGCAAAGCATCGGTATGGTACATCGAGTGTATGGCTAAAATTGCCTTCTCCAGTAGGGAAGATGACATCACTGAGATTAATATAGTACTTGGTCGTGTGTCAATCCGTCGCCGTCGGTACAATATATCATTTATAATTAAGTAATTCTGTAAGTCAGGAATTGTGGAAGCACTTCCATGAAGGAAAGCTTCTCTAACTTCAATACAAAAGGATATTGTTTTTACTCGTCAATAAACTCTTTAATAGTCCAGGAAATTTCTTTTTCTGTCGGTACATAATCAATCAGTTTCGGTTGCGTCTCGTTGCGTGGCAAGACAACGTCGGTATTGTCGCTCAGCCTCTGCATCGACGAGCCACTGAGGTCGTCTGGCTGTCCAGACAGTCTCTTTTTTTTGAGACCGAGTCACTGCCATGCATGCTTCTGATTCAAGCTCAGTGTGCAGAGCTCTAGTTCTTTAATTGTTATTTGATTATCGCTTATGGGTAGCCTGCTTAAGTAATCAGCCACAACGTTTTGCCTACCAGGTAGGTATTTAACAATAGGATCGTAGGAATGAACATTCATACACCATCTAGCTTGGCCGTATCTTCTGGGAGTTTCTTTGCAAAAAAAGAGCGAAAGATTTATGATCCGGATAAACATGGATAGGATATCCAGTTATTAAATATTTGAATGCTTTAAGAGCTGAATAAAGGGCAGTGAATTCCTTTTTTGTAGTACTGTAGCGTTTTTGGCTAGAATTTATACTTATACTTATATAAGCTACAGGGCGTATTATTTTATCGCTTGAGTCCTCGGCTTGCATTACAACAGCTCCGATCCCAAAATTCGATGCTTCAGTAAACGATTGAAAGTCTTTCGTATAGTCCGGATCTAGTAAAACGGTGTCAGACGTCAGAGCAGATTTAATAAACTCAAAACTTTTTTGGCACTCGTCGCTCCTATCAAAAACGACATTTTTCCTCGAAAGCCGGTACAGAGGATGGGCAATTTCCGCAATATTTTGTAAAAAATTCTAAAATAATTTGCTAGGCCAAAGAACTGCTGCAACTCCTTCACATGTATTGGAGCCCTACAGTTCTGCAGTTTTTCCGAGTTCTACACCTTATACCATCCGCAGCAATAATATGCCCCAGATATTCAACTTCTGTTTTAAAGAAGTGACATTTTTCAAGTTTTATTGACAAATTCCCAGACCGAAGCATCGTAAGGACACTTCCAATGTCAGACAAGTGCTGGTTTTTCGTCTTTGAATATACTAAAATGTCATCCAGGAAGACGAAGCACAATCGGCGCCTAGTATAGATATGAGAACAGAGGTCATTACCCGCTGAAACACGCTCGGACTGGAACTCAGCCCGAACGGGATGCGTCTGAATTGTTATTTTCGAAAACCTATACTAACTCTGTAAATTTCCGACTCCCTTGGTCTAATTCGACCTGATGGAACGCGGACCGAAGGTCCAACGTCTAGAATAGTGTGTTTCCTCCCAACGTCGATAATATTTCATCGATCCTGGGTATAGGATTAAACTCTTTCACCACAATCATATTTAATGCCCTGAAATCGATAACTGGTCTAAGTTCCTCATTTTTTTTTTAACCACGATAACTGGAAAATTTTAATCCGACATTGAACTTTCAATTATCCCCTGTGAGTGCATTTCATTAGTTATTTTTGCCAATTCCTCCTGATATTTATGTGGAATTCTTTTTGGGGTAATATTCATTACTGGCGCACCCGGTTTTAATTTTATTTTGTGCGACATAACATTAGTAACTCCAATCATTTCCCCCTATAACGTTGTTACATCCCGGAACTCATTTAGTAATGTTACCAATGGTAACTGCATGTCAACTTCGTGGCATGAAATGTCATCGTTAGTTAACGACAATGTGCGTCCTGCTGTACATTTGACACATATTCTACTTGTGCAATTATTCCTCATTCCTTATTACTAGAAAGAACTCGATATCCGCCGCGTTCGTCAATTTTCAAATCAAGTTTCTCCTTGGCCATGGTCTTAATTCCACCATGATCCGAGATGACTGTAATTGAATCCGACTTAGCTTCAGAGCTTCTCTCTACGCTATTAGCGTCCTTCAGCGCTGCCTCTACACTAGTGAAATAAATTTCACTTTCAACCTCATCAGCAGCAACTAATTCTAAATTACGCAACATTGTATTCTCACTGAAATGAATTGCGTCATCTTGAGCATTTAATATCATTACCGGCACTACTCCATCTTCTTCAACGTGAACAATTGACTCTGCTATTAGTGCACCATTATCGGGATCTCATTTCAACACTAAATATTCTCCGGGTTCTGCCTTCCTTACAAAACCGTAAATGACTTGAATTGAATTACCAGGTACATCGACCGTAGGACAACGAACTACTAAAGGCCATCTCCTCTTTTTTATCTCTGGCCTTGGCTTCAGTGCTGCTTGCTCGAGCACGCCTTTTTTTCCTTCTCTGCAGTCACAATTTTTCAACGCGCGGTGACTGACTTTCTCACGGCCTCTGTTGCTTCTCTCGGCAACTATCACATCAGAAAGTAACAGTCACTATTTACTCTACTTTTAAACACAGCTTCTCTACTTATCGCTGGTTCAACTTCTATTTCTTTGAAAGTCACTCTAATACCCTCCCACTCGAGTGATCCATCTTTGAAATCAAGTACGGCATTACTTAGGACATCTCTTCCTAAGATTAGATCATTATTAAATTTTGCATCTTTACCGATTAAACCACTAGTCTTGAGTATTCTTTTAGTACCAGGTATTGAGATATTTAAGTCGACTTCTCCACTAACGTTACTTCTACCGTTAATTCCCTTAACGCTCAGACAACTTAGCTTTAATTTCTCAATCAGGCACTTAATTTGCTTGTAACTAATGAGGCATTTTTCAGAGCCACTATCCAGTAGTGCGCTCAAATAGGAAAGATAAATATCTTTCCTACTCAAGATGATAGTTGGTTTTATAGCCTTCCGAAAAGCAACTAGACCGGCGCCTTCTCTCTCAAAATTTCCCGTTAAAACACTAGGGGAGAAATAAGCCTCACCTGCTCTATTTTGTTCACTCTCATCTGCAAGCTCTTCATCTTGCAATAATTCATATCTATTTTCACAGTTGAACACCGGATCAATGAATGATTCAAAATTTGTCATCTCAGTCGTATCTGGAATCGTTTCGACCACAGTTTTAGGATTTACGAGAGTCTCGGGTTTACGACCCTCAGGCTCAATCTCGTTCTCACCAGCACCTCCTACTGCACATCTGCTAAAAAATCTCGAGAATCTGTCTCAGAATCATCGTATTGTACCTCATGCCTACCACGAGATTGACTATTACCACCCCTATTCGCGTTGTACCTGCGTAGGTACGCCTTGTAGGACCGCTTTTCAATTTCTGATACTCTACAATTCCTCACAAAGTGTTGTCCGCCACAGGCGAAACATGGCCCGGCATATATCCTTTCGTTTTACTCTGACCTCTTTGAGGTCTACAATTATCTTCAAAATGACCTACAACGTTGCATGAACTGTAGAAGGGAGCACCCCTCGTTCTGGCTGCAAAGTGCACTGGAGCTTGATTAGAGCTACTTTCTGCCCGCAAAGTGTAACATTCAAGGGAACCTACTCCCCTATCACCAACATAGCCACTGAATTCTCTCACTCTTCGACGAGGATTTCTTAACCAAGGTCGGGGACACGACCTGCGCCCCAGGTAACGACCCCTACGGTAATTTCCGTAGAAAATCTCACTCTCCTGAAGGGATTCCTGCACATCAACGTTTTCTTCTGCATCATCAGCCACATCTGTCACATAGCTTTCCTTATCGTACCGAATCGGGTACTGAGACGCTAAGATTTTTTTTGTTTCGGATTAACTCCTCACAGTGGCAACCAATCGTGCCAACAACTCCTCCGAAGTACTGAACTGTGAATCAAAGATTATCTTCGAAAAAGACTCATCTAACAATGGCGCTAGCACCGTAATAGCCAAGCTGTACACAATGCTGTCTCCTACAAACCGTTTTAACTGCCGCTGATTTGTACTAGCCTGAAAAAATTGATGTCGCTGCCACGCTACTGAAGCTAAATTCAAAAATGATGCGACAAGTTTCGTATTTTAGCGAAAGCAGTTACCAACTGGGCTGTCAGTGCATCAATTCACACTAAATGTAACTGATTTAAATCGCACGCCAGCGCGTGAATTGATTTTTCACCCTTACTGACATAAATATCGTTCAAAATTTTGATTACTTCTTGAAATGAATAATGCAGATCGGAATTCACTAATTTTTTCACAATAGAATTGAAATCACCTACTTGTTCATTGGCTTACCTAACAAGGAGTTGTTTTTTGGCCATATCTGACGTCACGTCTGGTAAAAGGCCAATATAGGCCCTCAGGTTCTCTACATGGGTTTGCCAACTCTTATTTTCAAGGAACTCCGGGTCCTCCCTCCTTCTCCGTCCTCTAAAAATTGGGATCTCAGCATTGGAGAGGATGGTTCTTGCGGCGATTTCGCGCGCCAAAAGCGTCCTATCTGTCGCGTTTGTACTTGGGCCACTGGCCCCACTGGCCGCTGGTTCAGACATTGCCGTATTACTCTGAGCTTTAAGCCTAGGTACACTAACATGGCCGCGACTAGTTTTAGTCGTAGTAGAACGAATAAACTCTTCCGAATCGGAAGACTCATACATATAGTTTTCTTTTAAACATGAAATTTACAGTCGAATTTACACCTCTTATTACCATAAATACACATCAAGTAGGAAAACAAGTTTTACTCACTTCTAATTAAAGCAAGGAACACAAAAATTTGGTTCGCTCACCGTCATTGATAATAACAACAATAAGGCTACACTCACATGAAAATATCCCAGCCAGCTTGCATTTGTTAATCCGTTAGGTAAATCTGCTATCCTCCACTGCATCAGTTTGTTACTGACGTCTCTGTGCAATACAGAGACCCGCTTGCTGACTTGCGGCCTTGGGCCGATGCAAAAAACAGGCAGCAAACAGAACTACTCACTCGCTCTGCACGAGCTGCAATGCACTGTACTTCTAGCAAAGCACGAATGAAATTTACATCTAGTATTCACTTAACTTAAAGCGTCGAATTGAAGGGACGTCGCTGACGTCGCTGTACTCTCGGATGACCGCCAAGGGTGACGTAGACGTAACAAACGTAGATCCCGGTTTTATGCGGTATCAAACACTGTGGTGCGACGAAACAACGCAGCTCACTCGTCGTGGACCGATCTTCCGAATATTAATTCGAGAACCACTTCTAGGTCGTTGCAGGTGTCAAAAAGGATGACTCTCGTACGAAACGGAGAGCTCGTATCTATCCAAGCTGACAATTTCACGTAGGTTTCCAGCAGCTCCACAAAAGGAATCTTGAACCCGATGTTAATGACCAATGAGTGTAGTTGTCTTTGACGATATTCACCGTTGCCGCCGGTCATTGATGTGACTTCTTTATTACTTCCGACTTCTTCAGCTAATGTTGCACAGCAAATCTTCGGAGACGACGCACTTATAAAACTTCCGTACTTGTAGCTAACTTATCGATCGTGAAATATACTCTCACAACGGCGGGAACTTGTATTATACTGGCCACCAATTATATGCAGGCCAGTGAAACGCCAGTAGACTTCTTTGAGGTACTTTATTGGATGAAGCGTAGCAGATGAGGTACAGGCGAGATACGAAGTCGATTGTGCCCAGAGAAATAGAGCTAATCGCTTATAAAGCCTCTGAGGTGCTTAGGGTAGGGGGGGGGGTGTATGCGCGCGTGCACAGATTACTTACAAATAAGCACTGAAGGCCTGCTGTAATATTCCCTGCTGCTCAGTAAGATTAAAATAGTTGGTATTTGAGTATTTAAGCTGATGCCCATACTATTGACCCCTCCAACTCAAATTAATTTTGTATACTAATAGCTACTACATCGTGGAACAAGTTAACTAAATGTGTGTATCAATCTCCGTAGAGTTTTCATTTTCGAATAATATTATTAAAGGCTTATATCGCCATTGGATGATTGTGAATTCACCCACTAACTGGGTTATAAAATGGGCCTAGATTTTTCAAAATATAATGGAAATATATATATATATAATTGAATTTTGGGAAACTGCTTATTTTGAGACGGTTTACTGCCACTTGGAACAGATTTGGATTCTTTGCCGTCATTTAGAAGATATTTGGACTGTATGGTGGGAGATTTAAACTGTTTGGATTTAGAATAAATTTGTCACCAGTAGGGCCAGTATGAACAGATTTGGACTGATTGGTGCCACTTAAGAGGAATTTAGAATGTTTGGAGTCTCTTAGAACAGATTTGGAATGTATGGCGGCAGTTAAAATAGATTTGAGCTGTGTGGAGTCACTTAAAGCAGATTTGGACTGTATGGCGCCAGCTAGAATAGATTTGAACTGTTTGGAGTCACTTAGAACAGATTTGGACTGTATGGCGCTAGTTAGAATAGATTTGAGCTGTATGGAGTTACTCAGAACAAATTTGAGCGTTTTGGAGTTACTTAGAATAGATTTGAGCTGTTTGGAGTCACTTAGAATAGATTTAGACTGTTCGAAGCAGTCAGAAGAGATTAGGACTTTAGGGTATCATTAGAACAGATATGCATAACTCGATGCCACTAAGCACAACCTTGTGCTACTTGTTGCCACTACGCTGTTTGGACGAATAACTTTTCTAGCATTTGATGACACCAGAACACAATTGAACTCCTTGACAAATCCTCACCAGAATAATTTTTCACTGAAGAATCTCACGAGATATAAAAAAGATGCAAGGGTAGCTAAGTAACGCTTTCTAAGCAGCAGATTTGTTCCCAATGCTGAGAAAATTGGGCACCATCGGACTCACCAACTTATGTATCATCTCATGAGTTGAATATTTCGAGTCCATCAGCGCTCTAAGCGAGATGTACAAGTCATCAATTTAACAGAGATTATCTTCTACCTAGGCAATTCTGTGTATAAACGAATGAAGTTAGATAAGGATTAAGCGTGGCTGCTGAATATATATTGAATATTTTTTACGTATATTTCTCATCGTACGCGTGTTCAGAAAATTTCATCCCATTTTGTTGAGGTCCGCTAGATCATCTTGAAATGAAAATGAGGGTTTCGATAGTAGACCACAAAATATTTTTTTCCTAAATCTGAATGCTTCGGCTTCAGCTAAAGCAATTATCAGCAGCTGCGAACAGAAAATGAAAAGCAAAGTAAATTCTTTTTACACAGAACACTCAGAAAAAATGCGTGCTATTTTTCTTATTATTTTATTTCAAAAAAATATTTTTCATCAGTACTACATGCGCCTTATTTTTGAAAGATTTTCGGTTTCACTTGACTTTCGTCGATACGAAGAGAAAAACTAAAACTCCGAACTTTACCCCAACTGTGCTTTTTGATAATAATCAAGTTTCGAATTCCAAATTTATTCCAGCATTATCAACAAGAGAAAATATCGAATTCCAAATTAATTTCAGCATATCAACAATCTAAAATAAAAAAAATCCCAGACAAAGACACGAAAGCAACTTTGACGTTGTTGGAAAAGAACTTTGACAAGTCCTCGTCTTTTCTCTAATGAAGTGAAATGAAATTTACCATGGAACACTTGCCGTCAGACGAGGGTGATCATCTGACATCAGGGGACCTTTTGTACATCTGAGTTTCCTCCGCTTACTTGCCTCGTGTGGCATTGGGGCTAGACGCAACACACTCCCTCTTTTCTATACCTAAACTATTATCAGGAGCTTTAGTCACATTAACTTATCTATATTTTGCTTCAGGATTCCTTTTTCGCGTCATTCGTCGTCTGTAAATATTGGACGAGTTGATTACTAATTTTTGGCGTCACTAAATATTGGGTGAGTTGATCGGTGAAAAAATATGTAAATTTGTCCTCTTGAATTTTCATCGATTACCTGATGACGAATAAAGACACTTGTAGGTTTTGCAAAATGATTTTGACGTTGGAATGAAAATGAAATAGATTACACAGACCACGAATGGTTTTGCTATCCAGGCTATACCGTGCGATTTGTACTAAATCGAGATTTGTACGAACCATCGCGTATGTTCCAGAAGTCACGTATATCATCCCCGAAATTTTAACTCCATGAAAATTTAATACCCCACAAATTCATTTCTCATACCAGTACGAATGTCGCTTTGACGTAGCTGGAAATTACTAAGCTACTCTTTTTTTTTGACACTCTATTTACGTTTAATCTAGTTAGTGAATGAGGGCAAACCGAATAACAGCCCCTCACTTTAAAAAGTTCTGTGTAGTGAATCAAAATAAGTGCTCAATTTTATTTATAATCAAAAGCCAATGATGAACTACTTTTTTTGAACCATCTTTATTGGGAATAAACTGTTATTTATTTTTTTCTTTCTCTTCTCTTCTGAGGTGGGCACTTATTCCATAGTGTGGGATATGGCTTAACTACCAGCCAAGAAATATCTGAGCTGTTGAGAAAAATACGAAAAATTACTGAGCACATCCGATTTACAATGTTACGGAGACTGCTTCAGCGTCTGAGACTTGCTAAGTCATCCGAGAAGACTTGGGGTGGCACCAGCCTCTCTCGCTGAGCAAAATTGATGCCGTAAAACCAGCCAATTTTTGTACAAGTTTAATTGTAAATTAATTTTTGGTTATACCATTAAAGTCGTCGTTGTACTCGTAATTGCATAAATAGCATAGTTATATGTATAATTTTATGATGAAACATTCGCTCGAATAATTCAAAATTTCAATAAAAAGTATGAAGTTAATTTTTAAAAATTGTGTCAAAATGAACTCGTGCAAAATGCGAGAGGTGTAATGTGAGATTTCAGTTAGAATGGGAAGAAAGTAAAATTTGCATATCAAACTGCGATTATTTTATCATTTCAAACATTTTCACACAATAAACGTGAGGGATTAAACAGATACATTTCAATTTTGGGTTTATCAACACTATGGAAATTATCCAAAAATACAATAAAAAATAAAAAACTTGAAAAAGGTTACTCCATTGAAAATGTTGCCCAGAATATAAGATTTCGTGGTACTTCGGGTTCTACCATTTGCAATTCCATCCAAGTACGTCATACAAATATTGACATTTGAGCAAATCTTCAGCGTGATTTATTCAGTACAATTTTACTTCATGTAGAGTTATATTTCCGTGGTTGATCAAACATTTAATTTCACCAGCTATTTTACGACTTTTTCAAATATTTTTGTAATTTTTTATTCGTTAATTAAATGAGTCGCGGCCAGTGTAGTGTAAAGGAAATAAACATAAGTTTCAGAACAATAATGTTTATAACAGATGTCATCGTTTTTTATGCCATCGTTTATGTCCTCATGGTGCACATTTGACATAAAAAACGAATGCTTTACCAAAAAATTATTCTGAAAGCTAACGCAATCCCGAGCGTAACTAGGACTTTAAATAAGAAGTATAATCCAAAGTTGTCTTGTATTTCAACTTACTTAAAAATAGGCAGATATTCAATCATAAAGTTCACCTAACCAGAGTGGTTGGTGCAACCCCAAGTCATCTCAGTTGAATTAGCAAGTCCTGCACACTGACGCAGTTTTTGTAACAACGATGTGGATGTGCTCAGTCATTCTCTGTACATCTCTGACCAGCCCACGTTGTAGCGGGTGGGCAGTCACGCCACTACGGGGTTATAAAATTTTAAATGAGAAACTCAATGTACTTATTAAATTCATCAAACGTAGGAAAATTAGTCAACAGTTTCAGGTAAACCTTGTAGTAAGTGCTTTGTTTAAAGTAGTGCTCGAAGAGCTAACGAACTAGAAACTTCAGGATTTACTACATATAACGGTATGCGAGCGTAGTTAACAAATGAATGGCATTTGATCCAAAGCTCAAACTTTCTAATAAGCGTTGATTGAATAATATAAATAATTAGATAATTTTGTGCATTAGCAACTGGTAGAGCAGTTCCTTCTGTATGGTACTTCATTTTGTCCATACATGTCTCTGATTAATTTATTTATTCCCAGAATGAAAAAATTAAAGAAAAATATAATGTTAGGAAAACAACATAAGTCAGCAATCAAATGATTTAAAGATAAAATGTTTCGCTGCACTGTGATCATTGCGAGTAATTAGTGTCGAAAACGAACACATCATTGTGAAGTCTTGCAACATGCATGGAAATGCATACTGCCTCTACCACGACTTGTTAGTTTGAGTCAGAGATATCGCCTTCAATTACTGTATATATATATATTGCATATAAGTAGAGTTGATCGTATGAAATATATACATTTTGTATATATACGTAGAAAATATAATGATAAAAAATATATTATTTCAGCAGGTTACACATATTATCGTGAAATTTATGTCATTGTACAGTATCTGTATATTGGGACATATTTTACAATGTTAGAGTGGGTGATACAAATACAAGACTGTTTCGCCGCCCTGTCAAATCCTACACACGGACGCAGTCTCCCACACAGCCCGAGGGCGGATGTGTTCAGTCATTGTCTGTAGATCTCTGACCAGCCTACACTGTAGCGGGTGGGCAGTTAGGCCACTACGTGGTTTAGATGCTCACCTCCGTCGCCATGTTGTCACGTGTAACTGCAATTTTTGCAAGTAAGTTTGCTGGTACTTGGTTTCTCCTCATTCACTGCCTAAATCCAACATTGTGTTACGTATCATTAGCACAAAATAAAGATTTGCTAGGGTAATTCCAGCTACGTCAAGTTCGCATTAGTACTGGTATATGAGATACGTGTTTTAACGAATGTGGAGTGCATTTAATTTTCTTGGATTTAAATCTTCTGTGACTCCCTTTTACGTGATCGCCAGTATTGTTGCATGATAAATTCTGTGTGAGTGGAACCGACGATTTGATACTGATCTTTTGTCGATACGAAGTTATGAAATGCATGTATTAGAGTGGCAGAACATCGGGGTAGAAGCTCCCGTTTTGGGAGTCAGCTAGCACACGCATCGCGTTCTTCAGCGCAAAATCATGCTAAAATTCAAATTTCCCCAAATCTCCTGCCGATTTCAAAATTTTAGACTCTGCTTTGACTCCCTATTACATCAGGATATTATGGTCCTAACAATTTTTCAAGCGCAACCCTGATCTAACAAATATGGACAGTTCATACCCTTTGTAAATAGTTAATAGAAATAGGCAGAAACTTCTTTACCACCAGCCCAATTATGTTTTACACTAATATTTTACATGTGCTTTGTTTTTCTTCTCTGACATAGTTTGTTTTTCTGTCATGGTAAATTTTAATACCACTGATGCGTTGTACTTTTAATCATTTTAAACAAAATTATTTATTTTATTTCTTCAATTCACATTTGCTCGACACTTTGGTTGCCCGATTCTGGATCATAAAATTTTACGTAATAAATTGAATACACATATTAAGTTCATCAAACGTGATAAAATTAGTCAATAGTTCTAGTTAAACCTTTTTTTAAACACTTGTTTGAAAACCTTCCTCAAAAAGCAAAATAACTAGAAAATTGAGGATTTACGACACATAGTTGTATTTATGACAAAGAATTGCATTTACGACGCAGAATTGTATTCCCGATATAGATTTATATTCACGAGTAGTTTTTTAATGAATGCTATAAGGTCCTAACCCCAAAATTTTTGAAAAGGGTTGATGTATTCATGCACAGAATTAGTTAATTGCAAGCATCAACAGTCCCTTTTGTATGGTGTTTTCCTTCGTCGTTAAATGCATGCATCTCATTGAGTTATTGATTCTCTGAACGACAAAAAGTAAAGAAAACTGTAATGTAAGGAACAAACATGAGTCAACAATCAAAACTTTGTACGACAAATATTTATTTTTCATCACTGAGTTTATTCCCAGTATTACTTTTTAGCCACATGCATGCATGTTTTTCGCCGCCCATGTAATCAACTCGCTTGGGTGGCGAAAAACTTGCATGCTCCGGCGAAAAAGTTAGACTGGGTTGAGAGGGATTAATATCAGAAACGAACACATCATCGGGAAATTTCCCATCACGCAAAAAAGTACACACTGTCTCTATAAGGACTTGTAAGCTCGAGTCAAAGATATCACCTCCAATTACATGATATTTGTAGTTGACGTAGAAAAAAAAATTAAATGGATTTACAGATAATTTATCATCGATGTGTCAGTGTTTTATGAGAAATATAATGAGATGTGTGTAAAGTATTTTTTTATGAGTAATGTAAAGATGTATATAATCTACACTATAATAAGATCCGCGTCCGTCCGTCCGTCCATCCGTCCGTCTGTCCGAAGCCAGCCTGCAGTGTGTGATGAGCGTATCTGTGATACAAGCTCCAGCCCTATATATTTTGACGGGCCGTGTTCACGCGGCCTCATCAACTCTCGAGAGATTGTATTTTTTAATTTCTTACGGCCTTTCTCTCATTTCGCCCTCTTTTTTTATTTCATATAAAAGGGGTGAATTAGTGAGATATAATGAGAAGTGTAATGAGATGTTATGAGAAATGTAACGAGATGTTATGAGAAATTTAATGAGATGTTATGAGAAATGTAAGAGATGTTATGAGAAATGTAACGAGATGTTATGAGAAATGTAACGAGATGTTATGAGAAATGTAAAGAGATTTTATTAGAAATTTAATGAGATGTTATGAGAAATGTAATGAGATGTTATGAGAAATGTAACGAGATGTTATGAGAAATGTAAAGAGATTTTATTAGAAATTTAATGAGATGTTATGAGAAATGTAATGAGATGTTATGAGAAGTGTAATGAGACGTAATGAGATGAGTAATGAAATGTTATGAGAAGTTTAATGAGATGTTATGAGAAGTGTAATGAAATGTTATGAGAAGTGTAATGAGATGTTATGAGAAGTGTAATGAAATGTTATGAGAAATGTAATGAGATGTTATGAGAAGTATAATGAGATGTTATGAGAAGTTTAATGAGATGTTATGAGAAGTGTAATGAGATGTTATGAGATGAGTAATGAAATGTTATGAGAAGTGTAATGAGACGTAATGAGATGAGTAATGAAATGTTATGAGAAGTTTAATGAGATGTTATGAGAAGTGTAATGAAATGTTATGAGAAGTGTAATGAGATGTTATGAGAAGTGTAATGAGATGTTATGAGAAGTGTAATGAGATGTTATGAGAAGTTTAATGAGATGTTATGAGAAGTGTAATGAAATGTTATGAGAAGTGTAATGAGATGTTATGAGAAGTTTAATGAGATGTTATGAGAAGTTTAATGAGATGTTATGAGAAGTGTAATGAGATGTTATGAGAAGTTTAATGAGATGTTATGAGAAGTGTAATGAGATGTTGTGAGAAGTGTAATGAAATGTTATGAGAAGTTTAATGAGATGTTATGAGAAGTGTAATGAGATGTTATGAGAAGTTTAATGAGATGTTATGAGAAGTGTAATGAGATGTTATGAGAAGTTTAATGAGATGTTATGAGAAGTGTAATGAAATGTTATGAGAAGTGTAATGAGATGTTATGAGAAGTTTAATGAGATGTTATGAGAAGTGTAATGAAATGTTATGAGAAGTGTAATGAGATGTTATGAGAAGTTTAATGAGATGTTATGAGAAGTGTTATGAAATGTTATGAGAAGTGTAATGAGATGTTATGAGAAGTGTAATGAGATGTTATGAGAAGTGTAATGAAATGTTATGAGAAGTGTAATGAGATGTTATGAGAAGTTTAATGAGATGTTATGAGAAGTGTAATGAGATGTTATGAGAAGTGTAATGAGATGTTATGAGAAGTTTAATGAGATGTTATGAGAAGTGTTATGAAATGTTATGAGAAGTGTAATGAGATGTTATGAGAAGTGTAATGAGATGTTATGAGAAGTGTAATGAAATGTTATGAGAAGTGTAATGAGATGTTATGAGAAGTTTAATGAGATGTTATGAGAAGTGTAATGAGATGTTATGAGAAGTGTAATGAGATGTTATGAGAAGTTTAATGAGATGTTATGAGAAGTGTTATGAAATGTTATGAGAAGTGTAATGAGATGTTATGAGAAGTGTAATGAGATGTTATGAGAAGTGTAATGAAATGTTATGAGAAGTGTAATGAGATGTTTTGAGAAGTTTAATGAGATGTTATGAGAAGTGTAATGAGATGTTATGAGAAGTTTAATGAGATGTTATGAGAAGTGTAATGAGATGTTATGAGAAGTTTAATGAGATGTTATGAGAAGTGTAATGAGATGTTATGAGAAGTGTAATGAAATGTTATGAGAAGTTTAATGAGATGTTATGAGAAGTGTAATGAGATGTTATGAGAAGTTTAATGAGATGTTATGAGAAGTGTAATGAGATGTTATGAGAAGTTTAATGAGATGTTATGAGAAGTGTAATGAAATGTTATGAGAAGTGTAATGAGATGTTATGAGAAGTTTAATGAGATGTTATGAGAAGTGTAATGAAATGTTATGAGAAGTGTAATGAGATGTTATGAGAAGTTTAATGAGATGTTATGAGAAGTGTTATGAAATGTTATGAGAAGTGTAATGAGATGTTATGAGAAGTGTAATGAGATGTTATGAGAAGTGTAATGAAATGTTATGAGAAGTGTAATGAGATGTTATGAAAAGTTTAATGAGATGTTATGAGAAGTGTTATGAAATGTTATGAGAAGTGTAATGAGATGTTATGAGAAGTGTAATGAGATGTTATGAGAAGTGTAATGAGATGTTATGAGAAGTGTAATGAGATGTTATGAGAAGTGTAATGAGATATAATGAGATGAGTAATGAAATGTTATGAGAAGTGTAATGAGATGTTATGAGAAGTGTAATGAGATGTTATGAGAAGTGTAATGAGATGTTACGAGCAGTGTGATGAGATTTTATGAGAAGTATAATGAGATGTTATGAGAAGTGTAATGAGATGTAATGAGAAGTGTAATGAGATATTATGAGAAGCGTAATTAAATGTGTGTAGAGTTACGTTTTATGGAGAAATTGTTTCGCGAAGCTATAATAGAAGGGGTTGCACACAAAAACAAGACTTTTCCATCAACTGCTCAAATCCTACACACGGACGCAGTCTCCCACTCAGCCCGAGGTCGGGTGTGCTCAGTCATTGTCTGTGCATCTCTGACCAGCGTTACTGTAACTGCGATGGAGGTTTTTCATCAAGCGGCTGAACTGTTCGCGTCCAACTCTTGCTGGGTTCACGACACCACCAATTTTTGAAGGCAATTGTGTCCGGTTATTTACATAGGTGGCATCTGTTGCCTAATACAACCCATTAGTAGCTGATATGTGTTGCCTAACACAGCCCATTAGTAGCTGACATGTATTGCCTAACCCAACCCATTGATAGCCCACATGTATTGCCTAACACAGCCCACTAGTAGCTGATATGTATTGCCTAACACAGCCTATTAGTAGCTGATATGTATTGAATAACACAGCCCATTGATAGCTGACATGTATTGCCTAACACAGCCCATTAATAGCTGACATGTATTGCCAAACACAGCCCATTAGTAGCTGACATGGATTGCATAACACAGCCCATTAGTAGCTGACATGCATTGCCTAATACAGCCCATTAGTACCTGACATGCATTGCCTAACACAGACCATTAGTAGGTGACATGTATTGCCTAACACAGCCCATTAGTAGCTTACATGCATTGCCAAACACAGCCCATTAGTAGGTGACATGCATTGCCTAACACAGCCAATAGTAGCTGACATGCATTACGTAAAACAGCCCATTAGTAGCTGACATGCATTGCCTAAAACAACCCATTAGTAGCTGACATGCATTGCCTAACACAGCCCATTAGTAGCTGACATGCATTGCCAAACACAGCCCATTAGTAGGTGACATGCATTGCCTAACACAGCCAATAGTAGCTGACATGCATTACGTAAAACAGCCCATTAGTAGCTGATATGTGTTGCCTAACACAGCCCATTAGTAGCTGACATGTATTGCCTAACCAAACCCATTGATAGCCCACATGTATTGCCTAACACAGCCCACTAGTAGCTGACATGTATTGCCTAACACAGCCTATTAGTAGCTGATATGTATTGCCTAACACAGCCCATTGATAGCTGACATGTATTGCCTAACACAGCCCATTAATAGCTGACATGTATTGCCAAACACAGCCCATTAGTAGCTGACATGGATTGCATAACACAGCCCATTAGTAGCTGACATGCATTGCCTAACACAGCCCATTAGTAGCTGACATGCATTGCCTAACACAGCCCATTAGTAGCTGGCATGTATTGCCTAACACAGCCCATTAGTGCGTAGCTGACATGCATTGCCTAACACAGCCCATTAGTTGCTGACATGTATTGTCTAACACAACCCATTAGCAGCTGACATGTATTGCCTAACACAGCCCATTATTATCTGACATGTATTGCCTTACAGAGCCCATTAGTAGCTGAAATGGATTGCATAACACAGCCCATTAGTAGCTGACATGCATTGCCTAATACAGCACATTAGTAGCTGACATGCATTGCCTAACACAGCCCATTATTATCTGACATGTATTGCCTAACAGAGCCCATTAGTAGCTGAAATGGATTGCATAACACAGCCCATTAGTAGCTGACATGTATTGCCTAACACAACCCATTAGTAGCTGGCATGTATTGCCTAACAGAGACCATTAGTAGCTGACATGCATTGCCTAATACAGCCCATTAGTAGCTGACATGCATTGCCTAACACAGCCGATTAGTAGCTGACAGTTATTGCCGAACACAGCCCATTAGTAGCTGACATGCATTGAATAACGCAGCCCATTAGTAGGTGACATGCATTGCCTATCACATGTTGGGAAATACTTTCGGAAACATTTTTTTGTGAAATACTTCTCTCGGGGAAATTTGGGAATTACTTTATTTGAGGAAATACTTCACTTTAAAATACTTTACTTGAGGAAATACAATATCTTGTTGAGCTTGGAACAGCGGACAGGATGTTGTAACCGCGGAACTTCACAAGGACAACGTTGTTCTCAGGTTTTGAAGAGGTGGCCCATAAATATCTGTCGAGCTCAAGTGGTCAGCGTTTCGCCCAAACTTGCTAAGGTTCAGGCGTCCACAAACACACAGTCTTGCACACGAACACAAATCTCAAGACAGCACACAACAAAACACACACATACACACAACACAAAGCGCACAACACACTGCGTTGTGTGGGAACGCCCGAACGAGGCAGCTTCGAAGGGGAGCACATCCCGTCCGCCAATCAGCGCTCTGGAAGGCATCACGCGTGTGGGTGTGTCAGAGCACATAACCAATTAGAAGTCGAATCTTCATGACAAGGAACAGCTTGACCAATCAGAAGAGAATGACTGACTGGGAAACGACGATAGACCTAGATTTTTCGAGAACGTTCGGGAAAAAAACCAAGCAATATATATAAACGTCTTGCGAGTATATTGGAGAGGTCTGTTTGTTTCGAGGTCTTTTTGTTTCGAGGTCGCGAGAGAAGTACACGTGATCTGAGGGCAGGCGAACGAAGCATGTCGGCACGCCGCCGACGTGCATTCCTCACAAACAGCAAATTTACATCGGAGTAAAGTCAACGTCGAAGTTTCGAGAACAAATAATCTCCTTGAAACATGTTAGCGTCGGGGCGAGGTTCGTTAACGACCGCTCAACAACGATTCTACCGAGGGATATTCAAGAAATGTTTCGACTTCAACATCAAGATCGTAATAACTCCCACATGCAAGCAATAACTGCTCAGTGACGAAGTTTGCAACGATGCTACGCAGCTACGAGATCTTCAGAGTTCAATCTTCTTTGGCCCTCAAACGAGAGGTGCTCGATTTAGAGCGCTGAACGGGAGCAACACCACGGAGGCAGCAGACCGGTGAAGATGGTCGGCATTACGTCATATCGGGCGTTCTGCAGCAACATCCCAGAAGAAACAGGCGCTTGAGAAGACCACGAAAGAAATATGGGCAGATTAACTCTACGTACATTCTTCATGTAGTATTGGAAGTGTATTAGGTCGTCGAAAACTTCACGCTGCAAGAAAGTGTTGGCACGAAATAACTGGCTTAGGACTCTGAAAATTATCCATACAGTGAATTGCAAGTCAAGTAATAGGTGACAGCCGTGTGTTCAAATTCAAAGCTCTAATTTTCGTCTATGGCCCTTTTTCTGGATTAAGTGTCGAGTCATTGTTGGGCGCGCTAATTATAAAATTAAATTGTGCTTTAATGTGGTGTTGTGCGCTTAGCAGGAGGGTGTGTTTCGGTCACAAAGCAAGAGTTCAAACGGTACGTGATGCGAAGTGTGTACTAAATTTTTGAACACCTTGTGGTAAGCAAAGTTCTTTGATTTTATATATTGCATTATCCCCGGTTGTTACGTGTTCATGCTAGCCCATTTATCGACTATGTCTTCTGATTTTATGCATAGTTCGGGATGTTCCTTAGTAGTAATCCTGAAATTGATGCTCTAGCGTTCATTGTAATAAGGAGAGCATATTTCTCATTCTTTGTGTGTCTCATTATGTTGCTCATGTTAACCCGTGTATTTCATGCTCATGTTGTTGGCCCATTCATGCCTCCACGAAGCGTACGCAAAGTACGATTTGTGGCAGTTATCTGCCTATACAGCCGAGGTGTGATTTTCTCATTGTGTCGGATGGTTTTGTCTTGTCGCAGGTCATGAGCATCTTGCATGAGTGCACTGGTGCGCATTTCATTAGGGCGACCATAATATTTCCCTGTGCTTTTTCCACGTGTTCTTAAAATAAAATTCATTTATTCTTTCAATGTATATTATTCTCCCCATGCTTGTCAGCTCGGTAATCGCGAAGTGCACACCAAGTAAACACTGTTGATTTCCAACCTTTCTGTCCAACTCTCAGACTGTGTGTTTCATATCTTTATTTTTCTTTCTCTTACTGTCGGGGTTTCAATTTCTCCTACGCTACGCGCTTAACCAGCATTGTATCGTGACACACAGCCCATTAGTATCTGACATGCATTGCCTAAGCATTGCCTAACGCTGTGCTCTCCGTGGCACAGCGGTTAAGGGATCGGACTTGTATGCTGGAAGTCGCGGGTTCGTTTCCAGCGCTGGAGCGGAGATTTTCCCCGTTGGGTATAAGGGAAAGCTCAAGCACAATACCCCACTCAACACAGGTGTCGGAAATGGGTACCGGCTTTACGGGGGAACCGTCATGGTGTCCTATATATAGGGTTAGTTATAAGACATTGGAAAAACCAATGCTAAGATCATATGTGTCAGGCTTGATTGGAAATAAAGCATCCCAAAGATGCCGATGTTAACCTTTTTTTTAACCTAACACAGCCCATTAGTAGCTGACATGCATTGCCTAACAAAGCCCATTAGTAGCTGACATGCATTGCCTAACACAGCCCATTAGTAGCTGACATGCATTGCCTAACACAGCCCATTAGTTGCTGACATGTATTGCCTAACACAGCCCATTAGTAGCTGACATGCATTGCCTAACACGGACGCTTTGCCGCCTGTTCACGAAATCTGAAGCGTCGATCGACTTATTCTAGACGCTCCAAAATTATTTCTTATTACAAAATATGCGAACTTCTCCCTGACTTTTCTGTATTAATATTCCTATATCAAAGACTGATATAATCCTCTTGGCTGTAGTCAGGAAGAGATTAGCGAAGTTTGTAGGTTGTAGTTCTACAATATCTAGAGAATGATGACTCACTCGACGCATTAGCCTTGGCGCTGAAAAATACTTCACTAATCCTCCCATGTTATGGTTGGATGGAGAAAATCACGCAAAGGAGCTGAGTTGGAATTGTAGGCAAAAGAAAAATTGAAGGAAATAAGGTCAGTATTGGCTAACATCATGTTACGCCATACGCAGGGATGGAATATTTACTAATCTTAACGATAAATAAATATTCCTGTTATTATTGGGGGCTATAGTTAAGCTCTACAGATTGATCACACATAGAATTTCAATGACTATGATAATGAATTACCTAAAAAAATTATCATCATGAAAAGAGATTTGAATGAGTTCGAAAACAATATGTTGTGCGGATACACTCATGATCTTGTCCAATCGCGCAAAAGTTTTTTTGATATTATATAACCATCGAAAAAATATCCCGCAGCTTCATCATAACTTACATACGTGAAGTCTGTCGATGCGTCTCTCCTTCACCGCAAAAGGGAAGTGTTACTGATCTGCAAAGTCGTTAGCGAATCTTTCTATCCTTGAATATCTCGACTATTTGCAACGCCGTGATCCACTTTTTCAATTCGAAAACTGGTACCGGAAACGAAATGAAGTGAACGAGCATGAAGGAAATTGTATTATAGCTGTCTATGCTTCTCCAACTGTCTTTGCTTCTCCAAAATACAGCTCTGCTGTATATTCTAACGTTTAATTTTACATAGTATTTATGGTACTCTGAAAGGCTGAAAAGAGAGTCTAATTAACCATGATTGCCTTCAATCCCTTTCTAGGCTTTCATTAACTCTCCAAAACACTTGAATTTATACATTAAAGCTTGGAAATTTAAAAAGAATACTCCAGTTAAAATCGGTATTTTTGACGGGACTTGCATAAAACGCAAAGTTTCTCACTCAGCCCGAGAATGAAAGTTCGCAGTCATTATTTATTTTTTTCCGGTCATGTCACTACTGAGCGGGAGAGCATTTTGGCTTTAACGTAGTTAAATTGCTCTCCCCTTTCTATGTTTTTCTAGTTTTTGATGATAATTGTGTTGGTTTTCGTACAGCTGACACACATTGTCTCCCGTAGAAATACAGTCCACTGTCGCCAGTAGGCACAGAGTGGGGCATCGCCTGACCTGTTCTGAAGGTGTGTTGGGCGCAAACAAGCGCAAAGTTACGCCTTGCGTACTACCTCAACTTAGACCAGGGGTTCCCAACCTGGGGTGCTCGCACCTCCTGAGGGTGCGAGGCAATATCCCAGTGGGTGCTAGTAAGTTCTGGTAATTAAGCTGGGTTTACACTGAGGGTGTCTAATAGAAGATTGGCTATACGCTGGCATTTTTTGTATTTGGGGGGCGCGAGGTCCGAATAAAATTCTTTTTGGGTGAGGGTCGTTAGAAAAGCTGGGAATCCCTAACTGAGACGGTGTGAAGCTGAAATGTCGCTATTACTCAAGCAGCACACAATGGTGATGGTGAGTGAAGCCGACACTTTTGTTCAGTAGTCATGACGAGTGAGAATTTTTTAAAAAATTTAATCCCATTGGAGAAATCTTTTTCCAAACCATATTACGTGTGATGAGATATATGCAAAACCGATATTTTTTTCGATTTCTTGGAGAGCTTTCATTCGACAGTTTTAAATATTTTTATTCCGGATATATAATATATATAATTCAGACACCCAGAACTGTATTATAAAAAGATATACCCCGCTAAATAACATGCCTAATGTAGTTAAGAAGTACTTAAGAAGTCAGCAAATCACAGCCATCTCAGTATTTTTTCACTTGATATTTAGGGCCACTAATTAAAAGATCTTACAGGCGAAGAATTGTATGTTGAAAATACCTAAAGTTTCATCCTGCTCTGCTTCCGTGGCATTGTTTTCAAACAAAAATAGCTTCTGCGTTTAGATTCAGTTAAAATGTTTAACTAATTTCAAACGATTCCTGAGTTGATGCGCTTAATTCGCCAAGTACTACCGCATCAGCCCAAAATAACTCGAACGATGTTCATCTAATGATGCAACTATTCACACAATGGCTCGTAACTCATTGGGTATTTGTTTTGGCCCATGACATTCCAAATGAGTATATGTATCTTATTTAACTTCACTAAACCTCGGTGATCACTTTCGTGCAGTCCAGTGAACATGCGATCACGGCATTTAATAGTTATATGAGTGAGCATCAAACAGGTAGTTTTCCACGCATGCACATGTACCTACACTCTCCATCCCTCGTTCTTTTGAATCTTTCTCATTCATATCCATTTGGAAAAGAAATGCATTTCAAAATAAAGCCTTTCTTCGATTTACGTTTAGCCATGAAATAGATATCAGACATTCTGTTATGAAATGCAACTCTTGTCTTTATTTTGTTGTGCTGTTCCTTCCAAAACTTACATTTTACATTACTCCGATCAACCTGAGAGTTTTTTGATGAGCAATGACAACTGACGCTAACAAAGCTCAAGCAATGATTATGTCTTAGAAAATTCATGAAACTCATCCTAGAGAACGTTCGACCCTACGGTCTGACCTAAGCACTCAAGTCAATGAGTACCTCCGAAGTGCTCTGAGTATCAACATATCCAAGCCCCGGTTTTTAAAATCAAAAGCTTCCGTTCTTACCAAATACTATGACAGGGTTCCGTCCCTTTTCTATTGTAATGTTCCCGCACATGAAGTAATATTTTGATGCGGTAGGCAACGTGTCGGCCATTCGAAAACCAGTACATTTATATCAAAATTGTCCTCCTTCCATTAAATGCAGCGTTTAATTCAGCTGCATTATAACGAAACTACAGTGTTCACGGTCCGTCAGAAATGACGGAATTCAATAGTTCCTAAAGTAAATCTTGCAGATGTGGATGGCAAACTAATATATCCATCATAATAGTGTTGTAGAATATTTTTGTTCGTGTGCCCTGGCAAAACTCGTATCATAGATACGGTCAAAAAGCATCCTTATGAGCGTCACAGAGAGACGGAAGAAAAGGTCACCAAATAACAAAAATAAATAATACTCACCAAGTGAATTATTAGGTAAGATAGTCCATCACGAGTGTACAGAATGGTCATGTATGCATTTACGGACAGTAACTGAGCTCATTCGTCCATGGTGAGTACTGACAGCTGTACTGAACATTACATTATACCTCTCGCATTACATCTATATCGCGACAGGTAGTGACCAACCATAGTACCAACCATCGTACCTTGATGTTCACCCAACTCCTTACAACTAAATGTCACTATCTTCAAGCGTGTACACGAACAGATTTATGGTAAGCCTGTCCGTGCTATTTTCCAGTCAAAACCACCCCCATCCGCATTAGAATCTGATTCTCTTCGATGGTGTGTTTAAGATGCCACAATGTTCAATCACTCCTAGTTCCCAGTCACGTAATCCGATTCTCCCTAAACGATTCCCGGTTATGTAAGCGCTCTGACTATTCAGTTTTGAAATTATTTCCTTGGTAATCATTTGAGTAGAATGCCTATTTTGAAAAATTTCTCACATGAAGTTGATCATGACGAATTTGCATGAATTTCTTCTGACCTAAACTCATGGTCGTTCCATCAACTCAATGTCAACAATATGGATGAATGACGTATGGTATTGTACGTCTCTCCGGCAATGTCAACACCTTGCAATTTATTGTACCTGTTAACAGCACGCCTGTGGACACGATAACAATTAACGGCACGCTTTGGTGACTCAGGATGTGGGAAAGATTCTTCAACTGTTGCATGGCAGCATTTTGTGAAATTGAATAAAAAATATCTGTTGACTTAACTCAAAAATCGCTTGAAAGTATATTTCTGAAACGAGAAAACTTTTTGACGTTCTCAAGCTTCATGACTTCATGAAAGAAGTGTCTGCTTCATCTTCACCAAAGTTTGCGCTTCATCAGCGCCAGCGACCTCTCAACTTCAGAAGCTTAATGACATTTCAGCTTCTGAAGCTCAACGACATTTCCCTTCACAGTCATCCAAGTCTTTTTTCTACCCGCACCTCTTCGGAAATTTCATTCGAGCCACGCACCTTCTGAAATAAAAACTCAAGCATGTAACCAATATCTTTTTTTTCATTTAGACTTTCCTCCAGCCCCAAGAAAAT
The DNA here is from genome assembly GCA_030386875.1 of Morinoia aosen. Taxonomy (NCBI): domain Eukaryota; kingdom Metazoa; phylum Arthropoda; class Malacostraca; order Amphipoda; family Talitridae; genus Morinoia; species Morinoia aosen. The sequence goes on from CM059570.1 coordinate 22,111,167, forward strand.
CGTCTCGCATCCACAGAAGGTACGAGAATCCCAGGTTGGGAGCCCCTGGTCTAAGTTAAAGTATAACTTTGTTAAAGCGAGTTAAAGCGAGGCGTAACTTTGTGTTTATTCGCACCGAACACACCTTCAGGACAGGTCAGGCAATGCCTCACTCTGCGCCTTCTGGTGGCTGTGGACTGTGCGTCTGCAGTAGGCAATGAGTATCAGGTGTACGAACACCAACACAATAGCCATCAAAATTTCCCTCAGGTGACACTAGTTGGGAAGAACAACCCAGCCTAGTAAAAATGTAACTATAGTTAAACTGCTCTCCGACGGGGTAAAGGACTGAGAGGAAATAATAAAAGTGTAACAATAGTTAAACTGCTCTTCGACGGGGTAAAGGACTGAGAGGAAATAATAAAAGTGTAACTATAGTTAAACTGCTCTCCGACGGGGTAAGAGGCTGAGAGGAAATAAACAAACGATGACTGCCCACTTTCGCCTCCGGACTGTGGTGGAAACTGTGCCTTTCATGCATGACTTACCTAGTTGAGTATATTGTCTTCGAATAAGACAGGCACTTCTGAATTTTTGAGTTATAACTCCTAATGCCCGAATATTTTGAAGACAGTTTAAAAATTTTAATGAATACTTAGTAATCCGGTTATTTAGACTCACATCAACTTCTTACGGCACAAATACACTAAATAGCACAAAATAAACGTGTAAAATATTGGAGTGAGTGTTACTGGTCTCCCTGTAGAACGTAATTTCTCCTGTATGAGTATCGTATTCTTAAAATTCATTCATTTTGTTCATTAACTGATTTCTCAATGGTCTCAATTTAAATAAAAATGAAGTAGAAGTTAAATATAATTTTCGTGTACAAAGTAATTACAAGACGAAATGGACTACTCTATTTCTATAAAAAATTCAAGCTTCGTATATTATTCTTTGTATTTGCGTTTATATTTTATCTGTTCGGGCATTTCTTAAGAGAACATTTCGTTCCGAGGAATTTCATTCTTCTGAAAAATTTCATGGCAAAAAGCTTTAAAAATATTTGTATATGAGCCATGAGAATAAAATTTATTAACACACTATACAGGCAAATGATATGTACGGTCTATAGTGAGACTAGTATCTTTCAATGCTACATTGTTCAACGTTTATTTTCATGCAACACATTGTATTTGTGTCCTAAGTGACTGATGTGAGACTCTAATTAACCCGGAATACTATAAATTATCTATTACTTTTATATACTCCTTAAAACATATGAATATTATGTGTTGAACTCAAATATGACAGATGTTGGTCTAATTCGAAGTCCATATTTTCAACTGGGAAAGTCGTGCATGAAAACCACAGTTTCTGACACAACCCGGGTGCAAAAGTCCTCAGTCATCGTTTGTTTATTTTTGCGTAGGCGATTTCTTCATCGAAGAACAGTTTAACTTTAATAAACAAAGTTACACTGTTCTTCCCACTCAACCACGTAACGAAAGAACCCATTGAAAAATTTTTTGAAAGCAATTGCTTTGATTTCCATGAAACTGATACACATAGCCGACCGCAGACGCACAGTCCACTGTCGCCAGTAGGCACAGAGTGAGGCATTGCCTGACCCGTCCTGAAGGTGTGTTGGATGCTAACGGACACAAGGTTACGTCTTGCGAGTAGCCTCAACTTGGACGAAGGGTTCCTAACCTGGGGTGCTCGCTCCTCATTTGAATTCAAGACGATATTACGTGGGGTACGTGAAAAGTAAGGGCAAATAACGCGACGCCGGCCATGTTTCAGCGTCTATGATTGTCAATTGAACAACCATGATAATATTTTCCAAATGAGAGTTTTGTCCAGATTAGGTCATGAAATTTCTTTCTTAACTGGCATATGTAATTCATATCTTCAACTGCCTCCTTTTCTTCATTTTTAGGCCAAGATGCTTTTGTCGTTTAGCTCACGAACGCTCTCGTTTCGTGGTTATAAACTTGAAGATTCCAAAATTCAATCATTTGAGTTTTCAATCATGTATTTTTTTAAAAGCAGAAAAACTCTAATGTAGCATTTTTCGCCCTAGAAGAGTTTCGGTTCATAACATCTATCATTTATACAGGATACGAACCAAAAAATTAAAACCACAGGCTGTAGCAAGGTCAGGTAGTGTTTAAGTATCTACTAGCAACAACGCATGGCTTCTGGACCCTATGTTTGTCTTTGGTAGGCAATGTGAGTCGGCTATTAGATATCCGACTCCATTGCCATAAAAAAATGCCTTTTCGGTCTATTGAGTTTACAAGAAAAACAATCGAGCCATTATAGCTCCACTCCTTCCCCACAGTGTGAGCTGGTCAGAGATATGCAGACAATGACTGAGCACATCGAGTCTGTGTGTGGGCACTGCGTCCTTGTGCAGGACTTAGTCAGTTAAAAACAATTTAACAACTTAAGCAATTCAAACAACTTACGAAATTTGGGCAGCTCTAAGAATTTAAACAATTTGAACATTGTAAACAATTTAAACAATTTAAACTTATTAGACAGTATAAAATATTTAAACAATTTAAACAATTTGCTCACCACAGGCGTTACAGTAGTAGATTGTTTCTTGCCTTGCACAATGATCACATTTGAGTATAGCTATTTTATGGCTGGAATAAGTTCAGTGACTTCTTGGACATCCTATATTCAACGCCATTCTAAGGTGTACAATTATGTTCAACCTAATTCACTTAACCTAGTTGCGCACTAGACTGATCAATGTGCAATATTAGTTCATTCAAGATTTAATGCTTGGTTTTATAATAATAGTTTATTTGGGCTAGATGTTAACAGTATATTCTAGAAGCGACTTGAGAACAGGCTTAAGATCATTCTTATTAACCATGGCAAATTATCCTTTGAATATGAGTAATTTAAAAGACCAGATGTAACTTGGCTACCTTACATGATTAATATCCCGATAGAAAAACGATTCAAGATTTGTTTTGAAAGCTTTGTAAAAACTTATTTCACGGATCTCAGCAGGGATTGAATTCCAAGTCTTAGTTCAAATGAAGCGGATACTGTGTTGTGACCGAGCCCTTTAATAATAAGGAACTATGAAGGTGCATCTATTTCGGATTAACGTGAGCCACTTTGACTTTGCACAATTTATTCCAAATTATTCACACATTTTATTCCCTCAAGGTAAACAACATTACAGGTGATTTAACAGCTCATCATATTTACGCTCAAAGAAACATGCAAATTCTCTCATTTTGAGAAATGACGAGACGGAAAACTCTTGTGTGATGCTAATTACGTAATGCTGCATAATATGGGTACACAAACCCTATTTTCTTATCAAAAATTGTTGCTTTGTAGCTTCTGTTTTCTTTTGCATTAATCCCGTGGGTAATTCCTTCAATATGCTCCTAATTATGCGTTTGGAGCTGAAGTTTCGGACCGATCAATCGTTTTGCCTGTTTTGTTTGAAGCGAATTTGGTCCTAGATGGAGGTTTGGCGGCTAGAAAATTTTCAACTTCTCATAGTGACAGTTGAAATTTTACTAAGTAGCGGTCGATGGAGCCTTTGATGGACACCGAAATGTGGATTAGCTGTCGCAAGATGGTTTGTTGCCTTGAGGAGTAGCATTAGCGGTTTATTGCTGTCTCACTTTTTTATTTGTGTTAGAACATTTTTTATCAGTTGAAGTTTCGCCACTTCTACTCCCTCGATGCATCGGGTTTTAACCATATGTGCCATATACTTGTTCATTAAGATTTTTGGGCTATGTTTTATTCCTCGAAGAAGTTCGGATTTTTGCAAATACATAAATTGATAAAATGGCTGATGGTCAATAAAAAAGCTTGACCGAAAAAGTGGCTTGTTTAAAATGGAAGCGCCTATTATTAAGTTTTTAAACCTAAATGAATTGAAATGGCCCTAAGACAAAAAAAAATCCAAACACGAACCGAGCAAAAAAAGTTTACGTACTCACAATCCATCGAAAGAAAGAAAATTTTGATTTATGGGGATATAATGGAGCTTCCGTCATTCGCTGCTGTATTTTCCACCGTTTTTATAATTAAACATTGTATTTACACTGCTCAGATAGGTTGACAAGAGAGTCTATTCCACCACGATTGCCAACAATCCATTTCCATGTTTTCAATAGCATTTAAAAAATAATTTTACGTATCAAAGCATGTAAATTTTAAAAGAATAGTCCAACTAAAATCGGGATTTTTGACTAAACAAGTCCCGCATAAATGGCATAGTTTCTCACACAGCTCGAGAATGAAAGTGCGCAGTCATCATTTATTTGTTTCTGACCATGTCACTTCCAAGTAGGAGAGCAGTTTGGCTTAAACTTAGTTAAACTGCTTTCTCCTCGCTATTGTTTGGTTCTAATTTTTTATGGCTATTGTGTTGGTTTCCAAATAGCTGACACACATTGCCTACCGCAGACGTACAATCCACTGTCGCCAGTAGGCACAGAGTGAGGCATTGCCTGACCTGTCCTGAAGGTGTGTTGGGTGCAAACAAACATAAAATTACGCCTCGCATAACTATTTAGAGTTTATGAGAGCATGCAAATGGATTCTAAGCAATAACGGGTAGTAAGACTCTCATGTCTGCATTTATGAGCAGCGTAAATACAGTGTACAACGAATATTAAACGTTAGAAAATAGCGCGAATGATAAAGAAGCTCCATTATGACCCATAAAACAAAATTTTCATTGAATGATTTGTGAGTTCGTAAATTTTTTGTGCTTCGTTTGTTTGTGGATTTTCTTTGGCAGTGTTCCATTCAAATTCATTTCGTTTTAAAAACTTAGGAGTAAGCTCTTTCATTTAAAACAGGCAAATTCAAGATTAGGAGCAGGTTTAAGGAATTCGCCACAGGAATACGATTATAGAAACCAGAAACTACAAATCAACAATTTTGGCGTAAAAAATTGTTTTTTTTTTTGTCCATGCTACGCAGCAATGGCTTATTGGGCTCACAAACGAGTTTTTCGTCTTGTCATTTCGGAACATGAGAGAATATGCGTATGTCTTAGAACATGACGATGAAGTGCAGATGAACAAAACTACAATATGTGTCATTGTTTTCCTTGAAAAACTAAATTATGCGAATAAATTGTTCGAAGCCAGAGTAGCTTACGCTGACACCAAAGTTTTGTTAGCTGACCGAGTAGGTCCTGCACACGGACGCAGTGCCCCACACAACCCGGATGTGTTCAGTCATTGTATGTATATCTCTGACCAGCTCACACGCCGGTTGGCAAGCAGTTGGGCCATAAAATGGCTCTGTTGTTTGTCCTGCAAACACAGTAAATGTAGAGATAATTTTTTTTATGGCAATGGAGTCGGATATCTAATAGCCGACTCACATTGCCCACCAAAACCAAACATAGGGTCCAGAAGCCATAATGGCGTTGCTAGTAGACACTAAGACACTGCCTGACCTTGTTGCAGCATAGTGGTTTACATTTTTTATATCGTCCCCTGTACGAATAATAGATGTTATGAACCGAAACTATTCTAGGGTGAAAAATGGTACCCTAAAGATATCTCTACTGCATCAAAATTCAAAGTTGAAAACTGAAACGATTGATTTCTGGAATTTTTCAAGCTTATATCCTCAAAATTAGAGGGTTCGAGAGCTAGACCGCAAAAACAACTTGGCCTAAAGATGAAGAAAAAGAGAGTTGAAAAATTAAATATCGTACGCCAATGAAGAAAAAATTTCATAAACTAATCTGGACAAAACTTTTATTTGGAAAATTTTATCATGCTTATTCAATTGACAATCATAAATGTTGAAATATGGCCGACGTCGCCTTATTTACCTAGATTTTTTCCATACCCCCTTGAATATCGTCTTGAACGCTGAGGAGCGAGCACCCCAGGTCTAGAACACGTTGTCTCAGTTGAGGCCGCACGCGAGGCGTAACTTTGTGTTTGTTTGCACCCAACACACCTTCCGGACAGGTCAGGCAGTGACTCACTCTCTGCCTACTGGTGGCTGTGGACTGTACGTCTACGGTAGGCAATGAGTGTCAGCTGAATGATAAACAACACCATCGCGATCACATATTTGTTCAAATGGCTCTTTGGTTTGGAGGGTAAGTGGGAGAACAATCTAACCTCGTAAAAGTTTAACTGTTCTCCGACGAAGAACTTGACTCATCGGAAATAAACAAATGTTGACTGAGCACTGCCGCTCCCGGGCTGTGTCAGAAACTGTGCCTTTCATGTAGGACTTGCACAGTTGAAATACGGACTACGCATTGACTTCCCCGGATGACTTTGCGTGTTATAAAACAAAAATGTTCATACGTTTCTCAGAGTGTAAATAAATATGCGAGAATGAATAATAATCCCGGTTAATTAGACTCTCGTATCAGCCTCTCGTGGCCTTAATACAATGCATTGCATGAAATTAATCGTTGAAATGCTTAAAAATTGAAATTAAAACTGGTCTTACTGCAGAACGTAGATTTCTATTGTACGGATAGTGTATTACTAAATTTCTTTTATTTCGTTCCTTTCCTGATTTCTTGATTTTTCCCTCTGAATAGTAGTAAAATTTAATTTATCTAGAAGATTTTAGGTAATAAATAAATACTAGACAAAGCAAAGTACTCCATTTTCATCAAAAATTCGAACTCAGTAAATTATTCGCTGTTGCCCCGTTGATATATTATCTGCATGGACATTTCTTGCTAGGGCATTACATTCTGAGGAATTTTGTTCCTCTGAAAGAACACTGGAGAACAAAAAATTCAAAAATTTCTGTGTTTGAGCGAAGAGAATAAATTTATTAACACACTATACAGGAAAAAGAAATGTGCGGTCAACTGTGAGACTAGTATCATTCATTGCTACATATTTCCATGTTTTATTTTTTTACAGAGCACTGTGGTTGTGCCGTGAGAAACTGATATGAGAGTCTAACAAACAGGGATTACTATCAGTTTTATTACATTTATATACATTCCTAAAAAAATATGGATATTGTAAGTTACAACACGAAAAGTCAGCCGGGCAAGTCCAATTCGATGTCCATATTTTCAACTGTGCAAGTCCTACATGAAAGGCACAGTTTCTGACACAGCCCGGGAGCGGAAGTTCTCAGTCATCATTTGTTTATTTCTGATCAGTCACCGCCTCTTGGAAGAACATTTAACTTTAACCTGGTTAGATTGTTCTTACCCACACACTAAACACAACCTTAACCAAAATTTTGATGGCGCTTATGGTGGTTTTCGTATAGCTGACATTCATTGCCTACCGCAGAGGTACAGTCCACTGCCACCAGACACAGAGTGAGGCATTGCCTGACGTGTCCTGAAGGTGTTTTGGGTGCAAAAAAACACAAATTTACGCCTCACGTGTAGCTTCAACTTAGACCAGGGCGTGCAAGAAAATTTCAGATGAATAATAGGATATTGGCTATATGCTGGCATTTTAATGCCAGGAGGTGCGAGGTTAAAATGAAATTTCTTCTTGGGTTCGGACGAAGAAAAAGGTTGTGAAGGCGGAGTGAGGCTGGAATGTTGTTAAGCTTTTAAAGCTGAAATGTCGCTGATGCTGAAGCAGCGCACGCTTTGGTGATGGTGAAGAAGACGCATAGCTGATGGTAGACAAGGTACGTTAGTGCTCGGCGCAGCGAAACGTTGCTGCTGGTGGAGCAAAACGTTGCTTCGAGTGGAGTAAAAAGGTGTGGCTGGTCGAGGGAAATTTTGGTGCTGGTAAATAAAACTTTGGTTCTGGTGCAGCAAAACACTAATGCTGGTGGAATAAAACGTTGGTGTTGGTGTGACAGACGCCAATGTCAATAGTCTTTAAAAATTTTAAAAAATTTTTCTCGTTGGATAAATGTTTTCATTATCTTTTTTGAAAATGTGATGGGTTTTGGGGGTAATGAATATTCTTTTCCCTCAAAATTTGTATGTGCTCCTTTTCGAAGTTTTAAAATCATCTTGGAAATCCTGATTTAGAAACAGCTTTCGTCAACTACTAAATTGTAAACTGGCTTGCTGCCAACCAATAGACCTCGTGGGAAGGTGTTGACATTTTCTGAGAAGCCTACACTGTCATTCTTTAACTGTGTTAAATCCGATTCAGGCTGCATTCAGAGCAAAGCAAATTTATTTTAATTCGTCGTTATTGATTTCGTGTGAGGAATATTTCAAAAAATGGTCTTAAAGTCAAATGAGTAACCACGATGACACTTTGCAACTGAAAATTTGGCCATAAGAAGTTTCTGAAATATCTTTCTTGATTGGCACACGTAATTCATTTTTTGTACTTACTCCTTATTCCTCATTTTTTAGGCGTTGATTTTGCTGTCTAACTCTCAAATCCTTTCTTTTTTGGGGAATGTAAACATGAATAATCCAGAAATCAGTCGATTGAGTTTTCAATTATGTGTTTTTTAAAATGTGCAAGAAACTCTATGGTCCCATTTTTTACCCTCGAATAGTTTTGGTTCATTATATCTATCGTTCTTACAGGGTACGAACGAAAATAAGAAAACCAAACTGCCTACAGGTAAGGCTGTGACTTGGAATCTACTAGCGGTAACGTACGTCTGTTGGGCTCTATGCTTGTCTTTTGTGGGCAATGTGGGTCAGCTACTTGATATCCGACTCCATTGCCATTAAAATAATTTAAATTATCTTTTGGCTTAACCTAGCTGCAGGACAAGCAATGCAGCCGTTATGTGGCTTAACTGCTTCCCCACCGGTCATGTGAGCTGGTCAGAGATATACAGACATTGACTGAACACATCCGGTCTGTGTGGGGCACTGCGTCCGTGTGCAGGATTTACTCAGTCAGCTAAGTAGACCTGGATTAATAAACTTAAGTCACTCTGGGCTTACACAATTTATTCACATATCTTAAACTCGAAAATATAACATTATAAATGGTAGTGTTACTTAACTGCACGTCATACTAGTGCTCAAGGGAACATGCATATCCTTTCATGTTCAAAACTCGTTTGTGATGCCAATTCTGTAATGCTAAGTGATATGGGCATGCAAACTCCATTTTCTTCTCCTAAATTTTCGATTCATAGCTTCTGTTTTCTCTCTTCGTATTCCTGTGGGGAATTTCCTCCCATTAGCTCCTGATTTTGCATTTGGAACGGAAGCTTGCGCCGATCAGTCATTTTACCTGTCTGTTGTTTGCGGTGGATTTGGACCTTGATGGAGGTGCATGTAGCGGTTAGAAAATTTCAAATTTCCGAAATTGGCTGTTGACATTTCCGTAAAGAGCGGTCGATGAATCATTAGATGGACATCGATATGTGGATTAGCTGTCGCAAGATGGTTTGTCGCCTCGATGAGTCGCATTAGTGGCCACGAAGTCCCGCAATTTCTATTACCTCGTTGCCCCTGTTTTTAACTATGTATGCCTGAGTCTGCATGTTTCTGAATTTGAATTTTGGATTATAGTTTATTCCTCAGAGGTGTTGGGGTCATTGCAAATACGTATATTTAAAAATGGCTAATATAATAGCTTGATGGAAGGAAAGACCTGTTGAAAAAGAGCCTAAGGAAATCAGAAAACGAATGAATCAAACAAAATTTATTTCCTCGCAATTCATCCAACTAAAATTTTGCTTCATGCTTATATTGTGAAGCATCTTTGTCATTCGATGCTGTATTTTCTAACAATTAATATTTATTGTATTTCTTGCATTTACGCTGCTCAGAAAGGCTGACATGAGAGTCTAGTTAACGATGATTGCCTTCAATCCATTTGCATGTTTTCATATACTCTTCATAACATGGATTTTATCGATAGAAGCATGCAAATTCAAAAAGACTAGTTAAATTCAAAGTCCGTATTTTAGGCTGGGCAAGTCCCGCATTAAAGGCACTGTTTCTCACAGAGCCCGAGAATGAGAGTGAGCAGTCATCATTTGTGTATTTGCGATTATCCCACTGATAACTGAGAGAGCAGTTTGACTTTAACGTGGTTAAATGGCTCTCTCCCTCGATCTCGTATTTCGTCTAATTTTTTATGGCAATTGTGTTGGTATTCGTCCAGCTGACACACACGCAGAAAATGCTGACATAGCTAATTACTGACCCAGCACATACTTCCGAAGTATATTAAACATTTAAATTTGCGGGTTATTTCTCTCTTTCAAAGCAATACTGGTAGACTGATTATATATTATATATCCTTTTTAACAAAATGAAAAAGTGTCTGTTGAGCTAATAATCTATCATATATACGTAAAATACCTTGAACGAAATATTTCGTGAACTTGGTTATATTTTTTGTCAAATTCTCAAGTTTATTAACTTCTTAACAGAAGCATCTGCTTCAAAATCATCATAGCGTGCGTTGCTTCAGTACATCATATCAGCTTCAAAAGTTTCAGCTGCACACGGTCTTCCCAACCTTTTCTCGCCTCACACCCTTGGGAAACTTCACTCGAACATCGCAACTCCTGAAATAAAAATGCAAACGTATAGCTAATATCTTATCATTTACCTAGACTTTTCTCGCACCCCCTGGAATATCATCTCTCACTCCCAGGGGTTCCTGCAGGTTGGGAACCTCTGGTCTAAGTTGAGGCGAAACTTTGTGTTTGCTTGCACCCAGCACACCTTCAGGACAGGTCAGGCAATGCCTCACTCTGTACCTACTGGCGACAGTGGACTGTACGTCTGCGGTAGGCAAAATGTGTCAGCTATACGAAAACTAACACAATAGTAATAAAAAATTTGACTCAATTGTAGGGAATAGTTCGGGAAAACAATCTAACCACATTAAAGTTAAAACTGTTCTACCAAGAAATAGTGGGTTGATCGACAATGGACTTTTATACGGTCTTCGGAACGTACGGACATTATGTGTTGAAGCACGAAAATGACGAGGGAGAGTGGACTGAACGTCTGTGGTAGGCCATGTGAGCGTCAGCAGTGCGAAAACCAACACCATCGCCATGAGAATTTTGGGGTTAGAATTAATATTGAAGAAGAACAACCTAACCACGTTAAAGTTAGACTGCTTTCCGAAGAAGAACTCGATTGATTGGAAATAAACGAACGATGACTTAGCACTTTTGCCCCCGGGCTGTTGCAAAAACTATGCTTATATGTTTCGTAAAGTGTATGAAAATGTAAAAGAACTGAAAGTAATCTTGGTTAGATGGACAATCCCATCAACCACTCGTATACAATCGCATTACCTTACATATATACGCATGTGAATCAAATACAATGTATTTCATGAAATTAACGCTGAGAAATGTAGCAGTAAATGATACAAGTGTCACTATATAACTCACATTTCTATTGTATGACTTAATCAAAAACTTTGGGGACATGTAATATCAAACACGGTAACAGATGTAACCAGACAGCAGTTTTTAAAACGAAAATAGGCTCGTGAAGATGAGACAAAGGTATATAATTTGCGAAACAAGCAAATTTTCCAAAGCAAATTTTACAACATATTAGGTGTTGAGTGTGAACAGGGCGTGGTGTTAACTGAGATTACTTTCTGGTACGTTGCATTTCTACTCAAATAATTGTAAATACACGGAATTTGTAACGTGAATCATGTGAGTGGTTTGTAAAATCGGTGTCGTTTCCTGCGACTGTGCAAGTCTCTTGCACACGGACGTAGTCCCCACACAGCCCGAGAGCGGAAGTGCTCAGTCATTGCCTATGTATCTCTGCCCAGCCCACGCATTCGTGGGTAATCGGGTAATTAAATCTTTGTTGGGTTTTCTGACACGGTTTTTCTACTATACTGACATTCGAATTTTTGACGGCAATTGTGTCAGTCTTCATCAGGCTGCTACACATAGCCCATACAATTGCTTAACACTGTCACGAACTTAACTTTAATTCAAAAAATTGAAGTTTAACAACAAATCATCGTTAAATTATTGCCCTAATGGCAAAGGTAACATCTAATTACCGTATGATTTTTTAACCTCTCATATTTCCCTATTAACTGAAATATTTTTAGACAGTATGGTTTCTCGCAAAGGTTCTGCACAGATTAATTTGGCAGTGGAAATACCGTCTGTATCAAATCGTTTATGACATGAACTTCATTCACATGAATCTTGGTGACTTTTTAGAAATGAGCTACGTAGCTATATCACTTTACGTACGCATGCGTTATGAATGAGCTCTTTTACCTAAATGAAGGACTGCTCGAACCAAAAAAGCAGTGAAAACTCTGGCACCCGTCTTCGCAACATAATATAAATTAAACCCACTGAAATGTAAAAGAAGACCGCTAGTAAATTTAACAGTCAAACTGAAATTTGAGTACTGCAGTAATTTGAGTACTGCAGTAATTTGAGCACTGCAGTAATTTGAGTACTGCAGTAATTTGATTACTGCAGTAATTTGAGTACTGCAGTAATTTGAGCACTGCAGTAATTTGAGTACTGCAGTAATTTGAGTACTGCAGTAATTTGAGTACTGCTAATAAATCCTGAAACAATCGAACTCGATATGGGAAAAGCAGCTTCTCTCGCCTATGCTTCTGTATTCTTTAGTTATCGTGGGCAATTTGTGTCAACCGAGTAAAGACCGACACAAAGTTGTCAAAAAATTAGGGTTTTTAGTCCTATTGAAGCGTGCAATTTATCCCGACAAAGACAAATATACCCGCCCACGAGGGTGTGGGCTGGTCAGAGATACACAGACAATGACTGTGCACATCCGTTCTTGGGCTGTGTTGGAAACTGCGTCCGTGTGCAAGGGACTTGTACAGACACAGATTCTTAGGTAACTTGTTTTTAAAAAGTCTGACTTCACTACATCCAAATCTAAATTTGACCTTTGCGTTTGTGTTAAATATGTTTGGGTAGTAAGAAATCTCTTTATATTTCATGAAAAATTCCAACTTCTGAGGGTGCTGAAGATTTTGAAATATTTGCAATTAGGGGATCGAGAATTTGTTCGTGAATGCTAAGGAGAATCATTATTACCAGCATGAGGAGCTAATTTGTATTGAAAAACTGTTTCTGAGTAACTTCTATACCTTTGCTTCATGAACCTTAGACATTCACACTAAAGCGCTGTTTCTCATTTGAATAAAATGTTCGGAGTTACTTTAGGTTCAACAGTTCACACCAAATTGTGATGCTAAGCGAGGTAGTACAATGAATAAAAGCTTGAAGAAATGCATCAACTGATTAATAATGACTACGACACGCATATTTTCTTTGTAATATCATCATCAAAAATCTAACTCTTCTTTAATTTCAATGTCAGGGTACAAAAAATTTCCATTAAAAGACCCTTCATACTGCACTCAACCAAACTAGAAACATGTTCATTCTTTCCAGCATGGACAACGGACGAATCATTTGCTACAGGAATACCAAAATTTCGAATCCTCTGTCCACAGTCACATTTCTCGGTTCTTACAAAACTTAATTTACAGCGTGCGCAATGTTAGCCGTTATCTCAACTCTGGATGTCATTGAAATTAGGCAATATATTGAAAACCTATTTTCTAACGCCTAATAACGAGCTCAATTTCAAGGCAAATACTTTTGCTGGTAATCATGGGCTTGTTCAGACACAAATGCTGGAGTGGGATATCAAATTTATTTCATCGAATGTTGCTTCACATATTCCTAATCCAAACCAATCGGTTTTAACGGAAATTGGCTTGAGTGCAAGATAAAAAGACAGTCTCCGTTAGTCGTTCAGCCTTTAGAAAACGCAAATGGTTTTGGAGAATAAAAAATGAGTTTTGCAGCGTGCGATGTTAGCCACGGTCTCAACTCTGTCATTGAAGTTAAGCAATATAATGAAAAATTTTAGATATGACTTTGAGGTAAACTGATTTCGTCACTAATTTAGGACTAGCCCAACCGCAGAAATAGATTTGGGTTGTCGAACTTGTTTTATCTACTTTGACTTCATTTAATTTTAATCTAGATAAATCCGTTTAGTATATAAACTGGCGGTAATAGAAGATAATCTCTGTTAATTTTATAACTTTTTCAATATGCAGAGAGTCTCCAAATCCAGGTTGGTTTTATATAATACTGGGAAAAATTTTCGGCATGTTTCTAATTCACGGAGACTTAACAGATCAACTCTAACTAAAAAGATAAATTAAAGGAAGTCCGAGATTGCTTAACAATTTGACTGCGACGTGAGCCACCGGTGGTACGCGAAGGAGATTTTCATGATGCTGCTGATCGACCACGTGAAAAACTCAATTTTCATGAACACTAAATGAAAACCAAATGAAAGTGTGATTTAGAGTATGTTTGCTATTCATGACATAATTTACAACAATTGACTTTAAATTTGAATTGAATATTAAAGTTCAGTTTTACCTGCCGCAGTCAAGGTGTAATTACCGTAGAATTTGTATACTTTTTTTTCCCCGAAAACCGAGACTACCTGAGAGTGAACAACTCTCTATGCTTCGACATTTAAATTTCTACGTAAAATTTGGGGCGATTTAAAATTTACGTCAGATTTGCCTCAGAAAGTGGGCGATCCAGCCCCAAATCATGACAAACTGCAAGGATGGAACAGGCAATGAGAGGCAAAACATTCTGCAATGTTTATTTTCATTTAAATTGAAAGGGAAAAGTTAATGTTTCGCTAACCCTTGCTTGGAATAAGTAAACGGGAACTACCGTACTGTAGATTTTAATTTCAAAGAATGAGCCAATCCGTGAGACCGAATACAATCCTATGAATGTTTTTCCAATTAGTCCTCCAGTTGGTACTCCCGTTTGACCGTCAATTTGTCCACTAGTTGTTCCATTAGTTAGTCCACCAGTTATTCCATCATTTAGTCCATCAGTTGTTCACCAGTTTGTCCTCCAGTTGATCCTCCAGTTGGTCCACCAGTAGTTCCATCAGTTTGTCAACCAGTTCATCAACCCGTTATTCTGCTTAAGATCCACCGGCTTATCCTTTAGCTTTTCCACCAGTTGGTCCATCAGTAGAGCCACCATGTGGTCCTTCAGTTGTGCCACCGAGTGTCCCATCAGTTATTCCACCATGTGATCCATCAGTTGGGCCACCATGTGGTCCATCAGTTGGGCCACCATGTGGTCCATCAGTTGGGACACCATGTGGTCCATCAGTTAGTCCATCAGTAGGTGGGGCGGAGGCAGTAGTCACACCCAACAATGCCGTCGTTACGCAACACTTGCAATATCCGGGATAAATAATTGACTCAAGAGGTGTTTCAAGCGAGAAACACCAATGACGCCACGAGCCGATCTGAAAAAATAAAGAAGAACGCGTGTTATACTTATAATTCCATTATAGGTGAATGTGTATTTTGTATAACTGCCTATGCATTGCTAGGAATTCATATTCCGGCAGCTCACACGCGAATTAATCTGCAATGTGACTCGTTTTCAGTCGATGTAGACATGTTTTAGGATATGTTAGAGCCGAGACGCATTAAAGCCATTGAGTCAAATTGATTGCACATTAAGCTTTACATGCTGCAAATATACAAGTTCAGGGCTCTGTGCTCCTAAGTAAACAGATGAACAAGTGTGCTGAATAACATCCGTTGAAGTGATATCAGTTGGATGGAACTTCATCAGTTTTAGTTCCTAAACTCCTAAATCTGGACAGTTGTGTTGTACTGGCTAATTGTTCATAAGTTGAACTCTTCATCTCAGGTGAACCTCGAACACAAAAGAGTAAGGACATCTTTCTTTGAATTGTTTACCGCGATGTGAGCCGCCGGTGTACACGGAGGGAATTTTCATAATGCTGCTGACCGGCCGGTAGTAACAAACTCGATTTATCATGTTGGTGCGTGAGTTTTTGCCGATTTACAAGCACCAGTTTCAGAGGGAAAAACTGGTTATTTTTTAAGAGTGTATTCATAGCAATAAAATCCTTTGGCTTCTACTTATGTTCTTCAGTTGGGTTGAACACATGTGCAAATCGTGCTGGAAAATGTGAATTATTCCTTAACAGTCTGGAAAAAGGTTTAAGTTACTCATATTATATATAAGTCAGCAATAGAAATAGACACAATATCAATTTAGGTAATATTGAATTCTTCTCCTCTAAATCGCCAACAACTTTTGCTCCAACCTGACATATGAATGCCTGGTCAAAGATAAATAAAATCAGTATCTCGTAAACATCGCTGTCTTGAAATTGCTATCTATTGTTGACTTTTAAGTTGAGTTGAACACTGAACTTCAGTTTAACCCATCGCGGTCAACTCCTCTTGTAAAAAACGCTTTCGTGACCAATGGTTACGGTCCCACACCAGAGTGCAATTAGAGTGTGTATCGATATTTAGAGTTGGATATTTACACGATATTTAGAATTGGCATTGAAACAGCCATCGAATGGAATATACCGTGTGTTCTATGATTGTGTTGTTGGCAGAAGTCGTTGTATTTACTTTGGGCATGAATTCCTGGCTTCACGAGTAACTGGTAAATCAGAGGACAAATACGGTTGTGTACCCTCTACTGAAAAGGCAGAGCCATGGAAAGTTTTTGCGAGCAGTGAATATTCAATAAAGAAATGATGTTGTGAAACCATTGATGTATTGCAATGGTTGTTATAACATAAATTATATTTAAATAAAACTTTTAAATGTGACAGATTAATTACGCTAAGCTAATTTCTAAAATGTCTCTATTGTGTCTTTATTTTAACAATTAGAATTGAACCTTTATTTTTAGGAAAAAATTTCTGAGCAAATTGCACTTCGGCAGCCAATAAGCAAGCAACTACACCACGCTCTGTTTACTAAGGAAGAAGTTTCCCGTGCAGTACCTTGTAATTTTTGGTCAGGCATTTTCCTCGGCAGTTTATCAGGAAGTCGAGCAGACCTGAAAAATGTCAAAAATTTCAAAGGCCTTAGTTTTGGAATACAATTATTGGCTGAAGATTTACCGTGTGAGTGTAACACAGATGATACATTCGTGTAACATGAGCGTAACATGTATATAAGAAGCACGTAACATGAACGCAACTTTGATCTAACATGCGTGTAACATGAGGGTAACATGAGAGTAACATGCGTGCAACATGAGGGTAACATGGGAGTAACATGAGCGCAATATGAGGGTTACAGGAGCGTAACATGCGTGTTACATGAGGGTAACATGAATATGTCAGGAACATAAAATGAATGTTACATGTGGGTAACTAGAGAGTAACATGACTGTAACATTAGCATAACATAAATGCTACCACATCAGATCGTAACATATGAGTAATATGAGCGTATAATATTAGTATAAGTTTTTTTTATTTTTAGCGCAGATTAGCGCAGCGTTAAATGAGTGTAACATGAATGTAACACAAACGTAACATAAGCGTAACATGAGCATAAAAATGAAGCACGACACCATAATGAAACACATGACGACTTTCGGTCTGATGTAGCCGCTTTTGTTCAGGTGTTGTAGGGTAGAGAGATTGATGATGGCATCATTAGTTGAATGATGAGATGATCATTAGTTGAATGATGACATGATCATTAGTTGAATGATGAGATGATCATTAGTTGAATGATGACATGAATCATTATTTGAATGATGAGATGATCATTAGTGAATGATGACATGATCATTATTTGAATGATGAGATGATCATTAGTGAATGATGACATGATCATTAGTTGCACACTAAATGCAATGGCTAGAATGAAATGATTGAATAAGGTCACTCATTGAAAAGACTGAATGTCTGCTCAGAAATCAATATAATTACGTTCCAGAGATGAAACTCAAATCTCAAGTCGCTCACCTCAATTAAACCATAATAGAAATTAGCAAGAATGTATACTTTTGCATTGACACAACAGCATTTATTCTATTTGTTTTTGGATTCTGTATGAACGTTTTTTGCAGCCCGTAGTTCTTTCAGCGAAATTCGCCAACTTTCTTACGGTTCACAAGTTCTTACGGTTCACAAGTTCTTTCGGTTCACGAGTTCTCACGGTTCACGAGTTCTTACGGTTCACACGTTCTTTCGGTTCACAAGTTTTTACGGTTCACAAGTTCTTACGGTTCACAAGTTCTTACGGTTCACAAGTTCTTACGGTTCACAAGTTCTTACGGTTTACAAGTTCTTACGGTTTACAAGTTCTTACAGTTCACAAGTTCTTTCGGTTCACAAGTCCTTACGGCTTACAAGTTCTTACAGTTCTCAAGTTCTTTCGGTTCACAAGTTCTCACGGTTCACAAGTTCTTACGGTTCACAAGTTCTTACGGTTCACAATTTCTCACGGTTCACAAGTTCTTACGGTTCACAAGTTCTTACGGTTCACAAGTTCTTACGGTTTACAAGTTCTTACAGTTCACAAGCTCTTTCGGTTCACAAGTCCTTACGGATTACAAGTTCTTACAGTTCACAAGTTCTTTCGGTTCACAAGTCCTTACGGTTCACAAGTCCTCACGGTTCACATGTTTTTACTGTTCACAAGTTTTTACGGCTCACAAGTTTTTACGGTTCCCAAGTTTTTACGGTTCACAAATTGTTTACGGTTCACAAGTTCTTACGGTTCACAAGTACTTACTGTTCACAAATTTTACGGTTCACAAGTTGTTTACGGTTCACAAGTTCTTACGGTTCACAAGTACTTACTGTTCACAAATTTTACGGTTCACAAGTTTTTACGGTCCGCAAGCTTTCACGGTTCACAAGTTTTTACGGTTCGCAAGTTTTTACGGTTCACAAGTTCTTACGGTTCATAAGTTTTTACGTTTCACAAGCTTTCACGGTTCACAAGTTCTTACAATTCTTAAGTTTTTATGGTTCACAAATTCTCACGGTTCGCAAGTTCTTACGGTTCACAAGTTTTTACGATTCACAAGTTCTTACGGTTCACAAGTTTTTACGGTTCACAAGTTCTTACGCTTCACAAGCTTTTACGGTTCACAAGTTCTTACGGTTCATAAGTTTTTACGGTTCACAAATTCTCACGGTTCGCCAGTTTTTACGGTTCACAAGTTCTTACGGTTCACAAGTAAGTTCGCAAGTTCTTGCGCGTTTCATTAACCTGGAATCTAAAGCCCCAAACATGGGAACACTTTCGTAATGTCAAATAAATATCTCTGAAATCAGTCCGATGTATTTCTGAGCGCATGCAATGAATGTAAAGTTCAATCTTCCATTCCGAATTGGAAGCGACGAACGTGTGAATTTTTCTTCCATTCATTAATACGTTATGTGGGTAATGAGGGATTTTTCGCAAAATCTAGAGACAAAATCAACGAAAGACATGAATTGAGAAAATTTTCATCTTATGTGTAGTGGAAAAATTGTGCACAAGGTCAAATTAACTGTCCTTTTTCACAGAGTGCAAAACATGTCGAATAATTCTGCTAGGAAAATAGGTGGATTTTGATCAAATTGAGTTTCTTTTTGACGTGATCACAAAACGTTGAGATTTTCAGCTCGGTAAGAATTTGTAGTTACGAAAAATTGAAAAAAACAGCAGCAAAAAAACATACCTCGGTGTTCAAGAGTTCGATGATCGCTAAGGTCCTCTGAGCGATGCTCCAGTGCCTGGAAACAAATGAAAATATAAAGCCTGTTATTTCTGGGAGGATATCAATGTTAATTTGCATGAGATCCAAAACGGGATTTTAATTTATTTTTATGCAGTGCTTTTCATTCTCAAGTCTCGGGTTGGCTGGGTTTGACACCAGTCACGATCAGTAATATGAACGATATGAGATGAACTTGATCACGTTCAGGTCAATGAGGCTTACTATCATCAGGGCACTTTTAAACTGGGTTTAATTTTTCGAAAATGATGAATTATTTTTTGTAATTTCCGAATTTGCTGCTATATCACCGCACCCAATTTCCAGTACTTTGCTAGTACCAGAAAATAAATATGTCTCTAACGGAAGAAAAAACGTCGTCAACACAGATGGTTAGCCATTTCAAATGTCCGGTCCAGTGTGCTTGAGTCAGCACTCTGTGGGTTAACGTTTGGCAATTAATTTTGTGTGGCTTAAAGTGTGACATTTGGGATCAGGGCCTCAGGTCTGGCAGCGCTAGTATCACCCACTATTTGGTTTACTGCGCTTACTGCTGTGTAGTCAATATTTGACTGAGTTTTGACATCAGCCAGCTGCTGATTGACTGCGTGTAGCGCCTGCAGTCACGAGGAGAGTATGGCTAGTTACAACCATTTTTTCACTGAGGTATCTTTTTTCAAGTCTGTATTTTTCTACTGATTTAAAAGCAGCTTTGACTATTTTTTCTTCCCTAGTTCAGCCGACTTTGTAGATGAATTGAATGGACCATTCTCATTCATGTACGTATTCTCACACGGGCACGCATGCATTAGTAGACGAAATATGCACACGCAGAAAAACAGGAAATTACTTTCCTACAAAATTAAATTATCCTAAATAAAAATTAATTTTATCTAAGTTAATTAAAAATAAGATGGTGAGCTCCACAAACGCTCGGCGCTCACCTCCAGCCGCCCGATGGCATCAGCCGCGGCATGCGCGGCGCAGACCAGCAAGACGGCAACCACAACGGCGACGCTTTGCAGCTCTGGTCTCATGGTGTCTTGTGTGCTTCCTTTCTGGGGAGAGATAATTATTCTTTTGTATTGTTTACTATGCTGGGATTATCACCAGTTATAGAATTATTTACTTCTCCGGCTTTATGGTTGGGAAATATGAACTGTGGGATAATTGCAACGCGTAGCAGATCTTATGCCATGGTGGCCTCTGTGATTCGCTTCTGGGGGAGGGAATCGGAGATGGTGTAGGGTTGTTCTTTTTTGTGGTTCTTTTCTAGGGAGGGAATCGGAGCTGGTGTAGGGTTGTTCTCTTTTGTGGTTCTTTTCTAGGGAGGGAATCGGAGCTGGTGTAGGGTTGTTCTCTTCTGTGGTTCTTTTCTAGGGAGGGAATCGGAGCTGGTGTAGGGTTGTTCTCTTTTGTGGTTCTTTTCTAGGGAGGGAATCGGAGCTGGTGTAGGGTTGTTCTCTTTTGTGGTTCTTTTCTAGGGAGGGAATCGGAGCTGGTGTAGGGTTGTTCTCTTTTGTGGTTCTTTTCTAGGGAGGGAATTGGAGTTGGTGTAGGGTTGTTCTCTTCTGTGGTTCTTTTCTAGGGAGGGAATATGAGCTGGTGTAGGGTTGTTCTCTTTTGTGGTTCTTTTCTGGGGAGGGAATCGGAACTGGTGTAGGGTTGTTCTCTTTTGTGGTTCTTTCCTGGGGAAGGACTAGAACCTGGTGTAGGGTTGTTCCCTTTTGTGGTTCTTTTCTGAGGAGGGAATAGAAGCTGCTGTAGGATTGTTCTCTTTTGTGGTTTTTTCTTGGGAGCGGGATGATGAATTGATATACCATTATTCATTTTTTATCGGTTTCCTGGGGCAGGGATTAAAACTTGTTGAAGCATTATCCAGTTAGTTTTTTCTTGTTGAAGCATTGTGAATTATTGCAGAATTGTTCAATTCTGATCAGCTGGCTGGGAGTGATTTTTAACAATTGAAAAATTATTCATTTTTCGTTTCTATGGGGAGAAAATATAAAATGTAAGAGAATTATTAATAGCCGTTCTGTTTCATGGTGAAGGATTATTAACTGGTATAGGATAATTCGATTCTGAACTGACTTATGCGAGATTAAAATTTGATAAATTTATTCAGTTCAACAAAATACTCTGCAGGGACTGGGTGATAAACCGTGATGAAGTTAGTCGAATTTGCCAGACTTTCGGGGAATCAGTTATCAAGTGAGACCGAAGACTTTATGGATGCCATTCCCACTGGCGATTCAACACCATAGTTCTTTTTAAATAAGTTGGCTAAGCGTTCATTGCACGGGCTAAAATATTGATAGCCGTCGAGTTAGGCTTGAGCAGAAAAAAGGCTTTTCAAGGGACGTTTACTGGGATTCTGAATGCACACTCATTTCAAAAATGATTGCAGCTTAAACATAACTCATTAGTTTAAATTCTCACTAAAGAACTCTGAAAGACAATTAGCCAGGCGACAAAAAAATATTAAAAGTGAAAACTTATGAACTGAACGATACAACCGAGTTTCTTTTTATAGCGTAAGATAGAACACATCTTATAACGTGTGTTGTTTGTCAGAAATGTAGATAATTGCTTCATCTTAAACAATGTGAAATTTAAGATATTTGAATTTTTGCTATGCATGAATTGACTTATAATAGAATATATAGAATATGCTTGGGAAAGTATAGAGGAATTAAAACTTTTTAAAATGTTGTGGAAAGCTGCATTAATTGAATGAAATGTACATAAATATTTGTAAAATTTAATGAAATATTAATTTATAATTACACATGTTCAGTGTGCTAACAAAAAACGAAAATTTTAAAACAGGCTGTAATAGAATATTTTCTTACGTACAGGTCAGTATTAGACCGAACCCTGGATTTTCCGCCCACTCTCGTCAGTACTAAATAAAAATAAAATTTTTGCTGAGATTTTTTGTTGGTAGTTTTCTTTCGGTGATTCCCACCTTGCTTTTAGTTTGCGGACCCTCAAAATCAGTCCAGCTTCAAGTTTAAACAGTTGGGTTACGGTATTTTTTTGAAGTTTTTCCTTTGAATAGAGTAGGTTAACTAATTCTAGAGAGAAAAATTATTCCAATTATAATCGGTGATAAACGCATTGATCAGTTGAAAATTTCACAAGATGCCGGAAGACATGTACCCTTTCAGAACAAAATACTGTACGCTTGCGGGGGCAATGATATAAGTAGTTTTTTAAGTTAATCAAATAATAGTGCCAATCATTTCACTACAGTGAATTGAAAAAATAATTGTAACTTTTTATTTGACAAAATGCTCTCTTGGGCACTAACCGTAGTTATTTCGCGATAAAAAGGCTGCGTTGTGAAAGTTAGGACATAAAAACTAGAATTAACTGTGAGATAAATGATCGAAGTCTTTCAGAGTCCTCCCTGACCTCATATATGTTCCCTCTACGACCCACGAGGCAGGTAAGCACGAGGAAACTCAGGTGTACAATATATCCCTTACGTCAAGTGTTCACTAACGAGGGTTACGTTCTATCGTTACGTAATTCCAATTAAATTTTTTCATCTCACTGACAGTTGAGCTTCGAATAAATTGTGTTTGACTACAATGCTGCCGTTCTATCTAGTTTCGAGTGACTTTTTCCGGGTTTGTGAGGAGAAATTCTGTGTCTATTCACAGACATGATTTAAATCAGGCTGCAGTATCATGTGAATGAGTTTCCAATTTTCCAATAAGTTTCCTCACGTCGCAGTGACGTCGATGAAATTATAAAATTATCAGTCGTAATTTTTCCAATGAAAGAGTTTCGATGAGTTATCTTCCCTCCTATTGAACGTATCTGAAACCCTCACCGTCAATTTTGCCAGTGGCTTTGTTTGATCTTGTTGAATTTGTCTAACTATTTCAAAAATACAATTAAAACATTTGCTCACTTCCAGAAATAAATTACTGAGGACGTTCGAAAAACATCATCAACAGAATTTAGCTTTTCGTTTGAACGCTATTCTTCTCTTAGATGATTAGTGAATGGAATATGATGCTCACATCAGAGCGTTGCAAAGCATTCGAAGACCAAATTTACGTCAATCAAACTTTCGTATCTGCCTTCATCATT
Source organism: Morinoia aosen (assembly GCA_030386875.1). NCBI lineage: Eukaryota > Metazoa > Arthropoda > Malacostraca > Amphipoda > Talitridae > Morinoia > Morinoia aosen. The sequence continues at coordinate 22,134,759 of CM059570.1, forward strand.
TATTCCCTCACTTGCACCATATATTCCCTTACCTTCATCATATATTCCCTCGCCTCCATCATATATTTCCTTACCTTCATCATATATTCCCTCACCTTCATCATATATTCCCTCACCTTCATCATATATTCTCTCACCTTCATCATATATTTCCTCACCTTCATGATGTATTCCCTTACCGTCATCATATATTCCCTCACCTTCATCATAAATTCCCACACCTTCATCATAAATTCACACACCTTCATCATATATTCCGCCACCAACATATATTTCCATACCTTCATCATATAATCCTTTACCTTCATCATCTATAACAGACCCCATAAGTATCATAGCTCTTGAATTTCAATACCTCTTTTATTTCTACATGTCAAGTATTTTCAGAAAAATGCTTCGATTAAACTGCATTTTTCGATGCCGACTAATGAAAACAAATTTTGAAGAATAATTACAACGACGCACTTCAATTTAAAAATGAATGAAAAAGTGAAAATGCACAGAGTCCAGGCCTGTTGCAAGTATAGCTTCATTTTAATTGTGAGTTTACCGTCGTTGAACATCGGAAATATTCCCAATTTGTCATTCAATTGCGAGTACTTAATTCCCGCCGCCAAATTTGCTTCACCATCCTTCATTGTATGAAGGTATTCCTAATCTGTTTTTATTTAGGAGTGCATACACACAGGAATACCACTAATTTTACCTCCATAAAATATAATATCATGCATTCCGGACGATATCCATATTTCAACACAATAATCCTCCCTCTCACTTTGCAGCATTAATCTTACGCAATTTTTACCAGCTTGTTGTACAAAACCTGCCGCGAATTTATGTCGTGTGGTTCGTGTGGTTGCCTGCAATTTTCATAAATGACTTCATTCTACTTCGGTCAATATGGCCGTCCTCTGCCGCCCACGATTGGCCGCGATTTGAATATCAAAAAAATAATTAAAGACAAATAAGAAACACCAATACAAGGTGCTGCTATAGAGAGAGGTCTACCACACTATGGAATGAGATTAACCTCTAGCTAGCACTATAGCGTAAGATATAGTTAGGTTGAGTTACTAATGGATTCTAGCAGGGCCCGTGGAAATTGCAAGGAGTATGTCATCGTTTAGCAAGGTGAATCCGTGGAAGAATTCCGTCAACAATACCCAACCTATGCTAACCTAACCAATCCTAACTTATCCTATCTTAACCTAACCTATCCTATCCTAACATATCCTATGCTACCCTAACCAAACATAACCTTTCCCAACCTATCCTAACCTATATATATATCAATGCATGTAAAAGCATCTTTTAATGTTACACTCAGGAATTCAGTCCCCTCGATACTGCAAACTCAGACAACAGCGTAACAGACGGACTAACTTAGGAACTAAGGAAAGAACATGCAGAATATCATACAGATTACTTGTTTCCATACATTTAATGCAGCGATTAATACTTGCTGTAATTTGTACATCTCAAACTGCACCATGGTAAGCGATGCATGGCGGGAAACCTCACGCTACAGTAGCACCGAATACAATTTGGGCGCGTCCAGCACAGCTATGTACAGCCCGGAGAAAACGGGTTCGGATCTCGCCCTCCTGAGACGAGATTTACAAGCCACGGTAGTACAACTTGTGCTTGTGTTCGTCATGGTCGTGTAAGTTACGTTCATTTGATCTGTAGGCTTTGCCATCAATCAGAAATTGAATTGAACACAATTTTATTATTTTAGTTTCCATTGGAACTGATCTCCCTGTAAAATTTTGTTTCAGTAAGTCTCTAAATGTTATCTTGTCACTGTTTCTAGACAAATGAGAAACATGAACTTCGCAACTGAGCGATTGTGTGTATGCAACTGTGTAATTCCGAGTATTGCAAATAAGATTTGTGCAAATTGTAAGCTTAAGTTTCGTAAGTAAAAATTTTAAGGTTATCTCATGTAAATACGTAAGTTTGAAGTAGTTTGTGAAACTGGTAGTTGAAGACGGAAATTGTAAAACTGTGCAGTTCCAATAATCGGGTTTGTGACTGTATAAGTTGGAAACTATAGGGACATGTTTCTGCTATTTTGGAAATTGAGCAATAAAGCTAAGTAATTGGGAAATTTGTTATACGTAACTTTTTAACTTGTAAAGTTGTCGTGTGAAAGCAGTTTATAAACTTAAATTGTCCAAATGCTCATTAAAAGCTAGGTGGATAATCAGAGTGGGAACATGGGCTAAATGAATTTGTAACGCTAAATAAACGTTCAAATTATATTTTTTAAATTATAGTTGAATTTTGTACCGTTCATACAATACCACGCGCAACATTGGCGATTGGGGTTTCAAAAAAGTTCAATAATAAAAGATATACAACTGCGTGATGTTGAAGTATGCTATCCGGACTTGTTTTCGATAAAATGACAATTTGAAGACTTTTCTTGAGCAAATTTAGTACTTGATTATTTGTTCTGAATTAAATTGCCTCCTTCACATCTGGGAATTTGGCTTGAAAGAAATGAAGAATTCGATGTCGTGTCTAGCGGTCTACGCAAAACACATGATAAATTAATGTCGAATTTTTCAAAAGTTAATTATTTGATATCTGCCTTCGCAGTTTCACGTGCAATTATTTCTCAATGTATATACATAGAAAAACTGGAATTTAAATGACTGGAATAACAATTCAACATTAATTCAAATGCTCTGAAGTGATAGAATTTGTTTGCAATATTGCATTAATTTATTTTGTTTCATGACATCTTTTTAACCAGTGAGTTAAATTGATCATTTCTATTAAAATTTCTTCATCAATTTATAAGTGCAAACACCTCATTCATCAAGTCGACTGTTTTTAAACAAAAGGCATTCAATTTCGAAATCGAAGTTGTTGAGTGACTTTAACTACAACAAGGCATTTATAAATTTATTAGTGTCGGATATCATTCACGTGTTCATTAGGGCTAAAAATCACGCATGCCCAAGACACTGTACACCCTTAACGAGGTAAAATCAGGAACGCGGTATAGTGGTAGGTTTGATGTTTGTATCCAGCATCTCATTTGTACACAAATTTTACTGCTTTGCAGCAGCAATACCGTAAATGAACTAACATTCCCTCTTATTTTACAATTATGAAAACAATTCCAAATTCGCATGCACACACATTCTACTGCAATGTAATAGCAGAACCGTAAAGAAACTAACATGCCCTATAATCTCACCACTACAATGGCAACTCTGAAGATCTAACACGCGCTGACGCTCAAGTACTTGCACAAGACCAACGTTCGCTTGTACTCTCCAGACTCTACTTGTTCCCTGTGGGGACTGGAGCACTCTGGTCAGGAGCGGCTCATATACTGTGCTGGGCCGCTCAAAATTTGATCAAGATATCTTAACATTGGATTTTTATTCAGTGGTTGCGTAGTTTGGTGGTCGTCCATTACTGGTGCGTGTGCAGTAGACGATATTTCTAAACAATGCAGATATGATAACTATTTTCCTCTTCAAGATAACATAAGCACAGGACCTCTTATCTTTCAGAGTCGGTACAAAGCAATAGATTACCAAAAACCAATTAAAAACATGTAAAGTAGTCACAGCAATAAGCTTCGTACTTTTATTCGTTGGACGCGCAGTTTGGTGGTCGTCCATCACTCTGGTGCGTGAGCAGTGGACGATATCTCTAAGTATTGCAAAGGGAAATTTTTTCAAGTCAAACGAACAATTGTACAGTATCTTTTATTTTTCAGTCAGTACACAACATTGTATAACTAAAACTAATTAAAAATAGGAAAGCAGTCACAGCGGTGGGAGCTATCTGATCCGGTTTGATTTTCTATTCAAAATCGAGACATTGTTTTGTTACCTCTAATGAAGAACTGGTGATGACTGCCTCATGATACAGTACGAGTAGACCAGAAATGCGACTCGGCGACTCGACGGTCGAAGAGGGCCAACCTAACGCATACCCCTTGTGCAGTATGGCAGTTTGCTTCAGAGAATAGGTGTACTAACTCCTACATACAACAAATATCATCTTGAAAATATCATCCTAAAAATATCATCCTACAAATATCGTCCTACAAATATCATCCTAAAAATATCATCCTACAAATATCCTACAAATATCGTCCTACAAAAATCCTACAACTATCATCCTAAAAATATCATCCTATATCCTCTGAATGGTGAAATAAGAGGAAGTGTGAGTTTCTTTACGGGATTGCTGCTGTAAAGCAGTAAAATTCATGTAGAGGTGAGATGCTGGATACAAACATCAAACATACCATTATACCGCGACCCTGATTTTACCTCGTAAAAGCAAACGCAAAAATTGGTGATGAGATGATATCTTTGGAAACCTTGATTTTAGCTGCTTTATGAAGTGTAAGATGTCAGGTACATCGTGTAAAAAAATGAGTTTCGTACGTTCGCTCATTCGCCCGCTACGAGGGCTTCAAGTAGGGGGCTAGTTGGGATTTCATCATGTAAAACAGAACCTTTGATGATACGTCGCGTTTCGGCGTTGTTATGAAAGCTCCTTTGTCTCATTATAACTATATAAAAATAGCATGGGCCCTAACTGGCCCCACAAATAATTTAAAACATAAAATAAGATTGTTTACTTTTCTTTGCTTTGTCTTTTTTAAGAAGCCCGGATTTTAAAATTTCAAAATGCATATCCTCCTACAGTTTTTCAGCTACAGTGATGATGTGGGTATCATTGGATGCGAAATAGCTCAGGTAATTTTATTACCTATATGGCAATTCCAACTTCGTTCTCGATCAAAAGTTGTGTTGTCACAAGTACGAAATTTTTCACAAAAAAGGAATACTTGGGAAAAATTGGTCAGTCAGTCATTTTGAATTACAAAATGAAAATTTGGAAAATGCCATATATGTAATGGTAATGCCTGTGTATTTCCGCATCCAATGATACTCATATCATCAATGTACCTCAAAACTGTAGAAGGGGATGCATTTTGAAACACCCCAGATTTAAATACTGTTTTTTACAGTTATCTCGTTTTCTGTGGAGAAATGTTTTTTTTTACACGACTTAAAAAAGTTTTCTCGTTGCATTTTCTATTTGTACACCAAATTTTATAGTTCTAGGTTCAATACGAAGCAAGTCTTTACTTATGGGGTACAATTGCTTTCCCGTGGGTGTACAGTGTCATGGGTATACGCCATTTCTTCAGATTTTTCACCTTCGTTCGGCAACACTTTCATCGCATCTCGTGTTAATATAGTAGCCCCATTTGACGTTATATGTAAATTTGCAGCTCATATGTGACACATAAATGACATCAGCCATGTGAGCGCTGCTCTGATTGGCTGCGGTCTGCCCTAATCACGGTGGAAATTTTTGAAATAGAACGCAGTAACGAATTATTGTTATGAGCACTACTTATTCTCTATATTCACGTACACTGCTGTATATTACATCGTTCTTGCTGCCTGACTTGGTGAATGTCTCGTTACTTTTAGGTAACGAATAAATTAATAATTTACATTTGCAAATAATGATTGTGTTTTTATTTTTAGCACTAATTAATACGTGAATAATATCCGACACTAATAAATTTACAAATGCCTTGTTGTACTTTAAGTCACTCAACAACTCCGATTTCGAAATTGAATGTCTTATGTGTAAAAAGAGTCAACTTGATAAATGAGGTGTTTGCACTTGTAAATTGATGCAGAAATTTTAATGGAAATGATCAATTCAACTCACTGGTTAAACAGATGTCATTAAATGAAATAAATACATACAATATTGCATTAATAAACAAATTCTATCACTTCATAGCATTTGAACTAATTTTTAATTGTTAGTCCAGTCATTCAGACTCCAGTTTTTCCATGTATTTCCCTTGAGAAATAATTGCACATGAAACTGCAAGGGCAGATATTAAATAATTAAGTTTTCGAGTTTTGCGTAGACCGCTAGACACGACATCTTATTTTTCATTTCTTTCAAGCCAAATTCCCAGATGTGATGGAGGCAATTTAATTCAGAACAAATCATCAAGTTGTAAATTTGCTCAAGAAAAGTCTTCAAATTGCCATTTTATCGGAAACAAATCAGGAGAGGACCTTTCAACCTCACGCAGTTGTATCTCCTTTATCATTGAACCTTTCTGAAACCCCAAACATCAATGTTGCGCGTGGTATTGTATGAACGTGACAAAATTCAACTGGAATCAAAAAAATGTAATTTAAAAGTTTATTTAGCGTCACCAATTCATCTAGCCCTTGTCCCCACTCTGATTATTCGCCAAGCTTTTAATGAGCTTTTGTTCAATTCAAGTTTCTGAGCTGCTTTCACATGACAACTTTACAAGTTAAAAAGTTACGTATAACAAATTTCCCAACTACTTAGCTTCATTGCACAATTTCCAAAATAGCAGAAGCATGTCCCTACAGTTTCCAACTTGTACAATTACAAACCCAATTATTGGAACTGCGCAGTTTCGCAACTTGCGTCTTCAAATAGCAGTCACACATACTACTTCAAACTTACGTATTTACATGAGATAACTTAAAAAATTTTAGTTACGAAACTCATGCTTACAATTCGCACAAATGTTATTTGCAATACTCGGAATTACTCAGTAGCATACACAAAATCGCTCAGTTACGAAGTTCAAGTTTCTAGTTTGCCTAAAAGCAGTGATAAGAATACATATATAGACTTACTGAAATAAAACTTTACAGGGAGATCAGGTCCAATGGAAACTAAAATAATAAAATTGTGTTCAATTCAATTTCTGATAGATGGCTGAGCCTACAGTTCAAATGAACGTAACTTACACGACCATGACGAACACAAGCACAAGTTTTACTACCGTGGCTTGTAAATCTCGTCTCAGGAGGGCGAGATCCGAACCCGTTTTCTCCGGGCTGTACATAGCTGTGCTGGACGCGCCCAAATTGTATTCGGTGCTACTGTAGCGTGAGGTTTCCCGCCATGCATCGCTTACCATGGTGCAGTTTGAGATGTACAAATTACAGCAAGTATTAATCGCTGAATTAATGTATGGAAACAAGTAATCTGTGTAATGTTCTGAATGTTTGTTCTTTCCTCAGTTCCTAAGTTAGTCCGTCTGTTACGCTTTTGTCTGAGTTTGCAATATCGAGATTACCGAATTTCAGAGTGAAACATCAAAAGTTGCTTATACATGCATTGATAAGTTTATAGGTTAGGGTAGGTTGGGATAGGTTATGTTGCGTTAGGGTATCGTAGGATATAGGTTAGGGAAGGATAGGTTAGGACAGGATAGGTTATGTTGGGTTAGGGTAGGGTAGAATAGGTTAGAATAGGATAGGTTGGGATAGGATAGGTTAGGATGGGATAGGTTAGGACAGGTTGGTTGGGATGTAATAGGTTGGAATAGGATAGGTTGGGATAGGATAGGTTAGAATAGGATTGGTTAGGATATGTTAAGTTAGGATTATTTAGGTTAACATAGATTGGGGAATGTTGACGGAATTCTTCCACGAGTCCCAGTCTGACTTTTTCGACGGAGCATGCACGTTTTTTTTCACCCAAGCGATTTCATCACTTGGGCTGCGAAAAACTGGATGCAGGCAGCAAAAAAGTTAGACTAATGTCCACCTCGCTTAACGATGAAATTTTCCTTGCAATTTTCAAGGCTCTTGCTAATATCCATAAGTAACCTAACCTTATCTCACGCTATAGCGCTAGCTAGAGGTAAATCTCATTCCATAGTGTGGTAGACCTCTCTCTATAGCAGCACCTTGTATTCTTGTTTCCTATTTGCCTTGAATTCTTATTTGATGTTCAAATCCCAGGCAATCGTGGGCAGCAGAGGACGGCCATATTGACCGAAGTAGAATGAAGTCATTTAAGAAAATTACAGGCAAATACGAACCACACGACATAAATTGCATTGTAAGTTTTGAACAACAAGTTGGTAAAAAGAGCGTGGGATTAATGCTGCAAAGTAGGTGGGAGGATTATTGTGTTGAAATCCGGTTACGTAAGGAATGCATGATATCATATTTCATGGAGGTAAAATTAGTGGTATTCCTGTGTGTATGCGCTCCTGAATAAAAACAGGTTAGGAATACCTGCATACAATGAAGGATGGTAAAGCAAATTTGGCGGCGGGAATTAAGTACTCGTAATTAAATGACAAATTGGGAATATTTCAGATGTTCAACGACGGTAAACTCATAATTCAAATCAAGCTATACATGCAACTGGCCTAGACTATTGTATTTTCACTTTTTCATTTATTTTTAAATTGAAGTGCGTCGTTGTAATTATTCATTAAAATTTGTTTTAAGTAGTTGGCATCAGAAAAATGCAGGTTAATCAAAACATTTTTCTGAAAATACTTGACATGGAGAAATACAAGAGGCATTGAAATCCAAGAGATATGACACTTATGGGGTCTGTTATATATGATGAAGGTAAGGGATTATTTGATGACGGTACGGAAATATATGTTGTGAGGCAATATATGATGAAGTTGAGGGAATATATGATGAAGGTGAGGGAATATATGATGAAGGTGAGGGAATATTTGATGAAGGTGTTACAATATATGATGAAGTTGAGGGAATATATAATGAAGGTGAGGGAATATATATGATGAAGGTAAGGGAATATATGATGAAGTTGAGAGAATATATGATGAAGGTGAGGGATTATATGGTGAAGGTGAGGGAATATATAATGAAGGTGAGGGAATATATGATGAAGGCAGATGCGAAAGTTTGGTTGACGTAGATTTGGTCTTCGAATGCTTTGCAACGCTCTGAAGTGAGCATCAGATTTCATTCACTAATCATCTAATAAAAATAGAATAGCGTTCAATGGAAAGCTAGATTCCATTTATGATGTTTTTAGAACGTCCTCAGTAATTTATTTCTGGAAGTGAGCAAATGTTTTAATTGTATTTTTTAAATAGTTGGATAAATTCAACAAGCTCAAACAACTCTACGAACAAAATTGACGGGGGGGGCTTCAGATATGTTCAATAGGAAAGAAGATAACACATCGAAACTCTTTTCATTCGAAAAATTACGACTGATAATTAAATAATTTCATTGACGTCACTGCGACGTGAGGAAACTAATTGGCAAACATTCACATGAAACAACAGTCTGATTTAAATCATGTCTGTGAATAGACACAGAATTTCTCCACACAGACCCGAAAAAATGTTCACTCTAAATAAGATAGAACCGCAGCATTGACATCAAACGTAATTTATTGGAAGTTCCATTGTCATTGAGAGGATAAAGTTTAATTGGAGTTACGTAACGATAGAACACAACCTTCGTTAGTAGCCATTCATCCATGTTGGCTTAATCGCGTGCGCCAATACTGGGGACATTTTGATGGCGATGAGTAAAAATCGGACGAACATGCAGCACGTCATCAACACCAACTTAAAATTAACCCAAAATATTTCACGGAAGTTTCAGGAGAAGTAGCGTAATTTGTCCGATATTGAAATGGCATTAGTGCGATGTGCATGAGATATTTTTTTGATTTTCGAACGATATTTAGAAGATTTTCGAAGATATTTATGCCACGTTGTAATGGAATTTGAGGGCAGAAGAAATTCATACGCTAACACCACAACGTCTACGCTGTAAACAGGTAGAAGACTGCAGCTAGGGATTATTAGTACTTATTTCTTAATTAACAATTGATGTATGATATTTAAAAAGTAGATATGATATATTACCCTACAATCAGATAAGACATATTAAATATTTATATATTTATATATATAGATTTACATATATATATAAATTAGATACCTAAAAAGCTTGTATGATATATGACACTTAAAGTCCATTCATTTTCTTCAAAGGTCGTGTAGTCGTTCGATGGGACGAAACGATAAATTGCATCGAGGAAATGAACAAGTACCTCCATTTATCTCCGTAAACCATCATTCTCATATTTAAAGATACAGCCTATATCAAAAAAGCCTTTAAAACTGGCCATGGTAACGAAACTGATCAGACACAAAAACTCAAATTAATTTTTTATACCAATAGCTAATGCATCATGGAACAAACTATTTAAATGTGTGTATCGATCTCCGTAGAGTTCTTCATTTTCCGAAGTACATTAAAAAAACTTATACCGATATTGGATGATTGCGAATTCACCCACTAACTGGATTATAAAGTGGCCATAGATTCTTCAAAACAAATGAAATTTTGGAAAACTGCTTATTTGGTGTCGGTTTACTGCCATTTGGAACAGATTTGGATTCTTTGCTGTCTTATAGAAGATATTTGAACTGTATGGTGAGAGTTTGATCAGATTTGGACTGTTTGGCGCCAGTTAGAACAGATTTGAGCTGTTTGGAGTTACTTAGAACAGATTTGGACTGTATTACGTCCGTTAAAATAGTTTTGAGCTGTTTGGAGCTAATTAGAACAGATTTAAGCTGTTTGGAGTTACTTAGAACAAATTTGGACTGTATAGCCCAGTTAGAACAGATTTGAGCTGTTTGGAGCTTCTTAAAACAGATTTGAGCTGTTTGGAGCTTCTTAAAACAGATTTGAGCTGTTTGGAGCTTCTTAAAACAGATTTGAGCTGTTTGGAGTCACCTAAAACAAATTTGGACTGTTCGAAGCGGTCAGAAGAGATTTTGACTTTATGGCATCATTAGAACAGATTTGGATAACTCGATGCCACTAAGCACAATTTTGTGCAATTTGTTGCCACTACGCTGTTTGAGAGGATAACTTTTCTAGCCTTTGATGACACCAGAACGTAATTGAACTCCCGCACAAATCGTCCACAGAATAATTTTTCACTTAAGAATCTCACGAGAAATAAAAAAGGTGCAAGGGTAGCTAAGTAATGCTTTCAAAGCAGCAGATTTGTTCCCCATGCTGGGAAAATTGGGCACCTTCGGATTCACTAACTTATTTATCATCACATGAGTTGAACATTTCGAGTCTATCAGCGCTCTATGCTAGATGTACCAGTTATCAATTTAACAGAGATTATCTTCTACCCAGGCAAGTCTGTGTATGCACGAATGAAGTTAGATAAGTTAAGCAAGGCTGCTAAACGTGTTTTTATGTATTGTAAATTTTTTACGTATATTTTCAATCATACAAGTGTTCAAAAACTTTCATCCAATTTGGTTGAGGTCCGCTAGTTAATACTGAAATGAAAATGATGGTTCAGATAGTAGATCACAAAATATTTGTTTCCTAAATTTAAATGCATCGGCTTCAGCTAAAGCAAGTATCAGCAGCTGTGAACAGAGAATAAAAAGCAAAGTAAATTTTTTTTACACAGAACACTCAGGAAAATGCATAATATTTTTCTTATTATTAGATTTCAAAAATTAATTTTCATCAGCCCACATGCGCCCTATTTTTGAAAGATTTGTGACTTCACTTGACTTTCGTCGATAGGACGAGAACAAATTAAAACTGCTAACTTTACATGAACTGTGCTTCTTGACATGAATCAAGTTTCGAATTCCAAATTAATTCCAGCATTTTCAACAAGAGAAAATATCGAATTCCAAATTAATTCCAGCATTATCAACAAGAGAAAATATCGAATTCCAAATTAACTCCAGCATTATCAACAAGAGAAAATATCGAATTCCGAATTAATTCCAGCATTATCAACAAGAGAAAATATCGAATTCCAAATTAATTCCAGCATTATCAACAAGAGAAAATATCGAATTCCAAATTAATTCCAGCATTATCAACAAGAGAAAATATCGAATTCCAAATTAATTCCAGCATTATCAACAAGAGAAAATATCGAATTGCAAATTAATTCCAGCATTATCAACAAGAGAAAATATCGAATTCCGAATTAATTCCAGCATATCAGCAAAATAAAATCGACGAATCCCAGACAAAGACATGATAACAACTTTGACGTCAAACCGCATTTATTTGTTTTTTCTCTGGTGAAGTGGAGTGAATTTTAACATGGAGCACTTGCCGTCAGACGAGGGTGATCATCTGACATCAGAGGACCTGTTGTACATCTGAGTTTTATCCGCGTACTTGCCTCGTGTGGAATGGGGGCTAGACGCAACATGCTCCCTTTTTTCGATACTTAAACTATTCTCAGGAGCTTTAGTCACATTAACTCATCTCTTTTTGCTCCAGGATTCCGTTTTCGCGTCATTCGTCGTCTGTAAATATTGGACGAGTTGCCTACTGATTTTTGGCGTCACTAAATATTGGACGAGTTGATTAGTGAAGAAATATGTAAATTTGTCTTCTTGAATTCTCATCAATTACCTGGTGACGAAAAAGACACTTGTAGAATTTGCTAAATGATTTTGATGTTGGAATGAAAATGAAATTGATTACACTAACCAAGAAAGATAACTTCAGCATTGATGCTTCTGAGCTTGGTAATGAAAAGCAAGGCGAAAACCGCTATACGTAAAATCATTTTTATTAAAAATGATCAAATAAAACTGAACGTTTATTAAAACTGCCAATCTTCAGCTCTGACCTCTTCCTCCAATACTTAGATTCTCGTCATAGCGATGTTAGATTTACTAGGGAAGACGAAGAAAACGATAGATTACCATTTTTGATGCCTGTTTAGAGAGAGCTGGCACTATTTTTCAGTGCTCTGTTTTCCGAAAAAAAACTTTTTCTTGGCTCAGGACTAGCTTTTTTAGCTTTTGTTCATACAATTTTAAGGTTTGCGGCATTCGTACTATCGACCATAGAGCGCACGCTGGGCGTAGTTGCAGAATTAGTCTTCCTCTTGGTTCCTTCCCCCCCCCCACTGTCCTCTGTTAGATCTCGTGCAGAGAAGTGCAGTGTTCCGGCCTCCCTAGATGATTTTAAAATTTTGGCCGGTACCTCTTACAGAACAGTACATTCTCGAAATATGCATTTGCATATTTACCAAAGTGAAACTTACTCTGAATGACACCCAAAGTGCTTCCCCGCTTCATGTGGCCAACACATAGTTCGGTTACTCAGTTTTCTATTTACCCTTTATTTTTTTACCGTTTTTCTTGTTTCTTGAAAGTTTAAACTTTTTATGAATATTTCATTAGTGATTTAATTCTTCTTCTTTTGGTTTTGTTTTACAGAGATTTTTGCTGAAGGTGGGCAGTTTGTCCGAAACGTTCTGTTTTAAATGATCATTTTTAATAGAAATGACTTTATGTGTTGCATTTTTCGCCTTGCTGTGTAACCAAGAAAGGTTTTGCTACCCAGGCTGTAGCGTGTGATTTGTACTAAATCGAGATTCGTACGAACCATCGCGTCTGTTCCACACGTACCAAAAGGCGCACTGCACCAGTACCAAATGTCGTTACATTATATACGTATATATGGTCCCCGATATTTCAACTCCATGAAAATTTAATACCTGTGTTATAATTCTTTTCTCATACCAGTACGAACGTCGAATTGATGTTGTTGAAATTTACCAATCTACTCGTTATTTTGTGTTTCAGGTACGCAATTTACGTGTGATTTAGACAGTGAGTGAGGGCAAACAGAGTAACAGCCCACTCACTTTAAAAAGTTCTGTGTAGTGAATCAAAGTAAGTGCTTACTTTTATTTAGGTTTAAAAACCAATGATGTATTACCTTTTTTGTACCATCTTTAATGCAAATAAACTTTTTTTTCTTTTTCTTTCTTTTCTTTTCTGAGGTGGGCACTTAGTCCATATTGTGGGATATTGCTTAATTGACCGCCGAGAAATATCTGAGCTGTTGAGAAAAATACCAACAACTACTGAGCACATCCGATTCACAATGTTGCAGAAACTGCGTCAGTGTGTCGGACTTGAATTGGCCCTTCACTCGTTCCTTCACAGCCGAACCTTCATTGATCATATTACCTATACTAGTCCTCCCCCCCTTATTCGAAATAAAAAAAGAGGGTGAAATGAGAGAAAGGCCGACAGAAATTAAAAAATTCAATCTCCCGAGAGTTGATGAGTCCGAGCTTGTATCACAGATACGCTCATCACACTCTTTTAGCTGGCTTCGGACAGATAGACAGACAGACGGGCTCGGCTCTTATTATAGTATAGACCACATGGTCCCCCCCCCTTCATTTGAAATAAAAAAAAGGGCGAAATGAGAGAAAGGCCGTAAGAAATTAAAAAATACAGTCTCGCGAGAGTTGATGAGGCCGCGTGAACACGGCCGGTCCGGCTGGAGCTTGTATCACAGATACGCTCATCACACACTGCAGGCTGGCTTCGGACCGACCGATGGACGGACTGACGTGGCTCTAATTATAGTATAGACTAGCTCGTGGAGTTATGAGTGAACCGTATCAACTAACGCAAACTCGCCTCCTACAACAATTATTTATCGAAAGAATTGTTTGCAATTATTATTGAGAACGTTTAGCGCTACGATCTGGCCCTTGTGCTCAAGTCATTTCAACACCTCTGAAATGCCCGTCCCCAAGTGCATGAAAATAATTAGAAGTACGTAAGTATAATGGACTAAAATTAAAAATCACTTTTTAAAATTATAAATGTTGCACCTGGGAAATCATGAAGCAGTGAGAAATGTGAAAAGTTTAATATGGGATTTAAATTAGAATCTAAAAAAAGTCGAAGTTGATTATTATTGTGCGATTTTTTGACCTTGTAGACATTTTGACACAGAGCGTGAGGGATTATATATCGAAATATATATACAAAAATACATACAAATATAAATATATACATATATATATATATATAAATATACATGTATATATATATATAAATATATATATATATAAATATATATATATATATATTTCGAAATATAATCCCTCACGCTCTGTGTCAAAATGTCTACAAGGTCAAAAAATCGCACAATAATAATCAACTTCGACTTTTTTGTTTATATATATTAGTTTTAAGTTGATCCGTGCAATATTTCTCTAGCTGGCCGAACATTTATTTGTAACGGCTATTTTGCGACTATTTCAAATATTCTGCTTGATTATATATTTTCCTATTAAATGAGTCAGGAGCAACGGAATATACAAAAAAATAAACAGAAGTTCCCAACCAACAACTACGGTAAATAATATGTTTTTCTGGCGAAATTTCCGTGCTTATTTGGCATCAGAAACGAATGTTTTGCCTCAAAATTTTACTGAAAGATCATGCAATCCCTAGCGTAACTAGGGACTCTAAATAAGAGGCGTAATCCAAAGTTGTTTTGTACTTCAACTTACTCAAAAAAGGCAGATATTCAGGCTCGAAATTTGACCAGCCAGAGTAGCTAGGGCAACCCCAAGTCAACTCAGATGAATAAGCAAGTTTTACACACTGACGCAGTTTCCGTAACATCGATGCTGGAGGTGTTCAGTCATTGTCTGTACGTGTCTGACCAGCCCACACTGTAGCGGGTGGGCAGATAGGCCACTGAGTGGTTTAAATGCTCACCTCCGTTGTCACGTGTGTGTGTGTGTGCAATTTTTACGAGTGAGTTTGCTGGTACTCTGTTTACCCTCACTCACTGCCTAAATCCAACTTTGTGTTCCGTATCATCAACACAAAATAACGATTTGCTAGGGGAATTCCAGCAATGTCAAGTTGAAGTTCGTACTGGTATATGAGATACGTGTTGTTAACGAATGTGAAGTGCATTTTATTTTCATAGAGTTCGAGTATCAGTGATCTCCTTGTACGTGACCGCTGGTACTGTTCCAGTTTGCCTTTCTGTATGAGTGGAACAGAAGCATATGTACAGATCGCATGACGTCGTCAAATTCCTGTATCATTGTGGTGGAGGATCGGGATAAAGCTTCCGTACTGGGAATCAGCTAGCACACCCATCGCATCCTGCAGTGCAAAATCATGCCAAAAAGACAATGTTCCCATATCTACTGCCGATTTCAAAATTTTAGACTCTGCTTCAATCTTCTCATGACCTCAGAGTTTTAGAGTCCTTATATATTTTCAAGCGAAACCCTGATCTGAAAAATATGGAAACAGTAAATACATAGAAACTTCTTCATCACGAGCCCAATGTGTATTTTTACTAATATTTTACACGTTTTTTGTTTTTTTCTTTGACATACTCTGTATTTTCCTCTCATGTTATATTTTAATACCAATAATGCATTGTACTTTTAATCATTGTAGACAAAATAATTTGTTTTTTCTTCAATTCATATTTGCTCGACACTTTGGTTGCACGATTTAAGGATCATAGAATTTTACGTAGTAAATTGAATATACGTATTAAGTTCATCAAACGTAATAAAATTAGTCAATAGTTCTAGTTAGACCTTTTTTTAAGCACTTGGTTGAAAACATTACTCAAAGAGCAAAATAACTAGAAAATTGAGGATTTACGACTCATAGTTGTATTAGTAACAACGACACAGAATTGTATTCCCGATATAGTTTAGTATTCGCGAGTAGTTTTCTAATAAATGCTATTAGATTCTAACCTCAACTATTCGAAGAGTTGATATATTATTGCATAGAATTAGTTAATTACATGCATCAGCAGTTCCTTTTGTAGGTTGTTTCCCTTCGTTGTTAAAAGCATGTTTCTCACTGAGTAACTTATTCTCTGAACGAAAAATAATAAAAAAAATATGTAATGTTAACATCAAACATGAGTCACCAATCAAAACTTTGTACGATAAATATTTATATCTTATCACTGAGTTCATTCTCAGTCTAACTTTTTCACCGCATGCATGCATGTTTTTCGCCGCCCATGTAATTAACTCGCTTGGGTGTCGAAAAACTTGCATGCTCCGGCGAAAAAGTTAGACTGGGTTGAGAGGGATTAATATCAGAAACGAACACATCATCGGGAAATTTCCCATCACGCAAAAAAGTACACACTGTCTCTACAAGGACTTGTAAGTTTGAGTCAAAGTTATTTCTCCAATTACATGATATTTGTAGTTGACGTATAAAAATAAAATAAATGAATTTACAGATAATTTATCATCGATGTATCAGTGTTTTATGAGAAATATAATGAGATGTGTGTGAAATATTGTTTTATGAGAAATGTAAAGATGTATATAATAGACACTATAATAAGATCCGAGTCCGTCCGTCTGTCCGAAGCCAGCCTGCAGTGTGTGATGAGCGTATCTGTGATACAAGGTCCAGCCCTATATATTTTGACGGGCCGTGTTCACGCGGCCTCATCAACTCTCGAGAGATTGTATTTTTTAATTCTTACGGCCTTTCTCTCATTTCGCCTTCTTTTTTATTTCATATAAAAGGGGTGGACTAGTGAGATATAATGAGAAATGTAATGAGAAACGTAATGAGATGTTATAAGAGATGTAACGAGGTGTATGTGAGGTAACTTTTTATGGAAAGTGTTTCGCGAAGTTAGAAAGGATTGCACATATACAAGACTTTTCCCCAAACTGGTCCAATTCCGGGCACAGGCACAGTTTCCCACACAGCCCGAGGGCGGGTGTGCTCAGTCATTGTCTGTGTGTGTCTGACCAGCGTTACTGTAAATGCGCAGGCGGTTTTTCCATCAAGTGGCTGAACTGTTCGCGTCCAACTCTTGCTGGGTTCACAACACCACCAATTCTGGAAGGCAATTGTGTCCGCCTATTTCTATAGGTGGCATCTGTTGCCTAACACAGCTCGTTTGTAGGTGAAATGTATATTGCCTAACACAGCTCATTAGAAGCTGAAATGTATATTGCCTAACACAGCTCTTTAGTGGGTGAAATGTAAATTGCCTAACACAGCTCATTAGTAGGTGAAATGTAAATTGCCTAACACAGCTCATTAGTAGGTGAAATGTAAATTGCCTAACACAGCTCATTAGTAGGTGAAATGTATATTGCCTAACACAGCTCATTAGAAGGTGAAATGTATATTGCCTAACACAGCTCATTAGTAGGTGAAATGTATATTGCCTAACACAGCTCATTAGTAGGTGAAATGTAAATTGCCTAACACAGCTCATTAGTAGGTGAAATGTATATTGCCTAACACAGCTCATTAGAAGGTGAAATGTATATTGCCTAACACAGCTCATTAGAAGGTGAAATGTATATTGCCTAACACAGCTCATTAGTAGGTGAAATGTATATTGCCTAACACAGCTCATTAGTAGGTGAAATGTAAATTGCCTAACACAGCTCATTAGTAGGTGAAATGTAAATTGCCTAACACAGCTCATTAGTAGGTGAAATGTATATTGCCTAACACAGCTCATTAGAAGCTGAAATGTATATTGCCTAACACAGCTCATTAGTAGGTGAAATGTATATTGCCTAACACAGCTCTTTAGTAGGTGAAATGTATATTGCCTAACACAGCTCATTAGTAGGTGAAATGTATATTGCCTAACACAGCTCATTAGAAGCTGAAATGTATATTGCCTAACACAGCTCATTAGTAGGTGAAATGTATATTGCCTAACACAGCTCATTAGTAGGTGAAATGTATATTGCCTAACACAGCTCATTAGAAGCTGAAATGTATATTGCCTAACACAGCTCATTAGTAGGTGAAATGTATATTGCCTAACACAGCTCATTAGTAGGTGAAATGTATATTGCCTAACACAGCTCATTAGTAGGTGAAATGTATATTGCCTAACACAGCTCATTAGTAGGTGAAATGTATATTGCCTAACACAGCTCATTAGAAGCTGAAATGTATATTGCCTAACACAGCTCATTAGTAGGTGAAATGTATATTGCCTAACACAGCTCTTTAGTAGGTGAAATGTATATTGCCTAACACAGCTCATTAGTAGGTGAAATGTATATTGCCTAACACAGCTCATTAGAAGCTGAAATGTATATTGCCTAACACAGCTCATTAGTAGGTGAAATGTATATTGCCTAACACAGCTCATTAGTAGGTGAAATGTATATTGCCTAACACAGCTCATTAGAAGCTGAAATGTATATTGCCTAACACAGCTCTTTAGTAGGTGAAATGTATATTGCCTAACACAGCTCATTAGTAGGTGAAATGTATATTGCCTAACACAGCTCATTAGTAGGTGAAATGTATATTGCCTAACACAGCTCATTAGAAGCTGAAATGTATATTGCCTAACACAGCTCATTAGTAGGTGAAATGTATATTGCCTAACACAGCTCATTAGTAGGTGAAATGTATATTGCCTAACACAGCTCATTAGAAGCTGAAATGTATATTGCCTAACACAGCTCATTAGTAGGTGAAATGTATATTGCCTAACACAGCTCATTAGTAGGTGAAATGTATATTGCCTAACACAGCTCATTAGAAGCTGAAATGTATATTGCCTAACACAGCTCTTTAGTAGGTGAAATGTATATTGCCTAACACAGCTCATTAGTAGGTGAAATGTATATTGCCTAACACAGCTCATTAGTAGGTGAAATGTATATTGCCTAACACAGCTCATTAGAAGCTGAAATGTATATTGCCTAACACAGCTCATTAGTAGGTGAAATGTAAATTGCCTAACACAGCTCATTAGTAGGTGAAATGTAAATTGCCTAACACAGCTCTTTAGTGGGTGAAATGTAAATTGCCTAACACAGCTCATTAGAAGCTGAAATGTATATTGCCTAACACAGCTCATTAGTAGGTGAAATGTATATTGCCTAACACAGCTCTTTAGTGGGTGAAATGTAAATTGCCTAACACAGCTCATTAGTAGGTGAAATGTAAATTGCCTAACACAGCTCATTAGTAGGTGAAATGTAAATTGCCTAACACAGCTCATTAGTAGGTGAAATGTAAATTGCTTATTACAGCTCATTAGTAGGTGAAATGTAAATTGCCTAACACAGCTCTTTAGTAGGTGAAATGTATATTGCCTAACACAGCTCTTTAGTAGGTGAAATGTATATTGCCTAACACAGCTCATTAGTAGGTGAAATGTAAATTGCCTAACACAGCTCATTAGTAGGTGAAATGTAAATTGCTTATTACAGCTCATTAGTAGGTGAAATGTATATTGCCTAACACAGCTCATTAGAAGCTGAAATGTATATTGCCTAACACAGCTCATTAGTAGGTGAAATGTAAATTGCCTAACACAGCTCATTAGTAGGTGAAATGTAAATTGCCTAACACAGCTCTTTAGTGGGTGAAATGTAAATTGCCTAACACAGCTCATTAGAAGCTGAAATGTATATTGCCTAACACAGCTCATTAGTAGGTGAAATGTATATTGCCTAAGACAGCTCTTTAGTGGGTGAAATGTAAATTGCCTAACACAGCTCATTAGTAGGTGAAATGTATATTGCCTAACACAGCTCTTTAGTAGGTGAAATGTAAATTGCCTAACACAGCTCATTAGTAGGTGAAATGTAAATTGCTTATTACAGCTCATTAGTAGGTGAAATGTATATTGCCTAACACAGCTCTTTAGTAGGTGAAATGTATATTGCCTAACACAGCTCATTAGTAGGTGAAATGTATATTGCCTAACACAGCTCATTAGAAGCTGAAATGTATATTGCCTAACACAGCTCATTAGTAGGTGAAATGTATATTGCCTAACACAGCTCATTAGTAGGTGAAATGTATATTGCCTAACACAGCTCATTAGAAGCTGAAATGTATATTGCCTAACACAGCTCATTAGTAGGTGAAATGTATATTGCCTAACACAGCTCATTAGTAGGTGAAATGTATATTGCCTAACACAGCTCATTAGTAGGTGAAATGTATATTGCCTAACACAGCTCATTAGTAGGTGAAATGTATATTGCCTAACACAGCTCATTAGAAGCTGAAATGTATATTGCCTAACACAGCTCATTAGTAGGTGAAATGTATATTGCCTAACACAGCTCTTTAGTAGGTGAAATGTATATTGCCTAACACAGCTCATTAGTAGGTGAAATGTATATTGCCTAACACAGCTCATTAGAAGCTGAAATGTATATTGCCTAACACAGCTCATTAGTAGGTGAAATGTATATTGCCTAACACAGCTCATTAGTAGGTGAAATGTATATTGCCTAACACAGCTCATTAGAAGCTGAAATGTATATTGCCTAACACAGCTCTTTAGTAGGTGAAATGTATATTGCCTAACACAGCTCATTAGTAGGTGAAATGTATATTGCCTAACACAGCTCATTAGTAGGTGAAATGTATATTGCCTAACACAGCTCATTAGAAGCTGAAATGTATATTGCCTAACACAGCTCATTAGTAGGTGAAATGTATATTGCCTAACACAGCTCATTAGTAGGTGAAATGTATATTGCCTAACACAGCTCATTAGAAGCTGAAATGTATATTGCCTAACACAGCTCATTAGTAGGTGAAATGTATATTGCCTAACACAGCTCATTAGTAGGTGAAATGTATATTGCCTAACACAGCTCATTAGAAGCTGAAATGTATATTGCCTAACACAGCTCTTTAGTAGGTGAAATGTATATTGCCTAACACAGCTCATTAGTAGGTGAAATGTATATTGCCTAACACAGCTCATTAGTAGGTGAAATGTATATTGCCTAACACAGCTCATTAGAAGCTGAAATGTATATTGCCTAACACAGCTCATTAGTAGGTGAAATGTAAATTGCCTAACACAGCTCATTAGTAGGTGAAATGTAAATTGCCTAACACAGCTCTTTAGTGGGTGAAATGTAAATTGCCTAACACAGCTCATTAGAAGCTGAAATGTATATTGCCTAACACAGCTCATTAGTAGGTGAAATGTATATTGCCTAACACAGCTCTTTAGAGGGTGAAATGTAAATTGCCTAACACAGCTCATTAGTAGGTGAAATGTAAATTGCCTAACACAGCTCATTAGTAGGTGAAATGTAAATTGCCTAACACAGCTCATTAGTAGGTGAAATGTAAATTGCTTATTACAGCTCATTAGTAGGTGAAATGTAAATTGCCTAACACGCCCCATTAGGAGCTCAAATGTATTGCCTAACACAGCCCATTAGTAGCTGACATGTGTTGCCTAACACAGCCCATTAGTAGCTGACATGTGTTGTCTAACACAGCCCATTAGTAGCTGACATGTGTTGCCTAACACGGCCCATTAGTAGCTGACATGTATTGCCTAACACAGCCCATTAGTAGCAGACATGTACTGCCTAACACGGCCCATTAGTAGCTGACATGTATTGCCTAACACGGCCCATTAGTAGCTGACATGTATTGCCTAACACGGCCCATTAGTAGCTGACATGTACTGCCTAACACGGCCCATTAGTAGCTGACATGTATTGCCTAACACGGCCCATTAGTAGCTGACATGTATTGCCTAACACGGCCCATTAGTAGCTGACATGTATTGCCTAACAAGGCCCATTAGTAGCTGACATGTATTGCCTAACACGGCCCATTAGTAGCTGACATGTACTGCCTAACACGGCCCATTAGTAGCTGACATGTATTGCCTAACCCGGCCCATTAGTAGCTGACATGTATTGCCTAACACGGCCCATTAGTAGCTGACATGTATTGCCTAACACAGCCCATTAGTAGCTGACATGTATTGCCTAACACAGCCCATTAGTAGCTGACATGTGTTGCCTAACACAGCCCATTAGTAGCTGACATGTGTTGCCTAACACAGCCCATTAGTAGCTGACATGTGTTGCCTAACACAGCCCATTAGTAGCTGACATGTGTTGCCTAACACAGCCCATTAGTAGCTGACATGTATTGCCTAACACAGCCCATTAGTAGCTGACATGTATTGCCTAACACAGCCCATTAGTAGCTGACATGTATTGCCTAACACAGCTCATTAGTAGCTGACATGGATTGCCTAACACGGCCCATAAGTAAGTGACATGTATTGCCTAACACGGCGAATAAGTAAGTGACATGGATTGTCTAACACAGCCCATTAGTAGCTGACATGGATTGCCTAACACGGCCCATAAGTAAGTGACATGTATTGCCTAACACGGCCCATAAGTAAGTGACACGGATTGTCTAACACAGCCCATTAGTAGCTGACATGGATTGCCTAACACAGCTCATTAGTAGCTGACATGGATTGCCTAACACGGCCCATAAGTAAGTGACATGGATTGCCTAACACGGCCCATAAGTAAGTGACATGGATTGCCTAACACGGCCCATAAGTAAGTGACATCGATTGCCTAACACGGCCCATAAGTAAGTGACATGGTTTGTCTAACACGTCCCATAAGTAAGTGACATGGATTGCCTAACACGGCCCATAAGTAAGTGACATGGATCGCCTAACACGGCCCATAAGTAAGTGACATGGATTGCCTAACACGGCCCATAAGCAAGTGACATGGTTTGCTTAACACGGCCCATAAGTAAGTGACATGGATTGCCTAACACGGCCCATAAGTAAGTGACATGGATTGCCTAACACGGCCCATAAGTAAGTGACATCGATTGCCTAACACGTCCCATAAGTAAGTGACATGGATTGCCTAACACGTCCCATAAGTAAGTGACATGGTTTGCTCAACACGGCCCATAAGTAAGTGACATGGATTGCCTAACACGGCCCATAAGTAAGTGACATGGATTGCCTAACACGGCCCATAAGTAAGTGACATGGTTTGCTCAACACGGCCCATAAGTAAGTGACATTGTTTGCCTAACACGGCCCATAAGTAAGTGACATGGTTTGCTCAACACGGCCCATAAGTAAGTGACATGGATTGCCTAACACGGCCCATAAGTAAGTGACATGGATTGCCTAACACGGCCCATAAGTAAGTGACATGGATTGCCTAACACGGCCCATAAGTAAGTGACATGGATTGCCTAACACGGCCCATAAGTAAGTGACATGGATTGCCTAACACGGCCCATAAGTAAGTGACATGGATTGCATAACACGGCCCATAAGTAAGTGACATGGTTTGCCTAACACGTCCCATAAGTAAGTGACATGGATTGCCTAACACGGCCCATAAGTAAGTGACATGGATTGCCTAACACGGCCCATAAGTAAGTGACATGGACTGCCTAACACGGCCCATAAGTAAGTGACATGGATTGCCTAACACGGCCCATAAGTAAGTGGCATGTATTGCCTAACACGGCCCATAAGTAAGTGACATGGATCGCCTAACACGGCCCATAAGCAAGTGACATGGTTTGCTTAACACGGCCCATAGGTAAGTGACATGGATTGCCTAACACGGCCCATAAGTAAGTGACATGGATTGCCTAACACGGCCCATAAGTAAGTGACATGGATTGCCTAAAATGGCCCATAAGTAAGTGACATGGATTGCCTAAAACGGCCCATAAGCAAGTGACATGGATTGCCTAAAACGGCCCATAAGTAAGTGACATGGATTGCCTAAAACTGCCCATAAGTTAGTGACATGAATTGCCTAACACGGCCCATAAGTAAGTGACATGGATTGTCTAACACGGCCCATAAGCAAGTGACATGGATTGCCTAAAACGGCCCATAAGCAAGTGACATGGATTGCCTAAAACGGCCCATAAGTAAGTGACATGGATTGCCTAAAACTGCCCATAAGTTAGTGACATGAATTGCCTAACACGGCCCATAAGAAAGTGACATGGATTGCCTAACACGGCCAATAAGTAAGTGACATGGATTGCCTAAAACGGCCCATAAGTAAGTGACATGGATTGCCTAAAACGGCCCATAAGCAAGTGACATGGATTGCCTAAAACAACCCATAAGTAAGTGACATGGATTGCCTAAAACGGCCTATAAGTAAGTGACATGGATTGCCTAAAACGGCCCATAAGTATGCGACATGGATTGCCTAAAACGGCCCATAAGCAAGTGACATGGTTTGCTTAACACGGCCCATAGGTAAGTGACATGGATTGCCTAACACGGCCTATAAGTAAGTGACATGGATTGCCTAACACGGCCCATAAGTAAGTGACATGGATTGCCTAAAACGGCCCATAAGTAAGTGACATGGATTGCCTAAAACGGCCCATAAGCAAGTGACATGGATTGCCTAAAACGGCCCATAAGTAAGTGACATGAATTGCCTAAAACTGCCCATAAATAAGTGACATGAATTGCCTAACACGGCCCATAAGTAAGTGACATGGATTGCCTAAAACGGCCCATAAGTAAGTGACATGGATTGCCTAAAACGGCCCATAAGCAAGTGACATGGATTGCCTAAAACGGCCCATAAGTAAGTGACATGGATTGCCTAAAACGGCCCATAAGTAAGTGACATGGATTGCCTAACACGGCCCATAAGTAAGTGACATGGATTGCCTAAAACGGCCCATAAGTAAGTGACATGGATTGCCTAAAACGGCCCATAAGTTAGTGACATGGATTGCCTAACACGGCCCATAGGTAAGTGACATGGATTGCCTAACACGGCCTATAAGTAAGTGACATGGATTGCCTAACACGGCCCATAAGTAAGTGACATGGATTGCCTAAAACGGCCCATAAGTAAGTGTCATGGATTGCCTAAAACGGCCCATAAGCAAGTGATATGGATTGCCTAAAACGGCCAATAAGTAAGTGACATTGATTGCCTAAAACGGCCCATAAGTAAGTGACATGGATTGCCTAAAACGGCCCATAAGTAAGTGACAAGGATTGCCTAAAACGGCCCATAAGCAAGTGACATGGTTTGCTCAACACGGCCCATAGGTAAGTGACATGGATTGCCTAACACGGCCCATAAGTAAGTGACATGGATTGCCTAACACGGCCCATAAGTAAGTGACATGGATTGCCTAAAACGGCCCATAAGTAAGTGACATGGATTGCCTAAAACGGCCCATAAGCAAGTGACATGGTTTGCTTAACACGGCCCATAAGTAAGTGACATGGATTGCCTAACACGGCCCATAAGTAAGTGACATGGATTGCCTAACACGGCCCATAAGTAAGTGACATGGATTGCCTAAAACGGCCCATAAGTAAGTGACATGGATTGCCTAACACGGCCCATAAGTAAGTGACATGGATTGCCTAACACGGCCCATAAGTAAGTGACATGGATTGCCTAAAACGGCCCATAAGTAAGTGACATGGATTGCCTAACACGGCCCATAAGTAAGTGACATGGATTGCCTAACACGGCCCATAAGTAAGTGACATGGATTGCCTAAAACGGCGTATAAGTAAGTGTCATGGATTGCCTAACACGGCCCATAAGTAAGTGACATGGATTGCCTAACACGGCCCATAAGTAAGTGACATGGATTGCCTAAAATGGCCCATAAGTAAGTGACATGGATTGCCTAACACGGCTCATAAGTAAGTGCCCTCTTGGCTGTAGTCAGGAAGAGATGAGGGAAGTTTGTAGGTTGTAGTTCTACAATATCTAGGGAATGATGACTCACTCGCAGCATTAGCCTTGGCGCTGAAAAATGCTTCACTAATCCTCCCATGTTATGTTTGGATGGAGAAAATCACGCAAAGGAGCTGAGTTGGAATTGTAGGCAAAAGAAAAATTGGAGGAAATAAGGTCAGTATTCGCTAACATCATGTTACGCCATACGCAGGGGTGGAATATTTAGTGTTCATCGCGATAAATAAATATTCCTGAAATAATTGGGGGTATAGTTAAGCTCTACAGATTGAACACACATGGAATTTCAATGACTATGATAATGAATTACCTAAATAATTATCATCATGGAAAGAGATTTGAATAAGCTCGAAAACAAGATGATGTGCGAATACACTCTTTATCTTGTCCAATCGCGCAAAAGTTTTTTTGAAATCATATAACCATCGAAAAAATATCCCGCAGCTTCATCATAACTCACATGCGTAAAGTCTGTCGATGCGTTTCTTCTAAACAGCAAAATCGAATGTTGCTGATCTGCACAGTCGTTAGCGAATCTTTCGATCCTTGAATATCTCGACCATTTGCAACGCCGTGATCCACTTTTTCAATTCGAAAACTGGTAAATAAAATGAAGTGAACGAGCATGAAGGAAAGCGCACCAGGAGAAGAGCAACATCCTTAGCGGTATCAATGACAATAAAATTGCTTTGTAGCGGGAAGCGAGTCGTGTTTATCACATTCAGTAGCGCACTCCAAGTAAATGACAACCAGGGCCTCATTCCAAGTCAATTTTTGAGAGTTATTTTAATGGTTAATAGCGCATCCTGAACAGTACTTGTCATGAGGGATATCCATGTAGAGTAGCGCAAAAAGTTCACGATTTTTTTGCCGGAACATTTCACTACGTTAAAATTCCACGGTATTTGTGTTCAACATTTCACTTACATGTCTACCACGTAAAAAGTCTGCGGTATTTAAGTTTATTATTTCACTTACTCTTCCGCGCAAAAAAATCCACGGTCTTTGGGTACAATATTTCACTTACTCGCAGTCGAATTTTAATTATAGCTGAAGGTGCATAACCGGCTTATTTATAGGCAATGAACCAAGTTATTAATTACATTAAAACTGCCCATGCAACTCGGGCAAAACTCTCAGAAAATTATTCGCTTGTAAACACTCGTCAAGTTGTTGAGCACCAACGCGTGTGTTCCACTCGCACATTACAACTCGTAAACAGCGTACCGTATTGAAAGAAATGCGTTGAAATCAGATAAAACCAAACAGGGTAACATTTTCTTAAACAGCGGGGGTATACATATAGTCCGAAGCGCAGCCTGCATAAAATATCAGGAGAACCAGACAACAATTATCTCGAATCTTATTATTCTTTTACCTAAAATGGAGGCTGAAATTGACCCTCAGGTCACCATTTCGGGAGATGTGGACATGGCTCCCGTGCCACGCCCCCCCCCCCCCCCCCCCCCCTCTCTCCTGGCTGCGTTGTGCCATCTATTGATTGGCAAGGAATTTACAGCCACTCGTAATGGCAGAGGCGATGCAGTTAAGTCAACATATTTGCTATCTTATAACACCGCTTTCTAGCGTGTGGATATGTGTGTTTTGAATAACAGTTATCCTTTCACCTTGTTTGTTCTCTTTGAAATATGGCCTTGTCTAATTACTGGAACATAATGTACGTTGCTATTACTTATGATTTCTTATTTTTTTCCTTGAAGTTCACCCAATATAGCAAAACGACAGAAAAATTTAGATGCTTGCACTTATACGATAAGCTAATTGGTAAATCAATATCATGTCTTTCAGTGGTAGGTCACCCAACCAATCATAGAAAATTGAAAGAAAATGCATTATTTGAGGGCAAACATTTTAATTAAATGTCTCGTCCTAAAGAGCGTATGCGTCCTGAATTAGAATCAAAATTGTTGGTTTGTTGTTTAATCGTTTCATTGTATTAAGGCTCATGAATCCATTTTTGATCTTTTCCAGATGCGCCCCGCCACTAATGCAACTCACCAGTTCGCCCACTTGTAACTTTCAAAATAATGCACCTATCGTATTTAAACTACTCTCATACGACAGATTAAAACATTCTTCTGTTTGAGAGTAATTTGAAGTCGATAGGTGCATTATTTTGAAAGGTGAACTTGTGTGTTGCACAAGTGGAGGGAGTAATCTGGAAAAGATCTTTCGAGGGGACCCAGAACTATTGCTTATGACTCCAAACTTTCCCTGGTGTTCTTGTTCAAGTTACTTCAAGGAAAAATTTTACGAAGCTTCGACACCTAAAACATTCCAAAAACAAATGATGTTTCTAGCTTAATCTTCATCGGTTACAAATTAATTTATTTCTCATGTAAAATTGTATCCATATGTGTATAGTCTCGTCAGAAAGAAAGCATTTTGTCATTTATGTTTGCTATCCAGGCTGTCAGACTGAACTCTCTGTTTTTGGCAACACCATGCCCAAAGATACTCCTCAGCACGTGTGTACGCCATGTGCGTACAGTACTCCTCAGCACATGTGTACGCCATGTGCGTACAGTACTCCTCAGCACGTGTGTACGCCATGTGCGTACAGTACTCCTCAGCACGTGTGTACGCCATGTGCGTACAGTACTCCTCAGCACGTGTGTACGCCATGTGCGTACAGTACTCCTCAGCACGTGTGTACGCCATGTGCGTACAGTACTCATCAGCACATGTGTACGCCATGTGCGTACAGTACTCCTCAGCACGTGTGTACGCCATGTGCGTACAGTACTCCTCAGCACGTGTGTACGCCATGTGCGTGCAGTACTCCTCAGCACGTGTGTACGCCATGTGCGTACAGTACTCCTCAGCACATGTGTACGCCATGTGCATACAGGACTCACCTACATGACCCCAACATCTCAATGTCCAGGAAAAAGCATGCACCACACATGTAGCAAATTTATTTTGAAGCCATATTTACAGAACGGAAGATATACAGTACACATATTTATATAATTGTACATCTCCATTATTTGAGTATCAGCGTACACAGCCCGTCAAAAATGCCGAGTTTTAATATTTTGCTAGAACTAATCCTGCAGACGTGGATGCCCAACAAATATATCCATCCCAACAGTACCCGCCATTAAAATATTCTTGTATTTGTGCACTGGTGAAACTCGTATCACAGATACGGTCATTGAGCGTCAAGGTGAGCGTAACACACACACGCAAGCAGCGGACACAAAAGCAATTTTTGTTCAATAAAACGCCAGATGCCTCCTTTGATTTCGAAATGAAAAATTTTTAAGTATTTTTTCTACGTTATTTTTCCTATATTATTACAATGGGCATCTCAATGAACGCATTACGTTGGTTGGGGCGTGTGTCTGTGACGCTCACGAGGACGCCCAATGACCGTATCTGTGATACGAGTTTCACAAGTGCACAAGTACAAGAATATTTTAATGGCGGGTACTGTTGGGATGGATATATTTGTTGGGCATCCACATCTGGAAAAAAAAATTCAATAAAAACATCGCATCCCGTTATTTTTGACGGGCCGTGTAGGCTGGTGTATAAATAAAAACAGGAAATGTATTATTAGGTAAGGTAGCATTAAAATGCAGCCCAAAAATGCACTTCAGCAAGTTATGTCGCCATTCGCACAACGCTACCCAGTCTAACTTTTTGCCGGAGCATGCATGTTTTTCGCCGCCCAAGTGATTTCATTACTTGGGCGGCGAAAAACATGCATGCAGGGGGAGAAAAAGTTAGACTGGGTACCCGATGGTGGCGTCCCTGCACTTAGAGCAATATTTCGTGTCTGTAAAAGTCAACTAAGCAAATTTTTTTAGGCATCGCTGCCTGCATTTGCACGTGGGTTCCAACGCATATCTAAGATGTATTGCAAGCATCTCCATCGTGCATAATTTTCCATTATTAGCACTACGCTGCCATAATCAGCACCACGCTGCCATAATCAGCACCCCGCTACCATAATCAGCACCCCGCTACCATAATCAGCACCACGCTGCCATAGTCAGCACCACGCTGCCATAGTCAGCACCCCGCTACCATAATCAGCACCCCGCTACCATAATCAGCACCACGCTGCCATAGTCAGCACCACGCTGCCATAATCAGCACCCCGCTACCATAATCAGCACCCCGCTACCATAATCAGCACCACGCTGCCATAGTCAGCACCACGCTGCCATAATCAGCACCACGCTGCCATAATCAACATCACGCTGCCATAAGCAGCACCACGCTGCCATAATCAGCACCACGCTGCCACAATCAGCACCACGCTGCCATAATCAGCACCACGCTGCCGCAATCAGCACCACGCTGCCATAATCAGCACCACGCTGCCATAATCAGCACCACGCTGCCATAACCAGCACCACGCTGCCATAATCAGCACCACGCTGCCACAATCAGCACCACGCTGCCATAATCAGCACCACGCTGCCACAATCAGCACCACGCTGCCATAATCAGCACCACGCTGCCATAATCAGCACCACGCTGCCATAATCAGCACCGCGCTGCCATAATCAGCACCACGCTGCCACAATCAGCACCACGCTGCCACAATCAGCAACACGCTACCATAATCAGCACCACGCTGCCATAATCAGCACCACGCTGCCACAATCAGCACCTCTCTGCCAAAATCAGCACCACGATGCCACAATCAGCACCACGCTACCATAATCAGCACCACGCTGCCATAATCAGCACCACGCTGCCACAATCAGCATCACGCTGCCACAATCAGCACCACGCTGCCACAATCAGCACCACGCTACCATAATCAGCACCACACTGCCTTAATCAGCACCACGCTGCCACAATCAGCACCCCGCTACCATAATCAGCACCACGCTACCATAATCAGCACCACGCTGCCATAATCAGCACCACGCTGCCATAATCAGCACCACGCTGCCACAATCAGCACCCCGCTACCATAATCAGCACCAAGCTACCATAATCAGCACCACGCTGCCATAATCAGCAAAAATAATGCACGAAATGCTGACATTTCAATTTCACAAAAAATGACCTCGTTATTACTACTATCGAAACATCATAGAATTTGAATGAATATATTTTTTACACAAAGCAATGCTGAAGAAACAATGTTTAGTTTCCACGAAAAATATGCACCAAAACAACGAAAGAGAACACAACTCGTGAATAGATTCAAAATTTACCAGATAATTAGAAAACCTTTTTTGGAGATTAACCTTCTATGTACAAAGTTTATTCAGAATTTACCATGCATTAAAACAATTTTTTTAGCGTGGCTTTCTGCGTATTAAATTGATTCAAAATTTTCGATTTAATTCAAAAATATTTACTTTGAGTTTGACCTTCTGTGTGCTCCAAATTGTGGTGAGTGAT
This sequence comes from Morinoia aosen, assembly GCA_030386875.1. Lineage (NCBI taxonomy): Eukaryota > Metazoa > Arthropoda > Malacostraca > Amphipoda > Talitridae > Morinoia > Morinoia aosen. Next base: position 22,166,379 of record CM059570.1, read on the forward strand.
GTGGGAGTCCTGCCTTCAGTGAGGCATGGTGGTGTGGGAGTCCTGCCTTCAGTGGGGCATGGTGGTGTGGGAGTCCTGCCTTCAGGAGAGCGTCCCCCTTATGAATCCTTGCTTCTGGGATTTCTTGAGAAACTGGGATTTTTGCTGTTATAAGAAGTGTAAGAGGTCAGGTACATCCTGTGAAAAAATGAGACTCGTACGTTCACTCGTTCGCCCGCTACGGGGGTTTAAAGAATGGGGGGGAGGGGAGGGGGAAGTTGTATTTTATCATGTTACACCTCCCCCATGGCACTTTCTTCACGGCGCAAAGTTACTATATCATCTCCTATGTCTCTGGATTACTCTATAATGATTTCAGGGGTCTAACTTGAATCAAAAATTTTAAAAAGTTTATTATTTGTATTGTTTATGTTTCTTTGTTTTGCTTATAATGTAAACAATGGTTTTTGGGGTTTCATAATGCTTCTCCTCCTACAGTTTTTGAGCTACAGTAATAATTTTGGTATCATTAAATGCGGGAAGACGCGGGCTTTTATGGATGCTAAAATTCGTTTCCTCAAATTAACATTTTTAATATGAAAAAGTGTAAAAATAGGAAAAAAATGCCCTTTTTCGGAAATGTAAAAATTTATGACGTCATAACTCATGGGCAGTAAATAATTTTGGAATGAATTTTAGCATCCATAAAAGCCCGTGTCTTTCCGCATTCATTGATACCAAAATCATCACTGTAGCTCAAAAACTGTAGGAGGAGAAGATTTTTGAAACCCCCCCCTTCAAACTCCGTTTTCTTCGATTTCCCATTTTCTTTTCAAGAAAATTGAACTTTTGCTCTAAGCAAAAACGATTCCAAATTCAATTTCCTATCAGTATATCAAATTTCATTGTTCTAGGTTCAATAATAAAGAAAAAAGTCCGTATGGGGGACGCTCTCCTTCAGTGGGGCATGGTGGTGTGGGAGTCCTGCCTTCAGTGAGGCATGGTGGTGTGGGAGTCCTGCCATCAGTGGGGCATGGTGGTGTGGGAGTCCTGCCTTCAGTGTGGCATGGTGGTGTGGAAATCCTGCCTTCAGTGAGGCATGGTGGTGTGGGAGTCCTGCCTTCAGTGGGGCATAGTGGTGTGGGAGTCCTGCCTTCAGTGGAGCATGGTGGTGTGGGAGTCCTGCCTTCAGTGGGGCATGGTGGTGTGGGAGTCCTGCCTTCAGTGGGGCATGGTGGTGTGGGAGTGATGCCTTCAGTGGAGCATGGTGGTGTGGGAGTGATGCCTTCAGTGGGGCATGGTGGTGTGGGAGTGATGCCTTCAGTGGGGTATGGTGGTGTGGGAGTGATGCCTTCAGTGGGGCATAGTGGTGCGGGAGTCATGCCTTCAGTGGGGCATGGTGGTGTGGAAGTCCTGCCTTCAGTGAGGCATGGTGGTGTGGGAGTCCTGCCTTCAGTGGGGCATGGTAGTGAGGAAGTCCTGCCTTCAGTGGTGCATGGTGGTGTGGGAGTCCTGCCTTCAGTGAGGCATGGTGGTGAGGAAGTCCTGCCTTCAGTGGGGCATGGTGGTGTGGGAGTCCTGCCTTCAGTGAGGCATGATGGTGTGGGAGTCCTGCCTTCAGTGGGAAATGGTGGTGTGGGAGTCCTGCCTTCAGTGGGGCATGGTGGTGTGAGAGTCCTCCCTTCAGTGGGGCATGGTGGTGTGGGAGTCCTGCCTTCAGTGGGGCATGGTGGTGAGGAAGTCCTGCCTTCAGTGAGGCATAGTGGTGTGGGAGTCCTGCCTTCAGTGAGGCATGGTGGTGTGGGAGTCCTGCCTTCAGTGGGGCATGGTGGTGTGGGAGTCCTGCCTTCAGTGGGGCATGGTGGTGTGGGTGTCCTGCCTTCAGTGGGGCATGGTGGTGTAGGAGTCCTGCCTTCAGTGGGGCATGGTGGTGTGGGAGTCCTGCCTTCAGTGGGGCATGGTGGTGTGGGAGTCCTGCCTTCAGTGGGGCATGGTGGTGTGGGAGTCCTGCCTTCAGTGGGGCATGGTGGTGTGGGAGTCCTGCCTTCAGTGGGGCATGGTGGTGTGGGAGTCCTGCCTTCAGTGGGGCATGGTGGTGTGGGAGTCCTGCCTTCAGTGGGACATGGTGGTGTGGGAGTCCTGCCTTCAGTGGGGCATGGTGGTGTGGGAGTCCTGCCTTCAGTGGGGCATGGTGGTGTGGGAGTCCTGCCTTCAGTGGGGCATGGTGGTGTGGGAGTCCTGCCTTCAGTGGGGCATGGTGGTGTGGGAGTCCTGCCTTCAGTGGGGCATGGTGGTGAGGAAGTCCTGCCTTCAGTGGGGCATGGTGGTGTGGGAGTCCTGCCTTCAGTGAGGCATGGTGGTGTGGGAGTCCTGCCTTCAGTGGGGCATGGTGGTGAGGGAATCATTAGCAAGGGATAGGGTGGAGAATAGGGACCTTCGACTGGGAGTAACTCCCAAATTCTCCCAGTTGATCCAAGAAAGCCTCGCCGTCAGGTCTGTAAAAACAATCATTATTTATTCAAAATATCTTAAATATGTTCGCTTAGCTTAAATCGCAGATTCACTAAAAATAAAAAAGCGGGAATTAGTGGTTTAGTGGTTTTATTCGAAATTCAAAGATCAAATTTAAAAAACAATTTAAACGTTCTATTTCACAAAGCATTGTTAGAGCAATGCTCAATAAGATTATTATTTTACTTAGCTCAATGTTGTTTTTTATAAAGCCGGTTCAATCACCCCTAACAAAATCATTATCTAAACTTCCATTCTTAAAGAACGCACAGTTATCATAGATAAGTAATTTAATTAAGCCCCATGCTTAAGGTTTCACTTTCTATACCCAGTTTAACTTTCTCCACATTGGGAGTCTATGATTTTGATTTTAGTAGTCAGAGTGTAACTTTTTGCTCAGGGCAGAAAAAATAATTGATTCAACGGCGAAAATTTATAGTGACAGCGAACGTCCACCCAATCCTTCTGCCAGAGATGAAAATCATTGACACGTTCCCGGTTATCGGGCCGCATGAGTATCATTCGTCGAATTGCTCTTTCACCCACAAGAATAATTAAATAACATTCAATCTGTTTCATGCTCCCTTAAAAAAATTTACTGTTATCAAATGTGGCAAAATGTCATCGTGGAATTGTCGTTAACAACCGTGGAAATGCGATGAACGTGATGGAAAGTCCCCAGGGTCCCAAATTTCGCATCTCACCACTACCGTTTCAAAGGCCGCAGTGATCGTATTAAAAACTTCCCCCCGTGTCCTAAATTTCATCTCTCACCACTAGCGTTTCAAAGACCGCAGTGAATGTATTAAAAACTCCCCCCGTTTCCTAAATTTCATCTCTCACCACTAGCGTTTCAAAGGCCGCAATGAACGTATTAAAAACTTATCACCGTGCCCCAAATATCGTCTCTCACCACTAGTATTCCAGAGGTGGCACTGCTCAGGCGGCAGCTCCCCCCTCAGCCCCTTCTCGATGTGCGCCACAGGGTCCAGCTCGGAAGTCAAGAGCTCCCTGAGGAGCGCGATGTAGGCGATGGCCAGCCTCAGGGTGTCGATCTTGCTGAGCCGCTTCTCGTACGGGAACGTGGGCACGTGCGTCCGTAGTTCATCGAAGGCGGAATTGATACTGCTGGTGAGGTGAAGAGGGAAGTTCAGAGCGTTAAACGCACCAACAACACTGATAGTGAAATGGTTAGTTTAGACATTGAACCAACACTGTTATTTATGAGGGATGTTCAGAACGTAAAGCGCACCAACAACACTGATAATGAAGAGTGGAATTGCTTATAAAACCAATACGGCTAGTGAAGAGGAGAGTTTAGAGCATTAAAAGCACCAACAATACTGATATTTAGAGGTAAGCTTAAACGCAGCAACAACACTGCTATTGATGGTGAAGGTTCAGTGTTAAATGCTCCACCGACACTGATAGTGAAGAGGATGGTTTAAACGGTACACCAACAAAAATAGCTCGAACCGTTGTGCTCGAGAATCTCACGATTATTAGGACGGAATAGATTTCACAACTTTTTTTATAAATACAAGCATAGTATAGAAACAATATCATTGCATGGTAAAAAGATATTGTAAACTATTTTATGCTCTCATTCCAAGTCATATATTCGACCGTAAATCGTACCTATGTACCTGAAATACTATAGTTTAATTTCAATAGTTCTCTACGTGCATTTTTCAGGTAATTGGCTGAGTTATCGCTAAGCTCGAAAAATAATTTTTGGTATCAGTTCATTCGTCGAATTTCTAAGTCTACCCGAAATTTAAGCGGTATAGAAGTCATGTCAGGTCTTATTTCACAAAAAGTCTACGGGAAAATTCTCGTGATTCCGTGTGTTGAATTGGCTACCTTATCAGAGAATGGACTTCTCTAGGAAGACAGTTGTTGATTTCCATTTTTCGACAGCTATGCTTGAAATAATGAGGTTCCTTCGTGCAAATGCGCATTGCAATAGTTTGGAACTAATATATGCAAAAAATTATACCTGGTAAAATTTGTTCTTTTGTATACAGAGGGCGAGAAAAATAAATCTCCTTAGTGTACAATGCAACTCGAGTGATAAAACTAGCTTGGGTTAGGAGTATGACTGGGAGGCTCGAATTCACCTCAGCCAACGTGACTCACGGCTAAGTCACCCACATTCACGCTCATTGTAACCCAGTCAAAGTATTTCCGGGGCATCTATGACTTCGGCCGCCCGAGTACAGCTTCTGCACAGGGCGGTATACTTGGCTAGAATGATGCATGCAGCAAAAAAATGTCAGAATAGATGCATGCGTTGATGACATTTTGCGAAGAACCTCCGCTATACCTCAGCTCGGTGTCCCGTGATGGTGAGTATTATTGCTGTTTTTTGCAGGTATTTCTTCAAATTTTTATAAATGCCTTTCTTTCGAGTAATTTTCAAAGTATTTCGAGAGATCCTCTTGAATTTTCAGAAGCCATTTAGCTATGAGTTTTCGAGAGAATTGTTGAAAAGGGAGAAGTAGCAAATCTGGAATTCAAAAGCACATCGGAAGAGCCAAAAAAATTTGAAGAGTATGAAAGCGACACATTAAGGCATATTTCTGCAACGTACAGCATGTTGGGTCGCCCTGAGAAAAAAATGGGAAGCTAAATTTTACTGGTATACTTTTTTCTGTTGTTGTTGATATTAATATTTTTATATAAGTGTTCCGATTGTTGATGTTGTTGTTGGTGGTGTTGGTGCTGATATTTTTATATTTGTGTTATTGTTATGGTTATTGATGCTAATATACTGCGGCTGCACAACAAGAACTCCCAGAGTCGCATTTTCTACCAATATACGTCGTCATGACAGCACGTCTGGCATGGTGCATCCCTTACAAATAACTTACGGAGCCTTATTTTAACTGATTTGTGTCTTCGTAACACCACGTCTGGCTGACATCGTCCATCCCTAACAAATAACTTACAGAATCCGATTTTCAACAGATTTACGTCTTCGTAAAAGCACATGTGACTTCGTGTACCCTTCAGGAAAACTTGAGTTATCGATGTCATCGCTACGACGGCGGTGCATACTACGAGAAAATAGCACCCCGGACCATAACTGATGCTCCAGCTTACCTCAACATGCGTTTCCTCTCCCTGACGTTGGCTGCCTGGCGCTGGACGCGGTAAGGGGACCCGGAAGGATAAAAGTCGTCAGCTCCTTCCTCCTCCGTAGACCCTGCTGCAAATAGATAAGTATTACGATTCTCGTACTTGGAATCACCGAATGAAGCGGTCAAATGGTTAAATTCATGAAGTTCATTATAAACGAAGAGAATCATGATCTCTTATGGAATAAAATTGTTTGTATTTACTAAACGAAATAGTCAAACGGTCAAAATTTTGAAATTTGTTATGAACAAAGCGTACTATGATCTCTGATGGAAAATAGATGGTTGTGTGCACTCTATGTTTGGGTAATAATTGGGAAGAAATAGAGCTCACCGGTGGAATAAATTCTCAAGCTTTACTCTCAATTTATTTTTCCACGACTGACATGGCTATCAAAATAACTCGGTATGTTTACAATCAAAATTTTGTAATCTGGGTATTCTGAAAGTCAATGTTACATACCTTATTTTTTAGGATTACTGGACATTAACTATTTTCCTTTCTTTTCTTTCTTAACCTTCCTTACCCAGTCTAACTTTTTCGCCGGAGCATGCATGTTTTTCGCCGCCTAAGCGATTCAATTACTTTTACCGCCTAAGCGGTGAAAAATTAGACAGTGTACTTTACCAAAGGTGCGGTACTGCCTTTGTTGTGTGACATAAGAACCGTAGCGTAGTTTAGTTCTCTACATTGGTTGGGAGATTGTTTAGTGAGGCCTTGTTCATTTTTGTATTGTCTGTCAGGTTGTGAGAAGTGCCCTTATTCGCTGCTTGTTTGCCTAGCCAAGTTGTTCAGTCAGACCTTAATCACTCCTAGATTATTTCGCCTACATTATTTGGAACTAGAGCCCTTATTCGCTACTGAATTGCCTAGTCAGATTGTTTTGACGAAATTTTAAACTCATACATTATTCAAATTGTGGGGCTACTAGAATGTCAACTGAGAGTTTGATTGCGAAGTAATCATGTCAGACCTTCATCTCATCAAAAAATCAACTTACAAAACGATGAATTTTTGAAATCTTCAGAGTAAATCATTTACAATATTTTTGTTGCTAAACACTTTTATAATTCAGTACGTAAGGCAAACTTTTTTTTACGTCCAGTGACGTGAACATCAATAAAATGTTCACATTGGAACACCAACATCCATGAAATATTCGTATTCATGATGCAACATTCACAAATTCTCCATTCACATCACAGTGCTTGTAAAATGAATGTCTTGACGTAGATGACTATGTAAATTATTATTCATGCTTTTGTATTGTGTTTTGTTTTTGATTGTTTTATTGATTTTTCATGCTTTTTGGTTGTTTTCCTTCACTTTCTACGCTCGCAATATACATGCAGTGAAATAGTGCGTAAACAAGCCCTATTGTTCACAATAAATCAAGCACAAATACTTCACAAAATTATAACGCGTTATGATCAATAAATCAGGGTTTTAGCCCTGGCCCTGAATTTAATAGCTTGTTAATTCATCATGCAAAACTGCCATCAAAGACACATTATTGAATTAAGTGTTGAGTTTAACAGCTCCTTAATTTATCCTCCAAACCCTGTCATCAAAACCTCATTACTGCATTATTTTACCATCTAACATCTACTATCGAAGCCTTGTTTTTTAATCTATTTACTTTATACAAGTTTTCAAAATTCTACAGCAGCACCACAAACTGCGTTGCTCCCCTCGTCCATCTCAAAACCGCCGCCATTTTGTCTCTGGGGAGCAAAGGGGGTGGGAGGAGGAAGGGGCACAGCTGGTGTTATTGATCCCAGCTTAGAGGGGAGGGGGGTACAACAGGGGGAGTTCCAGTGGGGGGAGGGGTTCTAGAGGGGGAAGGGGGACATAAAAAGGAAAGGGGTGTAACGCCCCCGCTGTGCAATCATGTTGCAAATAATATTTCAACATAGTTTTGAAACATTATTTGGTGATTCGTTTTCTAGTTCTCAATGTTGATGGTGTTTTATATTGTTGATATTGGGATATTTGTATTTGTAGTATTTGTTTTCCTGTTGCGAATTTTGCAGTTAATATTGCAGTACTGGTGATAATGTTGTATTTTTTATGCTAATACTGCAGTTTTTTTGTTGCTGTTGTGGTTGTTGTTGACACAATTATTTCGGTATTTCTAATAATGTTGTGTTTTTCACGCTAATATTATAGTATTTTGTCCCTGATTTGGTTGTTGGTGCTAATATTATAGTATTTGTGTCCCTGATTTGGTTTCTATGCTAATATTATAGTATTTGTGCCCCTGATTTGGTTGTTGGTGCTAATATTATAGTATTTGCTCCCCTTTTTTGGTTTTTGGCGCTAATATTATAGTATTTGTGACCCTGTTTTGGTTGTTGACGCTAATATTATAGTATTTGTGTCCCTGATTTGGTTTCTATGCTAATATTATAGTATTTGTGCCCCTGATTTGGTTGTTGGTGCTAATATTATAGTATTTGTGTCCCTGATTTGGTTTCTATGCTAATATTATAGTATTTGTGCCCCTGATTTGGTTGTTGGTGCTAATATTATAGTATTTGCTCCCTTTTTTTGGTTTTTGGCGCTAATATTATAGTATTTGTGACCCTGTTTTGGTTGTTGACGCTAATATTATAGTATTTGTGCCCCTGTTTTGGTTGTTCGTGCTAATATTATAGTATTTGCGTCCCTGTTTTGATTTTCAAACAAATATTGTGATATTTTAATCCTTGTGATGGTTGCTAGTGGTAGTACTGTAATACTTGTGTTTTTGCTCTGTCTTTCATTGCAGACATTGCTATATTTGTACCTCGACTCTATCATTTGTACCAATGTCACGAATTTTTCCGTAGTCGTGAGTTTTGCTGTCAATAATATTAAAGTATTTTCGTGCTTCTATGGATATTTGTTTTCAAATGTGTTATTCTCAATTTTATTTTTTCTTTACAAAAAAGTAAATGTTAAGGTATTTCCATGCTTTTCTGCTGAATAAAGTAATATCGCGTTTTTTATTTTCAACTCACACAAACTCAAATACAACAATTAATAAAATTTTGATTTTGCATGATTAATAAATATTTTAGATCCTTACATTCTTTAGTGTTGCAGAATTACACAAATCAATAAGTATCTACTTGAAAACATGAGCCGCGAACGCAGTATATTTAAGAACATATCAAACATCGGTCCGATCACACAAATAACTTTCTGTATTAAGCCATTGATGTAGACAGTAATGAACAGGAAACAGGACGGTAAACAGCTGTGTAGACAGTACACGACAAAGTACAGAGTACACAACACAGTTGGTAGTATCTAACACAACACAAAACTCTCAACACACATCACACAGCTTACAACACACAGCACTCAACACACAATGCGATACACGCAGCTCTCAACGCACAACACACAGCATGCAACACACAGCATGCAACACACAGTACACAACACACAACACTTATTAAACAATACAAAACCCACAACACACAACACAGCACACAGAAAATAGCACGCAACACACAGCATGCAACACACAGTACACAACACACAACACTTATTACACAATACAAAACCCACAACACACAACACAGCACACAAAAATAGTTTTATATATTTATGTACCGGATGTAAATTTTGCAGTTAATATAACTGTATTTGTAATAATGTTACTGATGTTGATGCTAATAATACAGTATTTCTGACAATGCTGTGGTTGTTGATACCAATATTGGTGTTGAATATCAGCCGATTTTTGGCTGATAAATAAAGCATTGGTTGTTCAATGCTAGTTGATTATTAGCCCTCGCAATTAACGTTAGTCATCCAAAATTAGTTGACTATATGTCCTTATAATTAGCGTTAGCTTGCGAAATTACCTGAACACTAGCCATGGCAAAAAATGTAGGTCGCTTAATATTATCTGATTATTACCCCTGAGAAATAGCGATGGCCATCCAATATTAGTTGTTTATTATAAGAGGAAAATTGTGTTGGTGATCCTATTTGAACTAAATATAAACCCGTGAAAATAGCGTTTTTTGTAAAATATTCGCTGATTTTTAGCCATGAGTAAATAGTACTGGCCGTCCAACATGAGCTGATTATTGGTCCTGGCTAATAGCGTTGGTCCCTCATTATATCACCTGAATATTAGCACTGGCAAATAACACTAGCCTGACAAATAGTATTGGGCGTCCAATAATAGTTGATTAAATGACTAATAAATGTCGAAGGCTATCGGATATTGAGCGACTGAGTGACTTATGATTACATCTCCATATTTTTCTGTTGTTGATAGACTTGTCTGTAAACGGAACAAATAAATGATGTTTTAATCGAAATGCATTTTAAATACAACTAAAATTACATTCAGGAGAGCGAAAACACGTGTGCTTCCGTATTACTACAGGGTGATCAAAATTGTCACTCATGTCTGATCACCCTGTATTTATTTAACTGAAAACAAGTAACAATTAAAGAGTGTGGGCAATACATGGATGTTTCATACTAGTAAATCTATACATGTCTAGAAAATCCTATTGGTGAAACGTCCTATATAATAATAATAAAAAAGAAAATCCTATACATGAAATGCGTTAGTGTTCTGATGAAGAAGAAAAAGGATTAGTGTTGCGCTCACAAAACACAATTCTCGTTTGATAATTTTGTTTAAAATTATTTCAGGTGAACAAAATAATGTCCATCCCCAATAAAAAAGGAGTCATACGTTTTTGCCCAACTAATTACAAACAAAGCCACTCAGAGACACTTTAGCATGACCTTAAAATCTCGCATTGAGAAACTTGCAACAGTAATTACGGGACTTTAGTGTATTTATATCGTATAAAAAGTATGCTAGATGAAAAATCTCGGTTATTATCTATTCCATCTTTAGTATTATTGCGTTTTGACTAGTGCAGGCTAATGTGGGGACACATACCACAAAATATTCAAAGAGACATACAAAAAAAGCATAAATTTTGATGCCAAGGTGGCATGCAAAAAAAAATTAAAGATGATCGATCATGCCACCCTCTTCTATAAATAAACACAGCTGGACCTGATTCAAGAAAGATTCCTCACTCATAAATCCCAACACGTTTTCCCCTCTTTGTACCTCCCTCAGACTCAGTCTGACTTTTTCGCCGGAGCATGCATGTTTTTCGCCGCCAAAGCGATTTAATTACTTGGGCGGTGAAGAACATGCATGCAGGCGGCGAGAAAGTTAGACTGGGGAGTTGTATTGATATCCTACAATTCCTTCCCTCCACTGTAACGAGCATGAAGCCATGTAGAAATGACGTGTCAAACAACTACCGCTCACTTAGCATTGGATAGAAAGCTTTATAAATATCAGGCTTATCCTGAAACAAACTTTCTGGGAGTATCAAAATCCCTCGAACAAAGAAATTATTCAGACCCAAAATAGCGCGTCATTTTTCATTTTAACAATAATTCAAAGATGCAGCACATTCTGAAAAATTATAAACGAAATACTTCAGCTCATAATTTCACATTGCTTAGTTTCGATCCAAAGTTTTGGTAGCGTGCATATGCATGCGATATGATCACTTGTATGGCAGCACCTATCATGTACGTACGCGCAGCAGTTAGGGCACAATTTCTACAACAGCGACTTACATTTTTGTCATGAATATCGTGGTTTTTTCCAGTTACCTGTCAACTACCTAGTCGCACTTTTTCGCCACCTGCGTGCATGATTTTCACCGCCCAAGTAATTAAATCGTTTGGGCGGCGAAAAACATGCATGCTTCGGCGTAAAAGTTAGACTGGGTAGTCACGTTACGTTACAAATCACTTCCTGTTTTATATTGTTATTGGCGAGCTCATGCGTCACTGTGTATAAATATTTCAAGCATAAAAAGTCAACTTATAATTTTATATGAGGGCTGCGCTGAGAAAACATCATTTGCGTTCTCTATAAATCAACAACATTGGTCCCTAACGTAAGATCGCTGAGCTTTGGTGTGATACAAATAGAATTGGAAACTTCCTTCTCCCCCCTTACTTGCTCCATCCAGAGGCATTCCTACCAGTGTTTACCGTTTTCCTCTATGCGAGCAGTCTTCACTGGATTTTAAAACATAGTCTAAGCTAACCAAGAAACCCTTTTTCATATTTTTCCATCAATTTTTTACCAACCTATTGGCATTGCTGTAAAAATACAACTCACGGCTTTAGTGCTTTAGCACAAATTAAATACCTCTATATTGAGAATTATTTATGAATCGTTGTTGCGACAAATTGCATATTCTCTGTGGTTGTTACCTAGTGCTATTTTACATGACATCTATGCACGAATAAGTTACTCTATATTTCAGAAATGTCGACTTTCCAGTCTTGAATACAGAATTATTAACTTCCATCCAGTATTCTTTCAACGATTTTGATGTCAAACAAGTAAATCTCTGTTGAGGTAATTGTGCTCCAACAGGATACGTGCCTGAATACAAGTGATCACATAACATGCACAAGCTACCAAAACTTTGGATCAGAACTAACCAATGTCCATAATGAGAAAAAGTATTTCACGCCTATTTTTCAGTATGTACTGCAGCATGGAATTATTGTTCAGATAAAAATGACGTGTTATTTTTGTTTTGATTTATTTAATTGTCTGAGGGACTTTGGTACTCTGTAGAATTTTGTGACAGACTACGGCGCCTGATATTGACAGAGTTTTCTGCCCAGTGTTAAATGAGCAGTAGCTGACTAAGACGTCATTTCTTCGATTTAGGCTCTGTTCCTTTTCAGTGGACGAAAGTAATTGTACAATATCAGCACTACTCTGAGGGAGGTATAAAAAGTCGAAAACGTATTGCACTTTTATGAGTGCAATAATTTTTTAATTTTTCTTGAATAAGGTCCAGCTGAGTTTACTTTGCGTGATCGCTGTTCTTGAATTTACCACTGCATACCCCCCTGGTAGTGAAATTATTGAAATTATTTACCACTGCATACCCCCCTGGTAGTGAAATTATTGAAATTATTTACCACTGCATACCACCCTGGTAGTGAAATTATTGAAATTATTTACCACTGCATACCCCCCTGGTAGTGAAATTATTGAAATTATTTACCACTGCATACCACCCTGGTAGTGAAATTATTGAAATTATTTACCACTGCATACCCCCCTGGTAGTGAAATTATTGAAATTATTTACCACTGCATACCCCCCTGGTAGTGAAATTATTGAAATTATTTACCACTGCATACCACCCTGGTAGTGAAATTATTGAAATTATTTACCACTGCATACCCCCCTGGTAGTGAAATTATTGAAATTATTTACCACTGCATACCACCCTGGTAGTGAAATTATTGAAATTATTTACCACTGCATACCCCCCTGGTAGTGAAATTATTGAAATTATTTACCACTGCATACCCCCCTGGTAGTGAAATTATTGAAATTATTTACCACTGCATACCACCCTGGTAGTGAAATTATTGAAATTATTTACCACTGCATACCCCCCTGGTAGTGAAATTATTGAAATTATTTACCACTGCATACCCCCCTGGTAGTGAAATTATTGAAATTATTTACCACTGCATACCACCCTGGTAGTGAAATTATTGAAATTATTTACCACTGCATACCCCCCTGGTAGTGAAATTATTGAAATTATTTACCACTGCATACCACCCTGGTAGTGAAATTATTGAAATTATTTACCACTGCATACCCCCCTGGTAGTGAAATTATTGAAATTATTTACCACTGCATACCACCCTGGTAGTGAAATTATTGAAATTATTTACCACTGCATACCCCCCTGGTAGTGAAATTATTGAAATTATTTACCACTGCATACCACCCTGGTAGTGAAATTATTGAAATTATTTACCACTGCATACCACCCTGGTAGTGAAATTATTGCATTTTTGTATCTCCCTTTGAAGCTATTATGATATGTCTCCCCACACTAATCTGCAATAGTCAATACACTATAATACTAAAGATTGAATGGTTAATAAGCTAGATTTTTCATCGAGCACACTTTTTCATGAATTGAAAAACATTAAAGTTCTTTCAACTGTAATGCAAGTTTTCTAAACGTGAGATTTGAAGGACATGTCTTGATCGAACGTAATATCTAAATTTTTCACTTTTTTAGTAGTTTAATTTCACCATTTCCAACCGTTAGAGTCCGATTTCGAATTATTCAATTCCTTCTTTGAATCCCAAAATCATGCATTTTATTTGTTCGTATTTAGTTTGATACCGTTTTGGTCATCCTCTCATTTCAGGCAACTTATTGATTTTCTGCTTATTTGCGTCTATGATAGTTCGGCCCCAGAACTTGTTACTGCAACTTAAACATAATCTACATACTTAAAATATTGGGTATTAGAAAGCAGTAGAGGGAAATCGTTATAAAAAAATAGGAAACAATAGCCCAACATGAATAGATCCTTGTGGAACACTAAAATTGTTCTGAATATTATTAACAGGGAGAAGTTTTTGTCTAAGAGTATGAGATGTATGAGATCGTTCTAATAAGTAACTCTCGAACCATTGTACAGTATGTCTACTCCTAAGTTTGATATTTTCGTAAAAGTCGCTCATGTTCGACGCTATCGAACGCTTTAGAGAGATTTCGCAGCAGTGCGAGTGTTACATTCTTTTGATCGATATCACGGTATATTTTTCTGTGATGTTTAACAGAACATCTTGCGTACTGGTACTCCTCCTACAGGTATATTAATTTCTATGAAGTAAATTCTATTCGTGCAGGTGAGACGGTAGTTGATTTATTAGTTTCTCTAATATTTTGGACATTATATTCTAGGTCAAAGACTTATGGGCCTGTAGTTTGATGCAGTATGAAAATTTTTACTTTTATGAAATGGTCTAAGTTATTGAATTTCTAAAAACCATCATTTCTTCAAGCTTTCACTGATAAAATTGTAAAATTTCCGCCATTTCTAAAGTTAGTGTCACTGCTCCTTTCGACTCATGATACATCGTAGTATTGTCCCTGTTTTGAAAATGCAAAAAATTATTCATAACTGCTCTGTTGGTGCAATGTAATATGTTCATTCATTTGAGAAAGCTGTATCATAGAATTACATTTTCTTTCATTTCAAATACTACAAGAAGTACTTGATTTATTGTACTTTTTTATCCGGAAATGATTTTTCATATTTACCAGCCCTCCTCTTAATTTCTCACAAACATTCAAACATTACTTTAGAATTAAAACTTCAGTACTGCTGGTCGTCGCAGGATAAAATCAATCTTCAGAATAAAGTCCCAACATTTTTTCGGCTGTTTTCCGGAGTTCAATAATCATGGCAGATCAAATTACAGCGCCTCCGTGTTCCTCTTCACAATTCTTCACGTGATTATTATAAGCAAAACTAGTGGTAGAAACTCAATATATTGTGAAAGACCAAAAATAACAATACGTTTTTGTGCAATGTTTGCTTCTCTTCGTAAATTTCCATCATCAAAATTTGCATATGAATTCAAGCGTGCTTTTAGCACCGCATTGTTTCGTAATTGATGTGGAAACTCTTGAAGAAAAGCCAACGTAGAAAAGCTAGGCTTGCTTGAAATGTTGACGCAAGCATTCTTAAACCCTTTACTTTCTGTCAACAATGTTGTAAGCAATGTGTGTAATAATGAACCTGTTCAGTATTGCACACATTGTAATACTGAATAATGAACCTGTTCAGTATTACCCGCATTGTAATACTGAATAATGAAGCTGTTCAGTATCACCCACATTACACTTATTTTCCTCTGGTTTACTATTTACCTCGTGTTCCTTGCTACCAGTATGGCTTCAATTTACTGCAATTCACTTCCTCTATATTGTTAAATCTATAACGTCTGTTGAGTTCTATCCTTTGTGTTCCAACACTTCCTGTTGATTACCCTCTGCACTGTGAGCTCACACTCATCATTTCCTTAGTAATTATTACAGGCTCATCACAGCCTAAGTTTTTCGCCGCCTGCATGCATGTTTTACGTGACCTAAGTAATTAAATTGCTTTGGCGGCGAAAAACATGCATGCTCTGACGAAAAAATTAGACTGGGATGCTATATTTGTTCCCTATCGCTAATTTTCGTTTACTCGTATTTCTGTCGTATTATTTGCTTGAAACCTAAAGGTGTTTCAGAAGCTCAATGAAAGTAAAATGAATGCACAGATCTGCGAAAAAATTAAACCCTGTGCAAATTTAGAACAGATGCCTTTCGTTCTGTCTCGTTTACCCATGGCTTTGTGGACGCTGTAATGCAGTCAGAAATCAAGCTTTAAGGTCCTTTTATATCAATAAATTGTGAAAAAACAAGTTCAACCGGAAACACCATGATATTTAAATGAAATATTTAAGTTGAAAAAAGTTAATGCAAATATTTTAACTATTCACTAAATGCTGGTAAAGCTTTCTGGTGTAATGCAGTATATCTGCCACAAGCTTGAGTAGACGAACTTATGATTTGGTCGGATGCAGCTCCGCTACACCCTAATTCAATTAATTTGCGCTCATTTTAACCGCTTATCACTTCTGGAAAAATTGTTGAATGTTGCGTTCAGGATAAAAATTCCATCAGAATTCTGGAGAAGGTTGGAATCGACGAAAAACGAGTTTTTTTCGTCCAAAATAATGCAATTTATGCATTGTCATTAACAAAGTAATTATCAAATTTTGAAATTACTCTACAATTTCTGTAGTACCACGAATCAGGATATTCCAGAACTCCGGGAAACACGCGTAAAAATCCGCACAACAAAATTGAGTGGCTTAGCGCAGAATACAAAAGGGTAAAAATCCATCACTGCATCAAAATTCACAATCACAAATCACACTCACATTGCGTCTATTTAGGACAAGTCATTACCCACAGTGCGTTAATTTAGGGCAAATTATTACTCATGATGCGTCGATTTAGGGCAAGTCATTACTCACACAGCATTGATTTAGGGCAAATCCTTACTCAAATTGAGTCGTTTTAGGGCAAATCATTACTCACATTGCGCCGATTAAGGGCACATTATGACTCACCGTGCACCAAGAACGGCAGTCCATGCAGTCTGGTGTGTGCATACGCACAAGAGGGCAAATCTTCCTCTTCGGCCCCAAAATGTTGCCCCAAAGTGGCTTGGCCATGCCCCATCTGCTGTCCTCCTTGGTTAGGGCGCACGGGCCCAGCACCATTCATCTCAGTCAAGCAGGCCTGGGCCCCCATCTGCTGCATGGCCCCAACACGTGAGGAAATTATGCTTTCCAGACCAGAGCCTCCGGCCTGGTTCACCGCAACAGTTTTGTCCTTAGCTCTGTCCACCTGAGGGTTGGGTTTGGTCTGCCCCGCGCTGGGGCTGAGGTCTGCTGTGTGAGGGGAGATGGGCGTGAGACGGTCGGGAGTGGCGCAAAAGCCTCCGTTGAAGCCGTTTATTTGCGCCAAGGGCTTCAAATTTGCCAAATGGGTTAACTGGGATGGGGTGTTCACGGACGGCAAGTGTGGGAGGCCGAGAGAATTAGGGTGGGCTTCGTTGCCCTTTGAGGCGCAATTGAGAGACTCATTCTGCAGGTAAGAAGGTGGAGTGAGGGGCGAGTTTTGGCCTGTCTCAGAAGAAGGTGACGTTGGCACCGAGATGTTACCGTTTTTTTCGTTGGAGTAGTAATTTACATTCATGCCAGTGGGCGAACACCGAAGGTGATGGTTGTGTTGTGGTGTCTGCAAGTTGTACCGAGGTGATGTGTGTTGTTGGTAGTGTTGGTTCAAGTGCTGATATTGCTGACTCTGGTATCCGCCGTTGAAACCGTGGTACAAATGGTTGGGAGCTCCGACAAAAAATTCGTTGTAATGACCAGGCTGTTGGACGATGCTTTGCTGATGGTGCAAATCTTGAACCTGCTGATGGTAGACATGCTGATGCTCTACCACTCCATAATTTGAAGAGGAGTTATTCTGACTGAAAAGTTGATTGCAATCGCCCAATGAGTTCTGTCGAGAATGAACGAATTGTTGCCGCTGAATAGGAGTCGCAAGTCTATGACCGTGCAAATGTTGCTGCTGTTGCGTATCCTGTTGCCGGTGTTGCGTCAGAGCAGCATCAGTGACGTTGCACTGAGCCTGAGCAGTGACAGCGCTCGAGCACTGAGGACTGTACGAATTACTGAAGGTGCAAGAGCTTGTCGCTCCTTGCGAGTGCTGACCGTCGTACTTCAGAGACGAAGAAACAGAAGAATTTTTCAAGGACTGGTGGACCGACTGCTCGCACACGCTTTTTCTCTGAGCCTTGCATTGCGGGGCGTCGGGAGAAGCGAGGGGAGAACTGCGGACGGTTGTAGGATTTAAAAGTCGCGACGAACTCGTGCACGTATAACCAGACGGTTCTTTCGTTCCAAACTCCCCAATGGACGAATTCTTGAAGACTTTTTCTTGACATGCGCTAGGAGACGTTTTTCCAACAGAGTCTTTGCTGATGTACTCCAACACTTTACAAGGTTTTAACTCTGTGTTGACTTCAGCAGACGATGCTGGCTTATCAACGAGAGCGTTCACCTTGACAAGGCAAGCAGGTGAGGGCTGTGAGGTGGTGGTCTGCGTGCGGCCTAAAGTCAAAGTGTGGACTGCGGAAGGTGAAAGCGCTCCGGCGGGCGGCGAAATATTGGCGGCACCAGCGGCAGCTGCTGTAGACATGACGACAACGCCAGAGGGCTTCCTGGCACTTGGTTCTCTTTTTCCTGTGAGAGAGAGGCGAGCTCTGCGGCCTGCACTTGGCAGGCGTCTCTGGAACACACCACCGCCCCACTGGATCCAGACTTCGCCTTCGTTTCAACTACGAAACAATTCTCGACGCCGCCGAAGGGTCGGCCCAGGATTGTGGCAGCGAAACACAACGCAAATGTTCGACAACAATGCACCCAGTGTGCGATTAGCACGAATCTAACAACTTGAATATACGTTGATTGAAGAAAACTTTTAACACAAATATCGTCGAGAGCATTGACCGTGAACGTTGCACTATAAAAATGTAAACTAGAACCACTGCTTTCAGCTAAACTTTTCGGTAATTGAGCACTAAGATTCCCTTAAATTCACAGCCGGGAATGGTTTTCACAAAGGGTTGAGGGGCAGGCTTGCACAAAATTATCTCGGCAGATGTCATATTTTGCGGTCCAAGTGAGAGGGAGAGCGAGCGAGAGAGAGAGAGAGGGAGAGAGCTCTGGTTTATAATTGAGGAGTAAATATTAAGGCGAACAGGTGGAGCTGTCGCGCGCGTCTGCAGTTGACACGAATGTTTGTAGAAGTGATGTGTACTTCAACGATCTATTTTGCAGTGCCTGGTCCCGGTCGCCTCGAGGGTTTGCCCTCCACCAATGGCAGACCTCGAACAAATTGTCTCGGGACTTGTGGATGACAGCCTTCACACAGGCTCTTAAAGTTGCCCTTCCTTGCCTTTGCGTCCACATCCGAGCTTGCCTAATTTTCCGGTGAGTTCCTTCTAGTCGTCGTTTTTCGAATCACCCTCGGAACGCGCCAACCAATGGCGAAGCGTCGTACATTTCAGAGCTCTACGCGCTAATTCTTAAACGCTATTCTATTGGATAACTTGCATAAGGAAGCTATCACGAGGACAAATTGATTTTTCTCTCGAGATCTCCGAGGGAACTCCCTCTGGAAGCTGCCTGCTCGCTGATTGGTTGCCGCTTTAGGCATCGATCTCGCGTTGGCCAATGTGGATCTCGGAAATTTCCCTCGGTAATGCAACAACTCTGCTGAGAAATTCCTGCACACGGTGTTGGCGGAAGGCCTCCAGTTGTCAAGTGTGGGAAGGTCCGGATTTGTTGACCCTTTCTATTAGGCGAGGCTAATCGTCCGGACAGATTGTCGGTGATGAATAGGGCCGAGGGAGGGAGAAAGGCGAGGCACGAGCGGGTACTGGAGGCATCATTTCATGCGGAGAAAATCATCTCGCCACATTATTAGGATCGTAAAATGCGGGATATTAATGCGAAATAAAGCGAACGTAGAATTATAAAATGCGGGAAATTATTGGAAAATAATGCGACCGTAGGGGTAATGAAATGGGAAAGGGATCGTAAAATGCAGAACATTGAAAGGGAAATAATGCGAGTGTACGGATCATAAAACGTGGGAAACAAAAAGAAATAATGCAAACATTAGGATTAAAAATTGCGGATAAGTTGACGGAAATAACGCCACAATAGCAATCAAAATAAGGAAAGAGAAAAAGAAACGATGCCTGTGTAAGGATCATAAAACGGTAAAAAGAATTAATCGCAAATAATGCGAGCGTTTTTCCATGAAATTAAAAATATATAATGGGAAATGACGAAAGACCAACAAATAAAATGAAAAATAATGAAAAAATTACACTAGCATTAAATGAGGCATATTACGCTCTGAGGAATGTGAGGTATTAAAACATGTAAGTTATGTAAGGCATGTGAGGCATGTGAGGCATGTTAGGCATGTGAGGCATATGAGGCATGTGAGTTATGTGAGGCATTTAAGGCATGTGAGGCATGTTAGGCATATGAGGCATGTTAGGCATATGAGGCATGTGAGACATGTGAGGCTTGTGAGGCATGTGAGGCATGTGAGTCATGTGAGTTATGTGAGGCATGTGAGGCATGTGAGGCATGTGAGGCATGTGAGACATGTGAGGCATGTTAGGCATGTTAGGCATGTGAGGCATGTGAGACATGTGAGGCATGTGAGGCATGTGAGGCATGTGAGTCATGTGAGTTATGTGAGGCATGTGAGGCATGTGAGGAATGTTATGCATGTGAGGCATGTGAGGCATGTGAGGCATATGAGGAATGTGAGGCATGTGAGGCATGTGAGGCATGTGAGGCATGTGAGGCATATGAGGCATGTGAGGCATGTGAGGCATGTGAGGCACGTGAAGTATGTGAGGCACGTGAGGCACGTGAGGCATGTAAAGCATGTGAGGTACGTGAGACATGTGAGGCATGTGAGGAATGTGAGGCACGTGGGCATGTGAGGCACGTGAGGCATGTGAGGCACATGAGGCATGTGAGGCACGTGAGGCATGTGAGTCATGTGAGGCATGTGAGGCATTTGAGGCATTTGAGGCATATGAGGCACGTGAGGCTCGTGAGGCATGTGAGGCATGTGAAGCATGTGAGGCACGTAAGGCATGTGAGGCATGGGAGGCACGTGAGGAAGGTGAGGCATGTGAGGTACGTGAGGCATGTGAGGCATGTGAGGCATTTGAGGCACGTGAGGCATGCGAGGAACGTGAGGCATGTGAGGCATGTAAGCTACGTGAGGCATGTGAGGCATGTGAGGCACGTGAGGCATGTGAGGCATGTGAGGCATGTGAGGCACGTGAGGCATGTGAGGCAAGTGAGTTGTGTGAGGCATGTGAGGCATGTGAGGAATGTTATGCATGTGAGGCATGTGAGGCATGTGAGGCATGTGAGGAATGTGAGGCATTGGAGGCATGTGAGGTATGTGAGACATGTGATTCATGTGAGGCATGTGAGGCATGTAAGACATACAAGGCATGTGAGGCATGTGAGGCATGTGAGGCACGTGAGGCATGTGAGGCATGTGAGGCATGTGAGGCATGTGAGGCATGTGAGGCATGTGAGACACGTGAGGCATGTGAGGCATGTGAGGCATGTGAGGCATGTGAGGCATGTGAGGCATGTGAGGCATGTGAGGCATGTGAGGCATGTGAGGCATGTGAGGCATGTGAGGCATGTGAGGCATGTGAGGCATGTGAGGCATGTGAGGCATGTGAGGTATTGGAAACATTTGAGTTTTGGGAAGCATATGAAGGATCTTCAACTAGGTTATTTTAAATATGAGGTTAACGATAACTGTCGTGTCTTCTGCATTATGATTGAAGCTTGATAAGAATCACCCACAGAACGCGGCAAAACTTGTATTTCAATGAAACATATGAAATGTCAAATATTTAACTGAAACATATGAGTACACATTACCTGACTCGTTATAAGAGTCCAGCAAAAGGCGAGATATATCAAAAAAAACTCCCATTTTTACAGTTAATATCTTTCATTCACCTAGTGGCTGCTAAAATATATCAAAAAAACCTAGTGCACATCTTTTAAAATGAAGTTGAGTACATACCTCCTACGTTGCATACAAGGGTGTCAAAATACCGCCAGTTGTGCCCTGAAGCTGATCAGTCGTTTACCTCAATGAACTTGTATCCTAGATACTCAAAATACCGCCAGTTGTGCCCTGAAGCTGATCAGTCGTTTACCAAAATGAGCTTGTATCCTAGATACTCAAAATACCGCCAGCTGTGCCCTGAAGCTGATCAGTCGTTTACCTCAATGAACTTGTATCCTAGATACTCAAAATACCGCCAGTTGTGCCCTGAAGCTGATCAGTCGTTTACCTCAATGAACTTGTATCCTAGATACTCAAAATACCGCCAGTTGTGCCCTGAGGCTGATCAGTCGTTTACCACAATGAGCTTGTATCCTAGATACTCAAAATACCGCCAGTTGTGCCCTGAAGCTGATCTGTCGTTTACCACAATGAGCTTGTATCCTAGATACTCAAAATACCGCCAGTTGTGCCCTGAAGCTGATCAGTCGTTTACCACAATGAGCTTGTATCCTAGATACTCAAAATACCGCCAGTTGTGCCCTGAAGCTGATCAGTCGTTTACCACAATGAACTTGTATCCTAGATACTCAAAATACCGCCAGTTGTGCCCTGAAGCTGATCAGTCGTTTACCACAATGAGCTTGTATCCTAGATACTCAAAATACCGCCAGTTGTGCCCTGAAGCTGATCAGTCGTTTACCACAATGAGCTTGTATCCTAGATACTCAAAATACCGCCAGTTGTGCCCTGAAGCTGATCAGTCGTTTACCTCAATGAACTTGTATCCTAGATACTCAAAATACCACCAGTTGTGCCCTGAAGCTGATCAGTCGTTTACCACAATGAGCTTGTATCCTAGATACTCAAAATACTGCCAGTTGTGCCCTGAAGCTGATCAGTCGTTTACCTCAATGAGCTTGTATCCTAGACACTCAAAATACCGCCAGTTGTGCCCTGAAGCTGATCAGTCGTTTATCTCAATGAGCTTGTATCCTAGATACTCAAAATACCGCAAATTGTGCCCTGAAACTGATCAGTCGTTTACCTTAATGAGCTTGTATCCTAGATACTCAAAATACCGCCAGTTGTGCCCTGTAGCTGATCAGTCGTTTACCTCAATGAGCTTGTATTCTAGATACGCAAAATACCGCCAGTTGTGCCCTGAAACTGATCAGTCGTTTACCTCAATGAGCTTGTATTCTAGATACGCAAAATACCGCCAGTTGTGCCCTGAAACTGATCAGTCGTTTACCTCAATGAGCTTGTATCCTAGATACCCAAAATACCGCCAGTTGTGCCCAGAAACTGATCAGTCGTTTACCTCAATGAGCTTGTCTCCTAGATACTCAAAATACCGCCAGTTGTGCCCTGAAACTGATCAGTTGCTTACCTCAATGAGCTTGTATCCTAGATACTCAAAATACCGCCATTTGTGCCCTAAAACTGATCAGTCGTTTACCTCAATGAGCTTGTATCCTAGATACTCAAAATACCGGCAGTTGTGCCCTGAAGCTAATCAGTCGCTTACCTCAATGAGCTTGTAACCTAGATACTCAAAATACCGGCAGTTGTGCCCCGAAGCTGATCAGTCGTTTGCCTCAATGAGCTTGTATCCTAGATACTCAAAATACCGCCAGTTGTGCCCTGAAGCTGATCAGTCGTTTGCCTCAATGAGCTTGTATCCTAGATACTCAAAATACCGGCAGTTGTGCCCTGAAGCTGATCAGTCGTTTACCTCAATGAGCTTGTATCCTAGATACTCAAAATACCGCCAGTTGTGCCCTGAAGCTGATCAGTCGTTTACGTCAATGAGCTTGTATCCTAGATACTCAAAATACCGCCAGTTGTGCCCTGAAGCTGATCAGTCGTTTCCCTCAATGAGCTTGTATCCTAGATACTCAAAATACCGCCAGTTGTGCCCTGAAGCTGATCAGTCGTTTACCTCAATAAGCTTGTATCCTAGATACTAAAAATACCGCCAGTTGTGCCCTGAAGCTGATCAGTCGTTTACCTCAATGAGCTTGTATCCTAGATACTCAAAATACCGCCAGTTGTGCCCTGAAGCTGATCAGTCGTCTACCTCAATGAGCTTGTATCCTAGATACTCAAAATACCGCCAGTTGTGCCCTGAAGCTGATCAGTCGTCTACCTCAATGAGCTTGTATCCTAGATACTCAAAATACCGCCAGTTGTGCCTTGAAACTGATCAGCCACATAAATTGAAGCAGTTGCGATAAGCACTTCATAACATGCCGTAGTTCTGTTCAGGGTAAGAACCGTATTTATGACGAGAGCTTGTACTAAGTTCGGTAGCAGTCAAATCAAATTCCGTATATATTTATAATTCACCTATAAAAGCAATATCGAGTTCATCGAGTGGTTTGAACTGAGCAAGCACTACGGCATCACGGCGCCCTGTACAAAAAATTGAGTTAAGCTCCCATTTACGTCGAATACGTACTCCAATTGATAAAAGTGTAATGAAGTAATATAGGAAAATCTTAGATTGATAAAAATCTTAGATACATATTCCAAATATCCCCGGAAATGATATAGCTGCAGGACGCACAACTCCCGGCCCAGCATAGGACCTCCCCGTGGCCGCGCTGACAACCCCAGCAGGAGGGCGCCGCCCTTTGTGCCCCGCAGCGAAGCAATTACAGGACACGCGTCCGACCTGCAGCGCGTCGGCAGGCCTCTCATTGCCTTCTTGGGCCTGCCTGTCCTGCCTGCAGGTCAGTATTACTTTATTTTCCGGCTGTTGCTCAACTCTCCTGTCAATGCCTTGTTTCTCTGCTATTGCCTTATTTTTCTGCTGATTTCTTATTTTCCCATCTTTTCCGGATTTTCTTGATGTTGCCGTTTTTGTCGTGTTTTCCTGTTTTCGCCTTATTTACCTTAGCTGCCTTATGCCTTTTTCCCTGCTGTTGCACTATTTGCCTTATTTTCCTGTTGCTGCCGTATTTACCTTGTTTTCCTGTTGTCGTCTTATATGCCTTATTATGCATTGCGCATCTCCCAATGCAATAATGCAACGAGCATTGATAAAGCAGTAGTAAAGTTGACTGAAACTATAATGGCCGCATACAATCAATGTTGCCCAATAATTGTAACTCGTACAGTTACCCCGAAAAATGAACAAATGCCCTGAATTACTGGTGACATCGTGATAAACATAAAGAAACGTCAAGCGTACCTAGCCCTCCTTTGCGAAGGGCGAATATCGAGAGAAACATATAACAGATTTAGTAACCACGTGACAAATCAGATAAGGACATCAAAAAAGAACTCTTCACGCGCAAGTTTACTCAATTTAAAGCTGACGTTAAAAAGACTTGGCACCTCCTTAACTCTTGCTGTAAACCGAACAACGCCGATAAATAGAAAATTGAACATATTGTTCAAGATAATGTAAAATACTACGAGAAGAAAGAAATTGCTAATCTCTTTAACAATTTTTTCGTAAACGTAGGGAAAACAATAGCTGATGGTATTCCAAGTGAACCTGCTGATCACCTGGAATACATGGATCATATTCGAGCACACAACTCCTTTTTCTTTACGCCTACGAACTCCTCCGATGTAATTGCGTGCATAAACAACCTGAAAAATAAATCGAGTGGATTACAAACGTTTCCGACAAAAGTACTTGAAATTATTGCTGATATTGTAGCCCCGCTGATATCCAATCTTATTAACCAGTCTCTCATCCTAGGCACTTTCCCGAACTCCCTCAAAGTTGCTAGAGTAACCGCTATCTTTAAAAGTGGTGAAAAAACCTGTGTAAACAATTATCGACCTATCTCCGTACTACCAATTATTAGCAAAGTCTTCGAAAATTGGGTATAAAAAAGTGTACGCTTATTTTGAACAAAAATCATTTCTTTACGATAAACAATACGGCTTTCGCTCGAAAAAATTAACAACACAGGCTATATTAAATCATTTACACTTCCTCTATTCTAATATAGATGAAGGAAAGATTGTCTTCTATGTATTTCTTGACTTTCGAAAAGCATTCGATTGTGTGGACCATAAAATACTACTCTCGAAACTATACTGTTATGGCATTCGAGGGATTGCCCATGATTGGTTCAGATCATACCTAACAAATCGGAAGCATTACGTTGTCATTGACGAGGCAAAATCAGACCCACAGACAATAATTAGCCATGGAGTTCCACAAGGAACTGTTCTTGGGCCTCTCCTGTTTCTAGTTTTTATCAATGATATTATAAAATCTACATCATTCTTCAAATTAATACTTTTTGCCAATGACAGTACGCTTTCTGCGGTCCTTCCGAACCAAAATCCCGCTATGATTGCGGAGAGTGTAAATAATGAACTTCATAAGGTTTCATTGTGGCTCAAAGCTAATAAAATAAGCCTTAATATTGATAAAACAAATTATATTACATTCTCATACAAGAAAGATGTATCTCTCCCATGCATTAAAATTGGCGAAGGTGAAATCGAAGAAACCAACTCATGTAAGTTTCTGGGCATCATAATAGATAAACATCGGACCTTCAACGAGCACATCACTCATATTGGTTCTAAATTATCAAAATCCTTCGGAATCCTAAATAAAGTTAAAAATTTTCTGCCTGAAACAGCTTTACAAATGCTCTACCGAACGCTCATTTCTCCATACTTGTAATACGGAATATAATCATGGCACGGAACTGAAAAAAAATAAAACCAACAAAATTTTTACTCTGCAAAAAAGAGTTATCAGAGCGGTAAAGAACCTAGAATATAATGCTCACACAAATGATTCATTCAAAAATTTACAAATACTTAAACTTTCGGATCTCAACAAAATCTCCATTTATAATTTCATTTACAAAACATTAAGAAATGATGGCGACAATAGCCTAAACCAATTATTAACTGCGCAAACTGGTCATCACGAACATTTAACCCGAAGTAGAAGTAAATTCATGCTTCCTTATTAAGCCCGGTCGCAACACAGTATCCTCTTCGTTGGAACTAAAACTTGGAACTCAATACCTGCGGAGATCCGTGAAAGTAATTCGTACAAAGTATTCAAAAGATATCTTGAGTCTTACTTCCTATCAGAATACTAGTCGTGAAAGATCACCATGTCAAATCTTGCTTCCTACATGTCTGGTCCTAAAAATGTAACTTGCAATGGGTAACATAACCGATCTTCAGTCTGCTCTTAAATCGTTTTATCGAACATACTTTTAAATATAGCTGATTTGACCTATATTGTAAAATACAGCATAAAATATCGAGTTAATTATCTCAATGATCAGTCTAATGCGAAACTAGGTTAAGTGAACGAGGTAAAACATTATTGTACACCTTAGAATAACGTGATGGTAGACTGTCCTAGAAGTCTCTGAACTTGTTCGGGCCCACAGGTAGCTATACTCTAGATTGATCATTGTACTAGATTTAAGAAACATTCTACCTCTGTATCACCTGTGGAAAATAAATTGATTAAATTGTTTAAATTGTTTAAATTTTCCTGCTGTTGCACAATTTGCCTTAGTAATTTTCCTGTTGTTGTCTCGTTTACCTACAGGTCT
This sequence comes from Morinoia aosen, assembly GCA_030386875.1. NCBI lineage: Eukaryota > Metazoa > Arthropoda > Malacostraca > Amphipoda > Talitridae > Morinoia > Morinoia aosen. Next base: position 22,193,674 of record CM059570.1, read on the forward strand.
TGAGGTCAGAGTTTTTATTCAGTACATATGTTTTTTTTTGTGTCATCTTTGTCTTGTAATTATTTTTGTTGTCCGCAAGTCTTTCTTTTGCAGATGAATGTATCCCATTAGCACCTCAAGGTCAAGTTTTCCCAAATGGAAAGCTATTCAAAAGTACGATTTCTTGAGTCTGACTTCCTCGATGACAATCAGAAAATATTTATTCAATCCTTATTACATCTGGAATATCTCTTTATTTTGTTGATGAATGCCTTGAGCTTATCTGAAGTTGAGCAACACTTAACCTAGATAACAAATAGACACTGCTCATGTCGACCAATTGTACCTTAAGCTTATAGCTACACCTACCTACATATTAAATATACATTGCCCATTTTGAGCACACATAGCGAAAAACTATGGCGACACGCAACTTAGACATCAAATAGACACTGCCCACTTTGAGCATCTATATCTGAAGCCTATAGCAACACGCAACCTAGACATCAAATAGACACTGCCCATCTTGACCACCTATAAATAAAGCCTATAACTGTACCTACCCAGGCATCAGATAGACAATTCACATTTTGACCCCCTACACCTAAAGCCTACAGCAACACGCAACCTAGGCATCAAATAGACACCGCCCATTTTGAGCATCTATTCCTTGCAGCTACAGCAACACGAGCGTAAATCCAAAAAGACGCCGCATATTTTCCGAGCTGGACGAAGTTCCCATGGTCTTCAAAAGCAAACATTTCCAGCACATCGCCGTGAGGACGATGCAAGTAGCAATTACAGGGCGATACATGTCATTATTAGGACTGGCGTGATCATTATTGAGGCGTGTGGTCATTATTGAAACATGTGATTATTTCCATGACCCCTACTGTGACTTGTGCTGGTCTGGTGCCTTGCAGTGGGAAGTGGAAAAGTGTTTGGAGTGAGACATGTCAGCGCAGAAGAGTGATGCTGTGGTGGTGGAAGAGTGGTGCTGTGTAGATGGAAGAATGGTGTTGTGGTGATGGAAAGATGGTGTTGTGGTGGTGGAACAGCAGTAGGAGTGTGGAGGAGTGGTGGTGGTGGTGGTGAAGGAGTGGTGCTGGTAGTGGTGTTGTAGTGGTGGAAGGATGGTGTTGTGGTGGTGAAAAGTAGTAAGAGTGTAGAGAAGTGATGCTGGTGGTGGTGGAGGAGTGGTGCTGTCGTAGAGCCAGTCTCCCTAGATTAGGAAGATCAGTTTTCATTTTCTGCAATTCATCACTGTCTCCTACCACCCACCGAATTTCTACCAACTTGCGCAGGATTTCCGAAACATTTACGCTTCTTGGCCTCTGAATTAAGAGAATTTCTTTCTCACAAACTGCTCAATCATCGCACAAAGATATAGTGTCACGTTGTCCAAAAAAAATTGCCACATTTTAATGGAAGTTTTTCTACAATGCATCTCTTCTCAGAATTCACCATGCAATTCACTGCATCAGTGTGAGTTATGATGTTAAGAATTCGCTGCATCAGTGAAGGTGATGCTCTTTGGAATTCACTGCATCTGTGAAGGTGATGCGCTTGGAATTCACTGCATCAGTGAAGGTGATGCTCTTTGGAATTCACTGCATCAGTGTAAATCATGATATTTGTAATTCCCTGCATCAGTAAAAGCAATGCTTTTTAGAATTCATTGCATCAGTGAAGATGATGCTCTTTGGAATTCACTGCATCATTAAATACGTATACAAGTGAGATGCACTCACTCATATGTGAGTCAAACCCTTCATCATCTAAAAAGTTATTTCGTTAGCCACCAATACTTTCAACCCCTCATCATTCTCCCCTAACTCCCCAGCCCGCAGCCCCCAGTCACCACACCGCCAAATCTACGCTGAATATTAAGTAACCCAATGAACAATTATTCAATTCCGAAATTAGGTTCTCACAGGCCATGGATTTCCTAGTTTTTTGAGCCGCATTGAGGGCGAGCGGAGCAGATTATGGGCGGACAAAGCCGGTGCCTCATGCAAACTCTGGCTTAGTACTCCCTGCCCCGGCTTAGGCGGCCTACTCGACTGCCTCACGTCAGGCCGGAATGTCTTAATCAAACCTGCAAACTCGGGCCGTGTGCGCCGCAGTGGGAACGGTGAGATTTTTTGGTGCAGTGCACAGGGTGCTCCAAAAATACGAATTTCATCTTTTGACCGGCGATTGCTCTAGTATTTTTTGTATTGGTTTCAGGTGTCATTCAGTTGTTCATTACGACATTACAATTTCTTGGTGTTTGCACCCCAAAATACAAATTTCATCTTATGACTGACGTGTTTTTTAGTTTAGTTTTAGGCATATTTCAATTTTTCTTAGCGACATTTCAGTTTCATCTTCTTACTGGCGATTGCTCATGAATTTTTTGGTTTGCTTTCGGGTGTAATTAAGTTTTTCATTAAATAAATAATGAAGGCATCTACGGATGCTTTATTTCCAATCAAGCATGATACATATCCCCTTGTACATTGGATTTTCAAATGCCTTATAACTAACGCCAGCACGCCATGACGCTTTCCCCCGGTCAAGACCGGTACCCATTTCAGACACCTGGGTAGAGTGGGGTATTGTGCTTGGAATTTTTCTCCTATACCCAACAGAGAAAATCGCCACTGCCAGCGCCGGGACTCGAACCAGGGTCTGCCTGGACGGAGGCAAGTTCGATGGTCGCGCGGCTACTTACGATATTTCATTTTTTTTTCTTTATTGACGATTGCTCTTGTATTTCTTGTTTGCTTTCATGTGGTTTTTCATTACGATATTTCAGTTTCTTGGTGAAGGTGTCCCAAAAATTTGAATTTCATCTTGTCACCGGTGATTGCTCATGTATTTTTTGTATTGGTTTCAGGTGTAACACTGTTTTCCCATTTGGCATTTCATTTTCTGAATTTTAATTCTCCTTTCTTCGAGTAACTCGTTAGGCTTGTATCTGCGTCAATAAAGACCTGCATGCAAACAGAATATGCTACACCTGAGCAGTCAAAGAGCGAGCTCATTTTTTTAGGTGACACCCTGTGGTCTATGACACTGTACCGTGTGCAAACCTATTTTATTTCTATAATTATTACTTCTACTACTGCTACTATAACCACTTCTACCGCTACTCTCATATGACTAGTACTAGGAATAATATGACTGAATGGACTGAATTAAACAGAATGACTGCGCCTAATGAAACTTTTGTTTAATACTCAACTCAAATTTAATGTCAATTGTAGTGAGCAATATTGAAACTGCAAATATTTAGTATTAATTGGGCTTTGATTTAGTATTAATGAAAATTGAGTTTATGACTAGTGGTCGGTCAGCAGCATTATGAAAACTCCCTCAGTGACCACCGGTGGCGCACGCTGCAGTCATAGTGTTAATACTGAAAAAATACTGATGTGTGCATGCATGTAGCAAAAACTTCTCCCCAGTTATATGTTGCGATTCTCAAATGCATGTTTTATTCTACTGTATGGTACTAATTTTGGCAAAGTTAATACTCGTCAATATATCTTCATTAATATAATTTATTTTCATTTAAATAATAATACCCTTGATTATGAATCCATTCATCTGTATTGTCTTACCGCGCATCCATCGATTCCATGCGCGTCTCAGGTAGCGAGTTTCCCTCTAATTTCTCCCAATTCATGCCACGGGATTCCCTCTAAACTCCCCTAATCTAGCGACAATTTTCTCGCTAAGTTGAGCTAATTTGGAGGCGCACAGCTGTATGATAAAGAACTTCAAGTGCGCATCTGCCGTCTGTTGTGCGCGTCGTTCGGTGCTCCTGCTGGAGCTGTCAAACTGTGATGCCTATTGCTCATCCTCTTAAGGCTGTGCTAGTGACGAAATATTGAACCTGAATATCTACTCTCTCACGCAATATCCTCTCAAGACTGTGATAAGGAAAAAATATTGAACCTGAATATCTAAACTCACGCGCAATAGAAGTAACATTACGGGAGTTCCTAAAACACAAACGCTACTTTCTGACGCACAAGCGCTCTAAAATAAACACTGTAAAAATTTCTAAAACACAAACGCAACAGGAGACGCAATGTGAAAATTCCTTAAACACTCACGCGTTTGGTGCTCCAGTTGGAGCTGTCAACCTCAGGATCGATGTAAAGGATTCAAGGATTCGAGGAGTCAAGGATTTAAGGATTCAAGCAGTCAAGGGATTTAAAGATTCAAGCAGTCAAGGGACTTTAAAGATTCAAGCAGTCAAGGGATTGAAAGATTTAAGCAGTCAAGGGACTTTAAAGATTCAAGCAGTCAAGGGATTGAAAGATTTAAGCAGTCAAGGGACTTTAAAGATTCAAGCAGTCAAGGGATTGAAAGATTTAAGCAGTCAAGGGACTTTAAACATTCAAGCAGTCAAGGGATTGAAAGATTTAAGCAGTCAAGGGACTTTAAACATTCAAGCAGTCAAGGGATTGAAAGATTTAAGCAGTCAAGGGACTTAAAGATTCAAGCAGTCAAGGTATTCAAGGGTTTAAGGATTTGAGAATTCAAAGAATTTAAGGATTCGAGGATTCAAGGAATTTAAGAAGTAAGGACTCGATGATTCAAAGAATTAAAATAAAAAACCTCCTATTAGAATAGAAAATGATTTGAAGAACTAGGTTTAAATATATTTTAGATCAATATTTCATGGTAATTTGTGAGAGAATAACGATGTTGTATGGTCATGCGAGTGACAAAACACTTTTTAAAAACGTCCTCACGAATAATTGAGATACAAAGCTTTTTTATTCCAATGAAAAATAAACTGCATGAAGATGTTTATCCTGCAAACTATGGAGTAAAATTTAGAAAAGAAAGTAAGAAAATTATTGTGAATGAAATTATTTGAGATACATATTTTAGATGCACTCGGCCACATATTTTTAATACTACTTCTTTTTCAATCAAGCAGTATTAAATGCAATCATCGAGGGCAAATGTTGTTCTAAGTACTAAAAAATTAAATGGTCTAGTACGTAAATCATAGTGGGCGGAATATTTTTTAAACAGTAACTAATTACACGTTTCAATGTCTCAAATGAGATTAGTAAGATCATATTATTATAATTATTATAACTACTAGTGTGCACAGACCGTCCAAAATGACGGGATTCAAAACCTTTCTTGAACAAATTTTCCAGATGTGGATGACAAACTAATATAACCATTCTTACAGTACCCGTGATAAAAAATATTCTTGTACTCGTGCACTGGTGAAACTCGTATCACAGATACGGTCATTATAATATCCTTATGAGCCTGACAGAGATATGGAAAAAATCTACTTGTATCTAGTAAACAAATAAATATTTTCAATTTTGTATTTCAATTTTTATTATCCATTGTACTGTGTAGACTAAAGATTTAATCAATCGGTGTATCACTTGTGGTAAAATTGTTTACAAATTGTTTATTTTAAATTTTCTTACAGTGTCTACTTGTTTATAGTATACAAATAAAATATTTCTCATCTTAAAACCTCGTACGGTGTCTACTTGTATCTATACAGATTAAACATTTTTAATTTAATTTAATTCAGAGTTCATCGTTAAATCAAAAGCGAAAGTTGGATCAGGAGAGTCACGAAATTGAATTCAAAACATTTCTTGTACCTTAAAAGCGAGAAAACATTGAAATTAATTTCTCTAGTCTCTCTTTATTTTCATTTTCGATGTTCAACTTGTCGCTAAATCGCTCCTCGCTTGATCAAACGACGCATTAAATTGAGCTGTACGTTATAATGCTCAAGGCGTCGTACAATTTCCCACAGGCTGCTCCTGTTGAGTTTTTTGTTAAGATTTTGACGCACACGCTGGGGATCAACAATACGCCTAGCTCTGCTTTCCGCAGAGTCGGTCGATGAAATGAAAGAATCATTTCAACTCAGCTGTCCACAGCTCGGCCAATTTGATTTATTTGGTATTGGAATCTTTTTGAAAATAAATTATCGAAAAACAGGAAAAGTTGCATATCACATCTAGTCACAAAATGAGGCTGCGACCCCAATTACATTTATTTTTTAAGATTTTGTTGCATACGAAATTTTCAACCATAATTTCTGAACAGACACAACAAAAAGAAAACATTGTCATAATTACAAAAAACACACTCGAAACAAAAGAAACATTGCGTGAATTCCAAAAGCAAGCGTGAAACAAAAGTAACATTTTCCCAAGCCCTAAAATCTCACTGCACGCACACTTCCCGCATATCGTCGATCAAACTCCAGCATTCCGATCATTCAAGCCACTGCGCCGGCTCACATCCCGGCAGCTATTCATGTCACTTGAAGAGTTCCACAATCGCGGCTTTGTGTGGTCGTTCCACGGCCACAAAACCTCCGTCCCCGTCCCCCCTGGGGACAGCCGCACTTCCCTCCCCTCCCTCACCATAATAAATAGAAAACGTTCGAGCGACTGTTGTGCCAATACAAATAAATAATAACAAGGCACAAGCAATGTGTGTATAAATTGTACGTATCAGGCCTGATTGGAATAAAACATCCTTTCTTTTGGTAATTTGTGTATTTAGGATACAAGATCATTGAGGTAAACGACTGATCAGCTGCAGGGCACAACTGGCGGTATTTTGAGTATCTAGGATACAAGCTCATTGAGGTAAACGACTGATCATCTTCAGGGCACAACTGGCGGTATTTTTAGTATCTAGGATACAATTAAGCTCATTGAGGTAAACGACTGATCAGCTTCAGAGCACAACTGGCGGTATTTTGAGTATCTAGGATACAAGCTCATTGAGGTAAATGACTGATCATCTTCAGGGCACAACTGGCGGTATTTTTAGTATCTAGGATACAATTAAGCTCATTGAGGTAAACGACTGATCAGCTTCAGGGCACAACTGGCGGTATTTTGAGTATCTAGGATACAAGCTCATTGAGGTAAATGACTGATCATCTTCAGGGCACAACTGGCGGTATTTTTAGTATCTAGGATACAAGCTCATTGAGGTAAATGACTGATCATCTTCAGGGCACAACTGGCGGTATTTTGAGTATCTAGGATACAAGCTCATTGAGGTAAATGACTGATCATCTTCAGGGCACAACTGGCGGTATTTTGAGTATCTAGGATACAAGCTCATTGAGGTAAATGACTGATCATCTTCAGGGCACAACTGGCGGTATTTTTAGTATCTAGGATACAATTAAGCTCATTGAGGTAAACGACTGATCAGCTTCAGGGCACAACTGGCGGTATTTTGAGTATCTAGGATACAAGCTCATTGAGGTAAATGACTGATCATCTTCAGGGCACAACTGGCGGTATTTTTAGTATCTAGGATACAAGCTCATTGAGGTAAATGACTGATCATCTTCAGGGCACAACTGGGGGTATTTTGAGTATCTAGGATGCAAGCTCATTGAGGTAAATGACTGATCATCTTCAGGGCACAACTGGCGGTATTTTTAGTATCTAGGATACAATTAAGCTCATTGAGGTAAACGACTGATCAGCTTCAGGGCACAACTGGCGGTATTTTGAGTATCTAGGATACAAGCTCATTGAGGTAAATGACTGATCATCTTCAGGGCACAACTGGCGGTATTTTTAGTATCTAGGATACAAGCTCATTGAGGTAAATGACTGATCATCTTCAGGGCACAACTGGCGGTATTTTTAGTATCTAGGATACAAGCTCATTGAGGTAAATGACTGATCATCTTCAGGGCACAACTGGCGGTATTTTGAGTATCTAGGATACAAGCTCATTGAGGTAAATGACTGATCATCTTCAGGGCACAACTGGCGGTATTTTGAGTATCTAGGATACAAGCTCATTGAGGTAAATGACTGATCATCTTCAGGGCACAACTGGCGGTATTTTGAGTATCTAGGATACAAGCTCATTGAGGTAAATGACTGATCATCTTCAGGGCACAACTGGCGGTATTTTTAGTATCTAGGATACAAGCTCATTGAGGTAAATGACTGATCATCTTCAGGGCACAACTGGCGGTATTTTGAGTATCTAGGATACAAGCTCATTGAGGTAAATGACTGATCATCTTCAGGGCACAACTGGCGGTATTTTGAGTATCTAGGATACAAGCTCATTGAGGTAAATGACTGATCATCTTCAGGGCACAACTGGCGGTATTTTTAGTATCTAGGATACAATTAAGCTCATTGAGGTAAACGACTGATCAGCTTCAGGGCACAACTGGCGGTATTTTGAGTATCTAGGATACAAGCTCATTGAGGTAAACGACTGATCAGCTTCAGGGCACAGCTGGCGGTATTTTGAGTATCTAGGATACAAGCTCATTGAGGTAAACGACTGATCAGCTTTAGGGCACAGCTGGCGGTATTTTGAGTATCTAGGATACAAGCTCATTGAGGTAAATGACTGATCATCTTCAGGGCACAACTGGCGGTATTTTTAGTATCTAGGATACAATTAAGCTCATTGAGGTAAACGACTGATCAGCTTCAGGGCACAACTGGCGGTATTTTGAGTATCTAGGATACAAGCTCATTAGGTAAACGACTGATCAGCTTCAGGGCACAGCTGGCGGTATTTTGAGTATCTAGGATACAAGCTCATTGAGGTAAACGACTGATCAGCTTTAGGGCACAGCTGGCGGTATTTTGAGTATCTAGGTACAAGCCCATTGAGAAAAGTGACTGACCAGCTTCACAGGCGGTATTTTGTGTACTTAGGGTACAATCTCATTGAGATAAACACCAAACATCTCTCTCGAAGGGTACATTCCATTTGCTGTACCTAATACCACCAGAGCTCCCTGCAGCAGCGCGTGCCACACGTTAGTGTCAACACAACAGAGCCGCCTCTCAGCTATCGCTTGTCAGAGAACAAAAGAAACTCGTCGATCCGTGAGAGATTACAGCCGATGCTGCGGGGTGGAGAGATGTTACCATCCTGGTTACTCCGCTGGAGATGATTTGTCCCTCCTGGTTACCCTCCTGGTGTTGATTTGTCCCTCCTAGTTACCCTCCTGGTTACCCTCCTTGTGATGATCTCCATGACGACGGATGGTCAAGTTTACTACTAATGTGACTTTGCTCCAAGCGATAAAAAGGGGGTTGAAATTTTGAAATTTTTAATTAAAAGAAAAATTATTTCTTGTCTGTAAGGGCTCTTTCTTCGTATTTAAAAATAATTCCTTCGCTTATATAAATTATTTCTTCGTCCTCATTGACATCTCCGCACGCGTAGACGAATCCCTCGGCTGTGTAGGTAATTGTCCCGTCTCTTGAGTTAGTTTTTTTGTTTTTGTAAGGCATTTAAGTTTCAGGTGCAATTTTGCATTCCCTCGAAATCTTCAGGTTTTAAATGTGCACCTATAAATCTAGCGATGCTCAAGGCAGAAAGTGATGATACTCGCATTTATATATGTTAACACGAAGTGAAATGCATTGAAGGTTCGATAGATCTAGAATAAACTTTTCCTTCTTAAGCTTCCCACTTGAACTAAGGCTACAAAATTATTTATTTACGTATCCCATTAAAAAGTCGGGGAATTTACCCTGGTTGATGAATGTCCAGGGTTGATAAATTCATAAATAAATCTGACACGTAAGGGAATTTGCGTTTTCTATGTTAAGAAACCCTGGAATAAATTTAAAAATTTGGGTGATTTTCGTTTTCAGGTTGAGAAATGCAGGCCTAATTTGAAACGTAGGGTAATTTCCTTTTTCCTTCTTAATGAACGCAGGAATAAATTCCCAAAATAAGACAATTTACGTTCCCGCGCTGACAATTTCAGACATAAATCTATACTGAAAGAAATTCACATTTTCCAGGTCAATAACCGCGAAAAAAAAAATCTTAAGAATTTAAGGATTTACGTTCACTAGATTGATAAATTCTTGAATAAATCTGAAACGCAAGGAAATTTACGATTTCCGTGTTAATAAACCCAAGAATAAATCTAAAAATAGGGAAATTCATGATTTCCAGACTGTGAAATTTGTATGCAAATACACCTCACCAGATTGAATTCCTGAGGATATGAAGTGTTCCAGAGTTTAATTTCCATGCCATTAATTTGGTAGGAAATGGTCTCAATTGCGGCGCCAGCTCCCACAGACCACGCGTGGGAGCAGCCATTTGTTCCACTTGGCTGGCGTCAGTGGCAAATTGTCAAGCAATTTACGTCACAGTTGTGGCGCAATGGCAACTCTTTGGGTTCTGAGCAACTGGCAACTCAGTTGAATTGAGTTCTCAGCAACTAGCAACCCAGTTGAATAGAGTTCTGAGCAAGTGACAACCCAGTTGAATTGAGTTCTGAGCAACTGACAACTCAGTTGAATTGAGTTCTGAGCAACTGACAACCCAGTTGAATTGAGTTCTGAGCAGCTGAAAACTCAGTTGAATTGAGTTCTGAGCAGCTGACAACCCAGTTGAATTGATTTCTGAGCAACTGACAACCCAGTTGAATTGAGTTCTGAGCAACTGGCAACTCAGTTGAATTGAGTTCTGAGCAACTGACAACCCAGTTGAATTGAGTTCTGAGCAACTGACAACTCAGTTGAATTGAGTTCTGAGCAACTGACAACCCAGTTGAATTGAGTTCTGAGCAACTGACAACCCAGTTGAATTGAGTTCTGAGCAACTGACAACCCAGTTGAATTGAGTTCTGAGCAACTGACAACCCAGTTGAATTGAGTTCTGAGCAACTGACAACTAAGTTGAATTGGGTTCTGAGCAACTAACAACCCAGTTGAATTGAGTTCTGAGCAACTGACAACCCAGTTGAATTGAGTTCTGAGCAGCTGACAACCCAGTTGAATTGAGTTCTGAGCAGCTGGTAACCCAGTTGAATTGAGTTCTGAGCAGCTGGTAACCCAGTTGAATTGAGTTCTGAGCAACTGACAACCCAGTTGAATTGAGTTCTGAGCAACTGACAACCCAGTTGAATTGAGTTCTGAGCAACTGATAACCCAGTTGAATTGAGTTCTGAGCAACTGACAACCCAGTTGAATTGAGTTCTGAGCAACTAGTAACCCAGTTGAATTGAGTTCCGAGCAGCTGGTAACCCAGTTGAATTGAGTTCTGAGCAACTGACATCCCAGTTGAATTGAGTTCTGAGCAACTGACAACCCAGTTGAATTGAGTTCTGAGCAACTGACAACCCAGTTGAATTGAGTTCTGAGCAACTGACAACCCAGTTGAATTGAGTTCTGAGCAACTGGGAACCCAGTTGAATTGAGTTCTGAGCAGCTGGTAACCCAGTTGAATTGAGTTCTGAGCAGCTGACCACCCAGTTGAATTGAGTTCTGAGCAAATGACAAGCAAGTTGAATTGAGTTCTGAGCAACTGACAACCCAGTTGAATTGAGTTCTGAGCAGCTGGTAACCCAGTTGAATTGAGTTCTGAGCAACTGACAACCCAGTTGAATTGAGTTCTGAGCAACTGACAACCCAGTTGAATTGAGTTCTGAGCAACTGACAACCCAGTTGAATTGAGTTCTGAGCAACTGACAACTCAGTTGAATTGAGTTCTGAGCAACTGACAACCCAGTTGAATTGAGTTCTGAGCAACATACAACCCAGTTGAATTGAGTTCTGAGCAACTGACAACCCAGTTGAATTGAGTTTTGAGCAACTGACAACCCAATTGAATTGAGTTCTGAGCAGCTGGTAACCCAGTTGAATTGAGTTCTGAGCAACTGACAAACCAGTTGAATTGAGTTCTGGGCAGCTGGTAACCCAGTTGAATTGAGTTCTGAGCAACTGACAAACCAGTTGAATTGAGTTCTGGGCAGCTGGTAACCCAGTTGAATTGAGTTCTGAGCAACTGACAACCCAGTTGAATTGAGTTCTGAGCAACTGACAACCCAGTTGAATTGAGTTCTGAGCAACTGACAACCCAGTTGAATTGAGTTCTGAGCAACTGACAACTCAGTTGAATTGAGTTCTGAGCAACTGACAACCCAGTTGAATTGAGTTCTGAGCAACTGACAACTCAGTTGAATTTAGTTCTGAGCAACTGACAACCCAGTTGAATTGAGTTCTGAGCAACTGACAACCCAGTTGAATTGAGTTCTGAGCAACTGACCACCCAGTTGAATTGAGTTCTGAGCAGCTGGTAACCCAGTTGAATTGAGTTCTGAGCAACTGACGACCCAGTTGAATTGATTTTTGAGCAACTGACAACCCAATTGAATTGAGTTCTGAGCAGCTGGTAACCCAGTTGAATTGAGTTCTGAGCAACTGACAAACCAGTTGAATTGAGTTCTGGGCAGCTGGTAACCCAGTTGAATTGAGTTCTGAGCAAACTCAGTTGAATTGAGTTCTGTGCAGCTGGTAACCCAGTTGAATTGAGTTCTGAGCAACTGACAACTCAGTTGAATTGAGTTCTGAGCAACTGACAACCCAGTTGAATTGAGTTCTGAGCAACTGACAACCCAGTTGAATTGAGTTCTGAGCAGCTGGCAACCCAGTTGAATTGAGTTCTGAGCAACTGACAACCCAGTTGAATTGAGTTCTGAGCAGCTGGTAACCCAGTTGAATTGAGTTATGAGCAACTGACAACCCAGTTGAATTGAGTTCTGAGCAGCTGGTAACCCAGTTGAATTGAGTTCTGAGCAGCTGGTAACCCAGTTGAATTAAGTTCTGAGCAACTGACAACCCAGTTGAATTGAGTTCTGAGCAACTGAAAACCCAGTTGAATTGAGTTCTGAGCAACTGACAACCCAGTTGAATTGAGTTCTGAGCAGCTGACAACCCAGTTGAATTGAGTTCTGAGCAGCTGGCAACCCAGTTGAATTGAGTTCTGAGCAACTGACAACCCAGTTGAATTGAGTTCTGAGCAGCTGGTAACCCAGTTGAATTGAGTTCTGAGCAACTGACAACCCAGTTGAATTGAGTTTTGAGCAACTGACAACCCAATTGAATTGAGTTCTGAGCAGCTGGTAACCCAGTTGAATTAAGTTCTGAGCAACTGACAAACCAGTTGAATTGAGTTCTGGGCAGCTGGTAACCCAGTTGAATTAAGTTCTGAGCAACTGACAACTCAGTTGAATTGAGTTCTGTGCAGCTGGTAACCCAGTTGAATTGAGTTCTGAGCAACTGACAACTCAGTTGAATTGAGTTCTGAGCAACTGACAACCCAGTTGAATTGAGTTCTGAGCAACTGACAACCCAGTTGTATTGAGTTCTGAGCAGCTGGCAACCCAGTTGAATTGAGTTCTAAGCAACTGACAACCCAGTTGAATTGAGTTCTGAGCAGCTGGTAACCCAGTTGAATTGAGTTATGAGCAACTGACAACCCAGTTGAATTGAGTTCTGAGCAGCTGGTAACCCAGTTGAATTGAGTTCTGAGCAGCTGGTAACCCAGTTGAATTGAGTTCTGAGCAACTGACAACCCAGTTGAATTGAGTTCTGAGCAACTGACAACCCAGTTGAATTGAGTTCTGAGCAACTGACAACCCAGTTGAATTAAGTTCTGAGCAGCTGACAACCCTGTTGAATTGAGTTCTGAGCAGCTGGCAACCCAGTTGAATTGAGTTCTGAGCAACTGACAACCCAGTTGAATTGAGTTCTGAGCAGCTGGTAACCCAGTTGAATTGAGTTCTGAGCAACTGACAATCCAGTTGAATTGAGTTCTGAGCAACTGACCACCCAGTTGAATTGAGTTCTGAGCAACTGACAACCCAGTTGAATTGAGTTCTGAGCAACTGACAACCCAGTTGAATTGAGTTCTGAGCAGCTGGTAACCCAGTTGAATTGAGTTCTGAGCAACTGACAACCCAGTTGAATTGAGTTCTGAGCAGCTGGTAACCCAGTTAAATTGAGTTCTGAGCAGCTGGTAACCCAGTTGAATTGAGTTCTGAGCAACTGACAACCCAGTTGAATTGAGTTCTGAGCAGCTGGCAACCCAGTTGAATTGAGTTCTGAGCAACTGACAACCCAGTTGAATTGAGTTCTGAGCAGCTGGTAACCCAGTTGAATTGAGTTCTGAGCAACTGACAACCCAGTTGAATTGAGTTCTGAGCAACTGCCCACCCAGTTGAATTGAGTTCTGAGCAACTGACAACCCAGTTGAATTGAGTTCTGAGCAACTGACAACCCAGTCGAATTGAGTTCTGAGCAACTGACAACCCAGTTGAATTGAGTTCTGAGCAGCTGGTAACCCAGTTGAATTGAGTTCTGAGCAACTGACAACCCAGTTGAATTGAGTTCTGAGCAACTGACAACCCAGTTGAATTGAGTTCTGAGCAACTGACAACCCAGTTGAATTGAGTTCTGAGCAACTGACAACCCAGTTGAATTGAGTTCTGAGCAACTGACAACCCAGTTGAATTGAGTTCTGAGCAACTGACAACCCAGTTGAATTGAGTTGTGAGCAACTGACAACCCAGTTGAATTGAGTTCTGAGCAGCTGGTAACCCAGTTGAATTGAGTTCTGAGCAACTGACAACCCAGTTGAATTGAGTTCTGAGCAGCTGGTAACCCAGTTGAATTGAGTTCTGAGCAACTGACAACCCAGTTGAATTGAGTTCTGAGCAACTGACAACCCAGTTGAATTGAGTTCCGAGCAACTGACAACCCAATTGAATTGAGTTCTGAGCAACTTACAACCCAGTTGAATTGAGTTCTGAGCAACTGACAACCCAGTTGAATTGAGTTCTGAGCAACTGGCAACACTGTTGAATTACCAAAAATGACAGTTTCCTTAACGACAGTCACAGTAACTGGAAACACTGTTGAATTACCATAATTAGTTTCATTAACGACAGTCACAGTAACTGGAAACACTGTTGAATTACCAAAATTAGTTTCCTTAACGACAATCACGGTAACTGGCAACCCAGTTGAATTACCAAAAATGACAGTTTCCTTAACGGCAGTCACAGTAACTGGAAACACTGTTGAATTACCAAAATTAGTTTCCTTAACGACAATCACGGTAACTGGCAACCCAGTTGAATTACCAAAAATGACAGTTTCCTCAACGACATTCACAGTAACTGGAAACACTGTTGAATTACCATAATTAGTTTCATTAACGACAGTCACAGTAACTGGAAACACTGTTGAATTACCAAAATTAGTTTCCTTAACGACAATCACGGTAACTGGCAACCCAGTTGAATTACCAAAAATGACAGTTTCCTTAACGGCAGTCACAGTAACTGGAAACACTGTTGAATTACCAAAATTAGTTTCCTTAACGACAATAACGGTAACTGGCAACCCAGTTGAATTACCAAAAAATGATAGTTTCCTTAACGACATTCACAGTAACTGGAAACACTGTTGAATTACCAAAATTTAAAATTCCATTAGCGAAAACCTAAGCTTGAGAATTTTTGACCTCATAAGCAGGTTGCATAGCCTGGTAAATATAAGAAACTTGAGTTACGTACTACAACTTTACGATGACGTCAATAGGTAGTGGCGCTACCAGCTGCAATATCATGATGACGTAACATTACTTTACGATGACGTCAATAGGTAGTGGCGCTACCAGCTGCAATATCACGATGACGTAGCGTTACTTTACGATGACGTCAATAGGTAGTGGCGCTACCAGCTGCATTATCACGATGACGTAGCATTACTTTACGATGACGTCAATAGGTAGTGGCGCTACCAGCTGCAATATCATGATGACGTAGCATTACTTTACGATGACGTCAATAGGTAGTGGCGCTACCAGCTGCATTATCACGATGACGTAGCGTTACTTTACGATGACGTCAATAGGTAGTGGCGCTACCAGCTGCAATATCATGATGACGTAGCATTACTTTACGATGACGTCAATAGGTAGTGGCGCTACCAGCTGCATTATCACGATGACGTAGCATTACTTACGATGACGTCAATAGGTAGTGGCGCTACCAGCTGCATCATCACGATGACGTAGCATTACTTTACGATGACGTCAATAGGTAGTGGCGCTACCAGCTGCAATATCATGATGACGTAGCATTACTTTACGATGACGTCAATAGGTAGTGGCGCTACCAGCTGCATTATCACGATGACGTAGCATTACTTTACGATGACGTCAATAGGTAGTGGCGCTACCAGCTGCATTATCACGATGACGTAGCGTTACTTTACGATGACGTCAATAGGTAGTGGCGCTACCAGCTGCAATATCATGATGACGTAGCATTACTTTACGATGACGTCAATAGGTAGTGGCGCTACCAGCTGCATTATCACGATGACGTAGCATTACTTTACGATGACGTCAATAGGTAGTGGCGCTACCAGCTGCAATATCACGATGACGTAGCATTACTTTACGATGACGTCAATAGGTAGTGGCGCTACCAGCTGCAATATCACGATGACGTAGCATTACTTTACGATGACGTCAATAGGTAGTGGCGCTACCAGCTGCAATATCACGATGACGTAGCATTACTTTACGATGACGTCAATAGGTAGTGGCGCTACCAGCTGCATTATCACGATGACGTAGCATTACTTTACGATGACGTCAATAGGTAGTGGCGCTACCAGCTGCAATATCACGATGACGTAGCATTACTTTACGATAACGTCAATAGGTTTGGCGCTACCAGCTGCAATATCACGATGACGTAGCGTTACTTTACGATGACGTCAATAGGTAGTGGCGCTACCAGCTGCATTATCACGATGACGTAGCGTTACTTTACGATGACGTCAATAGGTAGTGGCGCTACCAGCTGCAATATCATGATGACGTAGCATTACTTTACGATGACGTCAATAGGTAGTGGCGCTACCAGCTGCATTATCACGATGACGTAGCATTACTTTACGATGACGTCAATAGGTAGTGGCGCTACCAGCTGCAGTATTACGATGACGTAGCGTTACTTTACGATGACGTCAATAGGTAGTGGCGCTACCAGCTGCAATATCATGTTGACGTAGCATTACTTTACGATGACGTCAATAGGTAGTGGCGCTACCAGCTGCATTATCACGATGACGTAGCATTACTTTACGATGACGTCAATAGGTAGTGGCGCTACCAGCTGCAATATCACGATGACGTAGCATTACTTTACGATGACGTCAATGTGCAGTGGCGCTACCAGCTGCAATATCATGATGACGTAGCATTACTTTACGATGACGTCAATAGGTAGTGGCGCTACCAGCTGCAATATCACGATGACGTAGCATTACTTTACGATAACGTCAATAGGTAGTGGCGCTACCAGCTGCATTATCACGATGACGTAGCATTACTTTACGATGACGTCAATAGGTAGTGGCGCTACCAGCTGCATTATCACGATGACGTAGCATTACTTTACGATAACGTCAATAGGTAGTGGCGCTACCAGCTGCATTATCACGATGACGTAGCATTACTTTACGATGACGTCAATAGGTAGTGGCGCTACCAGCTGCATTATCACGATGACGTAGCATTACTTTACGATGACGTCAATAGGTAGTGGCGCTACCAGCTGCATTATCACGATGACGTAGCATTACTTTACGATGACGTCAATAGGTAGTGGCGCTACCAGCTGCAATATCACGATGACGCAGCATTACTTTACGATGACGTCAATAGGTAGTGGCGCTACCAGCTGCAATATCACGATGACGTAGCATTACTTTACGATGACGTCAAAAGGTAGTGGCGCTACCAGCTGCATTATCACGATGACGTAGCATTACTTTACGATGACGTCAATAGGTAGTGGCGCTACCAGCTGCAATATCACGATGACGTAGCATTACTTTACGATGACGTCAATTGGTAGTGGCGCTACCAGCTGCATTATCACGATGACGTAGCATTACTTTACGATGACGTCAATAGGTAGTGGCGCTACCAGCTGCAATATCGCGATGACGTAATATTACGACGACGTAAATTAGTAGAAAATAATGAAATTGGTGGAAGAAATTTGACACATTTTTAATCCCTCATTACAGAGAAATCATTTCAAAATATTGTAGTTCTTGATTTCAAATGCTTGAAAAATTGAAATTCTTGGTTCAAGGATATTTCAAATTCCTAAAATCTAATATATTTTAGAGAAGAATTTCGGAATCCCCGAATCCTTAGGTCTATGCTAGTTCAGGAACTTGAGCCCATAGAATACCGGAATGCCTGCGCACTTGAACCCGGATATTGATGCATCAATGAATATTGAAAACAAGAAGTCTGGAAACTTGGATGTTTTGGTATTAGTAAATTTCAAAATGATGAAATTATGAAACCTCGAAAACTGACCATTAGACCCGACAAAAAATGAATCATACCTTTATTTGTATGCGAAATTTCAGGGGTCTCATCCACGCGCCACATCCACACTACACACTTCACGTCTGCTTGAGATGTTGCCACCACACAAACCGCGTGTGGCGCGCGCAGCACACCCGGCACGTGCGCCGTACAAAGACGCACGCGCGCGTCGCCAAGACGCACGTGCACGTGCACGGCGCACGTGCGAGTCGCCACCACACGTCGGCAGCACGCACTTGAGGCCGTCACGTGATGTAGCGATAATAAAACGGCGCGTTTTCACGCTCCGTAGCCTGGATACGCGCGTGGTAGTAGCGGTGTGTGTTGGTGTGTTGTGTTGGTGTGTTGTGTTGGTGTGTTGTGTTTGTGTGTTGTGTTGGTGTGTTGTGTTGGTGTGTTGTGTTGGTGTGTTGTGTTTGTGTGTTGTGTTGGTGTGTTGTGTTGGTGTGTTGTGTTGGTGTGTTGTGTTGGTGTGTTGTGTTGGTGTGTTGTGTTTGTGTGTTGTGTTGGTGTGTTGTGTTGGTGTGTTGTGTTGGTGTGTTGTGTTTGTGTGTTGTGTTGGTGTGTTGTGTTGGTGTGTTGTGTTGGTGTGTTGTGTTGGTGTGTTGTGTTGGTGTGTTGTGTTGGTGTGTTGTGTTGGTGTGTTGTGTTTGTGTGTTGTGTTGGTGTGTTGTGTTGGTGTGTTGTGTTTGTGTGTTGTGTTGGTGTGTTGTGTTGGTGTGTTGTGTTGGTGTGTTGTGTTGGTGTGTTGTGTTGGTGTGTTGTGTTGGTGTGTTGTGTTTGTGTGTTGTGTTGGTGTGTTGTGTTGGTGTGTTGTGTTGGTGTGTTGTGTTTGTGTGTTGTGTTGGTGTGTTGTGTTGGTGTGTTGTGTTGGTGTGTTGTGTTGGTGTGTTGTGTTGGTGTGTTGTGTTTGTGTGTTGTGTTTGTGTGTTGTGTTGGTGTGTTGTGTTGGTGTGTTGTGTTGGTGTGTTGTGTTTGTATGTTGTGTTGTGTTGTTTAGGTGCGTTGTGTTATGTTGGTGTGTTGTGTTGCGTTGTGTTGGTGTGTTGTGTTGTTTTGGTGTGCTGTGTTGTGTTGGTGTGTTGTGTTGTGTTGTGTTGGTGTGTTGTGTTGTGTAGGTGCGTTGTGTTGTGTTGGTGTGTTGTGTTGGTGTGCTGTGTTGCGTTGGTGTGTTGTGTTGTGTTGGTGTGTTGTGTTGTGTTGGTGTGTTGTGTTGTGTTGGTGTGTTGTGTTGGTGTGTTGTGTTGATGTGTTGTGTTGGTGTGTTGGTGTGTTATGTTGGTGTGTTTTGTTGTGTTGATGTGTTGGTGTGTTGGTGTGTTAGTGGGTTGGTGTGTTGGTGTGTTGGTGTGTTAGTGGGTTGGTGTGTTGGTGTGTTGTTGTGTTGGTGTGTTGGTGTGTTGATGTGTTGGTGTGTTGGTGTGTTGGTGTGTTGTGCTGTTGTGTTGGTGTGTTGGTGTGTTTGTGTGTTGGTGTGTTGGTGTGTTGGTATGTTGGTGTGTTGGTGTTTTGGTGTGTTGGTGTGTTGATGTGTTGGTGTGTTGGTGTGTTGGTGTGTTGATGTGTTGGTGTGTTGGTGTTTTGGTGTGTTGATGCGTTGATGTGTTGGTGTGTTGGTGTGTTGGTGTGTTGATGTGTTGGTGTGTTGGTGTGTTGGTGTGTTGGTGTGTTGGTATGTTGGTGTGTTGATGTGTTGGTGTGTTGGTGTGTTGGTGTGTGTGTGTGTGCTGACACCGGGACAGTGCAGTCACCTCAGCACCAGACGACTGTCAGCAACCTGACACCGGAGGCGTCTGGCTGACACCTGATACACTGCAGGTGGTCACCGCAGGTCACTAGCTGGTCATATGACACGTCTGTGTCACGTGTGTCGCGGGCACGATTTATTGACACGTGTCACTGCAGCTGCTGCAATTGACACGCTACCAATTGTCATACACCCGGTATGCATTATTCATCAGGTATTCCTTAATCTACACTTCTGTTATTCATTAATCTATTCTCCTGTGGTTCATTATTCATTAAGTAATCGTTGTTCATTCGGTACTCATTATCCATTAGGTATTCATTATTCTCTGCTGAAATGGTCTCACCTTAAGATTATTCTCTACATTGAATATTGAATTCTTACACACTAAGAAAACTATTCTACACGCCCGTGCAAATTCTCATTCCCCCAAGAAACGATCATTTCAAACCCCACTGTGGATTTTCACACCCTCAGGAAAACATCCTACACGCCAGCGCAAATTCTCACACACCAGGGCCCATCATTCTACACTCCAGCATCATTCTCACACGCCAGATGGTGTACCGTCTCGAAGGTGTGTAGAACACTACACTACACACACACACACGCCGCCCCCTGGGGGTAATGTAAGCTAGGTGACCGTCTTGTGATCAGTTGTGGTGCGGACTGTGTGGCTGGTAGTGGTGGTGTGGCTTATTGGTTGTGTTGCTGCATCTTGGTTGTGTTGTAGTTCTGCGGTTGTGGGGTCATCAGTGGTGTTGCAGCTTATTTGTTGTGTTGCTGCAGGTTGGTTGTGTTGCTGCAGGCTGGTTGTGTTGCTGCAGGCTGGTTGTGTTGCTGCAGGCTGGTTGTGTTGTAGTTCTTTGGTTGCGAGGTCATCAGCGATGTTCTAGCTTATTGGTTGTGTTGCTATATCTAGGTTGTGTTATAGTTTTTTGTTTGTGGGGTCCTCAGTGGTGTCGTAGTTTGTTGGTTGAGTTGGAGCGCATTCGTAGATTGTAACTTATTGTTTGTATTTGCAGCTTCTTGACTGAGTTGAAGCTTATTGGTTGTGCTGCAACATATTAGTTGTGTTGCAACATCTTAGTTGTGTTGCAACCACATTGCAGTTCATGGTTACAACTCCGTCATTGTACTGAATCTCAGAGACTGTGTTGGAGCCTCTTTTTTTGTGTTATTCCATTCTAGTAGTCTGGTTACATACTGATTTTATGTTGCATATCGTAAAGTTGCAGCGTGTTAGTTGAAGCACTGGGTTGCAACATCGTTGTGACGTTGGTTGTGTTGTAGCATTTCGGTTGCGTTGCAGCATTTTCATCGGCTTGGAAATTGCATTTGTTTCTCTTTCATCATTTGAGCCAATTTGCTGAATTTGGGCTCCACTTTAACTTTGTTGCCATACAATACTTCGTAGCGTCTCAGAACATCGGTTGTGTTGCATCATTTGGGTTGTGTTGCAGCGCTTTGGCTGTTTTGCAGCAGGTTAATTGTGTTGCAGCATAATGAACTTGTTCCGATGGTGGTATATAAGCTACATTGCAACTGTGATGAAGTACCTTGGTTTGTAGCGACCATTTAGTACAGCTAACGGCCAACTAGTACATCTAATGGCCAGTTAGTACGAGTAGATCTAAGGGCTACTTGCAACAACTAAGGGCCGTTCACAACATATCCAACGGCCATGCATTTACTACATTTGTAACGGTTACTTAGAACATCTGGGTTATTTCACTGCTACAGCTACTGCTACTCGCCACTAACTAGCACAAGCAACAGTGCTATTCCACACTAGCAACTAGCAGGCACTAGCACCTGCCCCAACAACGCTGTGTTCTGACATCTATATGCGCAGTGTCATGGAGCTGTTTTTCTACGTACTTCTCCTGTTCACATCAGGTATGCAAAGCTTTAATAAAAAGTGACGCAAAAAGAACGAATGAATTTGACTTGCTCAGTTTCGTCAAAGAATTTCATGCAAAAGAAATTCGCGTGGCAGTAAAATGAAATTCATGCTAAAAAAAATTACGCAATTCATGCAGTGATGGCCGCTATATTTCTTTCAAGAATGTCATCCACTTGGGAAAGATCTTGACGAGCCACAATGCTTTCTACAGGTTTTCATAAATTACTAGATGAATCTTGAAATCCATGTTTGTAGTATTCGTTATCCAGAAATTTCTACCTTTCTGTATGTTTTTATTGGTACCCAGATGAAGGAATTCCTGATAGTTATTTCTAACGAAAGGGAAACATGCTAGCGTGGGATGTTAGTCTTTATTTCTAAATAAACATCGAATGAACGTGCAAAATAATTACGTGAAATTTTTCATGATTTGCTAAACATGAAAAATATTTACGTCATACTTTCACAGAAATTATCGTACATACTTCATGCTATAACATCTTATTTGAAGGGGCTTTAGCCAAATTGTCACCATGCCATAGTGGTCAAGTGCTCGTTTTTCCCTTAAAGGGTCGTCGGTTTGAATCCGGTCGCTGCCAGCCTGTTTTTTTCCCATTCGGAAATAGGAAAACTTACCCACCATTGCAAATTCTTCCTTGGTGTATGGGAAAAAGAGGGGAAAACAGCTTATTTCCGGAAAGAAGAGACACAGCCATCATTTGTTGTTAAAAAGTTTGAACATTAAGATCCTTAGTTGAATAACATACATGGGTATCTTATACCAAATGATTGAGGGAAAAACATAGAAAAATGCATTCCCTTTGTTATGTTATTCTAAGTTTGACGAAATGAGCAAGCGGGCCTGACCATCATTGTGACTTCCCCTTAGTTTTAAAACATTCAAAATAATCAACGTAAGAGATACCGCACTTCAGATTGATTGAAAAACTACCATTTTTTATTCGTCCTCACAGTGTTGTAGACAATTGAGATGAAAAAACATCATTTTTTATTTAGTACTGGCAGTGTCGTAGACATCCTAGATGAGTAAATACATTTTTTTGGTCACCGTGGCCGAGTGGTTAAGAACGCGCTCTTCACGGGAAGGTGCTGGCTGCTCGAATCCCAGCAGTGCTGCCCGGTGATTCTCCCCATCGGAAAAAGGGAGAACTCAGCCACAATACCCCACTCTACCCAGGTGTCGGAAATGGGTACTGGCTCGATCGGGGATAACCGTTAATGCGTCCTGGTGTTAGTTATAAAGCATTTGAAAAATCAGCGTGCAACATGATATGGATCAGGCTTGTTTGGAATGCAGCATCCTTTTTATTTGTTTCAGGCAGCGTCGTAGGCCTACAGTACCCGTTGTCGTACCAGTACCGCTACAGAGCGTCGGTGTCGAGCCTGCTGCCAGACGTAGGAGCGCAACAGGCGCAGGCTGCCATAGACACGACACTCGAGGTCGACACCGTCAGCAACAATGCCGTCATCGTCAAGGTTGATTTTATAATTTTAAGAATTTCAATTGTAATTTGCTTGCGTATTCGCTTTTATGATAATTTTGTCAACACCATTCGATACTATTATTATTATTGTTATTATCATTATCATTATCATTTTCATTATCATTATCGTTATCATTATCATTATCATTATCATTATCATTATCATCATCATCATCATAATCATTATTATCATTATCATTATCATTATCATCATCATTTTCATTATCATTATCATTTTCATTATCATTATCATTATCATTATCATTATCATTATCATTATCATTATCATTATCATTATCATTATCATTATCATTATCATTATCATTTTCATTATCATTATCATTATCATTATCATTATCATTATCATTATCATTATCATTATCATTATCATTATCATTATCATTATCATTATCATTATCATTATCATTATCATTATCATTATCATTATCATTATCATTATCATTATCATTATCATTATCATTATCATTATCATTATCATTATCATTATCATTATCATTATCATTAGCATTATCATTATCATTACCATTATCATTATCATTATCATTATCATTATCATTATCATTTTCATTTTCATTTTCATTATCATTATCATTATCATTATCATCGTTATCATTATCATTATCATTATCATTATCATTATCATCATCATCGTTATCATTATCATCATCATTATCATTATGATTATCATCATTATCATCATTATCATCATTATCATCATTATCATCATTATCATCATTATCATTATGATCATCTTTATCATCATTATCATCATTATCATCATTATCATCATTATCATCATTATCATCATTATCATCATTATCATCATTATCATCATTATCATCATTATCATCATTATCATCATTATCATCATTATCATCATTATCATCATTATCATCATTATCATCATTATCATTATCATCATTATCATCAATATCATCATTATCATCATTATCATCATTATCATCATCATTATCATCATCATTATCATCACCATTATCATCATCATTATCATCATCATTATCATCATTTTCATCATCATTATCATCATTATCATCATCATTATCATTATCATCATCATTATCATCATCATTATCATCATTATTATCATTATCATCATTATCATCATTATCATCATTATCATCATTATCATCATTATCATCATCATCATCATTATCATCATTATCATCATTATCATCATTATCATCATTATCATCATTATCATCATTATCATCATTATCATCATTATCATCATTATCATCATTATCATCATTATCATCATTATCATCATTATCATCATTATCATCATTATCATCATTATCATCATTATCATCATTATCATCATTATCATCATTATCATCATTATCATCATTATCATCATTATTATCATTATTATCATTAGTATCATTATTATAATTATTATCATTATTATCATTATTATCATTATTATCATTATTATCATTATTATCATAATTATCATTATTATCATTATTATCATTATTATCATTATCATTATTATTTATATTAATTATTTGTGAGATTGAAGCCGAGAAGTGTGGGTGTTTTACTAACGAACATTTCATAACTACAATTGAAATAGCTGCAATTTTATAATTATCGTTTTGTAATCTATTTCATTTGTGGTACTGAACATTTTCACACAACTCTAAGGAATTACGTGATAAAATTTTTCTACTTAGATGCTTTTTGTAGATAATAAAGATGTCTCAGGAAAATAAATAGAAATATGAATTCCAATTCTCAATTTGAGGATGAGAATAATTATTATACGATGTGTAATTTGATGTATGATCCTTGTTTTTATATAATTTTTCTTCTCCAACACTACACATCCCCCTCCTAAACACCTCTCATATACACCCCTCATATATACCCTTCATATACACCCCTCCCTCCCTCCTCACACATATCTCTCCCCCACACACCTCTCACACACACCTCCCCCACACACCTCCCCCACACACCTCTCACACACGCCTCCCACACACCCCACACACCCCACAGCTGAGCAACACCCTCGTCAGCAGCCACCACGGGGCGGTGGACTGCACAGGGCACCCACCAGACCAGGCGCAGGGCGTCGACCCCGCCCTCAGGGGGGCACTCGAGACCCCCTTCAGGATCACCTACGATCTCAACAAAAAAGTGCGTGCGCCTCCGTAGAGTTTTCTCCAAATATAGGGTGCGGCAGTCAATCCCGCATTTTTATGGTTCTTTTGTTCTCAAAAATGCAAGATTGACTGCTGCACCCTGCATTTCGTTGAAGTTTAATGGCTCGAAAATTTGAAAGTACTTCATTGAAATGAAGTGGGAATTTTCTCAAGTTACATAATTGTATTTTCTTCTCTAGTGTTCTCGCATAGTTTTGGGGAATGAATCTGTTTGATCCACGGAAATGTACTAGTTATCAGTGAAGAATCTTTGGAACTGAAGTTTGCATTCGTAACTTTGCCAATTACAGTTTTTTATGCATATATAAAAAAATTTGTAAATTGAACTACTCTAATTCGGAGTATATTCAAGTACATATATTCTTGCTCCTAAACTTTTTAAAACCGTTAAATTTGTCTCATAATTCTTCGATTTTAACTTTTGAAACTTTCATCATTATTTATATAATTATCCAATACCTATTGCCTATCCTATCCCTCCAGTCCTGAGGGGACCAACTCAACTATACAATATCGGTGGCCTATCCTATTCCTCCTGAGGAGACCTTACTATAAGACATTTATCACCTCTGCTATGCCTCCTGAAGGAACCACTTGAACTAACCTCTACACGCACCCGCCTTTCCCTTCTCAGCCCCAGATCGAAGTGCCCCCAAATGATCCCCTCTGGATGAGCAACCTGCGCAGAGGCATTGCAAGTCTACTGCTGGTGGTCCCCACCACTGAACACATGCTCAAGCGTTCCTACGCCAACACCCGCACCAACACCCTCGACACCGACACCAACACTTCCCCTCTCGATCCCGCCACCTTCACCACCACCGAAGACACCATTTATGGGTCCTGCAAAGTGCGGTGAGTGTTAGCAACCTTGTTGCTGTTTTGGTGTGGTCACTCTGGCCGAGTGGTAAGAGCGTGCGCCCTTCACGGCACGGGTTGCCAGTTCGAATCCCAGCAATGCCGCTCGGTTTTTCTACCCGTTTGGAAAGGGAGAACCCAGCCATAATTCCCCACTCTACCCAGGTGTGGGAATTGGGTACCGGCTTGACCGAGGGTAACCCCCATTGCGCTTTGGTGTTTAGTAATAAGGCATTTAAAAATTCAATTTACATGATGATATGTACCAGACTTAATTAAAACAAAATATCCTTTCTTTGATATCGCATAAGTTCAATGTTGGATGACGCAGCATTAAAACAAAACTTTGCCCTCCCCCTCAACTAAATTCTGACCTCAGTATCTTTTAAATTCCTTCAACAAAAATAGCATTGAAAGGCAACTTCTACCACCCCGTCAGCAACATGCTGATGTCAGCTCTAGAGTGTTTGATTCCTTCATCAAAACCAGCTCTGAAAAGGTAACTTTTACCACTCCTTCAGCTACACTTGAAGCCGTATTTCCTTCTACAAAACTATCATTAAAAATTTGACTTCTACCAATGCAATTTATACCCTCAGCTACACGCTGACGCCAGCACCAGGGTCAGCACGGGCCCGCCACCCCGCCCCCAAGCGGGACATACAGCGCAGTCCCGGCAAGTCCCCCGACGGGTCATGGCCCAAAATATCCGACTACCTCTACGTGCTCGAGCGCTCCACGGATCTCAACCGGTGTGGGGACAGGCCTCTGGTGTTCGCGTCGTCCAACGCTGACGGTGGGTGTTGGTTCCTAGTGTTGATTTTGGAGATTGGTGATTCTGAAGGTGGGTGTTGATTTCTTTGATTGTTGATTCTGAAGGTGAGTGTTGATTTCGGTGATTGTTGATTCTGAAGGTGAGTGTTGATTTCGGTGATTTTTGATTCTGAAGGTGAGTGTTGGTTTTGGTGATTGTTGATTCTGAACGTGAGTGTTGATTTCGGTGATTGTTGATTCTGAGTGTTGATTATGAGTGTTTATTCTAAAGGTGATTTTTGATTCTCAAGGTGAGTGTTGATTTTGAGAGGTGGTTCTGAATGTCGGTAATGATTATGAAGGTGAGTGTGCGCACCTAAGGTAGCTGGATACTGAGAGTAATTTGAGTGTGAGGGTAACCTTAATCTGAAGGGACCACGAATCAGGAGGCCACTCTAATCAAAAGGAAACTTTACCATGAGAATAGTTGAATTTGTTGAAAACTTTAGTGTGAGGGTAACTGCTGGAGTCTGAGTGCTGCTCTGGAGTCAGAGGGTAACTTGAGACTAGTGGTAACTTTAGCCTGAAAGCGACTTCAATCTAAGCGTAATTTGAATCCGAAGGAAATTTAACTTTGAAGGTAACTTGAAACTGAGGGTAAATTGAGTGTGAGGGTAACTTTGACCTCAGGGTAGCTTTGGTAGGAGGGTAACTTTGATCTCAGTGTAACTTTGGTGTGAGGGCAACTTTAGAGTGAGGGTAACATGAAATTGGAAGTAAAAAAACGGTTTATTTCCAATAGAGATGGTACAAAAGTACCATCATTGGTTTTTAAAATATCTTAAAATTATTACACTTAGATGATACACACACAAGAGTATTGAAAAACTCGTGTCACTAGTCAAAAGAAATGATTGAGGGCAATGAACTCCTAACCTAGCTTAATCTACATTTGATAATACATGTAATGATAATTGTAAGAGATAACACAATATTTTCATGGACGATGCATTTTCATTGTGGGGTGAAAACACTTTTGACAGTTTACATGTACATTACATAAAACTTCGCAATTCTTGACGCCAGAAAATAATATATGAAATCGCTTGTTTCGGTCAATGTTCACAAGTGTCATTTTAAGGAAGCATGAAAAAAAAGAAAAATATATATATATATATAAATATATATCCATATACACACTCACACACACACACACATATACACATATGTGTACATATAAGCATGAGGACCAAGAAGATTATAGGTTTTGTATTTCTGATTCAACAATTTTAACATAACGGTCATCAGTTAACAAGCATTTTATTTAAATATAAATGGATGATCGCACAACAAATGTATAGTTTTTACATGAATGCTTTACAATACTAAAGATATGACGAGTTAGGTAATGTTACAAGTTGAGAGTGCACAGAAAAAAAGACCATTATCTCTAGTAAAATGCTAGTTGTCAGTCTAGTACACACATATGTGCACGTATACGTGTAAATATTTACACATACACATGCACACATATACAGCACGTTCAGTGAGCAATACTGCACTGCAGGCAGCAGTAACACTGCGCCTAACAAATAGGATTTAGAATTTTATTTCACTTATCAATATAAAGCTAAAGACTGCCATAACGACATTGAATTCCACGCCAGGCCGCAACAACAACATCCACGTACCAAAACAACTCTATGTAAACCGTCACATCATGGCATTGGATAGAAACACTTTACAGCTCTTGATAAAAATGATTTTGAGTTTTATTCTATTTTATTTCATAACATTAAATATTCTGAAATATTCAAGTGCTTAAACTGTTTAAATTGTTTAATTTTTTTAAATTGTTTAAATTGTTTAAATTGTTTAAATGGTTTAAATTGTTTAAATTGTTTAAATTGTTTAAATTGTTTAAATTGTTCAAATTGTTTAAGTTGTTTAAATTGTTTAAATTGTTTAAATTGTTTAAGTTGTTTAAATTGTTAAAATTGTTTAAATTGCTTAAATTGTTTAAATTGTTTAAATTGTTTAAATTGTTTAAATTGTTTAAATTGTTTAAATTGTTTAAATTGTTTAAATTGTTTAAATTGTTTGAACTATGTAAATTATTTAAATTATTTAAATTATTTAAATTATTTAAATTATTTAAATTATTCAAATGTTATGACAGGCAGCAACAACAACACGGCCAGCTCGGACGACAGGTTCTTCACGCAGTCGTCGCTGGGGCGGCTGGTCCTCAGAGGGGAGAACGACCCTCGGCGGTCACGGAACTTGCGGCTAGAGTGGGCGCAGGTGGAGGCGGGGGCCGTGATGCGGCCCCTGGGGGTCCTTGGGGGGTCCATCCATGTCATCACCAACCAGGTGAGCTGGGAGGGTCCATCCATGA
This sequence comes from Morinoia aosen, assembly GCA_030386875.1. Lineage (NCBI taxonomy): Eukaryota > Metazoa > Arthropoda > Malacostraca > Amphipoda > Talitridae > Morinoia > Morinoia aosen. The sequence continues at coordinate 22,223,264 of CM059570.1, forward strand.
CATCACCAACCAGGTGAGCTGGGGGGGGTCCATCCATAACATCACCAACCAGGTGAGCTGGGGGGGGTCCATCCACGTCATCACCAACCAGGTGAGCTGGGGGGGTCCATCCACGTCATCACCAACCAGATGAGCTGGGGGTCCATCCACGTCATCACCAATCAGGTGAGCTGGGGGGTCCATCCCCGTCATCACCAACCAGGTGAGCTGGGGGTCCATCCACGTCATCACCAACCAGGTGAGCTGGGGTCCATCCACGTCATCACCCACCAGGTGAGCTGGTGGTTCATCCACGTCATCACCAACCAGGTGAGCTGGGGGGTCCATCCACGTCATCACCAACCAGGTGAGCTGGGGGTCCATCCACGTCATCACCAACCAGGTGAGCTGGGGGGTCCATCCACGTCATCACCAACCAGGTGAGCTGGGGGTCCATCCACGTCATCACCAACCAGGTGAGCTGAGGGGTCCATCCCCGTCATCACCAACCAGGTGAGCTGGGGGGTAAATCCACGTCATCACCAACCAGGTGAGCTGGGGGTCCATCCACGTCATCACCAACCAGATGAGCTGGGGGTCCATCCACGTCATCACCAACCAGGTGAGCTGGGGGTCCATCCCCGTCATCACCAACCAGGTGAGCTGGGGGTCCATCCACGTCATCACCAACCAGGTGAGCTGGGGTCCATCCACGTCATCACCCACCAGGTGAGCTGGTGGTCCATCCACGTCATCACCAACCAGGTGCGCTGGGGGGTCCATCCACGTCATCACCAACCTGGTGAGCTGGGGGTCCATCCACGTCATCACCAACCAGGTGAGCTGGGGGGTCCATCCACGTCATCACCAACCAAGTGAGCTGGGGGTCCATCCACGTCATCACCAACCAGGTGAGCTGGGGGGTCCATCCCCGTCATCACCAACCAGGTGAGCTGGGGGGTAAATCCACGTCATCACCAACCAGGTGAGCTGGGGGTCCATCCACGTCATCACCAACCAGGTGATCTGGGGGGTCCATCCATGTCATCACCCACCAGGTGAGCTGGGGGTCCATCCACGTCATCACCAGCCGGGTGAGCTGGGGGTCCATCCACGTCATCACCAACCAGGTGAGCTGGGGGTCCATCCACGTCATCACCAACCAGGTGAGCTGGGGGGTCCATCCACGTCATCACCAACCAGGTGAGCTGGGGGTCCATCCACGTCATCCCCAACCAGGTGAGCTGGGGGGTCCATCCCCGTCATTACCAACCAGGTGAGCTGGGGGTCCATCCACGTCATCAGCAACCAGGTGAGCTGGGGGGTCCATCCACGTCATCTCCAACCAGGTGAGCTGGGGGTCCATCCACGTCATCACCCACCAGGTGAGCTCGGGGGTCCATCCACGTCATCACCAACCAGGTGAGCTGGGGGGTCCATCCACGTCATCACCAACCAGGTGAGCTGGGGGGTCCATCCACGTCATCACCAACCAGGTGAGCTGGGGGGGTCCATCCACGTCATCACCAACCAGGTTAGCTGGGGGGGGTCCATCCACATCATCACCAACCAGGTGAGCTGGGGGGTCCATCCACGTCATCACCAACCAGGTGAGCTGGGGGTCCATCCACGTCATCACCCACCAGGTGAGCTGGGGGTCCATCCACGTCATCACCAACCAGGTGAGCTGGGGGGTCCATCCACGTCATCACCAACCAGGTGAGCTGGGGGTCCATCCACGTCATCACCAACCAGGTGAGCTGGGGGGTCCATCCACGTCATCACCAACCAGGTGAGCTGGGGGTCCATCCACGTCATCACCAACCAGGTGAGCTGGGGGGGTCCATCCACGTCATAACCAACCAGGTGAGTCGTGGGCAGGAACTGGAGTTTATTTTTGAAATGGAAAAACAGTTTTTCATGCTGTTGAAAATTATGTAGAATTCGATTTCGTATCGGGAATGATATAAGGTTCGATCTCTCAAAAAGAGTGAAACCTTATTTGAAATGATATTGGATTCGATCTTTGGTTGGAAATAAAATTTGATTCCATTCCTCGTTGGAAATGAAATTTTATTCGATCTCTCCTTGGAGATGAAATAAGATTCGATACTTCATACTTCATCAGCAATGTAATAGAACTCGAAGAATCAAAGGATTTTTCGTAAGCGCACTCTCCATGATTGATATAAGTTAGTATCAACTCGAAACGTTTCACCACTTCGTAATTAACGAAATGGGAATTGGCAATTCCGTAGAGTTTATTTGAGGTCAACTGATATCTGCGAAACACGGTTGAATTTATCCGTGGAGTTAATGCAAATTCACTTTAATATGAAATACGACAGACGTAAATTTGCATCAGCACCATACTTACTACCGTTTTATGCACTGTACTGTCCAGTATTGAATTTTACTGTTTTCTACTGTACCATTATGTCCTATTGAGAGTTCTATTATTCTGCAATATTACTTACTGTATTGAGCAGTACTGCACCGCACTATGTACAGCACTGAGTAGCACTATTACTGCACTATGTACTATACAGCGAAGTCTGTTATGAACGCACTATAAATACTATACCAAACCACTCCCATGCCACTGAAGTTTAGAAATGAAGACGCGTCTGAAGATGTGACGTTTACAAAACAACTCTTCTCTGTCTTGCATAGCCGTCTCACTGAGCTCTCAGTGCCAGGGTGCGACAGTCAATCCTTCAGTTTTAGGTATGTTTTTGCGTATGTTTTTTACAAAACATACGCATGTACGTAAGTCTTCATTGAATCCAATACTTTAATAACGCGTTTGCTTGAACTTAGAGCTGTAAAATTGCCCTTGCCCCTTAAAATTATACATTAAGCCTTCCTTCGCGTTTCGTTTAGTGTAAAAATAAGATATAAAAATAATCCATAAATTTCTAACCATTATTAAATAAACAGTCACGCATGTGAAGCTTACTAGTAATTTTAAGATTACGGGTTTTTCTTTGATTTAAGGTCATTCTCTTTATTTTCTTTCTATCATCTATTCTTTCCCTTGAAGAACAAATCACTCAATTTCGCTCATGAAATACGGAACTCTGCTAATATTCTGGAATTAATTCCCTCGTAGACGCTGATGTTTGCTTTAAAAAGACTCAAGTCAGGTAATTTTGTGGAATTATATCTCATGTAGACGCTGGAGTTTGCTCTGGAAATACGCATGCTAGTCAATATTCTTAAATTATTTACTTCGCAGACGCTGGAGTTTGCTCTCGAAACAGGTAAGCTAATTAATATTCTGGAATGATTTCCCTTGTAGACTCTAGAGCTGGAGATGACCTACAAAAAGACGACTCCGAGGCAGCTGGGGCAGCTGGAGCAGCTGGAGACCGTCAAATACGAAATGGTGTCACCATTCAGCGGGTCTCCGTCTGGCCAGGCGGCCTGGGTGCGGCATAGTGACAATGTGAGGGTTTTAATTTAAGTCACGATGGCACTGCCTTATTTAAGCCATGATAGAAATGTCTTTATTTTAAGTCATGGTGGAAATGTCTTTATTTTAAGCCATGATGGGAATGTCTTATTTTGGAAAATGATGGAAGTACCTAATTTTGAGCAATGATGGTAGAGTCTTATTTTAAGTCATGATGCTAATGTAATGTTCCTATTTTAGCCGTGATGGTGATTTAAGAGTTTTAATTTAAGCCATGATGGCAATGTGAGAGTTTTTATTTAAAGCATGATCGCAATTTGAGGGTTTAAATAAGCCATGATGGCAATGCGAGAGCCTTGATTTAGCAATGATGGCAATGTGAGGGCTTTGTTTTAGCAATGATGGCAATGTGAGGGCTTTGTTTTAGCAATGATGGCAATGTGAGGGCCTTGTTTTAGCAATGATGGCAATGTGAGGGTCTTGTTTTAGCAATGATGGCAATGTGAGGGCTTTGTTTTAGCAATGATGGCAATGTGAGGGCTTTGTTTTAGCAATGATGGCAATGTGAGGGCCTTGTTTTAGCAATGATGGCAATGTGAGGGCCTTGTTTTAGCAATGATGGCAATGTGAGGGCTTTGTTTTAGCAATGATGGCAATGTGAGGGCCTTGTTTTAGCAATGATGGCAATGTGAGGGTCTTGTTTTAGCAATGATGGCAATGTGAGGGCCTTGTTTTAGCAATGATGGCAATGTGAGGGCCTTGTTTTAGCAATGATGGCAATGTGAGGGTCTTGTTTTAGCAATGATGGCAATGTGAGGGCCTTGTTTTAGCAATGATGGCAATGTGAGGATCTTGTTTTAGCAATGATGTTGTAATGTGAGCGCCTTGTTTTAAGGCGGGATGGCAATATGAGGGCCTTTTTTTAAGCGGGATGGCAATGTGAGGGTCTTGTTTTAGCAATGATGGCAATGTGAGGGCCTTGTTTTAAGGCGGAATGGCAATTTGAGGGTCTTGTTTTAAGGCGGGATGGCAATGTGAGGGTCTTACTTTAAGCCAGCGATTTGTACAGAATTGTTATTTCGATTCAATGATTAGTACAGATTAGTTACTGTAAGACACTGACTAGTGCAAGATTTTGGTTTCAAGCCAGTAATTAGTAGAAAATCTTTGTTTCAAGCTAGGGATTCCTCCAGGATTTTTGCTTTAAGCTAAGGATTAGAACAAATATTTAATTTAAGATCTTGATTAGTACAGAATCATTACTTTAAGCCAGCTATAAATACAAAAAGATTGATTTCAGCCTATGATTGGCACATGATAAATACAGGAAGAAAACAGGATAAATACAAGATAATTACTCTCAGATTAGATTGGTATATTATACTTCCCTGAGTAATAACGCTAACAAAAATTCCCCCTCAATCATCGTGAGGTAAATAAATAACCGAATAAGTACCTGCCCTTCATAACCTTCCCAGAACGACCTCCTGGCGCCAGTGTACCATGAAGCCTACCTCACAGGGTACCAACCCAACGCCACCGCCATGCAGGACCTCAAGGTGGGTGCCCCTGTAGAAGAAACAAGTCAGGGTCAAACCAGTCTTTTTTTCGTCGACGGTATGGTTTTGCTGACGTCACGGCAACGGACCAATAGCAGTGCTTATATTGCATCTGGTAGCAGTGCTGCCCCCAAATCTGGCTCCTCTAATTGGTCTAACGACACGTCGCAATGGTGACGTCATAAAGGTTATTTGAAATAAAATCTTTTTATTGGCTAGCCGAACAACAGGTGTTTTTTCCCCTTTAGAAATGACTCTACCTTGTTTCCTTTACTGTGCTGAGTACTACTGAAGGAAGAAAGAAAGAAAAGACAGTAAAATGTCTATCATCAATTCTATAAAATAAAACGCCAGGTGCCTCCTCAAATTTATAAATAATAAATTCATATATTATTGTGTTTGTAATTTCTCCTATGTAATTAAAATGGGAACTTGATTGAACACTTTAAATTGAATGGACCGTCTCTCTTCGCTCTTAAAAGAACGCTCAATGACCGTATCTGTGATACGAGTTTCCCCAGTGCACAAGTACAAGAATATTTTAATGGCGGGTACTATTGGTATGGATATATTTGTTGGGCATCCACGTCTGCAGGATTTGTTTGAGCAAAATATTGATTTATTTGAAACATTGGATTGATAGATAAACCCTTCGAAATGTACAAAAGCCGCGTCAGAAGTTAATCACGTTGTTGAGAGAAACAATAAACAAAGAATTCTTCTCGAGTTTTTTTTTGTTCTCTCCTTTTTTCCTGACTTACTTTGCTCATGAAAAAAATTATTGTTTTCCCTTACTTTTTTTCCTGCCTTAATTTGCCCCATTAAGTAAATTCTAATGTCTCAATTTTTTAGGCGTTGCAAACCCCTAACTTCTCGTTCCTTCCAGTAAAATTGTTTTTGCTAATTTCTTCTTGCCCTAATTAACTCCACAAAATTAATTCTAGCACCTCAATTTTTTAAGTATTTTGAGTTTTTTGGGCCCTTATAAATCAATTATAGCTGTTTTTAGGTATTTTTCTTCGATCCTGTAAAGATTATGCCCCCCTCCACCACACAGGAGCACCTGCTGCAGGAGGTGGTACACGCAGCAGCAGGGCTGCGCACCCTGCAGGCGGCGGCCCCCACAAAGGGCGCCACCAAGGCCCACCAGGGCGTCCCCAGGGGCGCCCCCTCGGCTTCAGAAGTTGGGGAGCGAGTGGAGGCTATCACGGAGGGCATCGGGGTGCTGGGGAAGACCGACCTCACCGAGCTGGGGATGTTGGTGGAGGCGGAGGGGGACTGTCTCGCCAGGTGGGGATGCTGGTGGAGGCTGGAGGAGACTGTCTCACCAGGTGGGGATGTTGGTGGAGGCTGGGGAAGACTGTCTCCCCAGGTGGGGATGTTGGTGGAGGCGGAGGGGGACTGTCTTACCAGGTGGGGATGTTAGTCGAGGCTGGGGGAGGCTGTCTTGCCAGGTGGGGATGTTGGTGGAGGCGGAGGGTGACTGTCTTGCCAGGTGGGGATGTTGGTGGAGGCTGGGGGAGACTTTCTTGACAGGTGGGGATGTTGGTGGAGGCTGGGGGGACTGTCTCGCCAGGTGGGGATGTTGGTGGAGGCTGGGGGGACTGTCTTGCCAGGTGGGGATGTTGGTGGAGGCTGGGGGGACTGTCTTGCCAGGTGGGGATGTTGGTGGATGCGGAGGGAGACTGTCTCGCCAGGTGGGGATGTTGGTGGATGCGGAGGGAGACTGTCTCGCCAGGTGGGGATGTTGGTGGATGCGGAGGGAGACTGTCTTGCCAGGTGGGGATATTGGTGGAGGCGGGGGAGGCTGTCTTGCCAGGTGGGGATGTTGGTGGAGGCGGAGGGAGACTGTCTCGCCAGGTGGGGATGTTGGTGGATGCGGAGGGAGACTGTCTCGCCCGGTGGGGATGTTGGTGGAGGCGGAGGGAGACTGTCTTGCCAGGTGGGGATGTTGGTGGAGGCTTTGGGGGACTGTCTTGCCAGGTGGGGATGTTGGTGGAGGCGGAGGGAGACTGTCTTGCCAGGTGGGGATGTTGGTGGAGGCTGGGGGGGACTGTCTTGCCAGGTGGGGATGTTGGTGGAGGCTGGGGGGGACTGTCTTGCCAGGTGGGGATGTTGGTGGAGGCGGAGGGAGACTGTCTTGCCAGGTGGGGATGTTGGTGGAGGCTGGGGGGGACTGTCTTGCCAGGTGGGGATGTTGGTGGAGGCTGGGGGGGACTGTCTTGCCAGGTGGGGATGTTGGTGGAGGCGGAGGGAGACGGTCTCGCCAGGTGGGATGGGGATTTTGCTCAGTTTAACTTTTTCATCACCTGCATGCATGTTTTTCGCCGCATAATCAATTTCATCGCTAGGCTTCGAGAAAATGCATGAAGGCGACGAAAATCATGCATGCAGGTGGCGGAAAACATGCATGCAGGTGGCGGAAAACATGCATGCAGGCGGCGGAAAACATGCATGCAGGAGGCGGAAAACATGCATGCGGGTGGCGAAACAGTTAGACTGGGTGGTTTTGGCTGGTGAGATTTGTGTGTGTGAGTAGGACGTCATTCGGAGCCCTGGGGATTTGTGGGGAGTTGTGGGGAGTTGTAGGGAGTTGTGGGGAGTTGTAGGGAGTTGTGGGGAGTTGTGGGGAGTTGTGGGGAGTTGTGGGAAGTTGTGGGGAGTTGTGGGGAGTTGTGGGGAGTTGTGGGGAGTTGTACATAATGAAGAGTCAAAAAAGCTCAAAGCCAGGCCACATTTTTGGTAGGAACAGCTTCTAATTCTCACGAAACAAAAAAAAAGAGTATGAACAAAAATTGAAAGACATCTTTTTTGGAAGTTTAGTTATTAGTTCTGATCTTTTCTCGCTGTTTATAAATGAATGCGTGCGAGATGCTTCGGCTTGATTCTTGCGAGACAGACTCGGGCACAGTTAGTGTCACAAAACAAAGTTTGTGTCACGAATTGCTTGTGCGTCTCCCAAACGTGTTCGAAAAGAAGTTAGTGTGCTTCGATAATATATGTATTTTATTTGTACGATCATTATAAAAAAATGAGAGACTTTACTTCTTTTCGAATCAGACTTTTAACTCAAGTCTGGAGCTGTAATGAAATTATTGATATTTTGAGTATTGTTCGATAGAAACAACCACGTTCTTCTGATAAAAAGGTTTAATAAACTTGTAATAGAACCTTCAGTCACATGCTTTGCTACGTTCCCTTACAGCCTTGAAACACTCGACGCTTTTATTTTTAAAAGTTTTGCAATTTATAAGCAATTTAATATGATAATAAATAAGCAACTTAATATTAATAAACACGATAAAATCCGAATTTAAACAATTTAAGCAATTTACTCACCACAAGCGATCCAGCAGTATGTTGTTTCTTAAGTCTAATACAATGGACACATTTGAGTATGGCTACATGTGGGCCCGAATAAGTTCAGCGACTTCAAGGGCATCCTATCGTCAAGGCTATTGCAAGGTGCACCATCATGTTTAAACTAATCAACCCAGCGTAAACACAACCAAATATTAATTCAACAAAGCACTTCTTTCCGCAGGCAGATATACCGAGAGTCTCTGGCAGCGCACTAGGTAATTTCTAAAGATAGCAATAAAAACACGCTCAAATTATAGTCGTACAAAAACACTTTTTTTGGCAGGCAGATATACTAAGGGTCTCTTCTGACAAACTGAGCAATCATCAAACAACTAACACAAACACTGTTAAATCTGTAATTAAACAAAAAGAGCTATTATCCACAGGAAGATATACAAAGAGAATCTGGCAAACCAATTGAACAATTTATAAACAACCCAACTCAAACATCATAAATCAATAATATAATCAAACAAAAGCACGATTTTCCACAGGCAAATATACCGAGAGGCTCTGGCAGCCAGCGGCGCACCGGCGGCCGTAGCGATGGTGCTGGAAAGCCTTCACCACCAAAGTGATGGTGACCACCGCCAAAGTGATGGTGACCACCGCCAAAGTGATGGTGACCACCCTCACCACCACAGCCTGCTCGACTCCTTGGTGTCTTTGGCCACCGTCGCCTCGGCGGCCAAGTCTCCGGTGACCGCCAGGCAGCTTATGGTGAGCGAACGACTCCAAGTCTTTTTAGAAATATTAAGTCCTCGGAACGGCATTGCTGGCTGCGTAAGTCAGGCAACTCATGCTGAGTGAATGACTCCAAGTCTTTTTAGAAATATTAAGTCCTCGTAACGGCATTGCTGGCTGCGTAAGTCAGGCAGCTTATGGTGAGTGAATGAAAAAAGAAAGAAAAAAAAGAAAAACAGTTTATTTCCAATAGAGATTGTACAATATTACAATCATTGGTTTTTAAATATCTTAAAATTAATATACTTAGATGATACACACACACGAGTATTGAAAAACTCGTGTCACTAGTCGAAAAGAAATGATTGAGGGCAATGAACTCCTAATCTAGCTTAATCTACATTTGATAATACATGTAATGATAATTATAAGAGATAACACAATTTCATGGACGATGCATTTTCATTGTGGGGTGAAAACACTTTTGACAGTTTACATGTACATGACATAAAACTTCGCAATTCTTGACGCCAGGAAATAATATATGAAATCGCTTGTTTCGGTCAATGTTCACAAGTGTCGTTTTAAGGAAGCATGAAAAAAAAATATATATAAATATATATCCATATGCACACATATGTACATATACGTATGCATGTGTGTGCATATCCATACACACACTCACACACACACATACACACACACACACAAATACATATATACATATAAGCATGAGGACCAAGAAGATTATAAGTTTTGTATTACTGATTCAACAATTTTAACATAACGGTCATTAGTTAACAAGCATTTTATTTAAATATAAATGGATGATCGCACAACAAAAGTATAGTTTTTACATGAATGCTTCACAATACTAAAGAGATGACGAGTTAGGTAATGTTACAAGTTGAGAGTGCACAGAAAAAAGACCATTATCTCTGGTAAAATGCTAGTTGTCAGTCTAGTATACACATATGTGCACGTATACATGTAAATATATACACATACACATGCACACATATACCCACGCACATACTTACACCAAACTCGTAAGCAAACACAAATGCATTTCTATGCATCGAGGCAATACATACGCATTCTACAGAGTGTCATACGCATAGCGTGGACACGTACACATATACACAAGTAAGCATGTGCGCAAATATCAGCGTAAACTAGTTCGTATAAACCATAATTCCAATCGAGGGAAACTGAGAAAATATCTTTTATTATAGCATGAATTTTATAAAATTTCGTACTAAAAATAGTGGCACAAAACAGTCCACTTAAGTCGGAAACATGAAAACGATTGTGGGACGTGAATAAGAAAGAAAACATTAATGTCCTATAAAGGTTTCATATTAGAAAAAAAAATCACATTATCTTTGATATATGGCGCAAATTGTCGGCAGTTGATAAACAAACATAGGTATCACATTATTATAAGCATATAACTATAAGCCGAATAAGTATATTACTGCAGTATAAATGGATGATCACACAACGAATTTATTTTTTTTACATGGATGCTTTACAATTTCATATTAGAAAAAAACACATTATTTTTTTTAATATGGTGCAGAATGTCTGCAATTGATCAACACACACACACATAGGTACCATGTCGGTCTAGTTTGATGCTTGCACAGAAACGGAGAGGAATGACATAAAATGCACCTTCGACTGGTTGATCTACTCTAGTGCACACAGTTGTACGTGCACATATACACACCCATATGCGCACATACACCTATATACGTACACACATATACAAGTAAGCATGTTTGCAAATGACAACGTATAGGCGGTCAAATCATAATACCTACGCATACTTCAAAACTGTTGTGTGATGTCTTGAATTATAAAACAATGAGCGAGGGAGATTGTTCAGCAATGGAGATACCAGGTAAATGAGATTCGTCAGTACTCATTCAGTATGTTCTGTAATTAAGGATTATTATTGAGACACAAGATGACGAGTTATTTTGGCTTTAAATTCTCTCGGTCTTTGAGGGACTTTAATACTCAGGGGAAGTTTGTTCCACAGTAAGGCGCCTGATATGGACAGAGCCTTCTGCCCTAAGTGAGATGAACGATAGTTGACTAAGACATTATTGTTTCTGTTCGGTTTTTGATTGGTTACAGTGGGTGGATGGAAACGCACTATCTCAGCATTGCTCTGAGGAAGATATAACGAGGAGAATACGTACTGGGCCTTCTGCATGAGGAGCCTTTCTTGGATAGGGATCCAGCCGAGTTTATTGAGGAGAGGGGTCACGTGATCACTTCTTTTGAAATTACCGTTGCATACCACCTTGGCTGCAAAATTCATGCATTTTTGTAAGTCCCTTTTAAGGTATTGAGGTAAGTCTCCCCGTACTAGGCTGCAGTAGTCAATGCGCGATAACACAAGGGATTGAATGGCTAATAATCTGGATTTTTCGTCTAGCATACTTTTTATACGATGAAAAAACATTAAAGTTCCGTAGATTTTGTTGCAAGTAGTCTCAACGTGAGATTTGAAGGACATATTTCTATCGAACCAGATACCCAGATTTTTAACTTTTTCTGATGCATTAATTTTATCATTTCCAACTGCAAGAGTAAGATCTGAAGTTTTTTTAATTGCATCTTTGGATCCAAAAATAATGCATTGTGTTTTATTAGCATTTAATTTCAGACCATTTCGGTCGTACCATGATTTCAGGCTAGTCAGTAAAGTTTCGGCTTCAATTTGCGTCTGTGGTATTTCCGATACAGAACTTGTTATTGCAATTTGAACATCATCTGCATACATTGAGATCCGTGTGTTAGAAGGCATTGGAGGGAAATCATTAATGAAAATAGAAAACAGTAGTGGACCAAGAATGGATCCTTGGGGAACACCAAAATTGTTTTGAATGAATGGGGACAATTTGTTTTCTATGCGGACTGCATGAGATCGATTTGACAAGTAACTTTCAAACCATTGCGTGTCTATTCCCAAGTTCAGTATTTTACGTAGAAGTCTTTCATGTTGGACGCTATCGAACGCCTTAGAGAGATCGAGTAGCAGCAAGAGTGTTACATTCTTTTGATCAATGTCACTGTATATTTTTTCAGATATATTGAGCAGAGCGTCTTGAGTGCTAGTATTTCTTCTATAGGCATATTGATTTTGGTGGAGTAAATTTGACTCGTCCAGGTGAAATGACAGTTGATTTGTCACCACTTTCTCCAATAGTTTGGACATGACAGGCAAAAGACTGATGGGCCTGTAGTTTGATGCTGTATTTAAGTCACCACTTTTGTGCAACGGTCTTATAATGGAGTATTTCCATTGGTTTGGAAATGTGTTGGTTACTATTGATTATCAGACGAATCCATGGTGCTGTAACAGGAAAACTGTCTTTGATATATTGAAGACTGATACCATCATGTCCAACTGCCTTTGTGTTTTTAGTGAGTGTAAGATGTTTCGTAACTCCGGTAAATCGACAGGGCGTGGTCTCCACTTGACATCAGTCCTCGAGGGTGCAGTGGGGCATGAATTTTCAATTTTCGTTTCATCTGGATTGGTACACACTTCACTGAAAACTTGAGCCCCTACTTTTGAAAAGAATGTGTTGAAATCCGTGGCTGTTGCCAAGGGATTTTCAAAATTACTTATGCGATCTAAATTTTTATATGGGGCTACCTCACTAATGATTTCCCAAGTTCGCTCCGGGTTATTTTTAGCCGTTATCAGTGCCTGGTGGAAGTGAGTTTGTTTCGCTTCAGTGATTTTCTTTCGAAGAATTTTTTCATGTTCTTTATATCTCTTGTATAAGGTACTGTTTGATCTATTGTTTTTGTACTCTCGCAAGTTAGCTTTCTTTATTCTGCTCATCTCTTTAACTTCGTCAGTAATCCAAACAGTCCGTTTTGGCTTGGTTTTTTTGGTGACGTAAGGTGCACATTCGTCGAGAGCTGCTGTGAAGTTCTCGTTGAAGATTGACACTTGTATGTCAACATCGTCAGATTGCATCATTTTCTGGAATTCGGTAGACCTATCGAGTAGTTTTTCTTGAAATAGTTCTGCTGAATAGTGCCTTTTTGAGCGATAGGTCATTAAGCGGTATTTTTGTCTTTCCTTCGCAATATTAATTTCACATTCTATAGAGTGGTGATCGGAAATAGAAGGAGATATTACTGTACTATGTACTGCGGTGGGATTATTTGTGATTGCTAGATCGAGGAGAGTTGCAGAGACTTTAGTGATGCGAGTCGGTTCTTTGACCATTTGTGATAAGCTTAGTTTATACAATAGTTTGCTTAGCTGATTATTTTTGTCCGTTAGGTCAACATTGAAATCTCTGAAAGCAAAGAATGATTTTTTTGCCTGAAGGATTTCTTTGAAGGTTTCCTCAACGAAATCTAGTGTTAGATTTAGGGGAGACGATGGGTGCCGGTAAAGGCTGCCAATGATTATTGATTTGTGTTTATTTATTTGCACTTCTAACCAAACCATTTCAATGCCTTCGCAAACTTTATTAGCTAGTAGTGAAGATGTTGAGTACATTTCTTTCACAAAAATACAAGATCCACTGCCTCTGCTGGTTTTAGCGCCATCGTAGCGGTACAACACGTAATCAGGAATGTTAAAAAATGAACTTTGGGTTCGTGAATCAAACCATATTTCTGAGACACACAAAATGTCAATTTTTTCAGTGACCAACATTACTCTGATTTCATCCAATTTACCATTCAGGCTTCGAGCATTTACATGCTTGATGTTGATTTTACCTATATTAGCACTCTTTTTAAAGGTAGTGAAGTTACTATCTCGATGGGATCGTTCAGGGGATTTATCGATTTTGTCTAAGTTGCCCAGGGTGTTTGGCCCAGCATCTGCTATGTAAGAAAGTCTACTATTTGGCTGGGCAGCGGCACTCTGTCAAGATGAGGTAACCCCGGTCTGATTTTTGCCTTGTGTGACAAGAGCACTGTAGTGATCGTTTTTACGATGGAGCAGTAGTGGAGGGTTATTATTTGATAATTCTGAATTGGGAACGACTGATATTTTCCAAACACAATGATCCTGTTCATCCAGGACGAGAAGTTTTTGGCCTGTCACATTTGAAATGATTAGTGGTATAAGGTCTACATCAGCTTGGTCAAAATGTTTTTCGTCAATGTAATTATCTATGAGGTTTTGCATGTCGCCACTGTTCTTGTCAAAAAACTTAGCATATGTGCTGTTGTTTGCTTTACTCTCTGTTTTGATTGCAGCCTTTAGGGAATTGTAATTCCATTTTGATGCTGGTTGTTTTGTAAGTAGATGAGCTACTGCGTGAAGGAGGCAGTGTCCATCGGCTTTGGTGGGAATCAGTTTTATGTTCCATGATCGTTTCAATTCATCCATTGTGGAATTCATGCGTTCACAAATGCGGCTGGAGACGTTTTTTTTCGCACTTTTTAAATCATTAAGAGGTTCTGAGAGGTGCGGGGAATTTACGTTTTTCTGGCTCTGAATTCCCGTTCTGTGGTGATTTCTTGTATGGGGATTTGCAGAGAACTGAGAAATGCTCGTGTCAATTATATTTTTCTGGTGATGATTGTGCACACAGTTGGGTAGTGGATTTTCCATCGATTGTCGACTGCAATTTTGCAGCGATTTCTCTCTTCCTGTTGATTTCACTGCTTCCGAGTATGTGATTGGATATTGATTTATACTCGTGTCTGAGAGGGGCTTTTCATCCTCTTCATTAGCATTGGACAGCAATGAAAACCTATTTTTTGTAGGCACTCCGCAATTGTTTATGGCGGATGCCGGAGAGTGCTTGTTATATGAGGGCAAACATCGGAAGGAGAGGGGAGGAGAGGGTTTGTTATATGAAGGCAAACATCGATTTAGGCTGCTGGAGGTTTCACGTGGATAGGCGGTCAACTTAGAACAATCATTCAACTCATTTTGCTGTTTTGCATAATCATTAGAGTATTCAATTTCTTCATTCAGATCATGGGAGTTTCTGACACAGGAGATAAAATGTGAAGTTAGTCTCAAAGGTGATTTTAGAGCAATTTGTTGAAGAAAATGATGCGTGTCTTCTCGCGTAACGGGCCAAGTGCGGACATTGTTGTAAGCTTCATTAACAGGACCGGTTTTTACATTTGCTCGCAGCGGAATCAGTTTAAGACCAATTTTTCTGCACAGGCCCGATGCCATGTACAATTGCTGCCCACTGCAGGCGCTCACCACATAAATACAAGAAAAAAGATTCTTTGTCATGATCAAATTTTTTAACTTGTTGAGATTATGGGACGAGAGGCTCAAGCCTTTGAAACTAATTATATAGTTCCTGAAAGGAGGTGCGCGTTCAATCTCATCATAAAGATCATTAAGACGTTCCGAAGTTATGGTCTGAATCCTGCATGCGCTATCAATGTCATCTCTGTTGATTTTTGTGAGACTATTGTCTCCAACGAGAAAAGTGTCCAGAGGGGATTTCGCATAATGATGGTTACTCGCAGCTACCACCGGCGTAAAATCATGAGCGCTGATACAATAATTTAAAGCAAAAAGCTGTTCTGTAATCATTTGAATATTCGATACAGTGGAAAAAATCGACGCTGGGCTTGGGGGACAATTTTGTCTCAAAGCTTTATTGAGAAATGCAGCTGTAAGAGACAGCATGTTATTTATTTCGTGAATAGTTTGGGAGCTGGTCATTTGGAGAGGATGTAAGTACCCATCAAAAGCTTTAGCAGGTCTGTTTGTATTGTTCTCCACTGAAAATTTTAAGTTATCCTCGCAGTTTACGCTCTGAGGTACTTTACTGCCAGTGTCAGCTGCCGCGCATGCATTTTCAAACCTAACTCCACCGCCTGAAAGGCCTGCACACAATTTATCATTAAAATTATAATTAAAATTACCCATTTTAGTCTCTGAATGGTTCCTCACATCGAAAATTTTATCGCGTTCCAACGTTGATGTCGGTGTCGTCGTCGTTGGTGAACAATTTTGAGCTTTCTCAGTGACGCAGGACAGGGGAGATGCCGCCATGACGCAATCGTTGGGACGAGACGAAGGAGCTAGCGGTGGTGCTGTGGCAGCTGGCGCCAGTGATGAGGTACAAGCAGCGCTTGGGAGATTTTCGTCAAAGACGGGCGACTCTGCTGCTAGATTCTCTGTCGGGCACCTCTCCGTCGATTCTCTGTCGGTCGGCACTGGTGATGTTTTGGGAATTGCGGTGCTTTCGTCGACGTCATACCGTTTCTCTGTCGGAGTTTTTGTAGTCATTGTGAGCGGCTTAGGCTTTTGAACGAGCGATTTTACACGCGAGAATTTTGGTGGATTTTGCTTTCGTTTTCTGAACGGTTCAGATATATTCCGCTTTTTGGGGTTTGAGTTTTCATGCGGCGCTGTTGTGAGGGATGTTATTTCTCCAGATAGAGCTGCTTTCCGAGTAGCTGAGCGAGTTTCATAATGAGACATTGTGAAGTTGTATTGGATGAGTGAATAAAGGTGAAGATAATTCAAAATTTTGTTTACTCTGTAGCTGTTACGGAGTGAATAACGATCGTCTTGGGTAGAAGGGTAATCGTTTACACATGAGTGAGGGCTAGCTTCTCATTTAGAATTTGAAACACCCAAAAATATTGCCATAAAAACATCACCTAAAAAACATCACCAGAACATAAGAAGATAGAGTTGCCTTTAAATGCTGGAGAAAGGAGGCGAGAAACTGGGAGAGTGTTGGTCGGCCGTGAATAATGACGAAAATGACGTTCAGACCTTTGCAGGTTGACACATTTTACTCATTCAATTTCTCAACGTTTCATAATTAGAAAATTTGTAATCCCTCTTTCACTTTTTATGTCACTATTCACCAAAGTTAACTGGTGGGTCACTATTTCACCAAAAGAAAGTTAATTTTGTTTATTCAGAGGAGGTTGAAAATTGAGTGATTAACTTTCGACAAGAAAGATAGCCATCATTGAAATATTTGCGAATGAGGGATGGCATTGCTTGTTCGCATTTGAAAACGAAAAAGACCGCCTTTTAATGCCAGACGAAGAGAAGCCGCCCGTAAGACAGAGGGGGAGAAGTAGAGGAAAAGAGAAGGTGGAGTAGACAGAGACGGGGGGGGGGAGGGCGGGGAGCAGGATGCTTGCGGTGATCCAGCTTGGCGTTTCTCGCTCGTCTGCTTTTGAAGAAAAAAAAGGTTAGGTTAACATCGGCATCTTTGGCATGCTTTATTTCCAATCAAGCCTGATACATATGATCTTAGCATTGGTTTTTCAAATGTCTTATAACTAAGCCTATATATAGGACACCATGACGGTTCCCCCGTAAAGCCGGTACCCATTTCCGACACCTGGGTTGAGTGGGGTATTGTGCTTGAGCTTTCCCTTATACCCAACGGGGAAAATCTTCGCGCCAGCGCTGGGAACGAACCCGCGACTTCCAGCATACAAGTCCGATCCCTCAACCGCTGTGCCACGAAGAAACCAATACTATTTTTTTCCATGTAAAGATTGCTATGGTGAGCTATCCAAAAGACGTCATATTGCTGAAAATTCGGCTTACGTTGTGGAATTATGTTCTAGCAGTGAACACAGATTTAAGTTAGCCACTATTACAGCGTGGCAATTCTCACAATGAGAGGGTAGGCTGGGGGGAGGAAGGGGTGCGGGCGCAGACTTGGTGTAGCTGAGCCCTCATAGAGCTTTATTGTTTCAGGGTTTCACATTTTATTCACTCATTTTGCGACCTTCAACATTTACAGAAAATATTTTCTCTAAATCACTTTTTACGTCACTGTTTCACCAAAAGTTCTCAATAAAAGGACAGAATTACTTACTGGTAAAGTAATTTGAACACAATTTTGAGGATTAAAGGTCAAAATTGAGCGTCATAGACACTCAACATAGTTTTTTTTTGCAATAACTGATAAAATAACAAAAAATGTCTCACTGTGTTTTATGTTTGTCTTCACAAAATTCAAAATGACTCCAAGTCTTTTTAGAAATATTAAGTCCTCGTAACGGCATTGCTGGCTGCGTAAGTCAGGCAACTCATGGTGAATGACTGACTCCAAGTCATAAAAAAATTCTGATTTTTGGTACACCTCATGTTTATTTACTCAGTGATGTTACATGGATGTTCTCGTCCGCATCACTTCAAGGTCAACTCTGAAGAAATTTCAGTCTGCCTTACAGATATGTGTAGGAAATATTACATGTAGAAATAAAAGAATATGGAACAGGCCACATTTTGGCTTGAAGCATGACATTTCTTGCATTGAAACATGCCATTTCTTGGCCTGAAATTTGCCATTTCTTGGCTTGAAACATGCCATTTCTTGGCTTGAAAAATACCATTTCTTGCTTGGTTTGAAACATTCCATTTCTTGGCTTGAAACTTACCATTTCTTGACTTAAAACATGTCATTTCTTTCCCGTGCAAGATTGTTTGTCATTTTTACCGTACGAAAACAACACCGTATTCTCTCCTGCAGAACTTCGTGCAGACAACAGCAGACAGGAGCCCCTCTGCAGAGGCTGACAGAGTCCTGCTGCAAACAGCAGTGCTGACGACAGCAACAGCAGCACGCAGACTCTGCGCTCCCCACAACCGTCATCTCTACGGCCGTCAGTTCGACGACAGCTGCGGTGTGGAGGCTGATATGCTCGACTTCATACGTCACCAGATGCGGGTGCGGATGGGAAAAGGCAGTCATTATTTTGTTATATACGGTCATTATTACATTCAGTCATTGTTTTGTTATACAAGGTCATTGTTCCATTCAGTCATTATTTTGTTCTACAAGGTCATTGTAATATCTAGTCATTATTTTTTATATATAGTCATCATTACATACAGGTATTATTATTTTGTCACCAATCAATATTTTATTATATTCAGCCATTGTTATATCCCGTCTGCCCTTATTTTCAAGGTTAGGTTTTAAAAAAGAAGTTAACCCACTTCAATTTTTTTATGGAATATCTATGATTTCCGCCGCCCAGTGCAGAAAATTTACTTGGATGGCTAATGTCAGAGATGTACTGACGAAAAAGGTAAAATGATTGTTGAAAGGTAGATTTTAATGAACACTTTCAACAAGTGCCTGTTATCGTAAATTGTATATGAAAATACTCCTGCAAAAATAAGTCATCGCTCTACGCTATTTTATATAGTATCTCCCAAAATCAATTTCAATTGTCTTCGAAAACTTTCGTTGAATTGAAAAATATAAATTCCAAACCTGATCTTGAAAGCTCGTTTTTGAGCTGAAATTAATGCCTTCTCTTTTATTTAAAATAAATAAATGTAGCTGTATCACCCCAGCGTAGAGGGCATCCATCACCCCAGCGTAGAGTGCATCCATCATCCCAGCGTAGAGTGCATCCATCACCCCAGCGTAGAGGGCATCCATCATCCCAGCGTAGAGTGCATCCATCATCCCAGCGTAGAGTGCATCCATCACCCCAGCGTAGAGGGCATCCATCATCCCAGCGTAGAGTGCATCCATCACCCCAGCGTAGAGGGCATCCATCACCCCAGCGTAGAGTGCACCCATCACCCCAGCGTAGAGTGCACCCATCACCCCAGCGTAGAGTGCATCCATCACCCCAGCGTAGAGTGCATCCATCATCCCAGCGTAGAGTGCATCCATCACCCCAGCGTAGAGGGCATCCATCATCCCAGCGTAGAGTGCATCCATCACCCCAGCGTAGAGGGCATCCATCACCCCAGCGTAGAGTGCACCCATCACCCCAGCGTAGAGTGCACCCATCACCCCAGCGTAGAGTGCATCCATCACCCCAGCGTAGAGTGCATCCATCACCCCAGCGTAGAGTGCATCCATCACCCCAGCGTAGAGTGCACCCATCACCCCAGCGTAGAGTGCACCCATCACCCCAGCGTAGAGTGCACCCATCACCCCAGCGTAGAGTGCATCCATCATCCCAGCGTAGAGTGCATCCATCATCCCAGCGTAGAGTGCATCCATCACCCCAGCGTTGAGTGTATCACCCCAGCGTAGAGTGCATCCATCACCCTAGCGTAGAGTGCATCCATCACCCCAGCGTAGAGTGCATCCATCACCCCAGCGTAGAGTGCATCCATCACCCTAGCGTAGAGTGCATCCATCACCCCAGCGTAGAGTGCATCCATCACCCCAGCGTAGAGTGCATCCATCACCCCAGCGTAGAGTGCACCCATCACCCCAGCGTAGAGCGTATCTCCAAGGACTCAATTTATATTATAATCAAATAATCTCATTTTCTAAAGTAAAAAATCAAAACTTCATGTGCAGTAATTACGACAGAGTTGGATGTCTCACCAAAATCTCAATTCAACTGTTGAGCGTAGAGCGTAACTTTCTAAAGCAAAAAATCAAGATTAAAAGTACAATAATTACGTCCAGATGAACACGTCCAGCACCGAGAAAGTGGTCTACTTGCCAACTTATTCATGAATACCCTAATTTTCTAGAGCAAAAAATCAACATTAAGAGAACGATAATCACATCCAGATGAACACGTCCAGCACCGAGAAAGTCGTCTACTTGCGAGCCCTCGGCTACTTGAAGTCCGACGAAGCGTTCGAAGAAATCGTGAACGTCATCAAGTCGAGTCGGTGGGACACGACCACGCGTGTGGCGGCTGTGTTCAGCCTCATGCCCTCACACACCGCAGCCACTGCCAAGGAAAAGGTGATATATTTGATTTATGAACCCTATTACTACGCAGCCACATTAACAGCCTAGGAAAAGGTGATATGTTTGGTCTATGAACCCTATTATTTGGGTATGACTTCACACATCACCACTTAAGGTGATGTATTTAGTCTCTGAGCCCTATTATTGAGGCATACATTAACACATGGCCACTACCAAGGAAAAGGTGATATATTCTGTCTCTGAATTACAATGCGGCTGTTTTTTTTCTCGTTCATCACATTTTGAACTTCAATAAGTTGGTTGATCAGTCCCGGACTGTTAACGTGTTAACTACGGAGGATTTAACTGAGATTCAGCATTCAACTCCAATTTAACTCAATTTAAACGTTCAACTGTCAAACTGATGATCAAGTATATAAAAAGTGCTATCGTTCGGCTTCGGTCGAGTCTAAATGCATTGGTCTTGATTCAATCCTGCTTCCATGCGATGTAAACATCTCAGTTGTAAAAAACTAAAATAATTTGATGTTAGTGGACACACGAAAACTGCACTCGTGATGATAAAACACAATTAATTAAAATTTATCTATTGAAGGTGATGATAAAAATGATCAATTGAAATTTATCAATTGAAGGTGATGGTAAAAAACAATAAATTAAAATGAATCAATTGATGACGACGGTAGAATATAACCAATCTAAATATTTCACTTCCAGTTAGTGAGCAAGCGAACACAGTCCACGTTAAAAATAAATAAATTTAAATATTTTACTTTCTGGGCAGGTGTTCGAAAAGCTGGACCCCGTGATGACGTCACAAGTGGAGGCACCTGAGCTGCGGCAGGCGGCGGCCATTGTGTTGCTGCTGTGGCATCCTGACCAGATGTGGTGGCATAGGTGACTGTGTGGTGGTCAGGTGACTGTGTGGTGGTCAGGTGACTGTGTGGTGGTCAGGTGACTGTGTGGTGGTCAGGTGACTGTGTGGTGGTCAGGTGACTGTGTGGTGGTCAGGTGACTGTGTGGTAGTCAGGTGACGGTGTGGTGATCAGGTAACTGTGTAGTGGTCAGGTGACTGTGTGGTTGTCAGGTGACTGTGTGGTGGTCAGGTGACTGTGTGGTGGTCAGGTGACTGTGTGGTGGTCAGGTGACTGTGTGGTAGTCAGGTGACGGTGTGGTGGTCCGGTGACTGTGTGGTGGTCAGGTGACTGTGTGGTGGTCAGGTGACTGTGTGGTGGTCAGGTGTTTATGTGGTGGTCAGGTGACTGTGTGGTGGTCAGATGAGTGTGTGGTGGTCAGGTGACTGTGTGGTGGTCAGGTGACTGTGTGGTGGTCAGGTGACTGTGTGGTGGTCAGGTGACTGTGTGGTGGTCATGTGACTGTGTGGTGGTCAGGTGACGGTGTGGTGGTCAGGTGACTGTGGGGTGGTCAGGAGACTGTGTGGTGGTCAGGTGACTGTGTGGTGGTCAGGTAACGATGTGGGGGTCAGGTGACTGTGTGGTGGTCAGGTGACTGTGTGGTGGTCAGGTGACTGTGTGGTGGTCAGGTGACGGTGTGGTAGTCAGGTGACGGTGTGGTGGTCAGGTGACGGTGTGGTGGTCAGGTGACGGTGTGGTGGTCAGGTGACTGTGTGGTGGTCAGGTAACTGTGTGGTGGTCAGGTGACGGTGTGGTGGTCAAGTGGCGGTGTTTATTTCCCCATGTATAAAATGTATCCATAAATTATTTAGGCTCAAAATGTACACTCTCCCCAAGTATAAAATAAATTCCGAATTCACCATGCATACAAAGTACCCATAAATCTCCAGTTAGAAAATGTGACATCCATGTTTAAAAATATCACATAATTCCCCAGATATAATATACTACACATCCGTGAATCCCCACGTATAAAATGCATCCGTCCCTCAGGCTAGCCCGGCTGACATGGCACGAGGAGTCGACGGCGATGTCGGCGTTTGTGCAGAGCGCCGTGCGGGCCGTGGCCGCCCTCAGGGGGCACCAGTGGCGGCACCAGTGAGTCTCGGGGACAATTTGCTGCTTATTTTGTGCATAGTTGTGACGATGCGTACTATGTGAACGTCTTTCTTTTGTTACCGTCTTTCTTTTGTTATCGTCTTTCTTTTGTTACCGTTTTTCTTTTGTTACCGTCTTTCTTTTGTTACCGTCTTTCTTTTGTTACCGTTTTTCTTTTGTTACCGTCTTTCTTTTGTTACCGTCTTTCTTTTGTTACCGTCTTTCTTTTGTTACCGTCTTTCTTTTGTTACCGTCTTTCTTTTGTTACCGTCTTTCTTTTGTTACCGTCTTTCTTTTGTTACCGTCTTTCTAGTGTTACCGTCTTTCTTTTGTTACCGTCTTTCTTTTGTTACCGTCTTTCTTTTGTTACCGTCTTTCTTTTGTTACCGTCTTTCTTTTGTTACCGTCTTTCTTTTGTTACCGTCTTTCTTTTGTTACCGTCTTTCTTTTGTTACCGTCTTTCTTTTGTTACCGTCTTTCTTTTGTTACCGTCTTTCTTTTGTTACCGTCTTTCTAGTGTTACCGTCTTTCTTTTGTTACCGTCTTTCTTTTGTTACCGTCTTTCTTTTGTTACCGTCTTTCTTTTGTTACCGTCTTTCTTTTGTTACCGTCTTTCTTTTGTTACCGTCTTTCTTTTGTCACCGTCTTTCTTTTGTTACCGTCTTTCTAGTGTTACCGTCTTTCTTTTGTTACCGTCTTTCTTTTGTTACCGTCTTTCTTTTGTTACCGTCTTTCTTTTGTTACCGTCTTTCTAGTGTTACCGTCTTTCTTTTGTTACCGTCTTTCTTTTGTTACCGTCTTTCTTTTGTTACCGTCTTTCTTTTGTTACCGTCTTTCTTTTGTTACCGTCTTTCTTTTGTCACCGTCTTTCTTTTGTTACCGTCTTTCTAGTGTTACCGTCTTTCTTTTGTTACCGTCTTTCTTTTGTTACCGTCTTTCTTTTGTTACCGTCTTTCTAGTGTTACCGTCTTTCTTTTGTTACCGTCTTTCTTTTGTTACCGTCTTTCTAGTGTTACCGTCTTTCTTTTGTTACCGTCTTTCTTTTGTTACCGTCTTTCTTTTGTTACCGTCTTTCTAGTGTTACCGTCTTTCTTTTGTTACCGTCTTTCTTTTGTTACCGTCTTTCTTTTGTTACCGTCTTTCTTTTGTTACCGTCTTTCTTTTGTTACCGTCTTTCTTTTGTTACCGTCTTTCTTTTGTTACCGTCTTTCTAGTGTTACCGTCTTTCTAGTGTTACCGTCTTTCTTTTGTTACCGTCTTTCTAGTGTTACCGTCTTTCTTTTGTTACCGTCTTTCTAGTGTTACCGTCTTTCTTTTGTTACCGTCTTTCTAGTGTTACCGTCTTTCTTTTGTTACCGTCTTTCTAGTGTTACCGTCTTTCTTTTGTTACCGTCTTTCTTTTGTTACCGTCTTTCTTTTGTTACCGTCTTTCTTTTGTTACCGTCTTTCTTTTGTTACCGTCTTTCTTTTGTTACCGTCTTTCTTTTGTTACCGTCTTTCTAGTGTTACCGTCTTTCTAGTGTTACCGTCTTTCTTTTGTTACCGTCTTTCTAGTGTTACCGTCTTTCTTTTGTTACCGTCTTTCTAGTGTTACCGTCTTTCTTTTGTTACCGTCTTTCTAGTGTTACCGTCTTTCTTTTGTTACCGTCTTTCTAGTGTTACCGTCTTTCTTTTGTTACCGTCTTTCTTTTGTTACCGTCTTTCTTTTGTTACCACCTTTCTTTTGTTACCGTCTTTCTTTTGTTACCGTCTTTCTTTTGTTACTGTCTTTCTTTTGTTACCGTCTTTCTTTTGTTACCGTCTTTCTTTTGTTACCGTCTTTCTTTTGTTACCGTCTTTATTTTGTTACCGTCTTTCTTTTGTTACCGTCTTTCTTTTGTTACCGTCTTTCTTTTGTTACCGTCTTTCTTTTGTTACCGTCTTTTTTTTGTTACCGTCTTTCTTTTGTTACCGTCTTTCTTTTGTTACCGTCTTTCTTTTGTTACCGTCTTTCTTTTGTTACCGTCTTTTTTTTGTTACCGTCTTTCTTTTGTTACCGTCTTTCTTTTATTACAGTCTTCCTATTGTGACAGTTTCGTACGGCAAATTTTGTGAAAATTTTTTGTACGTAGTCGTGAACGCGCACTATTGTTACAGTTTTCCTAATGAGTACAAATTTTAATTTGCCTTCGTTCCAGCAGCGTATGTTCGTTATCTACATTTGTCTTTGTGCCATTAGAACAGGTCATTTATTTACAATGGGGTTTTCTCGCCAGCCGCCTGTTATTGTTTAATTAAATATTGTTTTCTTGGAAGCAACATGGGTTGTTATTTTAATTTATTTTTTGCTCCACGAGCCTAGGTTTTTTAATTTAATTTTGATATGATGCCAGACGTCAGTACGCAGAGGAGGTCCAGTCGCTGCTGCGGCCCATGTTGTCGTACTCCCGCCAGTCGTTCCTCAGCATCATCGAGACCTTCACGAGCCCGCCTCTGGTGGGTGCCTACCCTGGCGATTTACGTGCACATTTTATGCTTGGGGAATTACATACAGTCACCTGACCACCACACAGTCACTTGACCACCACACAGTCACCTGACCACCACACAGTCACCTGACCACCACACAGTCACTTGACCACCACACAGTCACCTGACCACCACAGTCACCTGACCACCACACAGTCACCTGACCACCACACAGTCACCTGACCACCACACCGTCACCTGACCACCACACAGTCACCTGACCACCACACCGTCACCTGACCACCAAACAGTCACCTGACCACCACACAGTCACCTGACCACCACACCGTCACCTGACCACCACACTGTCACCTGAAAACCACACAGTCACCTGACCACACAACGCTCGTTTGTTGTTTAAATGCCCTCTTGTGCAAGAAATAAAATTTGCATGATTTTTGCCAAATCAAGCCGGAAGTGAAACTCTAATTTCAAAATACGGTAAGATTATTAGTGTAAACAATGCTTTGTTTACTACTGTATTTAATTTTTTTGTGCGGAAAAGAAGTTAATTAACGTGATTTCCTGTCGCGAAAAGCCAGTAGTCATATTTTAGTTTCGAAATAAATTCATCATTGCCGTGTAAATCCTTGAGTGAAATTTCAATTTCAAAACCCGGTAGTGTTATCAGTACATGTTTAAATTAATATTATTCCACGACTATTTGTACCAAGTCCATACCCACATCATATTATGTATATTCCATACGTGATACGTGCTTGTTCTTAACTTTCATTTTAGGTTAATCGAACACTGTAATTTGTACTGGTGGGCGTCACTTTGGTGTTTGGATCATACTTTAGCTGGCGATCCCGACTTACTCAGTTGCCCTCAGTAATTTGTACGAGTGGTTACCATTCTAGTTACCCGCATTTCACTTTACCTGGAAATCTTATAGTTAGTTGCACATCTTAATTCGTACAAGCGATTACCATTCTAGAGACCCGCATTTCACTTTACCCTGAAATCTTATTGTCAGTTACCCGCAGTAATCAATACAAATGCATGTTAAATTTGTAACTCTATAAATGTTAAATCTTCGCTGATTTAATCTATTCAACATTTTTTAGCAATCAAATGCTTTTTTCGTCACTTTTAGAGCCCTTTTATAAACAATTCAACACTTTTCAGCAATCAAATGCTCTTTTCGTCACTTCTAGTGGTATATTATAAACAATTCAACACTTTTCAGAGATCAAAAGCGCTTTTCGTCGCCTCATCTGCACTCAAATGAGTTAGATGGAAGTGTAAATATCTTTGTTCTACGGTTAATGCAATATCTTTTTTCTAGGATTAAACGAATTACAATTGATTCATATGTATTCTTATGAGGCATATATTTACTCATACGTACTCTAACAAATAATTGAGTACTTTCGACGTACTCAGATGGAGACGGAGACACAAGTAGGGTGGCTGCTGAACATGGAGACGCTTCTGCCTGACGATCTCTTCCTGCACATCCATGCTAAGATGAACGCCATCAAAATACCGCTCTTGGAGGTTAGTTCTTACTTGTTTGATTCTGCCCTTTTGGAGGTAGTGTATGTTTTAACTCGTTTGATTCTGCCCAATAGTCTGCAGGTTAACCGCGTTCTACTGATATTTTTTTCTAATTCTATCAGTCTGGTGTTAAGTCCTATTGATCTCTCATTTGATTCTGCCATAAAGTCTGTTTAACTGATCTTCTGCGTTCTACTGATTTATTCTCTAATTCTATCAGTCTGCTGTTAAGTCCTATTGAGATGTTATCAAGTCCTTACAGTCTGCTAATGATATTCTGTTGTTCAAGGGTTGAAGTAACGTCTTCAGATACCTACCAAAATACCATATCTAAACAATGTATTTTCAAAATAAACAATTGCCAAATAAATAATTGCTTGATAAATAACTGTTAAATAAATAATATTTAGACAAAACAATTGTGTCCCAGGCCGAGTTCTACGGGGACAGCGTGGCAGAGCTGTGGCGCGAGCTGCGTAGAGGAGGCGGTGGTCAAGGGTTCAACATTGACTCTAACGCCAGGCTTCTCAAAGAGTTCAACAACATCCTCGTGAGTATATCCAACGTCTTACGTAAAAATAACGTGTGTATATTTTTCAAGCTGTGAAAACCTACAGTTAAAATAAAAATTACCATTCTTCATAAGCAATGTTCCTTTCAAGTTATATAATGAGATGAAATGAAAGTTGTTATTTCTAATTAGTAAAGTCCGATCTTTCTTTTTTCCATCTATCTTCTATTCACGCGAAATGACCGCCCCACAACAGCACGGCCTGGGTGCCCGCACCACCACCACAGCACCGTCAGAAGGCCTGCTGCTCCTCAGGCTCTTCTCCAGCGTACACGCCCCCCTGCCCCTCCCTGCGTCTCTAGTGCAACTCCTCGCCTCCTCCGGTATTTGTGAATATCACATTTTCATACATTTTATGCATTATTCTGCACTGTACTGAATTTTTTGGCTCTTCATTATAGCTTTTATGATTTTTCAAGAATCTTATCCTAAATCTCTCTTACTTTCAAACATTTAATTTCATGCATTATCTTGAACAATGTTGAGTTTTTATTGTAAATTTTAGAGCTCCTAGACTCGTGTGGTATTTGTGAATCTCTTCTACTACTGAACAATCATTTTCATACAATATATATTATTCTCAGTATTGGGTATTTCGTAAACAACTCTGAGTTTCATATTGAAACTTTCAAGGCTCTCAAATTATTCAGGTGTTCGTGAATCGCTTGCATTTTCAAACATTCAGTTTCATACACCATCGAGTCCAGTGCTCATTTTTTTGTACCTTTTACATGTGATTCTTTCAAGGACGTTTTTGTCAAACTTTATTACATTTTAAACTTTTACTTTCAAATATTGCCTCATTCAGTATTTGAACTTGTAACTATAACTTTTTTGATTCCAAACTAGAAGTTATCGAAAATCTACCAAACATTTATCTATTTGGTCGTTTTCATCATCCCGTGTATCATTTAATTCTTTGTTGTGGCTTTTATGTTTCCACCATCGAAATTATCGTGAATCGCTTAAGCATTTAGTCGATCAGTTGAGTGCATTGTCCCAAAAAATTCTCAGTTTATTTTTCATTTTTATACTGCCTTTCTTTCATAGCCAGCTTAGCATTAAATGACGTACACGCTCAATTGTTCGACATTTGCTCGTGAAAAAACGTTCATTTTATGCGAAATTGAAGTTCAGAAGACCATCTAATACCCTGCATGATATAAACTCATTAAAAATACAATAATGTACGACTTTTTCAAGTAATGCTACCTGATGTCAGCCTTTTTAAATCAACGCCTTCTTTGTGGTTCCAAATTCATTAAGACATATTTTAAAACATTTCAAATTTATTAAAACATATTTTAAAACTTTCCAAATTCATTAAGACATATTTTAAAACGTTCCAAATTCATTTACACATATTTGAAAATGTTACAAATTCATTAAAAACATTCTAAACGTTCCAAATTCATTCAAACTTATTTTAAAATGTTCCAAATTTATTTACATATATTTTAAAATGTTAAAAATTCATTAAAAAAAATTTCAAAACTTTCCAAATTCATTAAAACTTATTTTAAATGTTCCAAATTCATTAAAACATATTTTAAAACATTCCGAATTCAGTGACACAGGTTTTAAAACGTTTCAAATTCATTAAAACATATTTTAAAATAAGACTTCTCTAAGTCTTGCTGCCTGAAGTCACTTCTTTATCGTTCCGTCAACAGACAATGAAGTCCGTCACGGTCGGGACGTGAACTTTTTCAAGTTCATGAACCCTGTGTGGCGGGAGGTGGTTGTGCCCACCGAGGTGGGCATCCCCGTGGTGGGCAGGATTCGTACCCCTTCCTTTTTGTACCAGAAGGGCAGGTACGAAGTACAGTACAGTACCAGGCAACAGCAACAACAGCAGCAACAACAGCAACAACCGCAGCAACAACAGCAACAACATCAGCAGCAGAGTTCGACGGAGTGGAAGAATGCTGCCAAAATTTCCTTTCATGGAAATACTACGTGCGTTTTTTTAATCAACTTTTTGGAAGGACACTGAATATTTTTAGTATAACTTTCGATTGAATGACTTTTGAAGAATAACTTTTAATGGTAGTGGTTCTTATGCAAGTATTGAATGATTTTAGAATAATTTTTAATTGAAATTACTTTTGGAGAATAACTTTTATTTATAGTGGTGCTTATGCAAGCATTGAATATAATTTTGAATTATTTTTAGTTGGAGAGACTTTTGAAACATAACTTTTAATGGTAGTGAATCCTATGTAAGCATTATATATTTTTAGAATAATTTTTGAACTGTAGTGGTTCTCTAGTGTCATCAAATCATGAAGTTCCTCTGCCACAATATAACAAGAACTCAAAAAACATCGGGAAAATGTTAACAACCTTTGCAGATTTTGAAACACCCATAGGCAATAATGAAATGCCTTTGGAAAAATTCGACCACCATTAGGGAAATATCAAAAAAACAACAAGGTAAAATTTTCATTTTCGGTACATGCAACGTTGCTAGAGCATACCATATTTTTTATTGAAATTACTTTCATCTTACATTCCACATAATTTCACTTTGAGGCTTAAACTTGTCGTATAAAATTCGTAGGTATACATAGGATCTAATATAGGATTTAATCTATTTCACAATGTGCCTACCATATTTGTACACTAAATTTCCAAAGTTAGTTATGAGATGAGGATAAATTCTAACTCAACCAAGGCATTTATGCATAATGTCTTCAGATTTAGATTAGATTACGAATTTATTTAAGTCCCCCCCCCCCTCACCATGACGAGTAGAAGTTATTCTGTTCCACACCGTAACCTTTAAAAAATTATTAACAAATAATAAATAACGTACAACTTAGTAGAGTTTCTTTGCTTCTTAACTTTTAAGATTTATGATAAATAAGTTTAACTGAATTTTTTTCTTAGCTTGTCAACCCTTGAAATGAATGATAAAAATCACCAAAAAAATAATAAAGCTGGTTTTTCTCCCAATATCCTATGAAATTACCGACAGACACACGACCGTTCATGTCGAAGACGTCATTTTGTCAACTTGTCATCCCTTCAAATTAATAAATAATTGCCAAAAAATTATATATAGTGGTTTTCACTATATTCCATGCAATTAACGATGCTAACACGACCGTGCGGAAGCAATAACCTATATTCTTTGGACTCAGCCTACATTCTTTATAAATAACGACAATCACTCGACTGTACGTGTTGCAGACAGTAAAGCAGTATGGCCACTAAAAATTAATAATGAAAAATCCCCCCAAAAATAAATGAGGCTTGTTTTTACCACTGTATTCCATTGAAATAACCTACATTCCATGGAAATAACAACGCACACACGACTGTACGTGTTGCAGAATTTCGAGCAGCATGGACAGCACCATGACGGTGCTGGTGCCGTGGCTGGCCGTGTCCCAGGGGGCAGGTGTGGCAGTGGGGGCAAGTGTGGACCTGCCCAGCGCGTCCTTCTCACTTGCCCTCTCCAGGGGCGCCTCGAGCGGGCGGCTGCGCTTCCACCTCGGCACCGATGTCGGCAGGAAGGTGGGGGTGGTGTTGTTGTGGGCGTGTTGTGGTGGTGGTGGTGGTGGTGGGAAGGTGGTTGTGGTGTTGTAGTGGGCGTGTTGTGGTGGTGGTGTTGTTGTGGGCGTGTTGTGGTGGTGGTGCTGTTGTTGTGGGCGTGGTGTGGTGGTGGTGGTGGTGGGAGGGTGGTTGTGGTGTTGTTGGGGGCGTGTTGTGGTGGTGGTGGTGGTGGGAGGGTGGTTGTGGTGTTGTTGTGGGCGTGTTGTGGTTGTGGTGGTGGTGGTGGAAGGGTGGTTGTGGTGTTGTTGTGGGTGTGTTGTGGTTGTGGTGGTGGTGGTGGGAGGGTGGTTGTGGTGTTGTTGTGGGCGTGTTGTGGTAGTGGTGGTGGTGGTGGGAGGGTGGTTGTGGTGTTGTTGTGGGTGTGTTTTGGTTGTGGTGGTGGTGATGGTGGTGGGAAGGTGGTTGTGGTGTTGTAGTGGGCGTGTTGTGGTGGTGGTGTTGTGGGCGTGTTGTGGTGGTGGTGTTGTTGTGGGCGTGTTGTTGTGGTGGTGGTGGTGGTGGTGGGAGGGTAGTTGTGGTGTTGTTGTGGGCGTGTTGTGGTGGTGGTGGTGGTGGGAGGGTGGTTGTGGTGTTGTTGTGGGTGTGTTGTGGTGGTGGTGGTGGGAGGGTGGTTGTGGTGTTGTTGTGGGTGTGTTGTGGTGGTGGTGGTGGTGGTGGGAGGGTGGTTGTGGTGTTGTTGGGGGCGTGTTGTGGTGGTGGTGGTGGTGGGAGGGTGGTTGTGGTGTTGTTGTGGTGGTGTTGTGGTGGTGGTGGTGGTGGGAGGGTGGTTGCAGTGTTGTTGTGGGCGTGTTGTCGTGGTGGTGGTGGTGGGAGGGTGGTTGTGTTGTTGTTGTTGTTGCGGGTGTGTTGTGGTGGTGTGGTGGTGGGAGGGTGGTGGTAGAGGGGGTGGGAGGGTGGGTCGTGGTGGTGGTGTGTGGGGGTGGTGGTTGTGCTCTTGGTGGTGCTGCGTACTAATTGAAGTGTTATAAGTTGTAGGTGGTGTTTGGTGGTGGTGCTGTTGTGTCTTCTTGGTGGTGTATGGTAGTGGTTGGTTGGGTGCCGATGGTGGTTTGTTTCATGAGATTTTTGATGTTTTAAATAAGTCCACCTCCTTTTATTAGAGCTCTGACATTTTTTGATGTTTTGTCCAGTTTTAGTACAGCTGTGACTTTGTTGCGAGGTCCGTCCCGTTATATTCGAGTCGTAACTTTGCTACAAAGTTCGTCAACCTTAATTAGAGTTTTTACTTTGCTGGGAGGTATGTTCCACTTTACTATGGATATAGCTGTAACTTTGTTACATGGTCCGTCCCGTTTTATTAATACTGTAACTCTGTACCAAGGTCCGCATTGCCCACTCGGCCGTCACCCCGTACACATTCTCCCGGCTCACCGCACACGGGGGCGACCCACTCACCCACCGCATCGAGGTGCACCCTCCCCACTCTACCCTGCACAAGGTGGGCTGCTGGTGCTGCTGCTTCTGCACTGTGTGTGGTGCTCATGCTTCTGCACGGTTTTGAGAGGGCAAAGTATTGTGAGTGATGTGGCTGTAATGTGCTTATGCTTTTATGACAGGGCTTATGTGCTTGGAGAAGGGCTGTTGTGAATGATCTAGTGGTTTTGTTCATGTGCTTTGGTGAAAGGGCAAGGTGTTTGGCTTCCTGAGAATGAAATGTTTGCTTTGTACGTATGCATTTTGTGCTTAATCGAATACTCGTTTAGAAGGTGTGTGGTGCGTGTTGTGGTTGTTAGTGTGTGCTGATTTTTTGTAAATGTCAAAAGGAACAGGAAGATATGTGCGCTCTTACTTTACACATATTTAAAGAAGAGATACCGTTGTTTTCCCATTTTAGCTGAAAATATTCCAACAAATCTGAGTGACTGTGATATTTTTCCACGGATTTTTCGCCATGAATTTTTACATAGATTCATCGTTCGAGTAATGATTTCACGAACTAATTAATAGAGGGAATTGATTTTGTCTATCGATCTATGATTTTATTAACATTTTCACCTATGTTTATTATTCTGTGAATTGATGAATGTTTTCGCTAATATTCTAATAATCTGTGAATTAACGAGCACTTTCTCTGATAATCTATTCATCTGCGAATACACAAAAAAAATATTTGCGGGTAAACTGCCAATAAGTTTCTCAGTTAAATCTACTCTAGCATCAAGTACCTCCAGCAGATTATCATGAACGTGTGTTATGTACACAAATAATCATAAAACCGCGCTTAGGTAATTCTGAAATATCATTCTGAAATGACACTCTTTCATGAGAGAGCTAATCAGCATAGCGACATGTCGCTATGCCTGCATCTTTTGTGGTCACCGTGGCCGAATGGTTGAGAACACGCCCTTCAAGGCAAGATGTCGGCAGTTCGAATCCCGGCAGTGCTGTTTGGTGATTCTCCCCGTCGGGAAAAGGGAGAACTCAGGCACAATTCCCAACTCTACCCAGGTGTCGGAAACGGGTACCGGTTTGACCGGGGGTAACCGTCATTGCGTCCTGGTGTTAGTTTTAAGAATTTCAAAAAACCAATGCACATGTATCAGGCTTGATTGGATTAAAACAACCTTCATCTCCAAGCTCACTATCCTCCCCAGACTTCAGTGAAGCTGCCCCCGGCGCTGGGGCTGTCAGGCCACGTGACCTACGAGGGGGACAACGCAACTCCCCACGCGCTGCCCTTCAATGTCTGGACGCGCTTGCTGTGAGCTGCGCGCTGGTGCACATGTGTGCTGTTGCGTGAGGGAGTGAATGTTTAATGTATGAATCGATTCATATTTGAATTAAGTGAATTTATATTTAATCTAAGAGTGAACTTATATTTAATGTATGAGTGAATCTATATTTAATGTATGAGTGAATTTATGTTGATTGTATGAGTGAACTTATATTTAATGTATGAGTGAATTTATATTTAATGTATGAGTGAATTTATATTTAATGTATGAGTGAATTTATGTTTAACGTATGAGTGAATTTATATTTAATGTATGAGTGAATTTATATTTAATGTATGAGTGAATTTATATTTAATGTATGAGTGAATTTATATTTAATGTATGAGTGAATTTATATTTAATGTATGAGTGAATTTATATTAAATGTATGAGTGAATTTATATTTAATGTATGAGTGAATTTATGTTTAACGTATGAGTGAATTTATATTTAATGTATGAGTGAATTTATATTTAATGTATGAGTGAATTTATATTTAATGTATGAGTGAATTTATGTTTAACGTATGAGCGAATTTATGTTTAATGTATGAGTGAATTTATGTTTAACGTATGAGTGAATTTATATTTAATGTATGAGTGAATTTATATTTAATGTATGAGTGAATTTATATTTAATGTATGAGTGAATTTATATTTAATGTATGAGTGAATTTATATTTAATGTATGAGTGAATTTATATTTAATGTATGAGTGAATTTATATTAAATGTATGAGTGAATTTATATTTAATGTATGAGTGAATTTATGTTTAACGTATGAGTGAATTTATATTTAATGTATGAGTGAATTTATATTTAATGTATGAGTGAATTTATATTTAATGTATGAGTGAATTTATGTTTAACGTATGAGCGAATTTATATTTAATGTATGAGTGAATTTATGTTTAACGTATGAGTGAATTTATGTTTAATGTATGAGTGAATTTATGTTTAATGTATGAGTGAATTTATGTTTAACGTATGAGTGAATTTATGCTTAATGTATGAGTGAATTTATGTTTAACGTATGAGTGAATTTATGTTTAATGTATGAGTGAATTTATGTTTAATGTATGAGTGAATTTATGTTTAACGTATGAGTGAATTTATATTTAATGTATGAGTGAATTTATGTTTAACGTATGAGTGAATTTATGTTTAATGTATGAGTGAATTTATGTTTAACGTATGAGTGATTTTTTGTTTAATGTATGAGTGATTTTATGTTTAATGTATGAGTGATTTTATGTTTAATGTATGAGTGAATTTATGTTTAATGTATGAGTGATTTTATGTTTAATGTATGAGTGAATTTAAATCTGAAGTGAGTGAATTAATTAATTAATAATACGCAACTTTTAAAATAATTAAATTCGAATATTCGAAGATCTAATAAAAAATGTGTTTGTGCTAGAATTGTTCTTCTCTGGCGGATGTGGATTGGTGGAAATGTGTACGTTTCGCTGAATCTGTGATTTTCCTGGGAAATGCATGACTTCGGAAATGTATGTATACATAGTATTTATGTATGTACATCTATATAGATATGTGGTTCAATTATAGATATAAATAGATATTTATAAAAAATATATGTACATTATATATAATGCAAGTACATTTCTCTGGAATGCGCACATTGCGAGTTTCCTAATATTTTGCAGTGAAATATTATGCACACTTCTGTATATGCGTGGTTAAAATATTTTATGGATAATATTAAAATTCCGTTATATTCAGAAAAGAACATTTCTAAATGAATATCTGGATATATTCCTGTAAAATATGAGAAGAAAATATGATGAAATGTACACAGCACCATCAGCTCACTCGACAAAACGGTAGAAAATACTATACTTTTATCGTATTTACAAATTAATGTTTCCGAATGGATATTTTGAAGTACGCCAGGGAAATATGGAAATAAAATAAGCTGAAGTAGTATGTAGCACAACAAGCTGACGTGACAACATGGCAGCGTACAAATTGTGAGATCCTGACCACGGTAAAGGAAACAAGGTAGGGTCATTTTCATGGGGGAAAATACACTTCTTCTGTCCGGCTAGCCAATAGAACGGCTTTATTTCAAACAAACTTCATGACGTCACCACAACGCAGTGTTGTTGGACCGAAAATGGAGCCAGACTTGGGGGTAGCAGTGCCACCAGATGCAATATGAGCGCTGCTATTGGTTCGTTGCCGTGACGTCAGCAAACCCACACCGTCGACGAAAAAAGACTGTTTTGACCCTACCTTGTTTCCCCTACCGTGGTCCCGATAGCGGCGGGGGTGGCGGGGCACCGCAGCGCGGCCTCCAGCGCCACCAGACGACGCTCTTCCTGGACGCCGTCAACGCCTCCTGCAGCGTCGCCGTCAGCCTGGCCTATGGTGGGTGCTGAGGGCCTCCCTGGATGCTGCTGTTACTTGTTGCAGTTGTTGCTTGTTGCATTTGTTGCTGCTGCTGCGGTGTTACAAGCGACAGGTGTGACTTGCTGCTATAGTGTTACTTGCTGCTGCAGTGTTACTTGCTGCTGCAGTTGTTACTTGCTGCTGCAGTTGTTACTTGCTGCTGCAGTTGTTACTTGCTGATGCAGTTGTTACTTGCTGCTGCAGTTGTTACTCGCTGCTGCAGTGTTACTTGCTGCTGCAGTTACTTGCTGCACTTTTTACTTGAGGCATTTGTTACTCATCACAGTAGAGGGAATTGGGTAGTCAATACCTTGTCGTGAATGCCTTGCAAGTAATTGTGTCACTTGTATCACTTGTGTCACTTGTGTCACTTGTGTCACTTGTGTCACTTGTGTCACTTGTGTCACTTGTGTCACTTGTGTCACTTGTGTCACTTGTGTCACCTGTGTCACTTGTGTCACTTGTGTCACTTGTGTCACTTGTGTCACTTGTGTCACTTGTGTCACTTGTATCACTTGTGTCACTTGTGTCACTTGTGTCACTTGTGTCACTTGTGTCACTTGTGTCACTTGTATCACTTGTGTCACTTGTGTCACTTGTGTCACTTGTGTCACTTGTGTCACTTGTGTCACTTGTGTCACTTGTGTCACTTGTGTCACTTGTGTCACTTGTATCACTTGTGTCACCTGTGTCACTTGTGTCACTTGTGTCACTTGTGTCACTTGTGTCACTTGTGTCACTTGTATCACTTGTGTCACTTGTGTCACTTGTGTCACTTGTGTCACTTGTGTCACTTGTGTCACTTGTGTCACTTGTGTCACTTGTGTTACTTGTGTCACTTGTGTCACTTGTGTCACTTGTGTCACTTGTGTCACTTGTATCACTTGTGTCACTTGTGTCACTTGTGTCACTTGTGTCACTTGTGTCACTTGTGTCACTTGTGTCACTTGTGTCACTTGTGTCACTTGTGTCACCTGTGTCACTTGTGTCACTTGTGTCACTTGTGTCACTTGTGTCACTTGTGTCACTTGTGTCACTTGTGTCACTTGTGTCACTTGTGTCACTTGTGTCACTTGTGTCACTTGTGTCACTTTTATCACTTGTGTCACTTGTGTCACTTGTGTCACTTGTGTCACTTGTGTCACTTGTGTCACTTGTGTCACTTGTGTCACTTGTGTCACTTGTGTCACTTGTGTCACTTGTGCCACCTGTGTCACTTGTGTCACTTGTGTCACTTGTGTCACTTGTGTCACCTGTGTCACTTGTGTCACTTGTGTCACTTGTGTCACCTGTGTCACTTGTGTCACTTGTTTCACCTGTGTCACTTGTGTCACTTGTGTCACCTGTGTCACTTGTGTCACTTATGTCACTTGTGTCACTTGTGTCACTTGTGTCACCTGTGTCACTTGTGTCACTTGTGTCACTTATGTCACTTGTGTCACTTGTGTCACTTGTGTCACTTGTGTCACCTGTGTCACTTGTGTCACTTGTGTCACCTGTATCCCTTGTGTCACTTGTATCACTTGTGTCACTTGTATCACTTGTGTCACTTGTGTCACCTGTGTCACTTGTGTCACTTGTGTCACTTGTGTCACCTGTGTCACTTGTGTCACTTGTGTCACTTGTGTCACTTGTGTCACCTGTGTCACTTGTGTCACCTGTGTCACTTGTGTCACTTGTTTCACCTGTGTCACTTGTGTCACTTGTGTCACCTGTATCACTTGTGTCACTTGTATCACTTGTGTCACTTGTGTCACCTGTGTCACTTGTGTCACTTGTGTCACTTGTGTCACCTGTGTCACTTGTGTCACTTGTTTCACCTGTGTCACTTGTGTCACTTGTGTCACCTGTATCACTTGTGTCACTTGTATCACTTGTGTCACTTGTGTCACCTGTGTCACTTGTGTCACTTGTATCACTTGTGTCACTTGTGTCACTTGTGTCACTTGTGTCACTTGTGTCACCTGTGTCACTTGTGTCACCTGTGTTACTTGTGTCACTTGTGTCACTTGTGTCACTTGTGTCACTTGTGTCACCTGTATCACTTGTGTCACTTGTGTCACTTGTGTCACTTGTGTCACTTGTGTCACTTGTGTCACTTGTGTCACTTGTGTCACTTGTGTCACTTGTGTCACCTGTGTCACTTGTGTCACTTGTGTCACTTGTGTCACTTGTGTCACCTGTGTCACTTGTGTCACTTGTGTCACTTGTGTCACCTGTGTCACTTGTGTCACTTGTATCACTTGTGTCACTTGTGTCACCTGTGTCACTTGTGTCACTTGTGTCACTTGTGTCACTTGTGTCACTTGTGTCACTTGTGTCACTTGTGTCACTTGTGTCACTTGTGTCACTTGTGTCACTTGTGTCACTTGTGTCACTTGTGTCACTTGTGTCACTTGTGTCACTTGTGTCACCTGTGTCACTTGTGTCACTTGTGTCACTTGTGTCACCTGTGTCACTTGTGTCACTTGTTTCACCTGTGTCACTTGTGTCACTTGTGTCACCTGTGTCACTTGTGTCACTTATGTCACTTGTGTCACTTGTGTCACTTGTGTCACCTGTGTCACTTGTGTCACTTGTGTCACTTATGTCACTTGTGTCACTTGTGTCACTTGTGTCACTTGTGTCACCTGTGTCACTTGTGTCACTTGTGTCACCTGTATCCCTTGTGTCACTTGTATCACTTGTGTCACTTGTATCACTTGTGTCACTTGTGTCACCTGTGTCACTTGTGTCACTTGTGTCACTTGTGTCACCTGTGTCACTTGTGTCACTTGTGTCACTTGTGTCACTTGTGTCACTTGTGTCACCTGTGTCACTTGTGTCACCTGTGTCACTTGTGTCACTTGTTTCACCTGTGTCACTTGTGTCACTTGTGTCACCTGTATCACTTGTGTCACTTGTATCACTTGTGTCACTTGTGTCACCTGTGTCACTTGTGTCACTTGTGTCACTTGTGTCACTTGTGTCACCTGTGTCACTTGTGTCACTTGTGTCACTTGTGTCACTTGTGTCACTTGTGTCACATGTGTCACTTGTGTCACTTGTGTCACTTGTGTCACTTGTGTCACTTGTGTCACTTGTGTCACTTGTGTCACATGTGTCACTTGTGTCACTTGTGTCACTTGTGTCACTTTTGTCACTTGTGTCACTTGTGTCACTTGTGTCACCTGTGTCACCTGTGTCACTTGTGTCACTTGTGTCACTTGTTTCACTTGTGTCACCTGTGTCACTTGTGTCACTTGTGTCACTTGTGTCACTTGTGTCACTTGTGTCACTTGTGTCACTTGTGTCACCTGTGTCACCTGTGTCACTTGTGTCACTTGTGTCACTTGTTTCACTTGTGTCACCTGTGTCACTTGTGTCACTTGTGTCACTTGTGTCACTTGTGTCACTTGTGTCACTTGTGTCACTTGTTTCACTTGTGTCACCTGTGTCACTTGTGTCACCTGTGTCACTTGTGTCACTTGTGTCACTTGTGTCACTTGTTTCACTTGTGTCACCTGTGTCACTTGTGTCACTTGTATCACTTTTGTTAATTTTGTCTCCTGTATTTCAGATGAGGCGATCGGAGCGCAGTCTGGTGGTGTGAGTACAAAACATTTTGTGTCCATAACCCTTCACTTTTCGAAGGCATTTGAAATTTATTTTTGCAAAAAGATGTCATTTTTTCATTTCTTGTAGAATTTGCGTCCTTTGAAGTTCCCGTGTTAATTGAAGTTTGCGAATATATTTAATAGAAAGTATTTTCATTTGTTGCGACCCTCTTGTTTCAGATCACTAAAATCCTATAGGTAGCAAATTTTTTCCCCCCATATTTGTTTTGCCTAAGGAATTCCGTTGGATGTTGTATTTTTATTCGTTAGACGTGAACATCAACTTGAGCACATCTTCCTCGTTCCCCTCAATTCCATGCAAAAAAGAACTTTCCTCCTTCCTCTCTCAGAAACACTGAATGTTTCGGTTAGAGAAACTTTGTTCTAACTTTACCATGTAAACCAAAGTTTGCACATCAAAATCGTCAAGTTCACAAATTTATACAATTAATGAACACAAATTTATACAATTAATGAAAAGATGAATCAATTCATATTAGCCAACTCAAGAAGAGAAATGATGAACAAGTAAAAAATTGCGAGCGGTAAAAAATAGCTAAAATTTTTTCGCTGACCCTCGCCCACAGAGCGTCCGTGCAAAGCGACGTGAGAGTTAAGACGCTTCTTTTAATTTAAAGATGTTTTTTATTTAAAGACATTTCTTTTAATTCAAAGACGCTTCTTTTAATATAAAGATGACATTTCTTCTAATTAAAAGATGCTTTTTTTAATTTAAAGACATTTCTTTTAACTTAAAGACGCTTCTTTTAATTTAAAGACATTTCTTTTATTTTAAAGACGCTTCTTTTAATTTAAATACATTTTTACATTTCAAATACATACATTGACAAGACGTTTCTTTTTCAATTTAAAAACCCTACCTTGACGCTTTGAACGCAACGTGGGCCACCGGTGGCCACGAAGAAGATTTTCACAATGTTGCTGAGCTACCAGTAGTCACAAACTCAATTTTCATTTCTACTCAAATAAAGTTCTATGAAGGCAGCATGATCAAGTTGATGTTTGTTATTTGAGATACTGCACCCCAAAACTTACTTTCAATTTGGGCTGAATATTGGGCTTCAGCTCAACCAATTGCGGTCAAAGTGTTAAACTTTCAAAATAACGGAGAGACAACACCGCACTTGATCTGTCATCACTCACAAATATTCATATTCACAAATAGTCCTCTCTACATTCGTTTTACAACCAAATATTCATATTCATATTTACAAATTCCTCTACATTCGTTTAACAAACAAATATTCACATTCATAAATATTCATATTCATTCGTTATACAACTTTCCGTACAAAAAAAAATGTTAGTGTTTCTTAGCATCATATTTTCTCGCAGGCTTCAGACAGCAGCCGCGACTTCGCTGAGTTTGAGCTGACTGATACTCCTCAGCGCAGGCGCCGGAAGCTGCTCATGCTGACTGGTGAGCTGACAGTGGCGCTGAGCTGACACTGAGTTTCTCCTCAGCGTCACTGTGCTGACAGTGTGTCACAACCCAGTGTCACCGTGCTGACAGTGTGTCACAACTTAGTGTAATCGTGTGACAGTGTTACAACCCAGTGTCACAGTGCTGACAGTGTGTCACAACTTAGCGTAATCGTGCTGACAGTGTTACAACCCAGTGTCACAGTGCTGACACTGAGCTGTTGTCCAGCGTGCAAGCAACATACTGTATATCATTTTCTGCACTGAGGAGCTGGTGATGATATTGGCTGCCATCATACAGCTATTGGATGCATTGGCTACACGCAAATGGCCCCACTCGGATACCGGAGAGTATTTTCTTACATGTAGAAAGTTAATCCATGCAGCGTGAATATTTAAATGTGTGTGTGTGTGTGCATTCATTCTTATCCATATATATATAACTTATAACCTTGCGTTATATATACACCGTACATCTATTATTTCTATACAAGGAAAATATCCAATATTCCTAGAGAAAATCACCCCCACATTAACACAACACCCCAACCAGACATACACAACATGCACATATGTACCAAATACTTAAGAGAACATCACCATTACATCAACACAACACCCCAACCATTTGCACCCAATATTTACTTATATACACCTTATACCCCAGAGAACACCATCCCTACATCAACACAACACCCCAACCATATGCACCCAATATTTACTTATATATCCCTAACACCTTAGACAATATCATCTCTGCATCAACATGACACCCCAACCATATGCACCCAATATTTACTTATATATACCTAACACCTTAGACCATATCATCGCTACATCAACATAACACCCCAACCATGTGCACCCAATATTTATTTATATACACCTAATACCCCAGAGAACACCACCCCTACATTAACACAACACCCACAACTCAGGCTCGGGCGGCACCCTGATGTCCGTGCT
This sequence comes from Morinoia aosen, assembly GCA_030386875.1. Classification (NCBI taxonomy): domain Eukaryota; kingdom Metazoa; phylum Arthropoda; class Malacostraca; order Amphipoda; family Talitridae; genus Morinoia; species Morinoia aosen. The sequence continues at coordinate 22,265,200 of CM059570.1, forward strand.
GGCTAACTTCTCCTCCGGCTCGCACGACATCCTGTACGAGGCGCTGCTGGCGAGCACCTCACCCAAGGGCACGCCCCTGGGGCAGCACGAGCGCCGCCACCACCTCGCCTTCTTCAGGAGCGGCGTGCCCGGAGACCTGCCGCGTCCTCCCAAGGTGGGGCCCGAGTCCTCCTGCTGGGGTTTTGTCACGAAGGTGTTGTGTCTTTTGGGGAGGGTTGCAGTGGCTGGATTGTGTCGTCTGATATTTTTTAGTTGTCTTAAAATGATTTTTATGTTTTAATTGCTAATTTGAATTCAATTTTAATCACCTTTAGCTTTATTTAAATGGTTCTGAATAATTTCATTGTTTTAATATCAAAGTTAAATTCAATTTTAATTGCGTTTAGCTTTTTTATTGTTCAGTTGAAAATTACTTTGCATTTTGATTGTCCTTATATTTTCAGTCGTTATATTTCAAAGTTGGAATTACTTTCAATCGCCTATAATTTTTTTACTCCAGAAGTACTGGCAATTTAAAGTGCAATTATTTTTTGTTTTATTTCAGAGTTGCTAGATTTTAATTTATTTTAACTTTTTATTGCTTTGAATTCAAGGTACGCCTAATTTTTTGCCTTCAATTCCAATCCTCAAATTTCAAAGTTACATTTAATTTTAACGGCCTTTAATTTCAACGTTTTAACTTCAGAGATATCCTCAATTTTAATTGCTATTAATTTCAATCCTTGACTCCAAAATTACACTCAATTTCAAGCACCTTTTAATTCAGTCGGTAAATTTCAGACTTCGACTTAACTTTAATTTCCTTTAATTTAAACCCTTAAACTTACAAGTTACAGTCAATTTTAATTTCCTCGCTTTCTAATCTTTAATTTCAATCTAAGATACACCAATAGCCTTTAATTTAAATCCTTAAACTTCCAAGTTACAGTCAATTTTAATATCCTCGCATTCTAATCTTAAATTTTAATCTACGATACACCAATAGCATTTAATTTAAACCCTTGAACTTCAAAGTTACAGTCAATTTAAATTTAATTAAATTAGAGTTAAATTTAACTAGACTTAATCATACCTGGCAGGTGTGCGGGGAGGTGACCCTCACGACCCCCCTACTGCCCCCCCTCGACCGGCTGGACAAGCTCCTGCAGGACCCCCTCGTGACGACCTTCTCGGGGGTCCTGGTCGTCGGCAGCAACTGCAGGGGGTCTAAGGAGGCCGACATGGGGTCCTTGAAGGTGGGCTGAACGTTGTGTTGGGTTACTGGAATGGGGTCCATAAATAGGTTGGGAATAGAGTGGGGTTACTGGAATGGGGTCCATAAATAGGTTGGGAATAGAGTGGGGTTACTGGAATGGGTCCATCAAAGTAGGTTGGGAATAGAGTGGGGTTACTGGAATGGGGTCCATGAAAGTAGGTTGGGAATAGAGCGGGGTTACTGGAATTTGGTTCATGAAAGTGGGTTGGGAATAGAGTGGGGTTACTGGAATGGGGTCCATGAAAGTGGGTTGGGAATAGAACGGGATTACTGGAATGGGGTCCATGAAAGTAGGCTGGAAATAGAATGGGGTTATTGGAATGGGGTCCATGAAAGTAGGCTGGGAATAGGGCGGGGCTACAGGAATGGGGTCCATCGAAGTGGGTTGGGAATAGATTGGGGTTATTGGAATGGTGTCCATGAAAGTGTGTTGGGAATAACGTGGGGTTACTGGAATGGGGTCCATCAAAGTGGGTTGGGAATAGAGTGGGGGTATTGGAATGGTGTCCATGAAAGTGGGTTGGGAATAAAGTAGGGTTACTGGAATGGGGTCCATAAAAGTAGGTTGAGAATTGAGTGAGTAGCTATAGTGTGTCTAGTGTGCTGCGTTTTGTGGGCGACTTGCGTCATGTTGTATTTTTCATTTTATTATTATTTGCAGATCAAAGAGCGTGTCATATTGGTTTGCTAGAATGTATATTATCATTGGAAGATGCAGCGTTATTTATATTTTTAACAGATCCGGCTGTGCATCACCGTAGTGTGTAACATCAATAACAGTTTCATAGTTAATATTGGCAGATCCCAGGAGTTTGCTATAACACTATTATTATTGTTAATATTTTCAGATCCAAGAACTTTGTTATAACACCATCATTGTTGTTGTTAATATTTTCAGATCCCAGGAGTTTTTGATGGCACCATTATTATTGTTAATATTGACAGATCTCAGGAGTTTATTTTAACATTATTATTATTGTTGCTGTTTATATTGGCAGATCTCAAGAGTTGGTTACAAACACCATTATTATTGTTACTATCGGCAGATCGCAGGAGTTTGTTATAGCCCCATAATTGTTTTTTTATAATGTTGGCAGATCGCAGGAGTTTGTTATAACACCATTATTGTTGTTAATATCGTCAGATCCAGCTGTCGCTGAGCCCGCACCAGCTGCACCACCTGGCGCGCCACCTGCCCGGCCTGTGCGACTTCGACCGTCTGGATCCGACCAGCAGCCTGCGCAGGGCAGCCTTCTATGACGCCCTGCAGGCCGACCTGTCCTGGAAGCAGGTCACTGTCTAGCAAATAGGTCCCTGTCTCGGAAACAGTTCTGAAAACAGGTTGCTGTGTAGAAAATAAGTCACTCTCTCGGAAACAGTTCTGAAAACAGGTTACTAGCTTTCAAATAGGTCCCTGCCTCGAGAATATGTCACTGTCTCGAAAACAGTCCTGGAAACAGGTCACCGTTTCGAAACTGGGTTAATGTCAGTAGATATTCCTATCCAGTAGATAATCCTATCTGTAAAATAATCTTATCCAGTACCCACTCCTATCCAGCAGGCATTCTTATCACATGGACGTTCCTATCCAATAGATATTCCTATCTAGTATCGCCCCTTAATATCCACCTCTTTCAGTCATACCTATTCTCTTGGTTTACACCTAAGACACATTACACTCCTTCGACGCAGCTCTTTAAGTCATGTCAAATAGCATTCAGTTGAACTAGCATACCTCCACGATGGTGTAGTGGCTGGAGTGTGGAAAGACGAGCGTTCAGCCTCGCTATGAAAGTCCGTTGTTTCTTCCCGTAGGGAAACTGTTAAGACCAAACTTCCTAGAGAAAATGTTATGGCCACACTTCCCCACTTGACTCAGGGGTTTGAAATGTTGCACATGGTTGAAAGAAGGAAAATCGTTGATGTCTCTGCGTTCATCCCCCATTCCAACTTCTCTCCATGGGCATCTATGATATTAGCTGCCCAAGAATACCCTTTCCACGCACTGGGCGGCCAAAATCGTAGAGGCTACGGCGCTAAATGTTTAACATGATTGAAAAAACAAAAGCGTTCACGTCTCTGCATTCAACACGCAGTCTAACTTCTCTGCCTGAGCATCCATGATTATAGCCGCCCAAACATACCCTCAGCACCGGGCGGCCAACGTTGTACTTGTTTGGAATAAAGAAATTGGTCGGAATAACGAAAACTGTTGACGTGTCTGTGTCCAGGACATCCCGAAGACTCTGCTGGACAAGTCGTACACGGCGATAATTGTAGTACTTGATAGGAATAAAGAAATTGGTTGGAATAACGAAAAATGTTCACGGATCTGTGTCCAGGACATCCCGGAGACGCTGCTGAACGAGTCGCACACGGCGATAATTGTAGTACTTGATAGGAATAAAGAAATTTGTTGGAATAACGAAAAATGTTGACATGTCTGTTTTCAGGACATCCCGAAGACGCTACTGAACGAGTCGTACAACCTGGCCAGCGTGCTGCGGAGCCTCAGCCTCCCCTACACTTCTTCTAACTGCCTCCACGTGGACTCCCCGCAGCGCAGGGTGATGGTCAACTTCACTAGGTGCGTGCGACTACCGTGGTTGTGTGGTGTTGTTGTGGTCAACTTCACCAGGTGGGTGCGACTACCGTGGTTGTGTGGTATTGTTGTGGTTAATTTCACTAGGTGGGACCGTGGGAGCGACTACCGTGGTTATGTGGTATTTTTGTGAGGGATTGTTGTTTTGTGAGGGAATATTTGTGATGTTGAACGTGAGTTTCTCGTCTGGTACGTGATATTGTGAGGGAAAATTGGTAATTTTGAGGGAAAATTGGTAATGGTGATGCCAGATTGGTAATGGTGAACGTGAGTTGTGTGTCGGATTGTGAGGGAAGATTGGTGATGGTGAACGTGAGTTAAGAGTTCCCCTTTGCTTAACTCCGATACCTTGGAGTGATTGCTTGTGGTTCGAGGATTGTGAGGGAAGATTGGTGGTTGGAAACCTGAGACCTGAGTTTTGCAATCTTTTCTGCTTTTACTCCGAAGCTTGTGATTGATTGCTTTTGATGAGATTTGTGAGGGAAGATTGGTGAAGGTGGAGTTGAGTTATGATCTTTCCCAAATTTTAATGCGACACCTGTGCGTGATTGCCTTCTGACGATCGGAGTGCGTGATTGTGACAGAAGAATCGGCTGCTCGTCTCTTTCCTATACCCATATCCAATTTTTTCTCTTTTGTTATTTTTGTTTCGTTTTATTTAAAAACTCGACCCATTAATCCCCCTTATATGAGCGGGCTTTACAGTCCATAGAAAGATATTCAATATGAAATCCAGGATGAAATTCAAGCTGAAAATGCATGACTTCTGCACCCTGTACAAATGCTTTCATCAACCCGTTCTAAGGAGATGAGACACACAAGATCAGCTACAACATCCATCCAACTTCTGTTCCAGGTCGCACTCTACCAGGCGAGCCACCGGCTGGATCAGCCGACCAGGCTGCCTGGACTTCGTGGAAGAGATGCCATTCCCTGCCGTGGTGGATCTGCTCCTGCCCTTCCACGGCCAGCTCTCCCAGGGGCACGTCCACACCGCCCTCCCCGCCGTCGTGCCCCCTACCGACCAGTGCTACGTCCTCCCCAGCAGAGTGGTCACCTTCGACGGGGTGTCCTATGACATCAGTCGGTCCACTTGCAGCAGGTTGGTGTGGTTGATGTTTGAAATGGCTTAGTATGGTTTGGTTGGTTGCTTGATATGGTGGGTTGTTTGGTATGGCTTGGTTGGCTGCTTGGTGTGGTAAGTTGTTTGGAATGGTTTGTTGTTTGGTATGGTTTGTTGTTTGGTATGGTTGGTTGTTTGGTATGGTTGGTTGTTTGGTATGGTTGGTTGTTTGGTTCGTTTAAATTTGTTCGTTATTGGTTACTTGGTTTGGTTGGTTGATGGTTTGGTTGTTTTTGGCGACATTTGGCGACAAAAGTGACATTTTTGGTTGGACTGATAATTCACTATTCGCTATAATTAATGTGTACTCATATGCTACGATTCGTGTGATTTTCTGGCCCATATATAGCCTTGTTTAGAAACATACGTCAGAACTCTGTCCTTTTCTATGTATGTGTTTCTAATTAAACTACTACCTTCATACCAAGGCAACTTGTTTTTGGCACCACGTTGCCAGACCTTTGTTGCCAGTTTTTTATAAATTGAAATAAATTAAAACTCCACTTTAAAAATAAACCTTCTCTTTCATCCATCGTTGCAAATTTTTAACTACTTTTTTTTTGAAGCAGCTGTTTTTATTTTCCGTTATTGGACTTCACCTCACCACAATCAAACTGTACACAACCCCACAAGTATACCTGTATTCCTTACAAGTATTTTATCAGCGCTTCTCAAATACTGTAAATAACACCAATTTAGTGCTGTGGTCACCGTGGCCTAGTGGTTAAGAGCGCCCACTTCCCACGAGAAGTGTCGCCGGGTTCGAATCTCGGCAATGCCAGCAACATTTCCCCACTCTTCTCATTTGTCGAAAATGGGTACTGGCTAGACCATTGCGTCCTGGTGTTATTTGAAATGCATTTGATAAACCAAACCACGAGATGAGTATATGGTTTGATTGATATAAAATCTTGTTCAAAAAAATATTCTTTCATAATACTCAGAGTGATATTCAACTACGTGAGTCCTGCTGCCAGCGTACTTATCACGTCCCAAGGGGAGAGTGAGTCTCCTGATTCACCTCAGCGCTACCGGATCTTGCTGCCGAGTGTTGCGTTGGACATTGGTATATCAGGCCAGACTGTGCAGGTAATGCTCTACCTTAATCATTCATGTTTTACTATACAAGGTGTCCACAAAAAAATTTGTCCACCGACCGATATGTGTATACATGATACCGGAACCATACAGCAGGTTATTAGTTGTGATAACCTAGGTACCATATATTTGTCATATATCATCTATCGCTGAAACATCGGTCAGTAGATAATTTTTTTGTGGACACCCTGTATACAAAGAACGTATGTACTCTATTATAGTAATATACGCCATAATATAAGCGCGTTTATGCTAAGAATGTCTGGCAGTTGAAATAGAAATTGGCCAGCTTTCAAAAATTCTTTCATTATTTTCAGGTTGAAGCCTTACTTGAGATCTTATTTCTGAGCAACAAAAAAAACTATGTTCTACCCAGATGAACAGAGAGCTCGCTTTCTACCCAAATTAAAAACCCATTTTCTATCAATATGAATCCCTACTATCATTACCCATTTTTTCGAGCACTAATGATGCCAATTTTCGAACCAGGTGAACAACTGACCTACTTCTAAACACAAAAGAAACCCATTTCCAACTCAGATAAACAAAAACTTATTTCTGAGCACCAAAGAGACCCATTTCCGTCCCAGATGCACAGAAAACTTATTTCTGAACACTAAAGAAACCCATTTCCTACCCAGATGAACAGAAAACTTATTTTTGAGCAATAAAGATACCCATTTCCTACCCAGATGAACAGAAAACTTATTTTTGAGCAATAAAGATACCCATTTCCTACCCAGATGACCAGAAAACTTATTTTTGAGCAATAAAAATAACATTTTCCAACCCAGGTCAACGGCGAACCAGTTTCTGAGTCGACGAAGGAAATTTCTGACCCATCTGGCAACACCGCGGTGAGAATCACGAAGACCTCGGACGCGGTGGAGGTGGTGCTCCCGGGCACCCTTCAGGTCCTCGTCAGGAGCTCGACCTCCCTGGTGCTGCGGGTGCTGGACCCCGCCCTCTACAGGGGCGCCGTGCGGGGACTGTGTGGGGACTTTGATGGGGACGCGGTTGGGGACCTCAAGGACCCCAGGGAGTGTCTGTTTAATCCCAACCAAGGGGAGGTACTGGCGGCAGCGTGGACACCTCAGCCCTGCGCGTACCCTGACGGGGTTGTGGACGAGCTCAAGAGGCACCAGTGGTCGTGCCCTAGGACCCCAGCTGAGCTGGGGCTCCCAGGTGAGCGTTAGGGCTTCCCCGACTTCCCAAGGAGATAATCCAGAGGGGAACGTACATCCCCTTAAACCCCAGGGGATAATCCCTAGGGAAACGTTCATCCCCTTAATCCCCAGGAAAACGTTCATCTTCTTAATCCCCAGGAGATAATTCCCAGGGAAACGTTCATCCCCTTCTTCCCCGGGGTTTACCACCCCCAAGAGAATGTGCATCCCCTAATCCTCAGGGGAACGTAGATCCCATTATTCCCCAATGCCAGGGTTTTGTGAGAGAAACTGGGTTTTCAAGGAATTGTGGTCTGTCTATAAACAGGTTTTCACCAATTTTGTAATTGGTATGGGGTAATGGGAAATTTTTATAATTTCATAACAAACATCTCTCTTTACATTCCACGCTATCAAGACACGACACTTCCTCGAGCATCCTATAACAAGTATCTATCTCTCCATTCCCCACATTTCCAGCACCAAACAACAATTAAACATGCCTCTCTATATTCCACACAATCAAATCACAATATTCCCTCCAGCACCTCACAACAAACATCTCTCTCTAGATTCAACACAATCAGTTAAAGTGCGTTTCTTACACTTCTAGCAGTTTTTCTCATATGTTTTTCACGTGTTTACTTGACGTTTTAACACAGTAGTTATATGTTTCTTGTAAGTTTTTATCTCTACATGCCCCGAGTCGTTTTCATTATTATTTTCATCTCTACATGCCCCGAGTCGTTTTTATTATTCGTTTTCATCTCTACATGCCCCGAGTCGCTTTTATTATTCGTTTTCATCTCTACATGCCCCGAGTCGTTTTTATTATTCGTTTTCATCTCTACATGCCCCGAGTCGCTTTTAATATTCGTTTTCATCTCTACATGCCCCGAGTCGTTTTTATTATTCGTTTTCATCTCTACATGCCCCGAGTCGCTTTTATTATTCGTTTTCATCTCTACATGCCCCGAGTCGCTTTTATTATTCGTTTTCATCTCTACATGCCCCGAGTCGCTTTTATTATTCGTTTTCATCTCTACATGCCCCGAGTCGCTTTTATTATTATTTTTCATCTCTACATGCCCCGAGTCGCTTTTATTATTCGTTTTCATCTCTACATGCCCCGAGTCGCTTTTATTATTATTTTTCATCTCTACATGCCCCGAGTCGCTTTTATTATTCGTTTTCATCTCTACATGCCCCGAGTCGCTTTTATTATTCGTTTTCATCTCTACATGCCCCGAGTCGCTTTTATTATTCGTTTTCATCTCTACATGCCCCGAGTCGCTTTTATTATTCGTTTTCATCTCTACATGCCCCGAGTCGCTTTTATTATTCGTTTTCATCTCTACATGCCCCGAGTCGCTTTTATTATTCGTTTTCATCTCTACATGCCCCGAGTCGCTTTTATTATTATTTTTCATCTCTACATGCCCCGAGTCGCTTTTATTATTCGTTTTCATCTCTACATGCCCCGAGTCGCTTTTATTATTCGTTTTCATCTCTGCATGCCCAAAACTGCCCACAGCCCCCAAGGACTACGACCCGGAGTCCTGCAGACTCGAGATGCACAAAGTGGTGACCAGGCCTGCGCAGGTCTGCCTGACCACCGTGCCTGTGCCCACCTGCACGCCGGACTGTGCGCCTCTGGCGGGCACTGAGCGGGAGGCAATGGTGTGTATTGTGTTGTATGTGTGTGATGTGGCGTGTGTGGTGTTGTGTGGTCTATTGTGTGTTGTTTTGTGTGGTGTGTGTGGTGTTGTGTGGTCTGTTGTGTGTTGTTTTGCCTGGTGTGTTGTGTGTTGTGTTATGTGGTGTGTGTTGTGTTATGTGGTGTGTTGTGTTGTGTTGTGTTGGTGTGTATGTTGTGTTGTGTGTTATGTGATGTGTGTGTTTTATGTTACGTGTGTTTTGTTGTGTGTGTGTTTTGTTGTGTTGAGTGCTTTGTGTTGTGTTGAAGTGTTTTGTGTGTTGTGTGTTTGGGTGTGTGTTGTGTTTTTGTTAGTATGTTTTGTGTTGGCTTGTTCTGCGTTGGATTGTGTTGGTTGTGCTAGTGTGTTTTGTGTCGTGTGTGCCGTGTTGAGTGTGTTGTGTTGGTGTGGGTTGAAAAAGTGTGTGTTCTATTGTGTGTATTGTGTGTGTTGTGTGTGTTGTGTTAGTGTGGGTTGAAAAGGTGTGTGTTCTATTGTGTGTGTTGTGTGTGTTGTGTTAGTATGGGTTGAATAGGTGTGTGTTCTATTGTGTGTGTTGTGCTAGTATGTGTTGGTATTAACACAACTGTCAAGTTAAGTAATTATTTAATTAACATTCCCTTTTTAGTCTTCATTCAGAGTTGACAACTCAATCTCCGTGCATAAGTTTTAGGTCGAGACTAAATTAATCTCTAAATCATTATCAAGAAAAATACAGGAACCAAATCATTGCAGTAATCGACGATATTGCAACCAATTCATGCTCTGTATTTCATGCAATAATCGACATCATTGGATCAAATATTGGGGATTAATTAGTCAAATTAACGAGAATTTAATTCGTCATCCCAACAATAATATTATCGCTGAATTAATAAGTATACTAGAATTTAATTCATCATCCCAACAATAATATTATCGCTGAATTAATTAGTATACGAGAATTTGATTCATCAGCCTAACAATACATAATACAATTGATAAATGAAGTTAATGTTCATGAAACGCTTTCAACATTCGAAAGAAAATGCAATATCCTCAATAATTAAAGTTAATGTTCCCAACTTATATTCAACACCCCAGCAAAATGCAATATGGTCAATAAGTGCTGTAAATGTTATTTACTTCGATATTCCATCAATATAAAACTCAACAAATGTGCGAAATAAGTCTCTGGGAGTAAATTAACACACCCCATTTAAAATAGCCTAATCAATATAACCAACAGCAACCTTGTCTAAGTGTTCGCAGGGGCATCTATAATTTTTGCCGGCCATTCCCGAAACAATACATGGGCGGCGAAAATCGCACGCGCCCTGGCGAAAAAGTTGGACTCCGAGTATAGGAGATAATTATTAATTTTATTTATTTTTATAAAATTTTATAGGATATAAATTTAAACTTTTTCGCCGGGGCATTTATAATTTTGGCCGCCCTAGGCCGAAGCAAAACATGGGCGGCGAAAATTATTCAGGCCACGGCGTTAAAGCTAGATTAATTGTGTAGGAGATGAATATGAAATGGTTTAAATTGCCGCCCCGTATGGAATGATTTAAAAGAACATCGCCGCCTTACAGTTGGAGGGAAAGTGCTGGGCGGCGAAAATCACACTTGCTCCGGCGGAAAGTTTGGATTAATAGCATAGGAGATAATTGAGAAATGATTTTTATCGCCGCCCCGCAGTTTGAGGTGAAGTGCTGGGCGGCGGAGCGGCTGCCGGAGAGCCTGAAGAAGGCGCAGCTGGAGGGGCAGCTGCCCTACCTGGAGCCTGCCCCCGGGGTGCTGCTGCCCGCCCTCCTCGCCTACCCTATGGAGTGCGTCCCCATCAGGCAACATTGACAGCAATAATGGCTACATTGGCAACAATAACGGAGATTGGCAATAATAATAATGACAACATCGGCAACAATAACGGAGATTAGCAACAATAACGGAGATTAGCAACAATAACGGAGATTGGCAACAATAACGGAGATTGGCAACAATAACGGAGATTGGCAATAATAATAATGACAACATCGGCAACAATAACGGAGATTAGCAACAATAACGGAGATTAGCAACAATAACGGAGATTGGCAACAATAACGGAGATTGTCAATAATAATAATGACAACATCGGCAACAATAACGGAGATTAGCAACAATAACGGAGATTAGCAACAATAACGGAGATTGGCAACAATAACGGAGATTGCAAAAAACAACGGCAAGATTAGCGACAATGGTGGAGATTAACAACAATAGCGAAGATTGGCAACAAACAATAACGGCCATATCGGCAACAATAACGGAGATTTTCAATGGGATTTTTCTGTGATTAATTATTGTGATTGTTTATGCTATGAGACTGTTAAAGTGGTTTTCTTGTGATTTTCGTTCGATTTTTACTGTAAATGTTTAAACGTTTCCTATTCTTTTGCACGTTTACTTTCGTTTCTTATGCGGTTATTTTGTGGTTTTATACGTTTTTTATGCGTTTACTTTGTATTTTTAGCGTTTTAGCGAGCGTTTTTCATGCGATTTTTACGAGTTTATTTGGTGTTTTGTTAAGCGATTATTATGTGCTTCTCGTGAGTTTTTCGTGGGTTTACCTTGCGCTTTTTCATGCAGTTATGATGCGTTTCTTGCGCTTCTTACAGCGCTTCTTATACATTTTTTGTGAGTTCATTCGGTGTTTCTTATGCAGTAGTCATGTGTCTTGTACGTTTTTTATACGTTTTCTCTGTGTTTTTATGAGGTTACTTTGAGTTTCTTACGGGCTTTTTGTACATTTTTATACACTCGTTTCGTGTTTCTTGTATAGTTATTATGCGCGTATTATTTCTTTATTATTCGTTTATATGAGTTCATTTGGCGTTTTTTGTACGTGAATTGAACGTTTCTGCGACGTTTATTATGCATTTCTCATACGTTAATTAAGCGTTACACGCCTACGATGCGTTTTTATACGTTTTTTATATTTTCTTTCGCTTCTCTTGTGCGTACCCTGAACGTTTCTTCTACGTGTCGAACGAGTTTTCCGTACGTTTAATTTACGTTTCTTTAACGTTCTTTCTTCTGCGTTCCTTAATTTGTCTTCGTTTTTAATAATCTTCCAAACTTCCAAAACCACTACTCGCCATTTAGTGTCCGAATATTGCACACGCAAATGCCAACGGCTTTATGCAAGTCAATGATTGAAAGCAATTTATTCTAATTTCTCCAAAATTTGAACTTCGAGGTTCCAATTTTCGGATCACTCATTCTTAAAAATCTGCTTGAGTTTTAAATCCTTAAGCTGCTAGAGTTGTCGATTTTGACAGCAAGGGCACATTCGACTTTTTTAATGGGATTATAAGCCACTTTACGACGACTGAAATTACGAATATTAATAAGTCATCTGTCTAAAATCAGATTATCTACAGTGATTTTTGAACCAATGCAGATCAAAACATGTTTGAACAGATCATCTAGTGTTTTTCAACCCATGGCATATCGTACCAAATTGTAACCACATGGATCCTTCGCGAGTTAATTAAACGGTTTTTTCCACTCAGCCAAATTAATATGGACATCTTGCCTCGGTTACATGTGAGCAAACTCGAAGAAGTGTTTTGAATGCTACGTCGTGCCTGAAACCATGTTATCAATATAATGCGCGCTTTGAAATGTTCTGTGATCAATGAGGCGAACTTTTCTTCTGCCAAGCACTGAACTGTGCTAGACAGAATTGTGCTGGATAAAACTGCACTAGAAATAGCTGTACTGTATTGACAGTTTTATAGAACTGCACTGGACAGAACTGGACTTGACAGAACTGTGGTGGGTAGAACCGTTCTCTGTACAACAGTACTGGAAAAACTACACTGGATAGTACTGGGTTCTTGAGACCTGTGCTGGATGGCATTGTACGGGAACGAGCAGAGCTGGATAGAACTGTGTTCGATAGAACTGCAATGGAAAGAACAGAGCTGGATAGAACTGTGTTCGATAGAACGGCAATGGAAAGAACAGAGCTGGATAGAACTGTGTTCGATAGCGCTGCAATGGAAAGAACAGAGCTGGATAGAACTGTGTTCGATACAACTGCAATTGAAAGAACAGAGCTGGACAGAACTGTGTTCGATAGAACTGCAATTGAAAGAACAGAGCTGGATAGAACTGTGTTCGATACAACTGCAATTGAAAGAACAGAGCTGGACAGAACTGTGTTCGATAGAACTGCAATTGAAAGAACAGAGCTGGACAGAACTGTGTTCGATAGAACTGCAATTGAAAGAAAAGAGCTTGATAGAACTGTGTTCGATAGAGCTGCAATGGAAAGAACTGTGTTTGAGGGAACTGTGTTCGATAGAGCTGCAATGGAAAGAACTGTGTTTGAGGGAACTGTGTTCGATAGAGCTGCAATGGAAAGAACTGTGTTTGAGGGAACTGTGTTCGATAGAGCTGCAATGGAAAGAACTGTGTTTGAGGGAACTGTGCTGAATAGGACTGGAGTGGAAAGAAATGTACATGATAGAACTGCTCTAGAAAGAATTGTACTTGTAAGAACTGTGCTCAACGGAACCGAAAAATTGTATAGTATCTTCCTTCGATAGAATAAAAGCTAAACGCAATGAAATAGTTCCTCAATAGAAAATTAAGCTAACTAATTAAATTGAATTAATTAATATATGTTTAGCAAACGCTGAAATTAAGATGTTAGTCGTTTTATAATCCACTGGCACGTTGATGTACAGATTTTTTTTTTTAATAATGAGCCCTCAAATTTCAAGTTCTTGATCTTTCAGTTCATGTTTCAAATGCCAAAAAATTAGTCGCATCATCTGCATTTTCTCCTCCAACCTTCATTTGATACTTGTGAACTTTCATTTAACACTTGTGAGCTTTCATTTAACACTTGTGCCCTGTCATTTAACACTTATGAACTTTCATTTAACACTTGTGCCCTGTCATTTAACACTTGTGAACTTTCATTTAACACTTGTGCCCTGTCATTTAACACTTGTGAACTTTCATTTAACACTTGTGCCCTTTCATTTAACACTTGTGCCCTGTCATTTAACACTTGTGCCCTTTCATTTGACACATGTGCCCTTTCATTTTTCACTTGTGAATTGCCGTTTACCCTTTATATTAATATTTTACCTTGTACCCTCTCATTTTACCCTATTGCCCTTTCATTCTACCCTCGTATCTTTTATATATTGACAATACAATAATTCCCTTTTTATATTCTTACTTTCCATTCACATCCTGTCGTTTCCCTCTTTTATCGCCTGCCTTTCCCGTCAAATCTCAATATTCGCATCAGGTACAGATTCTGTCCTAAAAAATTAAAATTAGGATTTTAAATAACACACATATGGTGTAGTGAGAAAGTATAATACAATAATTTCTTTATATTTACATTTCTTGACAATAAGCGCCCTGAAGCCTAACACTTCTGCTCTTGCAAGTCATTACTGGAAAAATGTGAAAAAAATCTACGGGGTTTGGTCACCATGTTTCATTTTTACTTATACCTATAAAGAAATTGGATATTTTACTGACGTGTGGATTACCTTACTCTGTAAAAACTATTTTGAGCCTTTCATTTCGAATTTTGCAAGAATGCGAATAATCACGGAATACTTCTCTTTTTTTGCATGACCAAACACGTAGTTTCTCTCATTTTATTTTTATAGTTTTATATTGTAAAATGGTATTATAAAATTTTCATATAATATATTACATATTAGAGTATTTTTACTGAGGATTAATCCTCACACTCTGTCCCGCATATTTTACTTTTAAGGAGTTAAAACGAACGAAGAATCCAATAACGAACGAAGAAATGTTTTATATGAAAACCCATGAGAAATATTTAGCTCATGTAGACAATAGTTCAAATGGGGTTAATGTAATTTCGATAATATCGCCTCTACTCATGAATATTTTTTTACTCCGACCTTCTCTTCAGCTCTGTCTTAAATTTTTGCCTAATGAACCATGCGTAACGAAATTATTGTAGACCTACGTAATTACCGTAGGAATACCGTAATTAACATTGCGTTGACGTAATTATCGTATGGGTAACGTAATTAACATTGCGTTGACGTAATTATCGTAGGGGTAACGTAATTAACATTGCGTTGACGTAATTATCGTAGGGGTAACGTAATTAACATTGCGTTGACGTAATTATCGTAGGGGTAACGTAATTAACATTGCGTTGACGTAATTATCGTAGGGGTAACGTAATTAACATTGCGTTGACGTAATTATCGTAGGGGTAACGTAATTAACATTGCGTTGACGTAATTATCGTAGGGGTAACGTAATTAACATTGCGTTGACGTAATTACCGTAGGAATACCGTAATTAACATTGCGTTGACGTAATTACCGTAGGAATACCGTAATTAACATTGCGTTGACGTAATTATCGTAGGGGTAACGTAATTAACATTGCGTTGACGTAATTATCGTAGGGGTAACGTAATTAACATTGCGTTGACGTAATTATCGTAGGGGTAACGTAATTAACATTGCGTTGACGTAATTATCGTAGGGGTAACGTAATTAACATTGCGTTGACGTAATTACCGAAGTAATAACGTAATTAACATTGCGTTGACGTAATTATCGTAGGGGTAACGTAATTAACATTGCGTTGACGTAATTATCGTAGGGGTAACGTAATTAACATTGCGTTGACGTAATTACCGAAGGAATAACGTAATTAACATTGCGTTGACGTAATTATCGTAGGGGTAACGTAATTAACATTGCGTTGACGTAATTACCGAAGTAATAACGTAATTAACATTGGGTTGACGTAATTATCGTAGGGGTAACGTAATTAACATTGGGTTGACGTAATTATCGTAGGGGTAACGTAATTAACATTGCGTTGACGTAATTATCGTAGGGGTAACGTAATTAGCATTGCCTTGACGTAATTACCGTAGGGGTAACGTAATTAACATTGCGTTGACGTAATTATCGTAGGGGTAACGTAATTAACATTGCGTTGACGTAATTACCGTAGGAATACCGCAATTAACATTGCGTTGACGTAATTATCGTAGGGGTAACGTAATTAACATTGCGTTGACGTAATTATCGTAAGGGTAACGTAATTAGCATTGCCTTGACGTAATTACCGTAGGGGTAACGTAATTAACATTGCGTTGACGTAATTATCGTAGGGGTAACGTAATTAACATTGCGTTGACGTAATTACCGTAGGAATACCGCAATTAACATTGCGTTGACGTAATTATCGTAGGGGTAACGTAATTAACATTGCGTTGACGTAATTATCGTAGGGGTAACGTAATTAACATTGCGTTGACGTAATTATCGTAGGGGTAACGTAATTAACATTGCGTTGACGTAATTATCGTAGGGGTAACGTAATTCACATTGCGTTGACGTAATTATCGTAGGGGTAACGTAATTAACATTGCGTTGACGTAATTATCGTAAGGGTAACGTAATTAACATTGCGTTGACGTAATTATCGTAGGGGTAACGTAATTAACATTGCGTTGACGTAATTATCGTAGGGGTAACGTAATTAACATTGCGTTGACGTAATTATCGTAGGGGTAACGTAATTAACATTGCGTTGACGTAATTATCGTATGGGTAACGTAATTAACATTGCGTTGACGTAATTATCGTAGGGGTAACGTAATTAACATTGCGTTGACGTAATTATCGTAGGGGTAACGTAATTAACATTGCGTTGACGTAATTATCGTAGGGGTAATGTAATTAACATTGCGTTGACGTAATTATCGTAGGGGTAACGTAATTAACATTGCGTTGACGTAATTATCGTAAGGGTAACGTAATTAACATTTCGTTGACGTAATTATCGTAGGGGTAACGTAATTAACATTGCGTTGACGTAATTATCGTAGGGGTAACGCAATTAACATTGCGTTGACGTTATTACCATTGGAATACCACAAATATTGTTGAGTTATTTACAAATAACAACGTAAATAACGCTGAGTTAATAAAAATTTCCTTTTGGATAACGTAAAAAACCTTGGCTTAACGCAATTAACTTTTGATCAGCGTAATTAACGTCTGAATAACACAAATAACACTAGGTTACCATAATTAACGTCTGAATAACACAAATAACACTAGGTTACCGTAATTAACGTCTGAATAACACAAATAACACTAGGTTACCGTAATTAACGTCTGAATAACACAAAAAACACTAGGTTACCGTAATTAACGTCTGAATAACACAAATAACACTAGGTGACCGTAATTAACGTTTGAATAACACAAATAACACTAGGTTACCGTAATTAACGTTTGAATAACACAAATAACACTAGGTTACCGTAATTAACGTTTGAATAACACAAATAACATTAGGTTACCGTAATTAACGTTTGAATAACGCAAATAACACTAGGTTACCGTAATTGACGTTCGAGTAAGTTATGTAATCAGATTTTTGTTTATGTAATTAACGATTATCTCCCACAATTAATGTGGTAACTTTTATCATTGGTTTACCATAATTAACGTTGGGTTGATAAAATTTCTTAAAACTGAACATAATTAATGTCGACTCAACGTTATTATCGTTGATTTAATTTTAGAAATGCTATGGTGACCTAATTAATGTTGGGTTATTTCAATTAGCGTCAGTCAATGTGATTAACGTTGGTTTAACCTAAGCAACTATGTTTTGACTTATTTAAAGTTGGGTTAGCCCGATAATCGTTGGATAAACGATGCTAACGCTCAATTATCATAGTTAACTTAAAGTGTGCTTAAATAATATTTTTTTCACTATTTCCTACATTTTTGCCATAATTACCGTAATTAATCATTAATTTTACCGCAGGTGAATATCGGATAAATGAATGGAGGATTTGCGCGACGTTTGGATTGTTAAATGAATTATCAATACTCTGTTCTGTTCACGAGAAGCCATACAACCTACTCCAGTGTAATCATAAATTGCGAGCTCTGCTTGTTCTTGTTTTATTTGAATACCTTGTGTGTAACTGTCACCATTATAATTTATTTAATTTTGTTTCCTTGCGTTCAGTTGGTATTTTGTCGTAAAAAATAACGAATTATCGCTGAGTAATTATTAGATGTTCAGGAATATAAATTCCGTAAAAGGCCTATGCCATTAACCAGGAATATTTATTCAGTAAATGGCATATGTCATTAATCAGGAATATTTATTCAGTAAATGGCATTTTTCATTAATCAGGAATATTTATTCAATAAATTGCATATATTATTGATCAGGAATATTTATTCCGTGAATACCATATGTCATTAATCGGGAATATTTAGAATCAAGTTTTTCGTCTTTGCAATTGACACTCGTTGAAATGAACTGGAATATTTGGTTGTGATATTTTTCACTAGTCGCCAACGTTCACGCGATCAGGACGGTTGGTTTAGTTATGCTTTGAGTCGCATAATTTAAAAACAGACTTTACTGCTCGAATACATTTCCGTCCTTTCTAAGATGTTTGAAAAATTAACTGCACGATATGATTTTACCCTGTACGCTATTTTAGAAAAGAAGCGAGATAATTAATATGCTCGGCATTTATGCGTACCAGCATGTATACGAGCAAATTATTTAGTGATACACACCCGTGGCCGGCGTGTTAAGGTAGTCGAATAAAATAGTTTTAATGAAACTATTCAATTCTATACCTACTCCCAGAGTTTCATAACGTTAACGAATTATGATTTTCTCCCCTCCAAGGTGAAGTTTTATTCGAGAACTGTTTTCTTTGCGTACCATCACAAATTTTTAACGACTTAGCTCAAAAAATAATTCATACAACAACTATATCTCAAACACACAGCATGGTCTAACCAAGTAAGCATGAACATTTGTAAAAAAATCAATACTAAATATGCGCGAAGCAAAAATACTGTTTTGCTATTCAAATTCTAAATTAAACTCTACGTAAATTATGGGTAGTTAAACTATTTCTGTTTGGAATATTTGAATCCCTATTTAAAATATTTACATCCTTGTTTGAAATGTTTGTGACCGAACGTGCAAGTGAAATGTTTGAAAATGCAATCAGTTGCACAGGCATAATTATGCACTGTTTTCCCTTTTCGTCGGTATCCGTGGTGCGCATGCTCACGAAAAGTGAAAACAGTATAAAATTATTTACAGTAAAGAAAAGTTTTCAAACTGACGTTTCAACTTCATTTAACTTGTTTGAACAAAATTACGCAAATCGAGTAGACATGTACTTATAGATACATCCTCCGCTCCAATAGACAACCTACTGCAATGAGTGTTGAATGTTGCGTTCAGAAATAAAAGCTCTCAGTTCCCGTCACGTTAGAGGAAACAAGGTAGGTTCAAACCAGTCTTTTTTTCGTTGACGGTGTAGTTTTACTCACGTCACAGCAACGAACCAATAACAGCGCTCGTACGTATTGCATCTGGTAGCACTGCTACCCCCAAATCTGGCTCCACTATTGGCCTAACGAAATAGCGCTTTAGTGACGTCATAAAGTTTGTTTGAAATAAAACCGTTCTATTGGCTGGCCGAACAAGAGGAGGTGTATTTTCTCCCAGAGAAAATAACCCTACCTTGTTTCCTCTACCGTGGTTCCCGTGCTACTGTTATGTCACTCATAGTAATATCAAAATCTCTGTGTCACGGTTTCATTGTGGGCAAGATCAGAACACTCAAGGCCAAGCCTGGGTGTTAAATACCCCTAGATATTAATATACCTGTATGGGTTCAAGCTGCTCGAGCGTATGGGTTATCTGTCCGTTACTAGCACATGTAGTAAAAATGATGAAACTTTAAGTACGCCTTGAGCGTATGTACTTGAACTTGCAGTCACTAATCAAGTTAATGACTTAAAATTGTAAAATAATCCTACGCCATTAATGAGTAGGAAATTTTCAGAACGCTTACAAAACTGACTGATTGATATTGTCTGATATTGATGGCAGGATTTCTAACTTTAATAGTCCTGTTAACTATAGCTATTGAAGGCAACTTTTCTAATTTTAATCATCCCTTCAAACAACAAACCATCAGTGCTTTAATTCATACTCGCCAAGATGGCATGCGCAGGCCGCGGGCATCTTAAAGCTTTCAATTAAGAAAGGGAAATAACTGTCGTACGGATCAAACACGAGAAACCTGTTGTAGACCGACTTCTGCACGCACTTGGACTCGTAACAATGAGGAACCAATGAACAATTTTCTCCATCCAGCAGGCATTCTTCCAGCCGCACCGTTTGGGTCAACGTGTGGTAATGCAGCTTGATATTATTGACGATAAACCTCCATCTTCCGCCTACGTTTTTAGCGCGAAATACCTGCGCGTTCGTCACGTTCGCAGCACACAAGTAGGATTCGTGGTTGTCCGCTTTTTCCGGCAGCTCTACTGAAGTTTCTGTGTTGAGGTCTGCGACGTCAGCGTACAAGTTGAGCAGGTCTGTTGAATGTTCGTAAGCAGCGTTCAGTATTTCGTACTCTGGATACTCGTTGTCTTCCAGGCAGTAGTCCTTGTGGTCTTTGGCGCAGTCGGGTCTTGACTCAGAGTTGTACTTGAGCTTGTGTTCTAGAAGTTGTGGCTTGGGGGTGTAAGGACGGACAGACAAAAACTTAGGTTGGGGAAAGCGGTGGAATGGACGCTTGGGTATGCGAAGAATGTCTGAGTGGTCCTGAGTTTGATGGGATGCGTGAATTTCTGAGGGGTGGAAAACCTTCGG
The DNA here is from genome assembly GCA_030386875.1 of Morinoia aosen. Taxonomy (NCBI): domain Eukaryota; kingdom Metazoa; phylum Arthropoda; class Malacostraca; order Amphipoda; family Talitridae; genus Morinoia; species Morinoia aosen. The sequence goes on from CM059570.1 coordinate 22,285,868, forward strand.
GTTTACCTTGGATGTAGTAATGGGCTTGCCTTTTAGCATCTCCTGCTCATCTTCGTTATTTCCTTCTCCCTTTTCCTTTTCTTTTTCGACAGATTCTTCATTCGAGCCCTCACTTGACTTCTGTTCTTCCTTTTCTGTTGTCTCTGAGGATTTTGGTTTCGGCAGCTTAGATGGGCTGCTTTTTTCTTCTTCGCTCGCGATAGATTTGTGACTGGAAGGTGCTTTCCCGGATATCGATACCCCCAAGTTCGGACGAGGAGTAGACCCGTACAAATTGGAAAAAGAGAAGGAAGGATAGTGGAACCTATCTGCAAAAGAATCATGGTAAGGTGCGGGAGACGAGACTGAGTATAGATGCACGCGATCATGGTGCTCGAAGTACGAAGGTGATGGAGTCGAATGGATGAAAGGCGTTAAGGAGAAGGGACGACTGCTCTCAAAACTTGGATGGCTCACAGATTTGGGAAACGGTTCCTCAAGGATATCAACTTGTCCAGGACCTCGATGGAAACTGAGACCTGGACCATGAACGTGATCTGGAACTTGTACGTGTTCCAGACCACGGCCATAAGATGGTGGACCATCGTGGTTGCGCAGGGGGTCATGTGTGTATGGTGGACCGTCGTGATTGCGCAGGTGGTCGTTCTTGTATGGTGGACCATCGTGGTTGCGCAGGTGGTCTTGGTTAAATGGCGGACCATCGTGGCTGCCCAGGTGGTCATGCTTGTATGCAACGCTTGACTTGCCGAGGCTGATGGACACATGGGACGTGGAAGAGGCGTCCCCACGCACCACTGCCACCAGCGTCATCGCTCCGAGCAACTGTGAAACGTATACCAAAATTTAAAAAAATTTATTATCAAGATATGATGCAAGAACTACGCCACATGCGCTAAAACTTAGCAAAATTTGATTTCAAAGTGTGGTACGAAAAACTGTGAAACATTCGCAACGTGTTGACGCAAATTTGATGTCAAAATATGAAAAGATTTCATAGAGTCAATTCATCATGTAAAACGTTTTGGAGACCAGTTCCATCTTCAGCGAGTACGGCATCAAAGGGAAGTTGAACTTTAAAAATTCCCGTGAAAGAGTGAGGGACGAACTTATGTTATAGCTACCAGAATCTAAGTTGCCAGTACTTAAAAATGTTGGTGAAAAAACGTTGATATTCAAGTGATAATTCCAGAAGAAAATCAATGATGTTGACACTACCGAGCATTGAATGAACTTCCAGATTTTTAATTCACTATTAATTATTTCATTTATGATACCATCATGAAAATGAAAGCTTATTTATATTTAAATCTTATTATACCTGCAAAACAAATCATCACGCTTCACACACGCACACTAAGAACATAGATAATAGTAATTGGCTAATTTATTAAGTTTTCATTCCATATTGACGCATCTCCTGCCAATCCTGCGTCATCGAACGTTTACAAATTTCCTAAATATTAGTAGTATATGCTCACGAATTAATTCTAACATAAATTCATTGGGGCTAAAATAATTTCAGTTACAAAAATGAAAGTACTTTTCTGACACGAGATCGCTAGGGATAGGAGAACTCTGCCGCAGCTCATCACGATTGTCCTTTCATGTTTACAAATCCCTATCACTCATGATCCATGCTTGTTTTTCCAGAATTTACCCTTTCACTTTCATTCATGTGACTTTAGCGGCAAGATTGAAAACAATCCCGTGTTTTTGAGCGAGCGCATCGAAGCCGACGTATTACTCCTTTTCGTCGGTCACGCACAGACCGTCACGAATAGTACCCAGTGAGCTTTGATGGCTGTCTAGACAAAGATTGATGCTTCTGAAGCACGAAGTATCATTGTATGATCTGCAGAATGGGAAAAACACATAAGGTGACGCAATACATCAGCCCGAATGATAAAAATTTCGTACGCAAGTAGAAAAGGAGAAGCAATACATAAACCGGGATGATATGAATTTTTGAATACAAAGCGGAATGATAGAAAAGGCGACGTATTACAACCGGGATGATCCAAATTTCGTATGCAAGGCCGAATGATAGAAAAGGAGAAGCAATACAAAAGTCAGGAAGATAAATATTTTATATCCAATTCGGAATGATGGAAAAGGAGAAGCAACACAAAACCATAATGATAAATACATTGTATGCAGGGTGAAATGATAGAAAAGGAGAATTAATACAGAAGCGCTGATAAAACTAATTTCGTATACAAGGCGTAACAATACAAAAAATACGTAGGGGGAACATAATACATAAGGCAGAACTAGAAAAATTTTATTTGCAAGGGGGAATGATGAGAAAACGAATGATGGAATTTCGTTTACAAAGCGAAATTATACATAAGGCGGAACAATACTAAAGCTGCAATGAAACAAATATTTTATGGAAGATTGAACGCTGGAAAATATATAAGCTTATCTAATACTAAATACAGGCTAGACGAAAAATATGTACTTCTAGGCTTGAAATTTCACCAAGCGCCGGTCCAAAGGCAAGTTTAAATTGTAATTGACGTTGACAAGTTCAACAGCTGCAAAAAATATCAAAAATGCAGTGTTCAAATCAGAGAACCTCATGTTCTTCTCCACAAAACAAAAACTTTCTTAAACACAGCATTGGTCATTTGATAAAAGAAGAATATTCAAATTCATGCATACACTGCACAGTATATGCTTATTTGTCTACATATATACATATAAATGTGAAAAAATTCTCTTCAACGTAGGATGCATCATTTGATAGAAATGAAAGAGAGAAAAAAAAACAGTTCATTTCCAATAGAGTTAAAAAAATAATGTTTAACATTGGTTTCTAAAATATCTTAACGTCAACATTTTTAGTTGATAATTACACATCGGTATCGTAATACCCATGTAAAATATCGAAACCAAAAATGATTGACAGAAAAGCACAACAAAAAGAGAAAGAAAGACAGATCTACATTAAACAAACAAGTAGTCAATAGTCCCCCCTGTTGTAGAACAGCGACGTTGCCTGATTAAGTGCATCATAACGTTGGTCAATTTTATAACAAATTCTCCTTAATGTAAATTCGTTGGGAGAACAAATGCATTTAACATTTGCTTCGAATACAATTACTTCAACATGTGAAGCACAGACCGATTTTGTGAAGACATTTAATTTCAATTTCTATTATATGATTTCTGCAGAGGTTCAACGAGCGTTCGTATCCAATATTTAACTATAATTTCCACACAATGTTTTTGGTTATGCGCGAATGATGTTTACTGGTAATTTTCGCACAATATTTATTGAATATTTGCAGACAATATTTACTGAGTAGTTCCATTTAATATTAGTCGAATATTTGCAGACAATATTCATAGACTATTTTCAGACAATATTTATACACTATTTGCAGACGATATTTATTTAATAATTCCACATGATGTTTATTGAATATTTGCAGACAATATTTATAGACTCTTTACACACAGTTCCAAATATCTAGCACAGGTTGCTGCCCCTCAATGACCTCAGCATGACCTCCGATGAGCAGAGGTCATGTTGGGTCATATCGATTGATGGAGGTCGACTCGAGAGGTCACCGAGGGTTAAAAACCATACTTCAATATTTAAATTATTTTCTCCAAATATTTTAGTTACTTTCCACAACATTTCAGGTTACTGTTGTAAATATTTTTTCGAGTATTTTATTTCTGTATTTTCCAAATTTCTCTCAGAATTCTTGCTCTATATTTTCGGTGGATGTTTTCATTTTTTCAAACTTAATTTTCGGTGTTTCACTCGATGTTTTCCTGTTGCTTCAAAGCTTATGATATTCGAGTCTATATTTTTCATTTCGCATCTTATTTTTAATATTTGCCACATGCTCTGAATTTTTATTTCCTTAGTTCGTTGGTCCAGCGTTGGAATTTCTATTGGAAAAAGACAATTAGCTCAAGGAAATATCTATAATGTATTTTTTATAGAATGGGACGCTGGATTTCAATCCAAGCGAATGTTATGCGAGAAATGAGCTTTAAGCCATAAATTATACCTAGGACATGAATCATAAGATGAGCGTGGTTTGCGAAATGGGTAATAACAAATGTGTTATAGGAACTGAGTTTTAAAACATGGGTTATTGGAAATTTATTATATTTACAGTAGTTATTAGTTTTAGTTTATCAGTTATATAGTCATTTGCATGAAACGGGTGTTCCATAATGAGTTACGAAAAAAAAGTTTTAGGATATTAGATATGAAAAATAAGACCCAAGAAATATAAAATTCAGAATGATGCTAGCGGGAAACCGACAAATTTGGTTAGCTTTGAACTCAGTCGTTTTGTCACTCACCACCTCACAGGACGTCATGCCGGCAGCGCACACGACGGCGTAATGAAGCACCCGCCTGCCCCCGCCCTCCTTATATACCGTCGTGCCTCCACCCTCGCCCTCTTTGTTTATTTTCTGTCCCCCTAGTGCAGTGGTTCTTAATCTGGGTTCGATCGAACCCCAGGGGTTTCGTGAGTCGAACCCTTGGGTTCGGCATGGTAGAATTTCCGCACTAATGCGGTACATATTTATATACACATGTTTTGAATTTGAAGAAAAAATCACACTTCATTTTTCCAACTACGAAGGGTTCGATGAATGCATGTATGGAACTTGTGGGGTTCAGTACCTCCAAGGTTAGGAACTTCTACTCATGTGATTCTCTGGAGAAAATCCCACTTCTTTTTTTAACACCTGAGCTATAGACATTTTATCCTGCACACCTGAGGGGGGGGGGGGTGAGGGCAAAAAAAATTCTGTGCTCCAGTAGCGCCAGCCAGAGGGGGACCAGGGGGCCGATGCTGATGTTAAATGGTTTTTGCAAGTGTTACTTACTTGTGTGAATTCAGGCACATCACCAATTACAGGCAGGAGTGCCGTTGCAAGTGTTGGCTGTGCGGCAGTTGCGGTTGCAACCCTTTCTCTCTCGTCTGGAAAGTATGTAGGTAAATGGTGAGAAAAATGTATACATTTACCAAGTGTACTCCTTTCAAAAATTGAGACAAATTTCTTCATTTATTGGATTATATCTAAATTTTGACTGAGAAAAACTTCTACACTTTTTCCTGATTGAAAATGGAAGTAAATTTCTTCTCCGTTTAATGTTTTTTCTCATTTTCGAGTGAGAAAATTTTCTACATTTTTTCTGATTGAAAACTGAAATGAATTATTTTGTAGTTGCGGTACTTGTTTTAATTATTAGGTGAAAAAATTACATATTACATTTATCCCGGTTTTCCTAATTGAAAAAAAATTAGACAATTTTCTCACTCGAAAATAAGAAAATATACAATAAAAGGAGAAGAAATTTAGCAGAGACTTGAAGTAGCAGAGACTTGGTACAGCAACACAATACTCGTACAAACAAACATCGTCACCTAAGGATGTTTTATTCAAATTCAAGCCTGTTACAAATCACCTTGTGCGTTGGTTTTTCAAATGCCTTATAACTAACGCCGGACGCCATGGCGGTTACCCCCGGTCAAGACCGGTGCCCATTTCAGACGCCTGGGTAGAGTGGGGTGTTGTGCTTGGAATTTTCCACTATGCCCAACGGAGAAAGTCGCGTGAATGCGACACCACAACCACGCATAAAGGTGTTGAAATAAGTTACGAAATCGTAGTGGTATAGCCAGCAGTATAAAGTTCTGTTAAGTAGACTTACGATACCACTATCGCAAGTCCACTTAACTCCGACGACGGATCTTGGCTGCTATTGCAGCCCCAAGTCTCCTACGACGGCTTTGTCTGGCTTTGCATTTTTCGTTACGCAAGAGCAAAATTTGAGGTTCCCCTCCAGAGTTTTTCAATTAAAAACTCAATAAGTTATTTTAGTCCAGCTGCCCATTTTCAGTCGGCAGTATCCATTTTACGGCCAAATAGAAAAAAAAATCCATTCTTCTATCCCAACGCTTAAGGTGTCTGTAAATTTGAGAGATTTTTCTTACTAAGTAACTGATGATCCATGCCTATATTTTGATTTATTTTCAATTTTACAAAATTTTGTATCCGTTGTCTTCATTGACCATGTGTTCATAGGTACATAAATTCTCCTCACGTTTAACCGATGCAGAAGTAGAATGGGGATATTTTTACTACAATAATACACGACAAGTCCTGAAGCGAGTTAGCTTCATGCATCAATTCACGAAGATTATTCAAAGCTTATAACACGTCAAAGCTTAGAAATATATAATTCGACCTCTTTTAAAAGCATCGCCTAAAAATAATTAAGTTGGCAGCCTGCTTCCAGTAGGTAAACAACATCGAAAACAAGCCAATGCGTCTGTGTGCTGACCCTAAGAACCGAAAGCACAAATGTCAAGGCTGGTCAAAATTGGACAATTTGGGAGCGATATCGCCTCACCCAAGATTGCCAGCCCGACGCCGGCGAAATTGGGAATTTTTGAAACTTGAGAAAAAAAATCGAACCAGTCCCGACTTAGAGAAGGTAGACCGTAAAGTTGATAGGCCTTTCGTTACTACTTACGATTTTTGGATCAACACTAAAACATGGAAAGGAGCAACACAAGAATACACAAACAAGTACGTATTATGTGCAGAATTTCTTTAATGATCTTGTACCCTAATTATTCATAATACCGCCAGTTGTGCCCTGACACTGATCATTCTCATACTCAATGAGCGTATATCCTAGATTCTCAAAATGTTTCCTGAAACTAATTATAGTCGCTTGCCTCAAAGATCTCAAATCACAAACCTAAAAATGCAGTCATTTATGCCATGTCGTTGCTAAAATGTAAGATGATCAAGAAAAAATTGTTCATGTTATTATGGGATGAAATGTCTATTATTTGAAGACACGAATATGTGCTGAGAACGCAACGTTTGTATAACTCGAAACTCGTTGTTGTAACCGCCCTTTGTACGCGCGACACTCACTCGTAAAATGGAGCGTATAAAAGGCTCGAACTGCGACAGCCAAGTCAGGAAAACCGATTACTTGCACTAACCATTAACGTTTTCCTTAAATAAGATTTTTGTTGCCGGCGTGAGCAATACACCTTTTCTTTAGATGAAATCGCGGCATTTACTGTCTTCACCTGAAACTTGGAACCTCTCAGACCTTTCCGACAGACCATTTTAGCTCTAAAAAACTTAGCTATAAATTTAGCTACACAAAATTCTGCTATAGATCTTCCCAACTGCTCTACTTGGTAAAATGGTGCATCACTCCATCTTTAGCAGATCGTTTGCCTCACGATGTCACGACTCCAGCAGGCAACCACAGCACCAAAGGAACTCAAAGAAATGTTGCCAAAGGTCACTGCCGTAATTATCATCACGCTATGGTCGAAATACGTTGATAACAATCGATGTGGGTTATAAAGTCTTTCTCTTTCGTTAAATTACTCATCTAGAAAATTATGCTGTTGTGTTACACAAATACTTTCTCAGTTTGATCTTAGCAGCGTTAGAGTTCTGTATTTTGCTCAATGGCATTTCGGCCTTTCCACGTTCATTTTCGTCCCACCGAATTACAGATAAGGAAATAACGTGATCTCACATCAGCATGTAGCATACCGCTACATAAGCGTAAAAATTAGAAATTTGCCATTCGTACTTAAATAAATTAATTAGTAGCATTAAAAATCTTACCCTAATTTATTATTAATTATTTTCTACTTCTAATTCGTAATCATTGAAGTTTTTGTGTAAATACATGAGAAGATAAAATAACAATTTACATTTTTCGAGAGAGAAGCCCTCTGGTGGCAATACTGCGCAATGCGCGTCTCTGTCTAAAATAGAGCACTCTTACTTTGGCGTTTGACTAGCCTGCTCACAGCATTTTTCCCGTGAGTAACCAGTGTTAGAAAATGATCGTGTTCTTTCTTCGTTCTCGTGAGTAAATCAGTGTTAGAAAATAATCGTGTTCTTTCTTCGTGTTCAGTGAGTATTAATAGTTGACAGGCAGTGTTATTTGGATACGTAGTTATGCGTAGGAATTGTGATGTAGCATGTTCTCATTCAGTGCTTTGTTTTGTTTTGTTCTCAACGTGACTTAGCGTAAAAATATTGCGTCAGAGGTGCATTGCATTTCCGTGTCATGATTTTATTATCAAAGACATAATCATGTTTCGTTCCTTTCTTCACTACAATAGTAGATACCTGCAGTTTTCATTCATGATTCGATACTCGGAACGAACGCGACGAAATTTGCCGGCGTTCGTTGTCGATAGCGTCTTTGTGTAATGGCGGAACCTCACACCGTCGTCTCTTGTCTCTACTCTGTGACTATAAATACTATAGGCATGTGTTATAGTAGCATTGATTCTTTTTTTTTACAAACCGACTTGCGGTAGTTTAAATTACGAAAAGTATTCATGTCTATGCTTGCTAAGTTATGGAATTTCATTTCTTAATTCCATACTCTTTGAAACCTTTACGTAACCGCACTTATTTCAATATAAAAAAACATTTCAATAAAATTTAATTTAACTCATCGCATTCTTGTGACAAACACCCACTACCATTTGCCTATCTTGAGTGTGTGCAAATTGCTGGCGGCCTGGCTGAGGCCGACGTGTAAAGCCGCCCGGCTAAATCGCCACACGGAACTTTCATGCTTTCGTTTTCTTTCTTCGCGTATTTTCCGCCTGTGAAATCAACGCTTAGGTTTTCCTTTCCTTTTATCATTGGGGATATATATTATTCCTTAATTCCTTTATTATTGCAAATGATATCTACCAGGATTTTTCAGTAGGATTTATATCCATGAACTTTAGGATTTTTATGTTTTTTTTACTGCTTTCAAAAGTGCAGTCACTTGATATTTTCACGATATTCTGTAGATCTCGTGTTTACTTGCCCGTAGTCTCTGTAAGGAATCACGATCTTTATTTCCGGAAGTTCTTAAACCTAATACTCAGATTTTTAAAGCCAGAGGCATTAGTGAACAGTGTTGAAAGCTAAACAGTTTAAACAATTTATTTATTGTTAAAACCTGTCAACCAAAACCTGTCCTATCTCCTTGAGTTTGCCAAAAGTGAGAATCCTTAAAGTAGCTGGTGTCAAACCTGTAGGAGTTTTGTAGGAAGGTTACTAATTTTCCGTAGCACCTCCTTCGGGTCTATCACGGAGTTTAAGACCCGTCAAGGAATAGTAACGAGTCGGTCGCAGAAATGGATTTATTGTTTAGACTACTGAGGCCAGTAATCTCAAGAAGTAACGAGAACGTCAAATAGTATGACTAAAAGAGTGTAATCGTAAGGGTAACTTGAACAAACGAAAGAAATGAGGCAGTCGATAAAATGAATAGGTGATATGAGCCTCGAGACATTAAGATGATATTAGACGTTGCCATATTAACATAACGGCATTGTAATGTATGGTCAGGCGCGAGTAAGGCGCAAGTAAGTGGGTAAACAAAAGGGGGTAGCGGCGGAGTAGGCCTGTGAAAACGGTTTACGTTAATACACATGCAAAGACATATTTCTAGCACTTTGACACGCCTAATGCATTTATTATATCTAGGTACAAGATTTAAAAGAAATGACTATAACGACTATGGACACATATCATTATTAGTTCATTATCACAATTCAACGTAATGTCTGAAAGTCGCACTAGTAATCACGAATTATCTGAAGAAGTTATATTATTTTATCGTGAGCTCGGTTCTAAAATTCTCAATGTATTATAAGAACCAAAATTTTACACAGAACACAAGGCACGAAAGTAGTAGTTATTTCATCAACACAATAATTAAACACTGGCAGAAAATAGACACTCACCCAGACGGTTCAAGTTGGGAATACGCTACGTCTACATCCTGACGTAGTAGCTAGGCAAATGGGCTGGTGTCTACAGCCTCACGTTCGGCCTTGGCAAAATGTTGCCATAAAGGTTCACTCAACTCGTCTCGTAAGACGGTGTAGATTTAATCTATTTTAATATTTATTTATCTTTGAATAAAAGACTGTTTAAAAGGTTCAAAATTACTTTATGTTAAATTCTAAATTTTTATTAATTATTCAGCAATTGTCCGGGCACCACAGTACTACCCTGGCCAGACGCGGAGCGCACAGAGGAAACTGAGATAGGGAAAGCCAGGTAGTTAGAGGTAAAGGAAATCGAGGGTAGGACATGTGGCGAGAGCCTGTGTTAGGTCACTAAAAGATTGCTCTGCAGCCTCGGTCCATGTCAGCCGTTTTAGCTGCTGGGGTGGTGGCAAAATAGTTCGATTAACATAAAGCATTGTTGACAAGGAGACGTATCGAAGGAGAAAGACTAATATTTGACATGTTCTTGAAACATTACAGGTCACGATAACACTGAGGACAGGCGCAGTCAGCAATGGTTGCTACTCTTATCAGTAGGGGCCGTACGCTGCCTGCGCTTACCTCGCACTCAAGGAAAGTAGGTTTAGTTTGAAAGGAGCTACATTTGTCTTACGACAAAAACTACCTGTGTAGAACCAGAAAGGAAAAAGATCAGGGTAGATCTACAGGCAAAGGAGTTTGAAAAGTCGGTTCGGAGGATAGTTTCCGAGGAAATTCAGGAATGAACACAATTTTGGACATATTATGTCAGAATTTAGTTTTAATTATGGCGCCTCTGTCGTTCACCACTTCAAACAGGAAACCTAAGCATGATATCCTCAAGATACGAATGTCATGGCTACCTGAGAAGCAGTGGAAATATTGAGTGGAACAGACAACAACATCTGTGTGCTGTCAGGAACCAGGATGTGAAGTTTCTAGCGAGAAAAACATGAGCAGGACTGTCGGCAATAGCACGTTTTAGGTCACTTAAAAGGTAACTTTTTAGCCTTAGTCTCTCAAGTAATTCGTTCTGTAAAGGTACGTTCAGTAAGGCCCTGGGCGATGCTATCGGAAATCGGAGGAATATCATAAGGCGATAGGAGTCAAGCATGCCACAGGAGTATCAAGAACGAGTGCGGTCAGGAATTAGTGGCTGCTCTGTCGGCAGGGACCGTTTACCGTATGCACTCGTCTCATACTAGAAGAAAGGCTACTTATTTTATTTGTTATGGAAACTTCACATTTTTACGACAGCAAGGCATAACGAGCTATTTGCGAGGAATTAAGTAAATAAGTTAATAATATATACTTGCCGCTATGCGGAAGCACAAGATATTTTTTTTTTAGATAGGAAAAAATTTTTTTTAATTTGAAAGAGAAGAAGGAGATTGTGGACAGAACGTCCAGGAACGCTTCCTCAAAATCAAAATTGAGTTCATCTTCCGGAAAATAGAACATTTTTGCACGTAGAGAAGCTACATACGTGAGTCATTAGACGAAGTAAAAGAATCAAATCCGTTCATAGTAGACATAATGAAGAAGAGTATAGGTTCCACCAAGAAAAGTAGAAAAAGCAAAAGGAAAAGTAGAAACGAGAATAAGGGATCTTCTATGGCAAAATAACGTAATAGGTGGATACTTTAGCTAAATTGAGATTTACAACAGTAGTTCCTAAGAATCGGAGAAAACGAAACGTTAGAATTAGAGAAAATGTCAAAATAGGGGAGACTTTAGAAAGAAAATAATGCACCGCAACTGGCCAATGGAAATGATGGGCACACTCGGGAAAAAATATAAATTATTTATCACGAAACTGCAAATGGGGAAAATTAACCGTCCGGGACTTTTTAGTGTCTACTTACAACCAGCGCTGTTATGACTGTGTTCGGCTTCTTGGGCACCCCGCCGGGTCTTCTTTCTTCTTTCTTGGTAATGGCGTCCAGAACGTTCGGCTTGCAGGAGTTCGGCTGCTGGCTTCGGCGATCGGCAATGCTACCCCCTTTTTTGTTATAATTATGTATAGTGGGTGTTTTTTTATGTGTGAGTAAAAATATGAGTTGGGTGAATATAATGAAGGTGGGTGTTGGAGCGAAGGGGTCACCACTGTAGGAGGTTGCTAATTTTTCGTAGCACCTCCTTCGTGTCTATCATGGGGTTTAAGCCCCGGTAAGGGATAGTAACAAATCGGTCCAAGAAATGGGTTTATTGTTTAGACTACTGAGGCCAGTAATCTCAAGAAGTAACGAGAACGTCAAATAGTATGACTAAAAGAGTGTAATCGTAAGGGTAACTTGAACAAACGAAAGAAATGAGGCAGTCGATAAAATGAATAGGTGATATGAGCCTCGAGACATTAAGATGATATTAGACGTTGCCATATTAACATAACGGCATTGTAATGTATGGTCAGGCGCGAGTAAGGCGCAAGTAAGTGGGTAAACAAAAGGGGGTAGCGGCGGAGTAGGCCTGTGAAAACGGTTTACGTTAATACACATGCAAAGACATATTTCTAGCACTTTGACACGCCTAATGCATTTATTATATCTAGGTACAAGATTTAAAAGAAATGACTATAACGACTATGGACACATATCATTATTAGTTCATTATCACAATTCAACGTAATGTCTGAAAGTCGCACTAGTAATCACGAATTATCTGAAGAAGTTATATTATTTTATCGTGAGCTCGGTTCTAAAATTCTCAATGTATTATAAGAACCAAAATTTTACACAGAACACAAGGCACGAAAGTAGTAGTTATTTCATCAACACAATAATTAAACACTGGCAGAAAATAGACACTCACCCAGACGGTTCAAGTTGGGAATACGCTACGTCTACATCCTGACGTAGTAGCTAGGCAAATGGGCTGGTGTCTACAGCCTCACGTTCGGCCTTGGCAAAATGTTGCCATAAAGGTTCACTCAACTCGTCTCGTAAGACGGTGTAGATTTAATCTATTTTAATATTTATTTATCTTTGAATAAAAGACTGTTTAAAAGGTTCAAAATTACTTTATGTTAAATTCTAAATTTTTATTAATTATTCAGCAATTGTCCGGGCACCACAGTTTCTCGGAGTTTCTCCGTGTGGGAAGAGTTGTCATTATTTGTTGGATTGCCAGTGGTGGAATGTCTTGGTGTCTCTCCTGGAACGTTTCATCCAGCGCCTCTGCCCTTACAGGACCTCAACGGCATCACACACACACCATTTACAACATTCTCCCTGGGCCGCTTTTGGTTTTTCTACTTGGATTTGGATTTGGGCTATGCTTTGGGCCTTTAGCCGGATATATTCTCTAATTACGGGCCTTAATTCTCAACTGCCTAAAAGTACGGGCACCATTGAATTAGCTTTGCATTCGCTGAATTCCGCGTGCCTGGATCTTAAGTACTATTCAAACCAAGAGTCATCATCGCCATCAGGCTCGGCACCTTGATCAAACTCACCTGCTCCAAAATTAAGCTTGCTTTGCCCACACAAATAGCTACGCACCGATTGTTGTGCTTGTTTAAAAATTGCCCACAGTAAATTGAATATTCTGAACTCGATACACTTAAAATTCTCATCCACCGGCCGGAGCGACGCCAGCGCTCACCGAAGCTCACCACCGGCACTCCGGACCTCACTGGGATTCCAGTCAAGCTCATCGAAGTCCCCCTGGTTCCTCTTCCAATAAACTCCACCTGAAATAAGCTGAGTCCAAATCCGTTTTTCATTATCCCTCTTGTAATTTCCCACAACACTATCGAGAGTTGTTCGAGTTTTTGGCCGTCAAGAACTAACATTTAAGTTCAAACTACCCCAACGGTCATAAATCCCGACAAGCACTAGAACAATACCCTGATCTCCACATTTTAACTTTGCTCTCTCAATATAGTAGTCACTCCTCCTACATCCTGTGATATAAATTTGCTCACATCTTGTGATTTTCAGTATCTTTTAGATTTTTCAGCTGAATTGCTAAGAACGATACATCTACTAATTGTAGAGTTCAAGACATAATTTTTGAATAATTCACGTCCTAGTTCTAATTCAAACCACGTATACTTGTTTAGAACGATACAGCTACTAATTGAAAAATTTAAACATACATTTTTGAGCAATTCACGTTGTAGTAGTTGTTCAACCTAGGTACGTATGTTTGTTTAAATGAACTTGTCTGCACTTCGTGTTACAGAATACAGTGTTACATTTGCTCGCATCTTCAGATGAAAATGACTAATCCAGTTTAAAAAAAATTCTAGAAATTGATGGGTTTAAAATATTCCTAAATTTATGGACAAAGTTCAGCGTGGTTCTGGAATTAGCTTCAATAACCTACCTATAAATATCAAAAATTATAATTACGAAATTCAGTCACTAAATGAAAGCAGTATGAATCTAAATGCTTTAAAAGTAAAAATTTTCTTTCTGAAAATTACGTTAGCGTTGTATTGAATAGAAGGAAATAATGAGGGAGCAATTTCGTACAATCAAGAACACGTACTTACAACCATCCATATTCGCGGAAGGGAAACATTCCCAGAAGTATTGTTATTGTCAAATGTCAAAATAAGTCTACGAGTTTACTGATACATTGAAGTCCTATGCAATTTCGCTGAGTTGTTTTGGCTAACTAGAAACCAACTGCACTTTTAAATTCTTACGCCGGTGTAAGTTTGCTGTACGTCTGAGCCATATTCAATTGTTGATCTGTGTACCCTCATCGAAAGACTTCAACTATGGCTGGCCGTGCTCTGAAGAGACTGATGGCTGAATATAAACGTAAGTTCTCATTTCAGACTCGTATGTGTTTAAAAATAGTACATATAAACTTACAGTAAGTGTTTAAGTAGCAATTTGTGCACTAATTTATTTTGTTGTTTATTTTAGTGTTATGAATAATGTAATTTTTGTATGTTAGCTTTGAATTAATTTTTAAGCAGTCCATCTCTGTCTCTACCAACTTTATTTCAAAGATCATTACTAATAATATTTTAGTTTAAACATCTCCAATTTTTTACTTAGATACTTTCAAAATTTTATTTTATTTAAATATATTAATGAACATTATGTAAGAGTTGAATCAAGTTTAATATTCTTAGGGTGAATGTTAACAAAATAGAGAAAATTCACTCCTTGAAATTTAAAATATTGAAAATTTCCTTGGGTTCTTAAAATAATGGTATCAGTTAAAGTCATACCTGATTGATTGAAAAGATTTTCTTTGTGTTTTATCATCTTCAAGAGTTATGAACTTGCCATGATAAGATCCATATTCAACTAAATTTTGCCAGCAAAAATGGCTGATTAAATTGAATAGTTGTTTGCTCAACAACAATTATCCAAACAGTTGGATTCATTTTGGATTAAACTGGTTTCTATGCAAAAAAAACAAAGTCTAATCTATCCTGCTTATTGCAGTACTGAATAATGATGGGTAAATATGAAGGATATGACGGTTATCAAATTCCCACTTTATGGTGCCTAAACATAATTAATTAAATCAAAATAAACAAGTTTTCTTCTATGCATTTTCCATCTGAAATGATTATATTACGAGTTATAGCGGTAGGTTTAGTTACATCTTTGATGACGAATGCGCTCAGATAAACAGCTACTCATCAATTTTCAAATTTTTGTTGCTTCAATCATGGTAATAACATCAAAATAAACAACTTTTCTTCTGTACAAATGAGTATTTAACTAGGTATAGCGGTAGGTTTAGTTTTGTCTATGATGAGGAGCGTGTTGAAAGCAAGACTCTGCCATATCACGCGATCGATAAATTTCTTTCCGCTCCAAACACTGGAGTTGCGGTAAGTCATTTACCACAAGAACTAGTAAAATAGTCATTTCAGACGAATAGTTTGTAGAAGAAAACGTGTTTATTTTGATTAAATTAACGATGTATAGGCGTTGAAATTTACAAAATCAATTACTGTCATATCCTTCAGATTTACCGGTCAATGTGAAGTTTAATGCAATCACGGAAAATAATAATTTGATTCCAAAGAATCACCAAAGGAATCCATTTAAAAACGTTTTACTTAAATGACATTCTGCTCGCTGATGCGTTAATTTAGAATTATTAAACTTCGAAGTTGGCTTTTGCGCGTAAAAGGAAGCGACCGCGCCGAGCAGAATTTAATTAATAACTGAAGCTAACCTCCTATTAAAAATGTAAAGAGGTTGGGTCGTGAGGCGAAGCCACAGTTCTTCCAGTGAAAATTATAGATAAAGGTTTAAAGCAACCCATTAAGGTCACGTTAACAATTGTGTTTACATCTGCTCCATGATGGCGGCGGCCGTACCGGGTGGCGCCATCTATGGCTGACTGTTAAGGTGACGACTTAAAAAAAACGTCAAAAGCACCAAGTACGAGAAATAGTATGTTAACTTTTTTGTGTTATTAACTGAACTGATAATAAAATAACAATATTTCTTATTATTTTATTAACAATTTCTATCATTTTTTTATACAATATTTCTTATTATTTTATTAACAATTTCTATCATTTTTTTATTTGGTAAATCTGAAGGATATGTCAGTTATCGATTTTCCACTTTTTGGTGCCTGAACCTAATTAATTGAATCAAAATAAACAAGTTTTCTTCCATGCACTTTCCGTCTCAAATGAGTATTTTACGATTTATAGCGGTAAGTTTAGTTTCGTCTTTGATGACGAATGCTCTCGAATAAACAGCTACTCATAGATTTTCGAATTTTTGTTGCTTGAACCACGATAATAACATCGAAATAAACAACTTTTATTCTATACACTTTTTTTGGCAAATGAGTATTTACCGAGGTATAGCGGTAGGTTTGGTTTCGTCTTTGATGACGATCGCGCTGGAAGCGAGTGCGCATTGCAGTGTTGCTGCCCGACGTGCTCCTTGAATTACTTGCCGCTTCAAACACTGGAGTTGCGGTAAGTCATTTACCGCTATAACTAATAAAATACTTGTTTGAGCTGGAAAGTGCATAGAAGAAAACTTGTTTATTTCAATCTAATTAACTATGCTAAGGCATCGTAATTTACAAAATCGATAACTGACATATCCTTCAGATTTACCTTTTATTTCTACGAAGTACCCAACCTAGTCGTAATCTGTGTTGCACATTTTGCGTTGGAAAGCAATTTCACCTTTAACTTCAAAGCTGAATAATTCTAAAATAACGCATGAGCGAGCAGAATGTCATTCTTGTAAAATGTTCTGAAATGTGTTCCTTAAGTGATTCCTGGGATCTGACTTATTATTTTCCGTGATTGCATTAAACTTCACATTGATCGATTTACCTAATAATGAGATAATGAGTACATGATACTTTTCTTTTTGGTTATAATATAAGTACTTGTTTTCATAGTTTTCCTTGTATTTTGAAAGCTAATCTTTCTCATATATTCTAACATTCTATACAAGAGTATATATGCTATATGATTCACCTCAATTTTAAGCTATAACAAAGTACATGTATCTGTCAGATATGAAGGGGATAGTAACAATTCAAGTACGTATATGTTGCTGAATGGTAGTTTTAATTTCTAATTATTTTCAAACTTGTTAAATCCTTCTTTGATCTGCATTTGTTGAAAATCTATCATTAAATGCAAATCAGACTAACAAACCAGAAACATTAGTGCTACTGTATTTTAATAATTTAGGATTTAGCTTATTAGTTTTGAAGAGTGTTGCTTCTCTTTGCAGAGCTGACGCTAAATCCTCCAGAGGGCATCATTGCTGGACCTACTAATGAGGAGAACTTTTTTGAATGGGAGGCTCTGATCATGTGAGTATTGTAACTAGTGTTGGCTAACTGCTATCAAAAATGAGCTTATAAAATACTTTTAAATGATCAACTACAGTAGATTTTATTTCTCCAATTCTTAATTTTAAATTGCCAGTTATTTGTAGTTAATAATTTGCTAACATTTTTAAAGCCAAATTCTTTAATTGCAGCATTTATTTGTAATATATTTTATGACAAATATGTATTTGTACAGCATATGACTGTACACTAGAGTAAAGGCTATTACTATGGTAGTTTTGAAATGTAGCTCTTTCATGTATGTTCTTTGAGTGGAAACTTACTTAGCCGAGTAGCTGTTTGTTGTAGCAGACTTGTTATGAGCTGCTAAACTCTGTAGCTGCTAAGTATGCAATGATGTTCCAGCTTTCCTAGAGACAATATTAAGGATTCAGTGCAAGCATTTCATACTGTTTTCATTTTTTCCCTGTAGGGAAAATGTCCAATTATTTTTTATTCTGAGTCAAAAAGTTGTACTTATTTTTTTTATTTATTTTGTTTTAGCACTTTATGGTGTCATCGTGATAGAAAGTTCCCAATATTATGCTGAGTTATTGGCTTGTTATTGTGTTGTGTATTGTGCTTGACATCTTTTTTGTATTTGAAAAGGCCATTTAATCAAAGTAGCAATTTATATTTTTTCTTCTGTGTGAAAAAGATTAGAATATGCACATTTTTTTATTCCTTCCAAATTTTTGATGTTATTCTAGTGGAACTTTATTCCAGAACACAACAGGATAAGTTTGTTGTGCTAATTTGTGCAGGGGCCCTGAAGGGACATGCTTTGAGTGTGGGGTGTTCCCTGCCAAACTCGTCTTCCCCACAGACTATCCGCTGTCTCCTCCTAAGATGCAGTTCACTTGTGATATTTTCCACCCAAACAGTAAGCCTTTATTTAGGAATGACATATTTAGGACTTTTTCCTTTCCTTACAGTAAGTCTTTAGATGCATTTAGGAATTTTTGCCACTCTGATAGTAATTCTTTAGTTAGAAATGAGGTATTCAGGACTTTTTTCTAACAAAACAGTAATCTTTAATTCAGGAATGATTAATTATATTTAGGACATTTATTAAACTTTAAGATAACCTATATTTTTAGGAGTTACTCATAATTCATCATTTCCTATCACCCAATTAGCTGTTCTTTTGGGGGATGATCAAAACCCTGTTTGAGTTATTAAATAATGTGTTGAGCAGAAAATATTGAATCACATGTTATGTTAATGTGCTCTGAAGACTTGTGCTGCTATTGTTTCTGCCAGAAATATGATTTGACACAACTGTTGCTTGTGCTTAGCTTTCATTTTGAAAGTAATCCTGTTAATGATACAATTTCCTGATTCCGTGGAGCACTTGGTACATTTTTACACTAATCAAATGAAAAATCAAATTTTGAATGGTTTCATTATGTGTGTTTTTGAATAGATTATTTTTATATCAAATTATGATGTCTTGGGAATTGGGCTCTTGTGCTACTTGCCTTTACCTTTAAGTATTTCTCATTCCAATGATCAATTATTTTTATAGTATGGGCATTTGCTATGAATGACACTGCAATCTGTGATTTTATGTAAAAGCTAAAGTGAGGCAACATCATCATCATCATTATTATGTGGCTAATGTGAAGCAACATTATTATCATGTGACTCAAGTGAGGCAACATCACTATTATTGTTATCATGTGACTAATATGAAGCAACATCACTATTATATGACTAACAAGAAGCAACATCATTATCATGTGGCTAAAGGGAAGCAACATCATTATCATGTGGCTAAAGGGAAGCAACATCACTATCATGTGGCTTAAGTGAAGCAACATCACTATCATGTGACATAAGTATAGCAACATCATCTTACAATGAGCAGAGACATTACAAATCTCAAAAAAAAAATTTTCTTGTCAAGTCTACAGTGACGGGCGTGTGTGCATCAGCATCCTCCACTCCCCTGGGGAAGATCCGATGGGGTACGAGTCGAGTGCTGAGCGCTGGAGCCCCGTGCAAAGTGTCGAGAAAATTCTACTCTCTGTCATCTCCATGCTTGCTGGTGTGTACTTTTATAATTTACTGCTGAACAGGGGATTTGCCAATGGAATGATGTTGGTGTATGAGTACACACATACACCCACTCAAATAAGTGTGTAATACGGAGACCCAAATATACATAAACCTTAAGCAAATACGTATCTCAAACAAACCCATGAGTGGATATAACACACACGCATAAATATGTGTACAACACACACACACACACACACAAATATGTATACAACACACACAAATATACATAACACAGCTCGTGTGTGCAGAGCCGAATGCAGAGAGCAGCGCCAACGTGGACGCTGCGAAGCTGTGGCGCGACGACAGGCGACAGTTTGAGCGCCAGGCTCGGCACCTGGTGAGGTCTACGCTGGGTCTGCCTCCTCTGTAGGGTCTGGTGGGGTCTGCCGCCTCTGTAGGGTCTGGTGGGGGCTGCCGCCTCTGTAGGGTCTGGTGGGGTCTGCCGCCACTGTAGGGTCTGGTGGGGTCTGCTGCCTCTGTAGGGTCTGGTGGGGTCTGCCGCCTCTGTAGGGTCTGGTGGGGTCTGCCGCCTCTGTAGGGTCTGGTGGGGTCTGCCGCCTCTGTAGGGTCTGGTGGGGTCTGCCGCCTCTGTAGGGTCTGGTGGGGTCTGCCGCCTCTGTAGGGTCTGGTGGGGTCTGCTGCCACTGTAGGGTCTGGTGGGGTCTGCCGCCTTTGTATAGTCTGGGCGGGTCTGCCACGGTGATGTTTTCAAAATATGTTGGAGCAGAATTTCCGCGTCAAAGATTTATTTCATTTTTGCGACGTGCACTCAGAGCCCCACGACCGACCTTTTTGCGTGTAAGCTAAATTTTTCCTGCGCAATTTCGTTGTTTTCTTTTTTTTTCTATTTGGGCGGCAAGTTTTTATCACTACACGAACGTATGGTCGCTGTTTGAAAGGCGTGTGTGTTCATTCTGAATATTCAGTAATTTGTATTGGGGGGAGAGTAGAGTACTATTATTTTATTATGACGTAAAAATAAAGCGTATATTTTTCATTTTGTTTTTGTTACCTCGTAATGTTAACTGGTATTTAGAGAAACTGAGGACTAGGACTCGTTATCAAACGTTATATTGATGGTAATTGTAATATTTATTTCAAGTATGTAATGATAAATGTTAAAATCTCGGCGCTCATGCGCATTAGTAAGTGAAATTTGAATTTCTAACTACGGCATTCAATAACTAGGGCTAGACCCACAAAAAATACGAGATTGATATTACGGAATGGCCGTGAATGTTCGTTCGTAGGATCTCTTAACCGTAAAACCAAGATAATTTTGTTGGTTTGCTAGTCTGCTTCCCACTCCTGGCTGCTCTCGTTGGCCGTAACACGTTCACCGCGTGTCTGCGGTTGTTAAAGGTTGGTTTGGTTAGAGTATTAGTAGGAGAATAGGGAAATCGACTTTACTGTCTGAATGCAATTTTATCCTTCCTAAGAAATATTAGAATGCAATTGTGCGGTATCATTTTAACTCGTTAGATAACGGCCATTTTTTCCAAAAGATCGCGAAACAGATGAAATGTCTTTCATTTACACCGGTACGGGAATTAACAATTTAGCGAATGGCACACATGTGGCACAATACGCGGGGAACGTGTCCAGAGATTTGGCAACATGACCCAAGGGGATGTGGGTAGCCCAGTAATGAATAAAGCCTGATCGAGTAACTAGTACCTACTAGTTAGTATAACGGACTGGTATGTAATGAAACTTCAGGAACAGTCGACGCCTTTTCATAACAAAAATAGTAATCTGGCTAAAGAGCTTTCAATTTATCACAAAGACATTGCAAAATTTAAGTACCTCTATTACAGCAAACGTTTCGGGATAAAAATTATTCCATCATCAGTGCTGGAAGAAAAAAAATAATTTTCAGTCATGAATAAGACGCACGGCGATTCAAGTACCTCTTATCTTTCACTTGAACTTTATAGATATTCTCTGTGTGGATGGATGATTCGTCGTTAGCGTTTTTTGTCTATTTTTTCAACAGAAGTGTTGAGATCTGTATCGTTTATGAGGTAGTTTGATGGTCGGGCTTTACCTCAGTCGTGTGTTGTGACATGCGGGCTTATCGCTCCGAGCATGAGAGCCCTATTGCTATACGCCATGCTCTTACGTTTATCGTTCTTCAACATTCAATTCGTCTAATTGTTGTTATAGTTTTATTTGATGCCTGCTGTGGTGTACAACTGTACGTACACCTTTAATTAGCGTTGGTGGTGGGATGCTCTAAAAGTCTCTCAACTGATTCGGGTCCACAAATGTATGTGTGACAGTTTGATGCTCACACAAAACTTTCAATTTTTCTCTGTGTCGTCCAACTTTGAAAATCAAACACGTATTTTCTCTCGAAGATTTTATTGAACAAGTCCTTATTTTAAAGCTTATGATATAGAGAGCTCTCAGCGTAGAGAAATAGAAAAGACAGTCTGGAAAAAAGGACACAAAAAAAAGATTGAATTTCGCAAGACTTTAAGACACGAAGAAACGCCCAACTGATTTGCTAGCTGCTGTTGCTGCAGTGATGGATGGTAATGCTCAGGTGGTCGAGCGTTGCAGTGTGATGGTACGCAAAGAAAACAGTTCTCTAGTTAAGCACTTGGGAATTTCTCGGATCTCAAACTTCTCATCAAGACCAAATTGTAGGAAAACTTCTCAGTGTCGAGTCATATTTCATGTGAATAATTGAGGATTCACACTAAACAACAAAATGCGGTTGTTGTGAATGCTCAGGTTATTCAAACTTGCACCCTTCGCCACTTCCTGTTCTCGTTACATCCTATAAAGGTCTTAAATACCAAACCTTTTTCTCCATCTTTTGCAAAGAAAGTTGGTTTGTAATATGCCCCCAATTTGTTGAAAAAAATTCACACAAGATCACAAACATTTCTGGCCAGAAAGTTTAACATTAAGTCCATTCTGGGCCTAAAACGTAAATTTTATAATTTTGATGTGAAATGAAAATATTGCAACCGTGTGCTGAATATCCGAGTTTTCCTATAAAAGACCGGCTGGAATGCGTCAATTTGAACTATAAAATATAAGTTTCACATCAAGAATGACTTTGCTGACGCCTTCTTGGCGAGACGCAACCCTAAATTTATCATCAATGTTAACCACTCTCTGAATTGTAGGTATTTTCATATCTACCGTTCGACCCCAACCCTAGCATTCAAATACCTACAGGATTCTTGGGCACCCAAGCCGTAACCCAGGATTCAAAAACCTACAAAATCCTTGGGCACCCAAGTCGACCAAGAAATCGCCTTAACCATCTCGGGCAAGTTCTACCCCGATTCCTCACTATTAAACCCGCCATCAGTGCGCTGCGACATGACACGAGCAAGCGGACGGCAGCTGGTAGATGTCAATAAAGAGTCCTTTGTACGGGTCACATGGGTCATAGGACAGCATGCGGTGGTACACGAACTTTTGGGTGCAGTGACTCTGATAGCAAGGGGCAAGAGCTCGGCATGCCGCCTCAGGGTACAGGCAGGTCTCCAACCGCGCTGTCTGCGTGTAGTAGTGCACGTCGTTGACGATGACCCGCCACTTCCCTTCGATGTTGCGTGCGCGTTTTGGCATCACGTATGTCACGTCGCTGGGGCAGATGTAGCCCTCCGGGCCTGCAAATGGAACACGGGTTCAATTAATTTGCGTTTTGGTATCACGTCGCTGGGGCAGTTGTACGCCCTCAGGACCTGCACATGGGACACGGATTCAATTGAATTTGCGTTTGGGCATCGAGTATGTCACGTCACTGGGGCAGATGTAGCCCTCAAGACCTGCACATGGGACACTGCTTCGTGAAGTGCTCGTTTTTCGTGTTTTGATCTGTTGAAATGCCCCCTGTGAAGATTTGAAAGGTATGTCACGTCGCTGGACAGATATACCTACACGTGTGACTGGTTCAATTTATTTCCAATTCAAATTTTTGGAAAGATGAGACGCAGAACAGTGGATGGCTTGATCGCTCAGTTTTGCTCACCGCTATTAGTTTGATCGATATTTTGTGGTGCCATGAAAGAAGTATTTTGAACAAAGCACACTTTAAACAAATTTTAAAACCTCTCGTATTTCCATTTTTCAAACCATACTTCCCTCACTCCCCTCAGGCGGATACAATTATTGTATCTATGGGAACTAGCGCTCCCAGGGGGACAATGTGAGGGCCTGAGCTGAGAGTTAGGTAGGCCTTCTTTTTGTTGAAATATAATTTTTTTGTTATGTTAAGGACCACCTTTTTTCGGTTCACTACTGTCCTGTTTTTCAGCACCTACTACTGTCTCCTTCAACTTTGGTCTTGTTTCATAATCTTCTTTCACAACTGTTTCTATGCCTTTCTGCGTAGATTCCGCGTTTCCTTAACTCCATACTAAATGGTGCCTTCCTCCTTCCTCTCTTTGGATCGCAATTGTTGCTGGGTAGGGAGGCTAAAACTAACGACTAATCTAATCTACTTCCCCCACTTACAGAACTCACTTCACTCTTAAATAACTCGTACTTAGTGCTTTCTTACTCGTTTTCACACTCTTGCTGCTCGTACTTCGTCCCTTACTTCTCGTACTTTACCCTCCTGCTGCTTTTACTTCTCCTTTTTCTGGCAGTAAATTTTATAATTTTGCATAAAATTTTAAAATTTACCACCTACAGCTCCTACTTCACACTCCTACTGCTCGTATTTCGCCTTTTTTCTGACCGTACTTTACCCTACAGCTGTACTTCACACTCCTGCTCTTACACCACCCTCGTTCAGCTCTCACATCACTCTTAGCTCATACCTGCCCAGTGTGTGAGGTCAATAACCCGTACCTGCCCAGTGCGTGAGGTCAACAATAACCCTTACCTGCCCAGTGCGTGAGGTCATAGGGCGAGTGGCCTGTGGACGCCCCAGAATAGAAGGCGTAGTCGAAGCGCTCCTCCTGTTTCTTCGAGACGTACTCGACCAGGTCGTCGGCTGACTGGTCCGAAACGTCCGAGTACTTCTTGGCGAAGAAGTAGTCGTTCGATATGGCTCCCTTGATGTCGTAGGCAGGGTACTCAGGGTCCTCCAGGCAGTACGAGGTGCCGTTGTAGGCGCAGGAGGGGGGCTTGGTGGGGTCGCAGTACCCGTATGCGGGTGTTGTGGGGCCGTATGGGGGTCCGTGGAGGGGAGAGGTGCTTTCGGCTGCCCTCACCAGCACACACGCCACCAACGCCGACTGCACCGCAAATGGGAGTGCGTATTATGAAGTCGTTTTGCATATTTTGAGTCAGTTTATCATTTTACATAATATGAATCACTTAGCATGTTTTGAGTCATTTTACATGTTTTGAGTCATTTTGCATGTGAGTTAATCTGCTGATATTGAGTAATTTTACGTATTTTGAGTTATTTTACATATATTGAGTAATTTTGAGTATATATGAGTCATTTTTAGATATATTGTGTCATCTTACATATTTTGAGCCGTTTTACATGTTAGGAGTCGGTTTACATACTTTGATTTATTCGTTTAGTTTTGTAATTCTAGATACATGAAGGTCGTTTTATTCGAATTCAAAAGTCATTTTTCTTCAATCGAAAGATCTTTAAAAACTCG
This sequence comes from Morinoia aosen, assembly GCA_030386875.1. Taxonomy (NCBI): domain Eukaryota; kingdom Metazoa; phylum Arthropoda; class Malacostraca; order Amphipoda; family Talitridae; genus Morinoia; species Morinoia aosen. The sequence continues at coordinate 22,311,129 of CM059570.1, forward strand.
TAAGCAAGAAAAACGGTTAATATTGAAAACATTTTTATTAAAACGTCCGTATTTTAATGGTACGGTTCAAATTTGCATCTTTTTCAAGGGATGTTTATTTGTGTATTTTTAGGGGAATAGTGCTTTTGCATGTTAATTTTTATGACGATAATTATTCCCGATGTGATTTATAATGAATAATTCATTATAAATAATTAGTTCATTATGAATAATTTAAAATTCGCGATAATTTCGTATGTCGTGCAAAATAATATCTTGAAAATCAATGCGCCCCGAACTCAGTGCGAAAAATAACCTGCTATCGAAAAAAAATTTCATCACTTCTATGTGGAATTATAACAATTCAAGAAAATACACAATGATATATTTTTTTACTTTGAAAACCAATTATAGGAAGTGGATGTTGAAAAATCATCGAATCTAATTTAAAAAAAAAATTATTTCCAAGTCAAATATTTTGAATCTTCGAAAAACGCAAAGTCTACATGGAAATTTTATTTGTTATCCAGTATTGTTCCACGCACTCACCACTGAGAAGATCATGATGGAAGAAAAGAAGCTGAAGGCAGAGGAGACGTGCACGTGACAAAGTGCTGAAGAGCTCTGACTGTAGCACTGCTGTCCTCCTTTTATATATACGTGCAGCAGCGACCCGCGAGGTCACTGCTACCGCTCCCGTGATTGGCTAGTCCAATCTAAGGTTGAACCAACCAGCGTGGTGCTGGCCCATAATTCCGCCAATCACGGTGAGCGATTTTCGTGACGTCACACTCTCGCTTTCTGTGGTTGGACGCAATCTTGGCTCGGAAGGACAAACACTTTCACCCAAAACATGAAATGTTCTTTGGGAGACGGATGCAGTAATGCGTGTGGTGGATGATTTATTCGTAGGGTCTCTAATGTTTTAGAAGTTCAGCCGTGGTGAGTAAAAAGTTCGATCCCACTTTGTAAGAAGATGTAGCAACATAAGAAGTATAAAAAATTCTTTTCGAAGATTCATAAAATATTACGGACATTTCTACCATGCATCGCTCTTTTGCGTACAGAAGAAAAACAAGAAAAAAGGCAACAAAAAATACATAAACTTGTAACGTTCAATAGAAAATTTGGAATAGCTTGAGAACTTCTAGAAATATTAAAAGAATGTGAAGGGTTCTTGAAAATATAATATGGAGGTTATCAATGAAAGTCAAAATCAATTAAAAAACCCATTTAAACGGGAAGATCTCATGGATCCATTGTAAATACCGAATAAATGAAGACACAAAAAGTACAAAAAAAGTACGATCATAATTGCAAAGTACGAAAAAATAAAGTTTCTATTAACAAAATACAAAATTAAAGAGCTCATATGACAAAATCCAAATTTTTGAAAGCTTTTTGACCAACACGAGTAGTACGTAAACTGAAAAGACCGTTGACATAAGTACAATTTAACTGAACGTCCTATGAGAGATTTAGAACAACCGAAAAGCCATTATTAATCATAGCAAAGCTAAAGGACATTCCTGATATAATATTCTAAGATTCTTTCAAGAAAATATAGTAAAATACAAGGATTTTCTAAAATTCACAAGATAAGCATCTTTAAAAAATAAATGGTAACTGAAAGACTCTTAAAATACACTATCATTGAAAGATTTATCGAAAAAAATACACTGTAACTGAAAAGGCTCTTGAAAAATACTCCATAACTGAAGGATCTATTGAAAGAAATGACTATAACCGAAGGATGTGTTGAAAAAAAAACACCATAACTGAATGGTTTATTGAAAAAATTCACTATACCCTTTTGGAAAACGCACTATTACTAAAAAAACTCATGAAAATAGTGTAACTGGAAAACCTCCCTAAATAGGTAAAATAACTTTAAAACCTGTTGAAAATAGAGTTTGACTGAAAAACATCCCTAAATATTTAAAATAACTCTAAAACCTCATGAAAAATAGTATGACTGAGAAACCTCCCTAAATATTTAAAATAACTTTAAAACCTCATGAAAAATAGAGTATGACAGAGAAACCTGTAGCGTAAGAAATTCTTGAAAAATGAACGAAAATTGAAGGCTCTATTGTAAAAATACACTAAACTAAAGGTCCTGCTAAAATAATGCACTCCAATTGATTAACCTATTACGACAAACTAACCTGAAAATTTCGTTAAAAATCTGCTGTAACTGTATTACCTTTTAAAAAGGATCACTATAACTGATGGTCTTATTGAGAGAATAGATTTAACAAGGTCTTACTGAAATAATACACTCTAATTAATGGCCTATAACAAGCACACTAAAACTGAAGGATTCGTTAAAAATCTGCTCTGACTGAATAACCTATTTAAAAATTACATTGTAACTGAAGGTCTCATTAAAATAATAACTGAATTATAACATTACAACTGAAGGTCTCATTAGAATTATAACTGAATTATAAAATTATAACTGAAGGTCTCATTAAAATTTTAACTGAATTATAACATAACTGAAGGTCTCATTAAAATTTTTGCTGAATTGTTACATTATAACTGAAGGTCTCATTGAAGTTATAACTAAATTATAACGTTATAACTGAAGGTCTCATTAAAGTTATAACTGAATTATAAAATTGGTATTGAAGGTCTCATTAAAATTGTAACTGAATTGTAACATTAAAACTGGTCTCATTAAAATTGTAACTTAATTATAACATTATAAATGAAGGTCTCATTGAAATTATATAACTGAAATATAGCATTAAAACAATTTTATTATAACTGAATTATAACACTACAACTGAAGGTCTCATTAAAAAATTATAAAACACGTGTACGAGCACCAGCTCGAGCGTCGAGCGAGTTATTCACGCAGAAAAGAACAAACAAATTTGAACTTATGCACACGTGAACAAACTTGAATGAGTTACGCATGAGAGAACCGAGAGTAAACACACTCGTACGACGGTGAACTGGCGGCATACAGTAGGTAAGTCTGAAAAAAACATCTTTCAAAGTATGAAAGAAGTTTTCATACTAACAGAGTTAGTACGGAAAAACTAACTCTGTGGAAGTTAGTTCTTTCCTCTTTTTTTTCTTTCTTTTAGTTCGGGTTCCGGAAAAGTTAAGGAAAAATTATAAATTTTTCTAAAAGATTACTTACAAAGTTCGATCCTACGGAACCAGCTGAACAATGAAAGACTGGTGATATACGTGAATATTTTACCCGGGGAAATCTAAGAATAATGAAATCTTTGAAGCCCGAAGAGCTGAAAATCCTGTTCTGTAATTAATATATTTTTGAAACTGCTTTCTTGATTTCATGATTGGAAATGTTTCTATTAGTTTGTACATTGGAAGACTTTAAATGAAACTGACACCTAATTGAAGCTGCAGCTTGAATACAATTTCTGCATCAATGGCTCCGTTGTTTAAAGAAATGAAAAAGTTTTAAGGTTCATGTTTCTGAGAGCATTCGTTGTGTGGGACTTGGCTTTTACGGAATTTATTTTAAGAGAACTCCTGGGCAATCACATAAATTAATTTTGTGTAATTGTTTTGTGCAAACTCACCAGGAAATTTTTTTCGAAAACATCCACGGAATGTATTTCTCAGCGAAATTTTTTGCCATATTTTGAACTTTTCCTTCGCAAAAATTTGGACAAACATCAAAAAACTATTCAGCACAGTAATTATTATCAAATACAATTGGGAAAACTTTATGAAATAGCATAATCTACTATACACTGAAGGGAGGCTGTGGACTAGGGAGGCTGTGGACTAGGGAGGCTGTGGACTAGGGAGGCTGTGGACTAGGGAGACTGTGGACTAGGGAGGCTGAAACAAATTTATCTAATCTGATACATATCAGAGCCTTTTTGTGGAAATTTACGTTTTGAAATTCGAGTATTTAGCAGATAATGTTTTGTGTAGGCAGAGTTAGGGGCATAAAAATCAACCAAATCACATCATTTGATGAAACAACTTCTACAACTTCAAAGTTTCAACCCAACGCTCAAGTATTCAAGTATTTAAAACTTTTGATTCGATTTCCGCAAATCCTAATATTTTCAAAACGATCAAGTCCCGCAATTTTCCAAAACCTAATTTAAAACTCAAAGCTTATTCCAATAAAACTTCCTAAAACAAATAGTTACGACAAGACACGAATAATACGACCTCCATAAATGAAGAGTTATAAAATAAAAAAGTCAAATACAAGTTCTACGAATATATTTTCAATTACGACTGAATTATCACGAGTAACACAACCTCCATGAATTTAGAATCCCAAAAGATAACAAGTTTAATACAAGTTATACGAACACAAAATCGCAACCCAACGCTCACGTGTAATAAATCTTCCACATGCGTAAATACACAAAATAAAGTTTAAGAACTCCTCATAAAATTTAGACTTACGAGACGTCTTTTAAATGTCATAGTTATTTAAAAAAAGAAGTACGAATCCCCAAAAGCGGGGCTATAATGAGTCCTGAAGCGGTGGGGAGCGTCAGCATAACCTTGTACGGATATGAGCCAAGCTTCGCTAACCTTGTGACGATATGTAACGTGGTTAAAGGGGGCCATGTACTATGGTATACATTCCTCAAGTTAAATATATACCTAGCCTTAGAGAGAAAAATGTTAGGCTAATTTATAATTTGAATGAAGTATGGCATTTTTTCAATATCTTATATCTCAACTTGAACGGATTAATCATAGTCTATTTTAACTTTTAAATGAAGTATGGTAAAAGTTGAATAACTCATGTGAACGTCACCTCAACCGGATTAATGTTAGTTTAATTCATAATTTAAGTGGATTGTAAAATAATTTCCAAATATCTTATGCAAACTTTAACTTACACGAATCAATATTAGTTTAATTCATAATTGAAATGATGCATGGTATTTGAGTAAAATCTATGCCAACCTCAGTTTATATAAATAACTTAAACTGAAAATAAATTAGATTGATGACTGAAACGAAAAATCATTTTAATGATAAATCTAATATGAACCTCAACTGATGCCAATAAATAATTATCCCTGCTACTCCGAATATAAATGAATAAGAGTTACAAGTCCTCATCCGAGGTTCATACAAGATGATAAAATAAAAATTGAAACATTGTATGTATATCGTACAGCACCTGGTGTGAAACATTGTATGAATATTGTACAGCACCTGGTGTACGCTGTTTGCTACGCATTTAGTTTGGGCACCATTACCCTTTTTGTGGATTTATTCCTGTATTTTCCCATGTTCGAGCAATATGCTTCATTTATGATGATAATATGTCTTACTTTATTTCGTATTTATTCGCTATGGTATTATTATTTGTTTTTTTAGGGCTCGAGAAATATTAATGGAATTTCTGAATTGTAGGAATATTTCTGCGTTCACCTGCATTGTGCAATATTATTTCTGCATCTGCTAGTACTTGTAAATTGCTATTACTTGTATCTTTGCTTTATAACTTCATCAGACAAATAAACTTCAACAACTACATCTAAAAATGACCGAGAACACCCTCTGGAGGACCGTGGAGATTGATCCTGATGCTGGATGCAGTTCAACTTGTACAGAACGGCCGAGCACAGCCCACACTAGCCTGAAAGGGTCTCGGCGCGGGCGAGGCGCCCGGCTATGAATGGATAGACAGCTGAAACCCAGAGGGCCTGGCCCGACTGTCAAGCGACTTCAAACTTGCCTACGCGGAGGAATAGCTACTACAGAACCAACTCGCCCTATACAGAAACGACAGCCTAAAACTCAACGCAACAAATAAATTTAACTGGGAATCACTGCTGAAATTTACGCTTGTGCGGCTGCGGTGGTAAAACCAGGAATATAATAATAATAATGTATATTTGCTCGTATTTCTACAACATTTTTTATGTATGTGTTACCTGTGTTCGTGCAATGTTATTTCTGCATCTGCTATTATTTGTATATTTGTTCGTATATGTACAACATTACTTATGTATGTTACCTGTGTTCGTGCAATGTTATTTCTGCATCTGCTATTATTTGCATATTTGCTCATATGTGTACAACATTATTTACCTATGAATTATTTCTGTTCGTGCTATATTATTTCTGCAGAGAGATAATATTCCTGCGCAAAACTGTGCTCATGTAGCTCACAGTTACTTATGTGCAAACCGCCTTGTTTTCCCTACTTCTACACACTCCGCGAGCGAAGTCCTCACGAGTGTGTGTGTGTGCGCCAACCCTTACTCGTAATGCATAGCACACGATTGTACAATTATTTTAGAAAGGGTCCTGAAAAATATTATAAACACCATAGCTTCATTCACGCTAAATGGCCCCACGGTAAAGTTCTCTCAACAATTCGTGTTATCGTGCGGTCAAATTTTTTTTTATCTAATATAATTGGTGGCCATAAACCTACATTGTATTGTCGAACACTGAAATCCCAACACTGTATTGATGGCTATGTGTTGAGTATGAGGATAAACCTGCGCTGCAATTAGAAACTAGGTGAAAAAAACACGATAATTTTTTCGTGTTTTTATAAAAATTTTATCCAAAAATGTATAGGTTTCGTATTTTCTGTGTCTTTTGAACTAAACTTCATTAAGAATGTATATCAAAATTTCATATAGAATGTCTACCTTAACTGCTATGAATAATTGATAATTCTTTGATTCATTATGCGATTATGTATTGTGTTGATCGACCTACGCTTCATGTTGATAATCTACTTTTCCATGTACCTAGATATTTTACTGCCATTACCATTATATTCTACTCACCAACGACTTGGATATTATACTCACCACTCACTTGGACATTTCACCCTTCATTCACTTGGATGTTCTCCTCCCATCCACCTGGACATTCTACCCACCGTTGCCTGGATATTTTACCTACCATTTACCTGATCATTTTGCTCACCGTTCAATTGCATAATGTTATTAATTTTTCTACAGACAATTACCGTAATATTCATAGTATCATCCATTCGGATATTTTTCCTTAATGTCCCTTGGATATTTTACCCTCCATCCACCTGGATATTCTACATACCATCCCCCAAATCAACCGTTAACAACCGCGGAAACGCAAGGAGCGCGTTAAATCGGTGACTGCTATCGGTGCGACCCTTCTGCTAGTCGCGATAGTGTCTCCTCGTGTGAAGCCTTGTGTCAATTGACCATTTAACTACTGTTGCTATGTACGGTTGGTTCGGTTAGGTTAGGTTAGGTTAGGTTAGGTTTGGTTAGGTTAGGTTAGGTTAGGTTAGGTTGTGAGTTGCAAGATATAAAAACCGACTGTACTGCTCAAATTCATTATCATCCTTTCTGAAACTTGTGAAAAATGTATTTTCACGACCATATTTTACCTCGTTTACTAAAATATATTTTTAAAAAAGGTTCTGAAATGATTGAAATGCTTATCATTTATGCCGGTATACAAATGAGCAACTTACGTTGTGGTACACATGTGTCCCAATACGTATTCAAGGTAGTGAAGAAAGGGACGGGATATTTTGAAAGTGAGGAACATTTTGAATAAATATTTCAAAAGTGTGGAATGCTTTAGACAAATATTTCAAAAGTGTGGAATACTTTAAACAAATATTTCAAAAGTGTGGAATACTTTAGACAAATATTTCAAAAGTGTGGAATATCTTAAACAAATATTTCAAAAGTGTGGAATACTTTAAACAAATATTTCAAAAGTGTGGAATACTTTAAACAAATATTTCAAAAGTGGGGAATACTTTAGACAAATATTTCAAAATTGTGGAATACCTTAAACAAATATTTCAAAAGTGTGGAATACTTTAAGCAAATACTTCAAAAGTGTGGAATACTTTAGACAAATATTTCAAAAGTGTGGAATACTTTAGACAAATATTTCAAAAGTGTGGAATACTTTAGACAAATATTTCAAAAGTGTGGAATACTTTGAACATATATTTCAAAAGTGTGGAATATTTTTGAAGAAATCTTTCAAGAGTTTGGAATATTTTAATCGTTTAACAAAAACGTGTTTTCAAACATTTCGAATATCTCTGAGCGTTATTTTTTAGAAATATTTGCAGAAATTAGAAATAAAGTCCCAAAATGAGGGTCAAATAGGTCCTGTTTTCGTTGATTTAAATCGCGTTTTTTGTTTTGGTAAGAAGCATTTTTCTTTTTTTAACCACCTATTGCTTTCTTCTTCAGCACTTGTCTTGTATCATAAAATTCTTTCTTAACTTGCTATTTCTATGCGCAGGGAATCTTGTGTGGAAACACACATTGTGCATAGATTCTGCGATCTCATAACTCCAAACTAAATATTACCTTCCTCCTTCCTCTCTTCGGAACGCACTTTAACGCGTGACCTAACTAACCATTTAATCAAATCACTGTTGCGATAGAGCAGGAAATTTTAAAAAATAGTGCATCGGTCCATTTTCTACTTAACGTAACCATCGGAGAACATATAGCTCATTTTCCTACAAACTTATGATCTCCAGTGTATCTCAAATCCGTACTGGCAACAAGAATCCTGCATGAAAGAATTGCTATCCTTCATGACTTCATTTTATCTGTAAGTTTTATCTTTTTACAGATTAAGAATGTAGAAGTGTACCAAAGATACATATCAATAGCAAGCACGAAGACAGTACGAAAATTTATACTACGATAAAAAACACAGATGTCCAATGACAATATTCTATCTTTTATGTTTTCTTTACTAGAGGTGTCACGAGATAATACGAGTAAACTTCCACTGGAGAGGCTCATAAACTACGAGCTTTTTCTCGACTTGCTTCCGTCAGATTTTTTTACAATGCACTTTAGATATATTGCCTGCACACATCTTATCTTGAATTCGATCAGATCAATTTAAACTTAGTCATTTCAATTTAAACCTGGTCATTCCAATTTAAACCTGGTCATTTCAATTTAAACCTGGTCATTTCAATTTAAACCTGGTCATTTCAATTTAAACCTGGTCATTTCAATTTAAACCTGGTCATTTCAATTTAAACCTGGTCATTTCAATTTAAACCTGGTCATTTCAATTTAAACCTGGTCATTTCAATTTAAACCTGGTCATTCCAATTTAAACCTGGTCATTTCAATTTAAACCTGGTCATTTCAATTTAAACCTGGTCATTTCAATTTAAACCTGGTCATTTCAATTTAAACCTGGTCATTTCAATTTAAACCTGGTCATTCCAATTTAAACCTGGTCATTTCAATTTAAACCTGGTCATTTCAATTTAAACCTGGTCATTTCAATTTAAACCTGGTCATTTCAATTTAAACCTGGTCATTCCAATTTAAACCTGTTCATTTCAATTTAAACCTGGTCATTTCAATTTAAACCTGGTCATGTCAATTCAAACCTGGGCATTTCAATTTAAACCTGGGCATTTCAATTTAAACCTGGGCATTTAAATTTTACAAACATTTATTTACATCGGTATTTTTGCAACTCATTGCCGTGTTTCTAGGCCGTAGTGTGTAAATTGCAAGTTCCTGAGGTCGCATTTCAATGTGAGTGCGCGCTAATGGAAGTGTTTTCAACAATGCTTCGTCATTGGTATAGTGTTTTTCTTTCAACTTGTATTCACCTGCATTATCTTACTACATTACGCAACAAAGGTAATGCATTTTTCCATCCTTCTTTCTCAATCATCTGTTTCGACTGTTGACATGGGTACTAAGATACTCTTGTGTGTGTGTACTAACCAAGGATCTTCATGTTAATACATTTTAAAAACCAATGGTGTTTTTGTTTCATCTCTGTAGGAAATAAACTGATTTTTAGTGTCTTCAAGGAATGATTGTAATCTCCTTTGCCATTTCTAAAAAATTGTTAAATTGTTAAATTGTTATGGACACTTTTTGATACCTAAGCTGACATGCAAAATGTCTTTATTCACATTCCGTCCATTAACGTACACTGTTTCACGCATACCAACTGAGATCACCTTGCATTTGAGATTCTCCCTATATAAATATACATTCAGAATCTTTTCTTGATCTAACTTACGACTTACCTTCACACTCTTCCTCGTGTGTTGACGGATAAGCTCTATTTTATTAACATCTAGTTACGAAGAGTAGCTTCCTCGTCCTAACACCTCATTAAGACCTACCCTCTGAAATTAACAGCTCGTTAGGTAGGCTACCCTCAAATTAACAGCTCGTTAGGTAGGCTACCCTCAAGTTCACACTTCGTTAGCAAGACTCCCCTCACATTCAGCACTAACCCCTCATTGTTAAGTCTCAAAAAGGCCCATAACTCACCGGCTCGTATCCACATTACGGCCGACGAGTATATAAGAAGTTCCGTATCAAATTCGACTTCACTTCCGACCTTGCCGTGGTAGTGCGCGCATCGAGCCATTGGGTCTCTTATCGCTTGAGGAATAAGAGTTATGAGGCAATTATGGAAAACTGTTTTATCGTGGATGGTGAGCTCAAAGTTATTTGATTACAGCATTTCTTCAGTCAAAACTAACCTACGTTTTTCATTAGAAATACTATAAACGATGATCTCATGCTTTTTGGTCGTACTACATTTGATCATTTGTCATGATCTAATGTGGGAATTATTTATATAATACATGTAATTACGGATTTTCGTGTATTCAGTTTAAAATAGACTAATTTAAATTTGAAATAATTAAATTAAATTTGAAATAATTAAATTAAATTTGAAATAATTAAATTAAATTTAAAATAATTAAATTTAGAATAAACCCATTTCAATTCAAAATGAGCGAATTTCAATTTTAAATGAACTACAATGCAATCAATTTAATATAAACTAACATCAACTTAAAAATGTCAATTTCAATATAAAATATGCTAATTTCAATTTAAACTATGCTAATTTCATTTCAAAATAAACCAATTTTATTAAATAATGAACCTCGTAAATTTTGTGTGAGTTGTACGTGCGATATCGTGCGACAAAAAGAGCAGTATTAAATTCATTTGAAAATAAAACCTTTGCTCCAAAAAAAAGATGTCAAGCATGAACTACATTGATTTTATTCTTTTCTATGTTCAATCCCCCGACCCGCTTTCCGTGTTCAGTTAATTAACTCCATACTAAATGGTGCCTTCTCTCTTCCTCTTTTGGGAATAGCCGTGAATTAGTTATCTTTTCAAGAACAATTTATTTTTTCCCTTTTACTTGGAATTGAGTTTGATTTACGTTACATTGAAGCGACCAACTTGGAACTGAACTTTACCATTTTGAATCCAGCAGACTTATTTTAAAACTGAGATAGTATATCTGAAATTGGAATGAACTTGATTTAAACAGGACTTTCTTTTGCATTACATTGAAGTTGACTCATTTCATGAAGTAGAAATTTATTCAGTTTAAATTGAAATTTTCTCAAAGTATGTGAAACGACTCTCACCTTATATTTAAAATATTTTCAGTCATTTCAAACTAAGCCTGACTTACATTCGTTGGAAATTTTTTAGTTTGAAATTTGAAGATTAGATAATTAAGGTAATTAGATTTAAACATAATTAGATTTGAAGATAAACGTATTTTTGATGAACTTAGGTTATTCGAAAATGAACCATGCGTTTCTAAATTGAATTTTCTGTGTAACTCCTTAATTTAAAATTAATGTTTAAATGATATATGTTAATAATTTATTTGCACTAAATGGTTGCTCATATTCTTTATAAAATTTCTAGCACAGAAGAAAAACACAAGCAACTGCGTTGCCCCGAGAAGATTTTCGAGCAAATATGATTTCACGAGCTTGTGATCATCTCCCGTGCAAAATAATCCAATTTCATGAGCTTGATAATTATTGTCTTTCATAAAATATCCCGATTTCACGCGCTAGATGATTATCTCCCGTGCAAAATAATCCAATTTCATGAGCTTGATAATTATTGTCTTTCATAAAATATCCCGATTTCACGCGCTAGATGATTATCTCACGTGTAAAAATAATCCAATTTCATGAACTTGACGATTTTCTCCCTTGCTCAAAGGAAGAGCGAGGTCACACCTAAAGCTTCATTAAAAAATGACTTACAAGGTGAAGATAGCACCTGCAGTTAGAAAGCCTTGTCCTCCAACTTCGGTTTTTGAAACCGTGTGTTCTCACGACTAGACCATATTTGGTTCCTTTACTGCTGGGGCTGCATCTGACGACGCATTGTTCTAGTTCTGCACGGGTTACAACTAAAGCAATTTAGTACAGTTAAAAAGCTTACGACGGATCATTGCTTCTGACACGGATTGTTATATCTGACAAAGATTGTTACTTCTGACAAGGATTGTTACTTCTGACAAGGATTGTTGCTTCTGACAAGGATTGTTGCTTCTGACAAGGATTGTTATTCATGACAAGGACTGTTACTTCTGACAAAGATTGTTACTTCTGACAAGGATTGTTATTCCTGACAAGGATTGTTACTTCTGACAAGGATTGTTACTTCTGACAAGGATTGATATTCCTGACAAGGATTGTTACTTCTGACAAGGATTGTTACTTCTGACAAGGATTGTTACTTCTGACAAGGATTGTTACTTCTGACAAGGATTTTTATTCCTGACAAGGATTGTTACTTCTGACAAGGATTGTTACTTCTGAAAAGGATTGTTATTCCTGACAAGGATTGTTACTTCTGACGAGGATTGTTACTTCTGACAAGGATTGTTACTTCTGACAAGGATTGTTACTTCTGACAAGGATTGTTATTCCTGACAAGGATTGTTACTTCTGACAAGGATTGTTACTTCTGACAAGGATCACAGATACGCAGGGATAGGGCAACAAATGTTGAGGGTAGGGCAAAAAATGTTGAGGGTAGGGCAAGAAATGTTCAGGGTAGGGCAAGAAATGTTGAGGGTAGGGCAAGAAATGTTGAGGGTAGGGCAAGAAATATTGAGATAGGGCAACAAATGTTGAGGGTAGGGCAACTAATGTTGATGAGTAGGGCATAAAGTGTTGAGGGTAGGGCAACAAATGTTGAGGGTAGGGCAAAAAATATTGAGGGTAGGGCAACTAATGTTGAGGGTAGGGCAACTAATGTTGATGAGTAGGGCAAAAAATGTTGAGGGATAGGGCAACTAATGTTGATGAGTAGGGCAAAAAATGTTGAGGAGTAGGATCAGAAATGTGATTTCCATGCTCTGACAAACCAACTATTGAGCAATATTGGGTAAGTCTAAGCAGAAACTTTGCCGATAGACAAGAAATAGAGGTACAAATTCACATTCTGGTTGATGCCAATACATTACACCTTGTCACCAGGTCACATCATTTGCAAAACTTCAAAAACTTTAGCTCTACAATAACCTGCAAGCATTTGTCTGTGACAGTTAAGAAAACATGCTGTTTTGGCAAAATTTGTGTATCTATTTTATCCAAAGGCTTCCTTTTTTGCAGTTTCAGTCTTATTCTTACTTCCCTTGAGATAGTTAAGCCGTTCTTGCATCCGTGTTTTCCAGTTAATGGATTCTGTTTTGATTTTCTCACGCTCCCTTCAGATGCCAGCTGTGCTGCAGCTAGCGTTCCACCAAGTGGGCTCAGATCCAGAGGCAGAACCAGCTCTGATATCCCACCTCGGATCTCCAATATCCCATCACGGATCTCCAATCTCCCTAAGCCCGGGTGTGCTCCATCACCTCACCACTCCACTACCTCCATTCGGGTTCTCCACTCCAGCTTTCGAACTGACTAACCCCGCTTTCGCTGTTTCCGCTCCTTCATTCAGTCGTTTATCGCACCTACAACAATCCCTTTTTGGGTTTTCCACAGCTTCGCCACCATTCTTAAAGCCGAAGATCATCCACGAACAAAAGCTCGTTCGCACCGTGAAGAAGCCCAAGAACCTTCACGACCACCGATACCATCTTTGCACCTCACAAAAGTTACCCCAATGTGCGTACAATACCTCGAAGCCCTGGTGCCTCAAAGACCACTTCTACCCTCTGTTTGACATCGAGGCGGACTTGCTCTACCACAAGCAGGCTGTCCTGGACCTCTATGCAGAGGTAGCAGACCTCAACACAGCTACCTCCGTGGTGAGGCCCCTACAACTCAGTGACGAGACGTACCTGTGTCCCTCTTACACCGCCTACGTCAGACCTCTGAGGGCGCTAGACGTTAAGGGTAGGTGGAAAACCATCGTCAATGGAGTCAAAGTCGACTACAAGCTTCCCGTATCATTGGTTGGTCGAAGTAACACTCACTATAAGGTGCTCACACAAACGGTGCGTGTTGAGGAGTGTGTTCACCATGGACATCCGTGTCCGTTGGTCCCACACTGTCATGGGTCTGCCTGTCTCCAGAAGTTGGCATACCAACGCCTCCTCGTCTACGACCCTTGCGATAACCGCTTCCCATTCGGCATTGAAAGTTTCAAGCTTCCTTCCTCTTGCGCGTGCCACCTTGGTGACTCTTACATCATTCGATAATGACGGTTTCGTTTAAGTTTTCTTCTTCGGTCGGATATTTCTCTAGAAATTCTTTGAATTTGTAGCTACATTCCAGCTTGGCCAGGGTGAATTTGATGAAATACTAGGGGATCACAACTGATCTCTCTGTTAAGGATTGTTGAAAGTCTCTAAAAAATTTCTATTCGAGAATTTCATTTTTAAAAAAACGTCAAATTCCTAATGAGATATTTTCACCGTGTAATACTAGTGAATCTTTAAATGCTGGGAAAAAAATTATGAAAGAGAGATTGAAAACCTTTTATCTTCTTCACGACGTGAAAAGAAAGTGGCGAAAACAGTTTGTACTATTAAGTTATCAAGTTCATCTGGGGTCGTTTTCAGCTGCGTATTCAGTTTCCTATCTATTGATATTCACATTGTTTCAAATCGTATTACTTTCGTGGTCCGCGTCCGGAGGGAATCCACTTTTAAGCACATCTGTTGCCTAAATTTTTTCCCTCCTCATTTTTTAATTAAGTCATTTGGGAATAGTTAAAAAATGTCGAGTTAGAGTCTCGTCTTCGTATTCTCGACTGTATGGTAAGGGCTTTTATTAACCAATAATGGTGACCCAAATTAGAAGAGTCGCCAGTCAAGGAAATAAAGGTCATTTGTGTTGTGATTTTTTAAAATTCAACTTCCAGGGATGTGCGATGGGCTTCTCGTTTTCAATCAATAGAGAACAGTGACATGGCTCTATCTCTTGCAGAGTAGCCGTAATTAATAAAATATATATTTCCCACAAAACTCAACTGAAAAATTTCATAGAAAATTGATTTTCACCCCCATTTACAATAATCTTCGTATGGTACGATGAGTGGCTTTAGAAAAAAACGATTTTAGGCCACCGTTTGGAGGAACGAGTGTATTTTCTTTTTTCTTTCAAAAATTTTTAAATGGATCAACGTTCATCATTATTATGAGACTGAAAGTCACCTTTCCCAATATGTTTAATCGTTAAATGAAGCCCAAGAATGTAAACAACGCAGTGTGATGGTGCGCAAAGAGAAGCTTATGAACCAACTTCATATGTGAAGATTGTTGTCACAGAACTTGTAGATATTAGTTTGGAGAATATCGAGAGTATCAGAACAGTGTTACGAAAGTGATCTTGCTTACTCAGTAAAGTTGTGTGTTTTTATTTGAATTTTAGTGGTTATATAAATAGTTTGCTTCTAGTATTTGTATTCATTTCTTGTATTAATACATTTATTCTCTCGGGGATGAAAAACTTAAGTTAAGAAACAAATGTATACGTATAAATAACTTCCTAAAACTTTAATATATGCTGGATATTTTACATACAATCAAATATTTATTAATGTACGCTGGGGAAATTGTTCTTAAGTTCCTCGCGTAAAGTCTTGCAAGAGGTAAACTTAAGATATACCTATTTTTAAATACAAATATCATTGTCTGCTTTTCCTTTAATAAGGTCATCGTTATTTCTACTCTCACTATTGCTAACAGCATAGATATTAATGTGAGTGATAGAATAGTTTACATCGATGTGGATGAAAATTAATCATGAGTGTAAAAATTAAGTATTTGCGCTCTAACCTCTTTCATTAAAAAAACCTTCAACGACCGTACAGTTAGTGTATATAGTTAAAGTTATATTGATTAATATTAATATTTAATAATATTAGTAATATAAAATTAGTAAAAATACAAACCGACATGTGCTTCCATAAAGTGACATATCTCCAATCTCATAACAATTCTAATTGGCTTCTCAGTGCAAAGTTACTTGAGTTGATAATCGGGGAATTTCATGGAATATTGCGCCTTGTGTGCGAGCAATGCTCAATGCAATTAAAGATGAAGTTTTCCATTAAAATAATAATTTTCACAGAATATACTCGAACATATCCATGCTAGCAGATTAGGGAAAAACAATAAAAAAACAAGAGAACGAATTCAAAAATTTTATTTCTTCGAGTAAGACTGGATTGATTTCTCGACCCATGTGTCGGAAATGGGTACCGGCTTTACGGGGGAACCGTCATGGTGTCCTATATATAGTGTTAGTTATAAGACATTTGAAAAACCAATGCTTAAGATCATTTGTATCAGGCTTGATTGGAAGTAAAGCATCCCAAAGATGCCGATATTTGTTTGATTGCTCCACATATGCGTTTAAAAGTGTATTCCTAACTTACCGAAGGGAAATATCAAGTAACTTTTTTGATAGCTTCTGACAAGTTTTTTCTTTGAAGCGCAATGATTTAAAAGTATTCATTCTCTCTGTAGTCTTATGGTCAAAGTGCTTATTAACAACGAGATAATGTTTTTATTAAATTTGTGTTATTTTTGTTGTTATATTTCTACATTATTGTACTAAAGGTTAAAGAATCATTTTCTAAGGAACAGCCGTGACCATTTGCCGTCCTAAACAAACTTTCTAGGTTAGCTTTACTGAAAAAATCTAGTGCATTTGAATAAGTAGAAAAATAAGCCGTCAAAATTAATAAAATTCTTAACAACTAAATTAATGAAAAAATTAATTAAACTTGTGAATACGAACATCTAAGAGAGTTAACACGACATATTAGAGATTCAAAAGACAATGAATAGCGTTTCAATGATATTGAAATGGAGCAAAAAATATCGATCTGTAAGTATCACCATGATATAATCACTAATGAAATTTTCTATAATTTTAATATCGAATAGTACAAAAATGTTCGCTGAAATTTCAATCTTATCTATTCATTTGCGTATATTATTCTTCAAGAGATAAAATTGAAAGCTTTTGTTCGTTATTTTTAACGAAATGACAATGTTGCTTGTACCAATCACGTCAACTTTGAACATAAAATATTCTCTCAAATTACCGTTCAAGTTTTTCGAAGTGCAGAAAATCTATTTCATTCTCTTCGGTCCAGGATCAAAATCTCACTAAAGCCGAAATTATTTACCGTCGAAAACAGCCTGCTTCCTCTATTTAATGAGCATCTACCAGTGAGTATCCATTTCTACCTACAAAACTAAAACAAACCACTCTACATTATCTTAAAATTACATATTCAGTTATCCAGCTGCAATGATGTAACTGCAGAATCGCCCATTCGCATTCGCAAAGCAAAAACAAGCGCTGGATAAGTCGCATGTGCGTCCAGTCTACCGAACTTTTTTGGGAAATGGTAATGAAGATAAGGAAGTGATAGAGGTGCCAGATCACCCATACGCATGCTCAAACCATGATTAAACGCTGGGTAAATCAAAGGTGTCTAGCCTACAAACGTAATTATTGAAGAAAAACAGGTAATGGAGGGGAAGAATGAGGTGATGTAGATGCAGAATCACCCGTACGCATGCGCAAAGCAGGAACACGCGCTGGGGAAGGTGAAGGTGTCCACGAAGAGCCTGTCAGTGACGTCACAGGGATCCATCACGAGCAGCTGCGTCATGGCGAATTTTTGGACGCATCGACTAGCGTAGCGCGCTGACACGAGACGACAGGGGTGTCCGGGGTGTCTGTGGGAGGGAGGGGGGGATACAGGGTACTTCGAAGTACGAAGTACAGGGCACTTCGTAGTACTTGGCGTAGTACTTGGTAGTACAGGGTACTTCGTACAGGGTACTTGAAGAATAATACTTCGTAGGAAGTACAGGGTACTTCGTAGGTACAGGGGAGCTTTATGGCTGTCCGGCGTGTCTGGCGGGGTGTGTGGGCACAGTACATGGAAGTGCTGGGTACTTCACGGGTACTAAGGGAGTTTAATGGATACAATGAGAGCCATATGGGTACAAATGGGAGCCTAGTAGGTACAATGTGAGCTTTATGGGTAGTGGAGGTGCTATATGGCTACAATGGTTTTTGTGAGGACAATTGGAGCTTTATGGTTACAATGGTTTTTGTGAGGACAATGAGAGCTTTATGGTTACAATGGTTTTTGTGAGGACAATGGGAGCTTTATGGGTACACCGGTAACTTTATGAGTACAATAGGAGCTCTACGGCTACTGGGGAGCTAAATAAACTCAACCAGGGCATTAGGGAGACTGTAAAAGCTTCATGGGGGCAGGACGAGCTGTACTGAGGAAAGTTTGATGAGTAAATCACGGGCCTTATGGATTCTGGGAGAGCTTGAAAGGCTATTTTATTCCAATCAAACTTGTTTCATTTCATCTTGTACATTGGTTTTTCAAATTCATTACAACTGACACCAGAACGCAATGAAGGCTACCTCCGGTCAAGCCAGTACTCATTTCCGACTCCTGGGTAGAGTGGGGAATTGTGCTAAGTTCTCCCTTTCCCCAATGGTGAGAATTACCGAGCGGCATTGCCGGGATTCGAACTGCTGATCATTTTCGTGAAGGGCGCGTTCTTAACCACTTGGCCACGGTGACCCCAGTAAAAAGATATGACGATGCGTTGTGTTTACTAAGAAAATTTTATGGGAAAAGGAACTTTGTGCGTTTTGGGAAGTTTTGTGTACATATGAGGAGCTCTAATGCTATGAGGTTGCATGGTACGAATGGAATTTCGTAAATGAAATTGCAGTTTCATAGACAATGAGAGGCTCATTGAGGACGGTGGTGTTTTGAGGCTAGTGCAAAAGAAATTTTATGAATACAATGGCAATTTCATGAACAATAAGGAGCTCTATTGTTGTGAGAGGGACGTCATACGGGCACTAAAGTCATACTTTTAATTTCAACTGGATTGAACTGAAGTCTTTTGTGCGTGTGTCGGACGCATGAAAAAACTCGTGGTAGGATCTTTTTTTAATAGTTTAATGGATTATCAACCAGTGATGACTGTTAAACAATTAAAGCACGTTTTAAAGAATTATTCGTGAGTTCTGTATTTTATTCCCATCATTATTCAAAGTACTCGCATTTGTAAAATGTTGTATTACTTTACTGTCAAAAATTTGTTTGTTTACGTTACTCATCGTTAGACATCGTTCAGTCATCCAGAAAAAATTTAAACGTACTAAATGTACGTACAGGCCTCCCTCGAGTGACCCGACCTCATTTTACGCAAGCCCGAACTTACGTGGGCAAAAATTGACCACAACTATCCACAACTCGAACGAAAACATCACATTAGCCGAATAGCTGGGTCTTATTTTCATTCGTTGAAGTTGAGTTTCGTACTGATTACGTATACCTCTAAGATCAACTACAGCAAATTTCTCGAGGCACTCACAGACAAACTTCGGTCCTGGTGCGCTGGTGGATGTTCCTCACATTCTGAACGACGACGCGCCACTGCCCTCTGGTGTTCTTTGCCCTCAGAGGCGCCTCATACGATACAGAGGACGGGCACGCGTAGCCTGCAGACAACCGGAAAAAAATTATTTCATGGGGTTCTTGGTTTATTGTAACAACATGGGTCCATCCTTATAAGATCAAGCCCATGCGCATAACAGGGTCCATTTTATAGACATGTGATTCTAGGTTCATTTTAGGGACATTTTTTACTGATGTATTGTAGGGACATGTGTTTACTGGTACAGAGACATGTGTTTCTTGGTCTAATATAGGGACATAGGATTCTAGGTCTATTTTAGAAACATGTATTTCGCGGTCTAGGATAGCGATCTTACCCTCTGGTCCCAGCCAATGAGTTACGTCGTAGAGCCCTGGATTGTGGTAGGCGTAGGAGAAACTCAGGTCGCGCTGCCGAGATACTCCGGCGACCAATGAGAAACTCCCACGTGGTCCAGACAACGAAGAGTTGGCGAAGTAAGATGCCAGACGTGCGTTGGAGGACAAAGCTTTGATTATCTTGTTTCTTTTAGCCAAGAGAAACGAAGGAAAGAGTAACCATTGTTAGAATAAAATCAGCTTTAAGTGTTTATGTGCATACGTAACTGGTTAGTAAAATTTGTTGGCTCATTGAATATTTAATTCAGGCTGAGCTGTGTTTAATTGTTTTGCAATTAGGCGCGCTAAAAATACAACAAATTTTTGAAATTATTAGAAAGACCCTGGAAACTTAAACAATTACACCATAATCCCTAACAGAATTATCTAAAATAACGGTTAAGTTGAAGTTTGAAATTTCATTCACAAAATATCATACATACCGAGGATAATGTGGATCTTGCAAGCAGTAATCGTCATCTTTCGAGGCACACTCTGGTGCTGCGGAGGGTCTACATAACACAGTGCCTTCTGGAGATAATTTCGCTCCACTTGTTATCTTTTTGGGAGCCATTAGGCTTGTGGGTTTCTCAAATTGAACTGTAGATTTAGCCAAAAATTTGGAACCAGGCATGTAAAACTTGAGTCGAGAGCGAGACACCAAAGTCTTTGGTAGAGACTGCGAAGTTTTTAATGCCAGTAGCGCCAAAGGGCGTGCAGTTGTGGCAGGTGTTGGGATTGTGGTAGTGAGGAAGGGCGTCTCTGGTATAAATCCAGATGCGATCGTCTCACTTTTAAAGAAACTTGGGAGTTGAGGATTGGGTTCCAGACTCTCTGGACTATCAATATTTGGTAGCAACTGCTGTATGTTCAACTCTGTGGTCAACCCAATATCATCCTCGGTTCCGAAAGACTCAGTTTTTACGTTCTCCTCAATTGGAAGAGTGCTTCCCGAGGAAGCATCCATCAGAGTAGTCGTTTCGATTGTGTTTTTGAAACTGGATCTGTTTCCCAAAGGCTCTGAATCCGAAGGTTGAGGCGTGTTAATGAAACGAGTGATGTGATTAGGTGGTGTCAGAGTTTCCCCGTCTACGCGATCAGAAGAAAAAAGTCGGAAAGCGGCGCCAGTCGTTTGAGAATCCGATGTCGTTTGAAAAGTAGGATATAGTGTCACTAATGCAGGAAAGTTGGTCGAAGGTAGTACTGGGAGAGAAGGTGTTGTGAGAGATATGTTATTGTGAGGCTGAGATACAAGAGATCCAGAAGGATTTAAGAGAAGCGGGAACATGTCGGATGTCAGAGAGTCTGATAAGAACGGGTCAGGTGTATTTGTAGGTAACTTGATGGTTCTAGAATTTGAGGCATTCATCAACGGAAAAATGTTTTCTTTTACACTACTTGCCTCTTTTACCTTTGTAAATGGAATGTTCGATAATGATTTAGGAATCGGCAAAGTTGAACCTGTAAATTCGTCAAAGACACTTGGAGTGTTTAATAGAAATGGAGATTCATCAAAGAAAGTACGAACGACCGGCGAGTCCAGTTGCGATGTTACCGTGGGGATATTTTGAAAAGATGAGATGCTTTCTGTACTTGCGTTGAGGAACGACTGGGTTTGTGACAGAATTTCGCTGAAATGTTTAAAATCATTTGGGAATTGGGTTCTGTGAGAAGAATCCGACGCCACAGCGTTTGATCCATTGTCGTGCATGGCCCGAGTTAAACTCGTCAGTAGAAGCTGTTAAAGACACACTGCATTGAAAATATATGCTGCGTACTATAGAACAAACAATTATTGATATATATTGCGATAGAAAAAGCGTACATACACACATAGCTGAGTGTTCACGATTCAAATTTGAATGACGTGTAGAAAATAATTTTCAATGAAAATAAGATTTCCAAACGAATATTAATAACAGTGTGGTGTTCTATCTCACCATCAGTATTTCAAAGAAGAGAACTGTGTTGAAAGCTACTTAAAAATACATTTAATCACACTTTGGTAACATGCTCTGATGCTTGTCGGTTAACAATGAACTGAAGCTCGTCAAACTTGATTGACCGATCAAAGTTGAAGCAAACTGTGTAGAATAACAAAGTTGAGCCACTTACAGTTGCACGTCTCAAATTAGAACTTCAAATTTTTATATTTGTCACGTCAGTCATCGTTGATATGTATCTGACTGGCGATTGTATATTTGAACGGTGCAAGATTAAAAAAAAAGGTTTTACAAATCTTAGGTTGGTCATACCTCATCGTTTGACTTTGAGTGATCGTTTTGAACTTTATGCCTGGTCAATTTGTTCTGAGGTTTTTATATCATGATTTGAACCTTGCCCAGGCTCTTCATAATATATTTTTATACTCTTCCAACACTCACCAAAAGGAAAGATGCTGACGTTTTTCCTCTATCCCGTGAAGAGTCCAGCAGCCGTTGATCTTCATGCAGAGGGATTTTGTTTCTTTCTCGTTCATGGCTTCTTATTAAATCGGATATCGTTCTTCCTTTGTTTCTGAAATAGTCGTCGATGTCATCGTCATCTGTCACTTCCGCAGAATCAGATAGTGGGCTAAGTAGCGGGTACTCATCAATTACGTCTATGGAATTATGGTCTCCTTCGCCATCGTTCAGTTCTTGTGAAAAAAAGTCCGAAGGATCAAGTTCGCTAGAGCGAAAATCCAGTTCATGAGAATCTTCGTAGTTCACGAAATTTGGACTTGCGTTGTCAGCAAGTTGAACGTTGTGCAAGTTCAGTGCCGCATTTCTCGCAGTGTCGTGCAATTTTGATCGGGAAGGAGCCAAAGTTTTGGGTGAAAACGTATGCTTAATTTGCTGAGTATTTTCCAGGTCCAAAGATTTAGCAGCGTTGAGATTTGGTCCAGTGATGGTCTCAACATTCTCGAGATCATTGCCAACGTTTCTTCCGTCCGAAGTTTGGCTCGTTTCCAACGTCGTTGAATCAATATCAGGTTGAGTAGATGAAATCATGTCTGCATTGGAATCCACAGAATTTTGTATCGAGCTTGACAGTTCGTTTGCGAGCGCATCGATCGTTGTGTCCTGAACAGTCTGGTCGGTAACGATGTACGAATTGTCTGTAGTCAACGTTCCAACTCCCTGTTCTGAAGTGATGGGAGAACTTGTCGAAACTAACCTATTCATTTCGACCTCATCCGGGTGTTGCGTCGAGACATCACGCACAGTCCCCGCCAAGTCTTCAATTGGACCGATCTTTTGGCTGCGGGATGTGACGACTTCCACGGACTGAACAACAAGACGTTTGGTTTCGTCACTTGAACCTTTTGACTCAAGTGCTGCAGCGTGTTGCCGATTATCTGGGGTTGAATTTCGTGACTTCGCTTCTACCTCCAACAGATTTTTACCCTGCGTTACGAAACGGACGATATTGAATCCATCAGGTGACGTGGCTCGAAGTATGACGCTTGTTTGAGGAGAAGAGGAATTTCCGTTCTCAGGTTTAAATGACTGCGTTTCCTTTTCAATGAAGATATACTTGGAGCCATCAAGTAGAAAGTCGGGGTCCTTCTCCAAACTCGGTTTTGGGTTCGACACAACGAAAAATTCCGTGACATTTTGCAGAAATTTCAAAGCCTCAAAATCATTAAAAGTCGCTCTAGTAATCTGCATATTTCCTCCGCCATTCTGGTCTGCAGAAGAATCATTCAATGCCAGGACACTTTTGATGAAGCGATCCATTTTATCGTTGAAAGATAGTTGGAGGAGGCCACTTTTCCCCTCGTTTGAATCAGATCTCAATTGTAAGTTTCCATTCGTTGATGAATCGGAGAGGTCATCGTCATAAACCTGCCCTGCCTCTTCAGCCCGTGCCGCACTCGATAGAAACGAAGCGAATTTTTTTGCCAGTGTATTCAACATGAAGAAGCTTTCTCGGACAATACAGCAAAAAAATTGACTTTCTTCTCAATTCAACAAACACAAGAACACAAAGTTGTTCTTGGAGCCAAAAACCACTCTGCAGCAACTCTCTCGAAGAGAATGCACAGACAAAATATTTTTCTTATCTGGAGCAGCGAGGGATGAAACCCAAGCGCACAATCATCAGTTGAACACTTCCTTTCTAGAGATGTCCGCAGTTCAGACTGAAGCGCCTCGGTCTCTTCCATTCACTTCTTATAGCTCGGTCCTCTCCCTTTGCATCAGCTTGTGGGCGCGAGAGCGACCAGAAAAATGCCCTAATAGTTTACCGTCAGGAGGTTGGGCAAACAGGGCTCATGAGACTGCAATAATTGGCAGAGAGGAAGAGTGAGTGGCTTGAGTTGAAGAGCGTCGTGCCAGCGTGATGCAATCTTGCTCTCCCTCTGCTATAGGTAGCTCGGATGTCGGGCGAGGCAGATACGGGAAACTAGAGATATAATGATAATAGACATCTTGGTTTACCTGTAGAGTAGACTAGGCATTCGTTGTAGCTAGGCAGATACGGGAAATTAGGCATCTGCAGATAATAAGGCTGTAACTGTAGACTAGGAAGATATGGGAAACTCGGCATCTAGAGATAATAAAGCTGTAACTGTAGGGTAGACTTGCATTTGCTGTAGGCTTGGCAGCAAGGGGAAACTAGGCATCTAGGGATTATAAGGCCTTAACTCTAGGCTAGGTATTGAATGTTGGGCATACTAGGCATTTGATGGGATGTCTAATTTGTACATTACATTAAAATAAATTAATTGCAATAAAAATATGGTGTCACAGTACAACTATATCAACAATTAATGAAAATTAAGCAGTTAATTTTAATTTTAATTATCGCTTGTTAACCCAATCATCAAAGTTCGGAACTGGAGATGTAATATTATTTGCTTGCTTGGTTGTTTTCAGCATCTTGGTTATTTCCAGCACCTTGGTTATTTCCAGCATCTTGGTTATTTCCAGCATCTTGGCTATTTTCAGCATCTTGGTTATTTTCAGCATCTTGGTTATTTTCAGCATCTTGGTTATTTTCAACATCTTGGTTATTTCCAGCATCTTGGTTATTTTCAACATCTTGGTTATTTTCAACATCTTGGTTATTTCCAGCATCTTGGTTATTTTCAGCATCTTGGTTATTTTCAGCATCTTGGTTATTTCCAGCATCTTGGTTATTTTCAGCATCTTGGTTATTTTCAGCATCTTGATTATTTTCAGCATCTTGGTTATTTTCAGCATCTTGGTTATTTCCAGCATCTTGGTTATTTCCAGCATCTTGGTTATTTCCAGCATCTTGGCTATTTTCAGCATCTTGGTTGTTTTCAGCATCTTGGTTGTTTTCAGCATCTTGGTTATTTTCAGCATCTTGGTTATTTTCAGCATCTTGGTTATTTCCAGCATCTTGGCTATTTCCAGCATCTTGGCTATTTTCAGCATCTTGGTTATTTTCAGCATCTTGGTTATTTTCAGCATCTTGGTTATTTTCAGCATCTCTTCTGCCTCAGGATCGTAAGTTAACGCCCAGTTGTACAACAAAATTTACAGGCACTATAACATTTGAATGGGAAATATTCCGCAATTGAATTACTTAGCATTTAAACCGTTGAGAATTTAGCTACATCATGGTTGACGTTCTTAGAAGCAGTCACTGAGACTATGAAGAAAGACAAGTTCTCGGATGATACAAAGTTAAGTTTCCTTTTTTCTGTGATGATTATAGTAATGATTCCTATCATAAAATGTACGCTTTAGGCTTTTCAGGTCTCTACCTAAAATTTATTGGCACGACGCCGGAGATAATCTAGTTTTGAAACTTATCTGTCCGTTACAGGGATCTTTTCCAGATGCGCCCCGCCACTAATGCAACACACAAGTTCACCCACTCGTAACTTTCGATATAATGCACCTTTCAACTCCAAATTACTCTCAAACGAAAGATTAAAACATTCTTTCGTTTAAAAGTAATTTGACGTCTATAGATGTATTATTTCGAAACTTACAAGTGGGTGAACTTGTGTGTTGCATTAGTGGCGGGGCTTGTCTGGAAAAGATCCCGTTACAGCTAATAGGGATGTTCACTTACAACACGTAATTCATTGGCGCGAAATACCATGGATATATTCGGTTTGAACGGCAGTGACGAGTTTCTCACACTAAATTTCTAGCTGTTTTTACGTAATTTTGCACGCACGTGCGTTAGTATGTAATTGTTACGTAATTACAACATCTGCTTGTGTCGTAATCTACACAAATTAATACTGTAAAGGTATATTATTTCTGTTCATAAAACTTCTGCTTTGCGCAGTTCCTACTAAAATTCACTTTCTGGAGCTTCTTTATCATAAACTACTGAGAGGTTATTGAAGTTTGGGTCAACCTATCCGTTCGTGAACGAATGTTCACAATTATTTTAAGACTCATATTCGAGGAGAAGGAGTGCTTTCTTCTTTAGAGGACGTATTAGATACTTTCTATATAGATACTTTTTTGTTACTCAAGAAGTAAACAATTTTTAACCTTTTTCGGAATGAATTCCTTGTTTGTTCAACGCAATAACGCTGCCACAGAAGCCTCTATATATCATGTCTGATAAGACATGAGAGTTTTGCGATAGTCAGAGCCTTATCAGCGACTGCAGGACAATGATTTATGACTACTACTTTGATATGGAGGCAAATTTACATTCATGTAGTATTAAATTTACATTGATATGGTTTCAAATTTACATTGATATGGGGTCAAATTTACATTGATATGGGGTCAAATTTACATTGATATGGGGTCAAATTTACATTGATATGGTGTCAAATTTACATTGATATGGGGTCAAATTTACATTGATATGGGGTCAAATTTACATTGATATGGGGTCAAATTTACATTGATATGGGGTCAAATTTACATTGATATGGTGTCAAATTTACATTGATATGGTTTCAAATTTACATTGATATGGGGTCAAATTTACATTGATATGGGGTCAAATTTACATTGATATGGGGTCAAATTTACATTGATATGGTGTCAAATTTACATTGATATGGTGTCAAATTTACATTGATATGGTGTCAAATTTACATTGATATGGGGTCAAATTTACATTGATATGGTGTCAAATTTACATTGATATGGTGTCAAATTTACATTGATATGGTGTCAAATTTACATTGATATGGGGTCAAATTTACATTGATATGGGGTCAAATTTACATTGATATGGTGTCAAATTTACATTGATATGGTGTCAAATTTACATTGATATGGTGTC
Source organism: Morinoia aosen (assembly GCA_030386875.1). NCBI lineage: Eukaryota > Metazoa > Arthropoda > Malacostraca > Amphipoda > Talitridae > Morinoia > Morinoia aosen. The sequence continues at coordinate 22,338,380 of CM059570.1, forward strand.
AAATTTACATTGAAATAGTGTCAAATTTACATTGATATGGTGTCAAAGTTACATTGATGCAGAATTAAATTTACATTGATATGGTGTATAATTGTCAACAACTTATCTTGTTATGACGGTACACCAAAATTTATTTCTCTCACTTGACTATGTTACAAGCTGCTTTTTCTTTTCAAGACCTTCAAATTTAACTCGGAAATTTTTAAAATTGTGTCTTTAAGCATAAGTAAACCAGCACGTAGTGCAGCCAAGTTGACAAAAGGGTTTTCACTGCCAGATGTACCGCTACATGGGCGTAAATGATTATTTTTAATTCGTCCCCACTACGTCGTTCACACTTTTTAAGGTTGCCTGCATTTTTAGTACAGAGTGCGACAGTCAACCCTGCATTTTTAGGCTTCCATAGCCTTCTCGAAAATGCAGGATCGACTGCCGCATCCGGTGTATAACATCAGAGTACCTACATACATTAACTAGGTAAATTTGCCCAATAAAGTTGTTAATTCATGTGACTCAGCCCAAATCCAGACAAAATTATTCTTTTGTGCAGGATCTTGAGGTTTTGGAATTTGATAATGTTTCGACAACCCGAGGCAAGAAAATGGGAAGAAAAACAGTTTATTCCCTATAAAAATACAGAAGATCATTGGTTTTTAAAATATTTTAACTTAACTACCTTTAGTTGATGAAAATGTGTGGAGGTCGTAATACCCAAGGAAATTTTCGAACAACTGATTGAGATAAAAACATGAAACTGAATGGTGACAAAATTTGAGTTTATGTGTTTCAAAATAAAATGACGCACCTAGCAAGTTTCTTCCGAACTTACGCGTGTTATTGAGTTGATGAGTGGCCAGCTCAGTACCGCAGCCAGGAGGGAGGGGACTATGGCCCCCGAAATGTATGTTGCGCAAGGGGCCAGTTTCAGTCACCGCTTTAAGTAAAAGAATAACATCATTGCTGATAATTAATGTCTGTCTTCCTCCGAAATAATTTGTCAGGGATGCTGCCCCCCTTCCCCCCCAAAAAATTGGCTGGCTGAGCCGCTGGGTCAACGTGATGTAGGCTTGCTGTTCCAGAACACGGAAACGCTTTAGAAGTTTGGATCCGGTTTAAATGCAACATAAAAGATAATACTTTGTAATTAAGTAATTTTTTTTTTCTTGGCGATCGCAGATTCCTGAGTTTATTTCGAAGGAAATCGATGATTTTTATTATTTTTTTTAAATAGCTAGTTTCGAGCAAAACCTTTTACTTCTTTATAAATGCTTTACAGTTCTTCCTTCAAAATCTGTGCGTCTCTTTGTTATAAAATATTCCTGCAGAAGTTTTGCTGCTAACTAGCCATTTTTGTATCATTTAAAATGTAGCTAAATGAAATAATGAAAATCTTAATGAAACTTCATTCATTACTGGTAAATTTCACAATTTTTTAGAGATCAGCAGCGCTTTATTTGTGACCAACCGTTAGGTCGTGTACACCAAAACGGTTTTCCTCCTAATTCGTTCCTGTAATTGAAGAAAATAGACGGTCATGTCACGTTACTCAATTGACCCGTGTTGTAATAAACCAAACATTGCTCGCCTCAGGTAACCAACTCCAAATGGCAGGGAGAGAAAGAGAGTCAGACGAGCACTTTTCCTCTCTTCTCTCCCGAGCTTGTGTAAGAGCCGCGTAACGATGGTCCCCGCCATCGAGTGTTGCCACTCTGTAATCATGGCCGCCATGTTCCCGCTGCAGCGAAAGCATTTGATGTTCAGTAGTTGCTAAACACGTTTCATTTCCCAAATGATGCCACAAAAATTTAATCTTTCCTCCATAATCAAATAATTAAATTGGATGGAAGGGAAAAAGTTAGTTTTAAAGTTGACAAGAACAAGCTGCGGTTTGGATATTTTATGGTCAGGAAATATTCTTCGAACTTAATTGGAATTAGCCACTTCCAGTCCAATGATTGCCAATGAACAAAATTTCTCTAGAATTTAGGCAACTATCCAACTATTTCCTGAATGTCAGGCATGTCAAACCAGTACTTATTTGATACCGGTAACAAATGAAAACAATGACATGTTGTCAAAGAATACCTTGGAGGTCATACATAGTTTCCAGTTACACTGATCCATAAGTTTAGTGATTATGTGAGAATAACCAACGTCGATGAAATATAATGAGTGGAAATGTACTATCATACTTACAAATAAAAAATTTGAAAATTCCACCGCATGCTCGGAAGCTTAGAACTAACTTTTTACGCACGCACAAAGAAAAATGAAAATTGCACATTTCCAAAAAGCTGGTACACAATAGTGAACTGGATTTTAAAGATTTCTCAATTGAAAGCCCCTTGCATCTAATTGACAGGAATGTCACAATATATATTCTGTTATCAATGACAGTGGTCGAATCAATTAAGCGCGATCAAAACGCAAGAAATAAACTCTCTTTGTCTCCTTCGAGTTTAAATCGAACTTAACAGTTAACCGGTAGACAAAATGAAAGAAGTTTAGAAAAACATGATTATACATGGGAATAAACAAGTTATTCACAAGAACGTAGGTTATACACAGGTTATAAACATAAAATACGTAGTTATACAGAAAAACGCTTTGAAATACATTACCTTCACATTTATAAACGAGTCTGCATGATTGTACAATAATGACTAACTTAGACAGTAGAGTGAGTGGAAACAAAAAATTTGCTGAAAACAATGGGTTCAATGTTTAGTAATTTAACTATGGGAATGTGGTGTGCATTAGTCGAACTGAACATGCTTACCCTAGTTCTATTTTAAAATTTAGAACCAACTTTTCAGCATGAAAGATTTTCAATAAATGATAAAGGGTTCGTAACATACTCAATCATCTTTCAACACACGCGTTTCAAATGAACAAGCAGTCAATGATGAAATGAATAAAGAAGAGCCATTGTATGCTCATCATTAAGTAATAAAATCGAAATATAAATAAAAATAAGCGTTTGGCTGATTAGAACATCTTCAACTTCTGGGGAGAGCATAAAATGAAGACAATTAAGTGAACACGCATTGAATTTGGAGCAAATTATCTGAATAAGAAATAATAAAATCGTGTAAACACTCAAGAAACTCTACACTTTTTCAAACGCGAAAGCTAATGGTGAATCATTGTAACTGGCTTGTCTTTTGAAAGGATTATCGATTTTGAGATAGTAAGACGACGCGAGCCCCTACTGTATGGCATACAAACGATGTTTTATTCCAATTAAACTTTGTACAAACGCTCTTGCACATTGTTTTTTCAAATGCTTATAACTAACACCAGGACGCAATGACGGCTACCCCTCCTCGAGTTGGTACCCATTTCCGAGACCTGGGTTGAGTGAGGAATTAGGGCATGTTCTCCCTTTTCCCAACAAAGGATCTTCCCGGGCTGACATTGTTGGGTATCAAACCGGCGACCTTTCCCGTGAAACGTACGCGCTCTTAACCATTAGGCCTCGATGCAAGCTGAAATTTCAAAGCTTCCTTCTACACCTCACCCTGCAGACAGCACTCACACTCAGAAGTTATGGTTTTTTCTTCCAGGCTACTTTGCGCTACAGACAGACTATGAATATCTAAGGACTATAAATATCAATGCCCGAAGCGAGTGCCTGAGGTTCTAACGAACCCGACATTGCAAGAAAACACAACTGGAATAAATGCCGAACCATAGTTAATATCGCCAACAATAATAGTACACGAGGAAAATGATGCTGACAGGTAGTAATGCACCAAGATACATCTTGGAGGACCGTCAGGCAATGTGGAGTGGCAGCACGGATGGCGGTAGAGTGCCTATTGAGGTCGAAGCGGCGGTAGAGGCAGTTGAGACTGTAGGTGTCTGAGCGTCTTCGGTCGATCGTCTATGTGTGAAAATCGGATACGAGGTGAGAAAACTGGCACCCCCTCAGCAGCTCGTTATAAAGGGCCTGGTGAGTGCAGTAACGCGTTGAGCACGCGTCCCCATTGGTTGGTGGTTAAGTGGCACCTCGAAGCCTGCCGTTGCGCAGGGTGGTGCCTCACAACCTACTGTTGCGCGGGGTGGCGCCTCGAAGCCCGCTGTTGCGTGGGGGAGAGGGCGCCTCGAAGCTTGCGTGGTGGTGCACAAGCGAACGATTTGTTGAAACCACCATGAAGTGCTAATCCAAAAGTGCAATTGGTCCAAACTTTCATTTTCACTTGTTCATTTATTATAATGTATTGGATGAAGATACAAGAAAATTTCTTTTTTCTTTCCACTATAGTTAAAATTTCCATAACTACAAAACTTGTACAGTGTATTGGATTGATATATACATATATATATAAACTCAGAAATTAGTTCTATGTTTGCGCCTAATACAATGTATCAGGATAGAGGAGGCGAATAGTTTACAAATCAACACCTAAGTTACGTTCATTTTTATTTTAGAGTGTGAAGTAAACCCAACCTAGGATATTATTTATAGAGAGTTAATTAACTTCAGATAGCCCTTGCCAACACCCTGGTACTCCTACACTAGAGCACAGTATACTTACACAACACATGGACAATATCTGAGTCCCACATAGACACAACACTGCATAGAAATTGTGGTGGTTCCACCTAGCTGTACGCGCTCACCACCACACAAGCACAAAAGCGCCACCCCACTGCCACGAAGCGCTCTCGCTGAACGACCAATCAGCGCTCGAGGCTGGCGCTGGGGTGGCGGACCGAGCCTCTACAAGCCGCGCGCACCGAGCAGCCAGGCAACACCTCTGAACACTCACGTACGCTTAGCTCAGCCTCGACTGCTTCAAAAGCGCCAGCCCGAGCCGGCTAACCAGAGGCTAGCTCGGTTCAGTGCGGCCACCACCAGCCCTATATAAAGAGCTGCGCGCTAAGCGCAGTTCAGTAGTTCACCAGTGAAAACCGTCTAAGAAGCATCTAATCTTGAACAACGACCTTCTCACTACCAAGATTTCACAACAGCAGCCGACTTTCTACCTCGCTTGCCGAGCCCTAACCTCTCAAGCGGGTGTGAGTAGACTTTTCTTAATTAGCTCTTACGTTTACCGACCGTTGAGCGTCGCCGGAAGGTAGTAGAGTCTGGTGTACCGAAAGGCCCCAGACCATCTGGGCAAACCCCATTATAGTAGGGGGGGAGCGGGTACAAGTAGGGCACCAGCCGCCTTCCGGACAAATCCGACGCCTGAGACTATACACCAACACTTAGGACTAACACCATGCAGCATCACCAAGGAAGTCGTGGGTCATGGAGAGCTGGCTCCAGCCAGTTTTCCCGCCCCTTACTACAAACACCCACCCATATAAGACCCAACACTATTCAAAATAACACCAACACACGCACCAACACCGTCCCTGGCAACAACACTCAACCACGAACGACCACGCAAACTACCACAACCATCCCAGCACAGCCCGCCAACAAACCCAACACTACCTACAAAGTCCAACTTCGCAAGATCGACCCCAGCCGACAAACAGACCGAGAACAAGTCTTTGAAGCTGCATTCAAACACCTGGAAGCCCCCCTCATACGACTCATCAGCAACTCAAGCGGATTTTACGCCATAACTGATGACATCACTGCTATTGATAAACTGACCTCGGACAAAGCCACCAAACTCTTTCAGAAAATAAATCTGAAACCGACCATCCCCCCAGATCTCAGAGCCAAAAGAACCATATTCATCAGACAACTGGACAGCAGCATTGGCCAACGCCAACCGCAAGAAATACAAGAAGAAATAACACGCATGCAACAATGGGCAAAAATCATGGAAATAAACAAAATCAAAAACTACACACACGTTATCAAAGTAACCATCACCGACACTGCCATGACACAGCGCGCTCTCCAGAATGGGCTCCTCATGTTCAACACAAAAATCCCACCATCGCAAATGGAACTAGAAAAATACACTCACCTCAGGATCTGCTTCAAATGCTACAAAATCGAGGACCACTCTACACACCAATGCACTGACAAGACACCACAATGCTCTGAATGCGCTGCTCACGACCACACCTACCAACAGTGCAGTTCACCGGACAAGAAGTGCCTCAACTGTCAAGGAAACCACCGAACACTCGCAGCCTCTTGCCCATACAGGAAAGAAGCCATCCGCAAGAAGAACGACGAACTCCAAAAAAAAAGAAACCGACCAAACCAAGAGCACTTACATTGAAATCGCAAAAACGGCCATCCAACAAACTGCAAAAACAGAACATACACTCACACTCACCAGCGAGATGCATATAAAACTGGCCGCTATCATCATCGAGGCACACATCGCAGGCCTCGCACAGGGAGGGGATTTCGGATCAATCTTATCGAAGTCCCTCAAAGAAAATTACGGCGTGGACACCCAGTTCCCCAACCGTGATTCACAAAAAATATTCAACATGTTCATAGAACAAAACAAACAACCACAAGCAGAAAAAACGGAAACACCTGCAAACCAAGCAAGCACCGAACCCAACGAAGACGCAATGGACACTAGCTACCACTCAACAGAAGAAAACACAACCCAGGACGAAACAAGCGACGACAACTTGCAAGAAAACTGGAGAACCCAGTCCAGCCCGAAAAAGAAAACAAGAAAACGGAAAAAGAAGAGACAACCATCCCCTGAAGAATCTCATGGACACAAAGACAAAATAAAGGTTTCGCTATTCCGCAGCGACACGAACTCACAGCATATCCCAAGCAAACCCACCAACCAACAGATAATAGAAGAACTAACAAAAAAACCTCCTGGCCTCAAAATCGCTGTCGTACACCCACACCCGGACAAAATATGGAAAGAAATCATTGACGGCCAATTCAACCTCGAAGTGGCACCCATAGCCCCAATCACAAACGAACACTTCGACATGATGAACACATGCTCAAAACCTGACACCCCCCACAAGAAACCCAAACACTCGACTCCATAATGGATACACACAATATGAACAAAACACTAACCGTCATCCAACACAACGTCCAACACTGGCAAAATAATAAAATCGCACTGTGCAACATCTACCGTCAATACAATCCACACATAATTCTGCTAAACTCGCACTGCATGCGTAACGACACCCCCATCAAAATTTGGAATTACAACACATATACCACAAACAAAGCAAACGAAAATCACGCTGGAGTAGCAATAGCAATTCGCAAAGACCTTCCATTCAAGCTTCACGATACCTTTCATACAGATATGTTGGCCATCACAGTAGAAACACCACAAGGCCCAATCACACTTGCCACAACCTACATACCTCCACGCATTGATTACATAAATTACATCGACATGCACACTCTCTTTAACCGAAAACACCCCACTTACCTCCTAGCCGACATGAATGCCATACACCCCACCTTTAGATACACATACGCAAACAGGAAAGGAATAAAAGTCCACTCACTAATAGACAGGAACAAATGTCTCCACATAGGCCCCAATTTCCCCATGATAATCACTCACCGCGCTTGTACCAGCCCTGACATCGTACTAACAAACACGCAAACATTCCACAACATCATACTCGAACCAGGTCCACTAACACCCTCCGACCACATTCCCATCATAGCTACAATATCAGCTAACCCAATACAAATTCCCATCCGCCTACGACCCTCCTTCCACAATGCAAACTGGGAACTATACCGCAACCTTCTCGTTGAACACACAACACCGCAAGACTTAAGCCCTACACAAGAGGACATAGACAACCACCTAATCACATGGGAATCCCACATCATCGAAGCCTCCAACCAATCTATTCCAACTATCACACACAGAACCACACCAGGCATCAAACCCACTCATGCCATACTCGTCCTTCAAACGAGACACAAACACATTTACGACCATCTCCAACGACACGGCCACTCACCCCACCTATACAGAGAACTCCTCAGCCTCAGACAACAGATAAAAACTGCATATCAACGCATCTACTCAGCGACATGGAACAACACTATCGGTAACATCAAAAAGATGGACAATCCCCAACAATTCTGGTCCGCCATCAAACGCATGTCAGGCAACAATAAAAAACAAAGCACCCCCTACATCAAAGAAGGCGGCATCTTTTACCACTCACCACAATCCAAGGAACCTTTGTTCCGACAACACTGGTCAAACATATACTCAGGTATTGATGACCCCAACAACGATTTCGACGCTGAATACATACACACCATAGAAACACAAATGAACGACATCGCTCCCCAAAACGAACCACACGAGACAGGAGACACATCCCGTCTTCCTAATTTCCACTACCCAGCAATCACAATCGAAGAACTAAAAAACGCACTTCGAACGTTTTCCCAAAAAGCTCCAGGACCAACTAAAATAACCACACACCACCTCAAACACTTACCGCAAAACATGCTCCAGTACCTTCTGTACATATACAACAACGCCCTCTCAGCGGGCTATTTCCCAAACAAACTGAAACACGCAATAATGATCTTTTTACCGAAGCCCTCCACCTCCCAACACGAGGTGCAAAATTACCGCCCCATCTCCTTACTCGACACCCACGCTAAGCTCCTAGACAAGATATTAACCTACAGGCTAACAGACCACCTAACCATCAACAACATCTACAACAGCCGCCAACACGGATTTCGACACGGAAGAGGTACACACACCGCACTTGCCACGCTACATGAGACCCTCCACATTAAACAAACACAGAGAAACAAAACAGACATCATTCTACGAGATGTAAGCAAGGCCTTCGACAAAGTCTGGCACACATGACTCAAATTCAAACTGTCGCAGCTACAAATTCACCCCCTATTCACAAAAATCCTGTATAGCTTCATCACTAACCGCACCGCAGCCATACGAATCGCAAACTACACTGGCCCACCCTTTCCAATCAAGTCAGGTGTCCCCCAGGGAGCAGTCCTCTCCCCAACACTGTACAACTACTTCACACACGACCTTCCCCCACCAATACCCAACACTGACTACATAGCTTTTGCAGACGACATCACACAAATCATATCCGCAAAACATTCATTTAACATGGCAGCTCTTTTAACAACACGAGCCATTGCCCAAATCAACGATTACGAACGAAAATGGAAAATCCAAACTAATGCAAATAAATTCAAAATAATTGCCATCAGCCGCCGCAAACACCCAACAGTGCACATTAACAACACCCCACACCCCTACACAAACTCAGGTAAAGTTCTGGGACTCACAATCAGCACAACCGGATACGCACCCCACACCAGACAACGAGCAGCACTAGCACACCAAAACCTCTCACGCCTCTACCGATTCAAACATCTGAACCTAAAAGTAAAACGCCAACTATACATCGCTCTAGTAAGATCCACTCTCATCTACCCAGTCATTCCCCTACACACACTTCCACCAACATCTATCTCAACACTCCAGCGTGTACAAAACCGAGCCACGAGATACATAACAAATTCAGAATGGCAAGATTTCGCCACCTCTGCACAACTACATCGCCGAGCAAACTTGCAACCAATCAACATTACACTCCACAAACACGCGAAAAGAATCTGGCAAAACATTCACGACATGTACCCACAACTCTACCAACAACTCACATTCCCGCAAGACACTCCACAAATACCACACAGACAATTTCAGAGCTCAAAAATGAAAACACTCGCACCCCAACCGAGACCAAAATACACTTAACACGACTCTAACGACGGACGGACGGACAGACTCGACTGACCAGCACCGACTCAAGCGAACATTTTGTGATAAAGGAGACCTAACCAATACGGCAAGCCTAACCACCCACGTCCGGTACTAAAGATGCCTACTAACTAAAGATGGATCATACAAAGCCCTGACGGGTAATTAACGTCTACCACCCCTAAACTACCTACAAAAAAAAAATACCCACAACACTAGCATCATATGCGCACAGCGCATCTCTATCTTTTTCCTACCTATCCTTTTCCGTTTCACCCCTTTTCTTCCCGACACACCCTGTGTTAAACTCTCCTTCCGACTTCTCTATAAGCATCGCCAAGCCAAGCAGTTCAGTTCGCACAGCTCACTCAGTGCACTCGCAGGAACCCTGATATTCACACAAGTCTTCTTCCTGCGAGCCTCGTCACTGCAACGGCTCACACAAGCCTTCCAGCGAGCCTCCTCACAGCAGCTCACACAAGACTTCTCCCTGCGACTCTCCGCGCAGTGACTCCGACATTCACTAGTCACGGCTGCTCAGCAAGCAGTAGCCTCACTGCCTCCATCGCCACCTCGACGGCACGCACGACGCGACTTACCGACAACCGTCGGTCCTTCAAGTCGTCCTTGTGCACTATATACTACCACCTGTAATCATTTACCTCATGTGCCATACTGTCGGCGATCTTCTCAATAATACGGCCTTTAGTCCAGTTGTGTATTCCTTATCCTGTCGGGTTCGTTTGCAACTCAGGCACTCACTTCGGGCATAGATACCACAAAGTCTAAAGATATTTACATTGTCTGCCCGGAGTGTAAAGCAGCCTGAGTGAGTACACGACAAAATTATTGACACATCAATAATATAACAAATATGGACTCACCTCTTTAAATATCACTTAGCTAGGAATATGTTCAGTTAGGAATATACTCAATCCTGACGCCAGGGAGATAAGAGCGGAGATAGATTGAAATAGCAGGATAGAGTAGAATAGAATTAGTAGAAAGTAGTTAGAGAATAACTTAGAGGTAGTACTTAACCGTCCGAGATAATCTATATATACACTTGCAGTCAGCATGAACTGTTTAGCTGGCTACGACCAATCGGAAACTGGCTTATGATCTTGCCTTCTCGAGCGTTGCCAACTTTAGGTCTCTCTAACTAGAACTTACATTACTCGCTATATTACAGAGGGAAATATGTTTTAAAGAATTACTGTAGTCAAGGTGAAGCGGGGATAAAATTTATGGATAAAATGACACACATAAACGTTTTTCTTTCTTTCACAACCAGGTATCATCGTAAGGAGAACCTAGCACTTCAAACACTGTGTCTAACGTCTGAGAATAACTCTCTAATTGTGCTCGCCATAGCCATGTGGATAGAGGGTTCTGCCGCCGTGCGGCAGACCCGGGATCGAATCTCGGCGCTGGCGGTGGCGATTTTCTCTGTTGGGTATGGGAGAAAAATTCCAAGCACAATACCCCACTCTACCCACGTGTCTGAAATGGGTACCGGTCTTGACCGGGGGAAAGCGTCATGGCTGTAGCATACCGCTACATAAGCGTAAGAATTAGGAATTTGCCATTCTCACTGAAATAAATTAATTAGTAGCATTAAAAATCTTACTATAATTTATTATTAATTATTTTCTACTTCTAATTCACCATCATTGAAGTTTTTGTGTAAATGCATGAAATAATAAAAATAACACTTGACATTTTTCGAGAGAGAAGCCCTCTGGTGGCAACACTGCGCAGTTGCGCGTCTCTTCTTTCAAAGCCACTCTTACTCTGGCGTCCTACTTAGCGGTGTTTTCAGCAAATTCTCGTGAGTTTAAAAGTGTTAGGAAATAATCGCGTTCTTTCTTCGTTCTCGTGAGTAATCAATGTTAGAATATAATCGTGTTTTTTCTTCGTGTTCAGTGAGTACTAATAAGTGACAGTGCAGTGTTAGTAGGATACGTAGTATGCGTAGGAATTGTGGTGTCGCATGTTCTCATTCAGTGTTTTGTTTGTCTGTTTCTCAACGTGACTTAGCGTAAAATATTGCGTCAGATGTGGCATGATTTTATTTTATTCCGTGTCAAGATTTTATTATCAAAGCATAATCATGTTCGTTCCTTTTTCTTTACGATAATCTACGAATCTACGATAATCTCTACTTGGAATGAACGCGGCGAAAATTGCCGGCGTTCGTTGTTTCGATAGCGTCTTTGTGTAATGGCGGAACCACACCGTCGTCTCTTGTTACTACTCTGTGACTATAAATACCATAGGCATGTGTTATAAGTAGCATTTATTCTTTTTTTTACAAACCGACTTGCAGTAGTTTAAATCACGAAAAGTATTCATGCCTATGCTTGATAAATTCTGGAATTTCATTTCGTAATTCCATATCCTTGCAAACCTTTACGTAAACGCCTTATTTCAAGAGAGGAACGTTTCAATGAAATTTAATTTAACTCATCGCATTCTTGTGACAAAACACCCACTACTATCTGCCTATCTTAAGTGTGTGCAAATTGCTGGCGGCTCTGGCTGAGGCCGACGCGTACAGTCGCCGGCTAAATCGCCACACTGAACCTTCGTGCTTTCGTGTTTTCCTTCTTCGCGTATTTTCCGCCTGTGAAATCAACGCTTAGGTTTTTCCCTTTCCTTTATCATTGGGGATATATATATTATTCCTTACTTCCTTTATTATTGCAAATAATCTACCAGGATTCTTTTGTAGGATTTATATCCATGAACTTTAGGATTTTTTATGTTTTTTTTACTGCTTTCAAAAGCGCAGTCACTTGATATCTTCACCATTTTCCGTAGATCTCGTGTTTACTTGCCCGTAGTCTCTGTAAGGAATCACGATCTTTATTCTTGGAAATTCTTGAACCTAATGCTCGGAGTTTAAAGCCAGAGGCATTAGTGATTAAGCAATTTATTTTTTTAATTAAAATCTGTCAACCAAAAATCTGTCCTATCTCTTTTGAGTTTGCCAAAAGTGAGAATCCTAAAGTAGCTGGAGTCAATACCTGTAGGAGTTTCTCGGATTTCTCCGTGTGGGAAGAGTTGTCATTATTATGTTGGATCGTCAGTAGTGGAATGTCTTGATGTTGTCGCGCTAACCACCTAAGCGCCAACTTCCAGATAAACCTGGCATTGACATAGTCTCTTCTGCATTAAGTTAAATGATAATATGACAAGCAAAGACAATAAATAAGGATTGCTCACCTGAACTTCGAAGAAAAGTTGTCCAGGGAACACTTCCTCAATGATAGCCGGCTCTCCGGGCTCTCAGATGCCCGAAAGCAGGACCGGTTTAGAAGTCGTAACGCACAAGGCACGTGCTGCCGACTCCATAGGTGGTTGTCTTCTGACGTGTCAGCCGGCGAAGGCCTCGACGTCACGTGCGCTCCGAATCCGTTGCTGTGACTTCGGATGCAGCTCGCAAAGATAAACGAACACATTAAGGATGTTCGACATACGCATTTGTTGCCAGGAAGGGGAAGCAATCCATTATTGCCTGCTTGTCATATTTAATTAATTTAATTCTTTTAGGTCAATTAAGAATTGATTTTGACCCAGTCCCTTATACTACAAGATATTAATTAACTTGCATGGGACATACAAGAGGAGCAGGCTGGAGTTGCGACACAATCCCGGCAAAAGAAAAAACGGAGTTTTCATTTGAAAATTCCGTGAAATACACAAAGACATGCAATGTCCTTCCAGCTCAATACTGTAAAGGACCAAGTAATAATAGCTGCGCATAACACATAATTGAAAGGGTTTACAAATGCCCTTTCTTAATAAGATACGTTAATTTACTACGTTGCTGACGCGCCGCTTGCCTAAGAGGGCGGTCAGCAGGAGTAACTACCGGTTCTTCGGACAAGACCGAAGAATCCGTATCAAAAGAATTTGAAGAATTAAGCTGCTGAACTCTAGGGTGTTCAGAGGTAGAACTACCCCTTTGAGTTTCAAACCTCGCGGGAGGCTCGGAACGAGGGTATGATTCCGCGTCCGAACCACTCCCGTCTGCGCTATCTCCCACCTCCTCTGGAGTAGGATCGGTCACAACTAACTCCAGTGGGTACAGTAACGAGACTTTAATGACGCTTTCGGTGTTATCAGCCCTTATAATTCTTACAACACGGACCTTGCCGTCGCGACCAGGAAGCAAAGCACTGATGCGAGCCAAGGCCCAAAATGGTCTGGGTTTTATAGGGTGTTTTACAAGTACCACTTGACCCACAGATAAGAATTTATTTTGCAAAGGTAAAGATTTCAGAGGATATGGACCTCGCAAAGAAATAAGATACTGCGAATACCAAAGCTCCCGGAACTTAGCGACCATGACATCGCGTCTCTCCAAAAGAGTAAGCAAATGCTCGCGATGCTCAACATCGTCAGTCTCCAAGTCCGTAAGCTCATCGGACAGAATAAGAGAATTAGATGTAGGATAAAGCTGAAGAAATTGAAGGGGCATTATAGGTAGAATCGAGTCCCCCATCTCAGTGTAAGAGAGGGGACGCCGATTAAGGTTAAGAGAAATGTCAGAAATGACAGTAATGAAGGAAGAATAAGAATAAGTGCTACGTCCAAAAAGTTTATATATGCAATCCTTTATGGACTTGAACAGGCGTTCCCATATCGCTCCAAATTGAGGACTGTAGATAGGGATAGTTTTGAATTTAATATTAAAAGGTCGAAACCGCTCTTCATACAAAGAGGAAGTTAACACTTCCGATAGAAGATCGGGAGCGGCGGTGAAAGTTCTAGCATTGTCAGAATAAACAGTGTTAGGAATGCCCTTTTCGTTTGTAAATCTAATGAAGGCAAAGCAAAATTCCTCCAAAGTCATAGATGGAAGAACTTCAATGTGAATAGCCCTAGTCTGAAAACACGTAAATAACAGTAAGTAGACCTTTTGCTTGTGACCAAAAGGGTCTAATACCCAAAAGTGGGCAGAGAAATCCATGCCAGTTGTGGCAAATGGCCTCACGAAATTAGTACGCGAGTCAGGTAAAGCAGGAGGATCGGGATAGGAAAAAGCTTTGGCGTTTAGCTTCTTGCATACAATGCATTTAGCCAAGACGCCGCGAACTGTGCGCTTGCAGCGTGGCACGACATAACCGTCTACCTTAAGTTTCTGAACGGTGATGTCGAGCCCCTGATGGTTAAGAAGTTTGTGAGTGTGCGAAATTAATAAATGAGTCAAATGTGAAGAACTAGACAGCAAGATGGGGTTGCGAGTGTTATAGTCTAATTCCTCAGCATTCGCAATACGACTATTCGAACGAATGATACCGTGCGAATCGAGAAAAAGGTTTAAAGTTCTAACTAGCAGCGGCGGCCGAGGACTTTTGTTTTTCAAGGCCTCGAGCTCGCCTGCAAAGTGTGTACTTTGCATAGAAGAAATAAGGAACAGGAAAGCCCGCAATTTTGCATTGCCCAAATCTGCATGTCGAAAAATAGCGACAGCTTTAAACACCTTCTCAACCGTACCTAGTAACTTAGGATAGGAGGAGAAGCGTTCAATCTCCAAAATAGGAGCTTTACACGGAGGGACAACATTAACATTAATACATGCAGAGGCTATAAATTGATGGGGAATGCATCCCAAGTGGCCCTTGGGCCACTGGTCCTTACCTTCGCGAATCCAGTCAGGACCTGTTAACCATACATTTTTACTCTCGAGAAACTTTGATGCTTTTATGCCTCGAGTTAACATATCTGCCATATTGTACATGGTGGGAACGTATTCATAGTGAAGAGAAGCTTTAGTTGTACCTTCCAACGTTAGTCGCATGCTGTCTATATCCTTAATTCTATTACTAACAAAAATATTCTTTCGGGGAGGCTTACCACTCAATAACCAAGCCAGGGTAACCTGGGAATCGGTAAGAAAAGTTACACTTGAGACCATGTAGGGAAAATTGACGTCACTCATCAGAGAAACAAGACACTGGTACGCAAGATACACAGCCAGAAGTTCTAGAGAAGGAAGAGTTCGTTGCCTAGGAGGTGAAACTTTAACCTTAGAGAAAAGAAGTGAGCTGCGCTCTTTTTGGACACCGTACATACAGGTTCCAAAAGCTCTTTCACTAGCATCACAGAAAATTACGAGGTCAACTTTCTCAGTTTCAACAAGATTCATCCTAGGGAACTCAAATTCATGCAATTGAGAAAATTCCTGACAAAAATTACGCCATTCTTTACAGATATCATCTGGAACGTCTTGATCCCAGCCTAGTCTCAACGGTGTTAATTTACGTAAGATGAGTTTTCCTCTAACAGAGAAAGGTAACAGAATTCCCAGCGGATCATACAACGAAGCAATGTCTGACAGCATACTTCTACGAGTTTTACAGGAAGGATTTAAGCTTTTTACAGATATGGAAAGAGAATCAGAAGAAGAGTTAAAGTTGTAACCCAACACTCTGGAGAGCTCACTGGAGCTACAAAGAGAAGGGTCAATCTGAGACAGAAGATTAGAGTTATTAGACTGCCATTGACGCAGTGGAAAGCCGCTTTCTTTGAAAGCTTTGTTTGCGCGTTGAAAAGTGTCAAGCGCAAGCTCGGGACTATTAGTTGTGAATATAAGGTTATCAACGTATAGTTTGTTAGACATGATGTCTCTAACCACCAAATCACTAATAGTTTTAGCATGTAGTTTGAGAAGAAAATTGAGAATGTAAGGGGAAGCGACAAAACCGAATAACAAGGTTGTGTACCTAAAATATTTATATTCCCCATTTTGAAAGAGAACAAAACTAAACTGATTTCGGTCAAAATTTTTGGCTAACTTCACTTGAAGGAAAGCCTTGAAAATATCTGATAGCACAACAACAGAATTAGAGCGAAAATACACCAACAAGCCAAGCAAATCATTCATGAGGTTAGGACCTACGTATGAGGCCTCATTTAGACTAGGCAATTTACCTCGCTTGAGCGAGCAATTAAACACTGGGCGTATCTTGGAAGTGGTAACGTGTTCTCTCACGACAGGCCTATGTGGTATCCACTTATGCTCACACACATTTAAATTCTCGAGAGAGAGAGGCTCAATTATACCTAGCTCGAGTTGTTCCTGAAAGACATCGTTATATTGCTTCTCTATCCCTTTACGAGAGTTAGAAGCAGCAACTTTCTGCGCGAGATAGCGCGCCAACCCGAAACTATGTGGCACTTTCGCTAGTATATTACGATTCCAAGGTATGTGAACATAATAGCGGCCTTCGTCATAAACTACGCTACTCTTAAAGTCTTTTAACTCTTTATCATTCTCCACTTCCTTAGCAGGCACCCCTATTAATTCTAAGTCTAGAAGTCTATCAAGACCGGCCTGCACATCACACTCAGTTCCATCCAAGGCAGAAGAACAAACTTTAGGAGGTTCAAAAAATGCCTCCAACACACCATGATAACGCTTAGCTTTAGATTTACTCTTTTTTGTTTGCTTTTTTTGGTTATTTGCAATAGTCAAGGAAGAAGAAACTTTATGCAGAGCAGAAGAAGAGGAAGAAACGTCAGGCGAAACAACAGAAGGAGAAGAACTCTTAGGCGAAACAACAGAAGGAGAAGAACTCTTAGGCGAAACAACAGAACAAGGCGAGCCACCGTCTTGCTTTTTAGCGGCCGAAGCCACAATAGGAAAAGAGGATTTATAACATTTTAGATCCCCGAAGGGTAAAAAACCGTTAGCTACACGCATAACTTTATAGCCAGCGACGTTTTGCAATTCAAGCACTCGAAAAGCTTGAAGAGCATCAACCCCCAGAATGCCGTTGATTTGAATATTGTCACCAACGACTTCAGGAAAGGAAGTAGACAGAGGAAGCTTAGTCTTAAGGAGCTCGAGTTTAGATTTCAAACCCTTCATCCCCATCTGTAGGTGCAAATTTTGCATTGCAAAAATATCAAGCTCATGCTTCTCACAGTCAGGAAGCACGAGCTCGACGTTAATGTGCTTGCCCCGCAACGGGACAGAGGCACCAACCGTGTTTACAGTAATTTGCTGCAAATCATCGTTAGAACTATTAGAACTAACGGTATTCAGGTCAATCAACGTTTGTTGACTTCCTGAGTCAATGACGAAATTTACACGTTTAGAAATATTATTAACTTTAGTAGAAAGAGCGATTACAGGGCACATCCGAAAACGTGCCTTTAACCGTCAAGAAGATGAGGCGGCAAGAGAAGAAAAACTTACAAACTTAGGGCATAGCGGGCTAACGTGGGTATTAGCCTTACATAACGAACAATGAAAGGGCAAGCCTCTGCTTTTTGCAGGGCAAGACTTAGCTACGTGGTTGTGACTAAGACATACGGAACACAATTGCAACTCGCCTACTTGCTTCACGCGTTTTTCGTGAGTATCAAATTTACGGCAAGAAAAGGACGTGTGACCGGTCTGCTTACAAAACCGGCACACTTTCACGTTAGGAAGGTTAGAAGATACAGGAGAAGATTTAAACTTAGTTTCAGCTCGAGTCTTCTCCTCCACCCTATCATTGCGAAGGGAGAGACATTTCTTAGGTTTGGATTTAGTTTCCAACAGAGACAGCACATGATGCGCGTTCTCAAACATTTCTAAAGAGAAGAAACTAGCTTTACAGTAACGAAGAAGTTCTAACAAAAAAAAGTCAGGCAGTTTGGTTTTAATTATAGCAGAAAACAAGAGATTGCCTGATTTCTCGTTACGAAAATCTACTCCAAGCTTAGAGAGCTCAAGTAGACGAAACTTAACTTTAGAAAGAAAAGTCCCTATTTCTGCAAAGCTAAAGACACTGGGAGAATTTATTAATTCGTCCAGTGCAAGAGAAACTAGTTTGTCTGCGTTCAAAAATTCCTGCTTGAGCAAAGCCCAAGCAGCTTGGAAACAATTCTCATTGGGAAGTCCCTCAACCAGACTCAGGGCTCTTCCCTGCAATTGATTTTTTAAGAATATAAACTTTTGCTCCTCGCTCATATTAGGATAGGCTTGAAGAGCATTAAGAAAAGATTCCTGAAAATGGAGAAAAGAAAAAGGACAGTGTTCATTATCACTGAACTTTCTTAAAGTTAACTGAGGAGCTCGGAAAATGTTTAATGGTACATCCACAACAGAAACCTTACTAGCCTCAGAAGGAGGCGCGGTATCATTAGAGTTTGATACCTGTGCCGAAAAAACTGAATTTTTTAATTCAGCTATTAATTCAACAATTTGTACTTCATATTCAGCTCGTCTAACTAACTCCTCCTCAGAAATTTCCTCAAGGTCAGAAGGTAGAATAGAAGAGAGATGGCGAAAGTCCTTTAGAAGGCTACTCAACTGAGGAATAGCCTCCCTTAGGAGAGAAGGTGCACAGCCAGGAGCTAGCACTTTCTTTCGCAAAGCGGTAATACTACATTTTACTCCCCGCATTTTCATGCTAAGGGCTAAGGCGTTAAACGTTTCAGTCATGTTACGTTGGCAAAAAAAGTAATAAGTAAATAGTTAATAGGCTTATTAGAAAAAAGTTCAGCTAATAAAGGTCTACACTTTTTTTTTAAGTGGACAAATTAGGTTACATCCCTATGTTATATAGATAGAAAAAATAAAAAAAGACACATAGAATACACAAAAAGGTTCTTCCCCACCAATTTAAAGTTTGATCACATTATAAATGGTTACACAATTTAAATTTTTCACAAAAATATTATTTTTAAATTTTTACTTCAATATATTTAATTTATTACTTACATACTAATACACAAAAGTGCAATCAGAAAAATTCTAATTGTGCAAGGTAAACAAGAGACTAGCTTCCAAAAGCACAGGGAGCCAGTAATACGAACAATAGTACCTTGCACAAAAAACGACACGAAAAAATGCACTTTAAGCTAAATGAGAAGAGAACCACCCCGGCTTTAAGCCCGGAAAGCTCGGCAATCAACAAGATTTTCCTAATTACGGAACATTTATTACATTTATTTTAAGTTTTTTATGAAAAACAGTTATTTAAACTGGAGAAAGAAGAAACAAAAAGATATAGTCACCAGGATTATTCCTGAAGCAACTCCAGCCTTACTTAGCAGCTGACGAACGAATTGCGCACATCAGAACTGCGAACTTTCAAATGAAATGAAGAATTTTATAATTTAAGAAATTCTTCGTATAAATGAATTTTGAGTTGAAAGAACAAAGATTTGAAGATTAGATCACTTTCTTCGAAGTATTCGAAGATTAAATCACTTTCCTCATAAAGTTGCGAAGATTACAATTACGTTAAACTTGACTTCAAAAAAAGTAACTTTCGAAGGAAACAAATATTAAGATTTATATAAAAAACTTTTCTTCGAAAAAAAGAACTATGTCGCGCTAACCACCTAAGCGCCAACTTCCAGATAAACCTGGCATTGACATAGTCTCTTCTGCATTAAGTTAAATGATAATATGACAAGCAAAGACAATAAATAAGGATTGCTCACCTGAACTTCGAAGAAAAGTTGTCCAGGGAACACTTCCTCAATGATAGCCGGCTCTCCGGGCTCTCAGATGCCCGAAAGCAGGACCGGTTTAGAAGTCGTAACGCACAAGGCACGTGCTGCCGACTCCATAGGTGGTTGTCTTCTGACGTGTCAGCCGGCGAAGGCCTCGACGTCACGTGCGCTCCGAATCCGTTGCTGTGACTTCGGATGCAGCTCGCAAAGATAAACGAACACATTAAGGATGTTCGACATACGCATTTGTTGCCAGGAAGGGGAAGCAATCCATTATTGCCTGCTTGTCATATTTAATTAATTTAATTCTTTTAGGTCAATTAAGAATTGATTTTGACCCAGTCCCTTATACTACAAGATATTAATTAACTTGCATGGGACATACAAGAGGAGCAGGCTGGAGTTGCGACAATGTCTCTCCTGGAATGTTTCACCCAGCATTTTGGACTCCTGTGCAGGACCTCTACATCATCGCCATACACACAACCCTCACAGTTTTGAATCTCCCTGGGTTTTTTCTGAGCGCCATGATGATTGCTAAATGATATTCTCACTTAAGCAGTGATTAAACTTGCTACTACTAATCTGAGCGAGTAATTCAACTTGCCCCTGCTAATGTACTGACTTGATTCTGCTCACATGAGCCTGATCTCACTTGCCCACTCACACACCACCTTACATTGGAGTCATTAGTTATTCCTGAACTACGTCATTAACCCTCGCTCAATCATCTCAAATTGCCAAATTCAACTTCCCAAATCAAACTCACTCACCGTGCCTACTCCATCGCGTGCCGGCCTTCGTCAACGCCAGCCTGGTCCTCCGGCAAGGATTGCCCACCTAGACAAGCTCTCCGAGATCAAGATCCAAGCCAGTTTTCCTGGTTTTCCTCTTCCAATAAACTCCACCCAAAAACGAGCTGAGTTCCAATCCGTCTTTCATTGTCCCTCTCAGAATTTTCCCAGATAACTATCGAGAATCGTTCGAGATTTTATTGCCGTCAAATTAATAATTACATTCAAAATACACAACGGCTAAAATCCCGACATGGCGTCCTGGCGTTAGTTATAAGGCATTTGAAAATCCAATGTACAAGGTGATATGTATCAGGCTTGATTGGTTGATTAGAACTTAAAATTTAGTCCCAATAATCTGAGTTCCAAATTGTTTGTTTCAAGCTTTGTTTGAAATAAAATTGGTTGCTCAAACTTTAGAATGATTTGTAAAAACATTTTCATTAGAATAATTCTCTTGCTTCAACTACTATAATACAGGTTTCAAAATCCGGCTTTTGGAACCCTGAACCATTCATCGAAGAACAAGTGTGCTTGGCCTGTATGTTGTTCCTTGTGAATATAAGAATAATTTCACCCTGCATGTGGTACAAGTTTTTAACTGTCTTCGAAAGCTTAACATGACAATTATTTATTCTATGTGTAGATTTGAAGAAATAAATCAAGAAAAAAAGAAAAATAGTCTCTCCAAAAAAGTTCGTTCATGAAATGTATTGCAAAATATTTGACTCTATAAGATTTCTTAATATAAAAGTCATCAATTGATAGACCGACTATGAGAAGTATTCAATAGCCGTGTCTGGGGTAATTATGTTGTTGAGAGAAACAGTAAATATGTTTTCTGTTCGTTATTTTGTCCTAGGCAAGATTAGTAAAAAAAGCGTCAATTAGGATTCGTTGCAGCCATCAATCTCTAAATATCAATCCAAATATAATTCGCTTTCAGAACACTAAGACGATTAAGTAAGAATGCTTATGTATTACCCAAGTAGGTATTGTAAGTATTGCCCTAGTTTTTCATAGTCAGTGAAAATACGATAGGTGTCGTTCCGAGTGTTTGTCTGAGGCCCTTTAAAAATAAAGCAATCAAATCAAGATAAAATTAGAACAAAAAATATGTTTAAAATGTTTCACTCAAGGTCAAAGTTGAAAATAGAATTAACTATAGATCTCGGTCAGCCGTAGGCTCGAATTATTCACTTGTTATCCCTTTGCGGAAGTGAATGTCGTAAGGACTATATTCCGTTGTTCAGAACTCAACGTGACACTGAATGTAATCTTCCTCCTTCGGGTGTCTTTCTAAAAGTTTTCTTACATGTAGTTGAAAATATCAGGTTATCAACGTACAGTTGTCTATATTTTACCTTAATTAGTTAATCGTCTTTAAATGGAGGGATGGCTCAAAATACTAACATTGTAGGGTATAGAGTCCCTGAGGGTCAGGTGAGCGTAATTAGTGACTAATTAGACACCCTGCTGTGTTATACCGTGATCTTTCCTCAATGCCGTACTAATTTAATAGAGATCATAATGTCTTCTTTTTCCTGAAATAATAGTTTCCTGAAATAATTGTACAAGTGGAGAAATACGTATATTTTTCTTTGTTTGTCGAACCTAAGTATCTCTAAATTTATTGCACTCTAGCAAGAGGTTATCAATTTGTGTGCATGGACTCAAATTTTTATGTTATGCATGAATTTATTTTGTTTGTTAAATGCAAATTAAAATGTTAGGAGTATTCTTTAATATTGATGTTAACAAAATTATTCATGTGTTTTTTTTGTATGGACAAGATTTGAACCTTAAATGCAGGAAGTGTAACCAGTTGATCTGCTTTTGTAATACGCTTCTATTTCAGCTGTCATTCTTAATTTACCGAAGTGGTTCCAATATGGCAGAGAATGTATTTTTAGTTGAAATGGTGGAAACTTTATCTAAGCTGCCAGCACAGACCAGTAGCTACTAAGGTAAATGTTAAGGACTTGACCATAATTGATTTTAGAATTTTTGATGCCAAAGTATGGTTAATGAGATGAAAAGAAACAAGTTTTCTTCAATGCACTTTCCGGCGGAAACGAGTATTTTAAAAGTTATAGCGGTAAATGAGTTACCGGAACTCCAGTGTTTCAGGCGGGGAAAAATATACCGCGCGGTCCGACGTGAAAGTAAACAGGCGTTGCCACGCGCCAACCAAGCCGACTTTGCTAGAAAAAATAAAGAAGAGAAGCAAACCCCCTATTACAAACGTAAAGAGGTTGGGTCGTGAGGGCTAACAACAGTTCTTTTAATGAAAATTATAAAGAAAGGTTTGGTAAATCTGAAGGAGATGACAGTTGTCGATTTTGTAAATTTCAATGCCTTAGCATAGTTAATTAGATCGAAATAAACAAGTTTTCTTCTATGCACTTTTTGTCTCAAATGAGTATTTTATTAGTTATAGCGGTAAATGACTTACCGCAACTCCAGTCTTTGAAGCGGAAAGAAATTCTTTGATCGAGTTGTATGGCAATACTGCAATGGCGTCTCTTGAAAGACGAAACCAAACCTACCGCTATACCTCGTTAAATACTCATTTGACGAAAAAAGTGTATAGAATAAAAGTTGTTTATTTCGATGTTATTACCATGTTTCAAGCAACAAAAATTCAAAAATCGATGAGTAGCTGTTTATTCGAGCGCATTCGTCATCAATGACAAAACTAAACTTACCGCTATAAATCGTAAAATACTCATTTGAGACGCAAAAAGAATAGAAGAAAACTTGTTTATTTTGATTCAATTAATTAGGTTCAGGCACCAAAAAGTGGAAAATCGACAACTGTCATCTCCTTCAGATTTACCAAAGGTTTTAACCGACCCACTGCGTCGAACGTTCGACGTATCTGAGAGCATTCGAATGAATTCTTTCGGATCGACAAATGTACGTCGAACGTTCGACGTATCTGAAAGCATTCGAATGAATTCGTTCGGATCGACAAATGAACTCGTCATCTCAGTTTTTATACTAATGCATACTAGAATTTCACTTTATTGATAATTCTCACTAAAAGAACGTTGGCTACCCCTCACAACCCAACCTCTTTACGTTTATAATAAAGTGTTTACCGCTGCTTCGACGTCACTGGCAGCCCTGAGATGACGGTATATCGTCGGTTTGACGTATCTGGGAACTTTCGAGTTAAGTCTTTCGCATCGACAATATAACTTGTCATCTCATTAATTATGTTTTTGCATAGTAGAATTTCAATTGATTTCCAATTTTCACTAAAAGAACTATGGCTACCCCCTCTCGACCCAACCTCTTTACGTTTGTAATAGGGTGATGCTTCCCTTATTCATTTATTCCCGCCTTAAACACTGGAATTCCGTTAACTCATTTACCGCTATAACTTTTAAAATACTCGTCTCCACCGGAAAGTGCATTGAAGAAAACTTGTTTCTTTTGATCTGATTAACATTATTTAGGCATCAAAACTTCCAAAATCAATTATGGTCAAGTCCTCAACATTTACCGCTACTAATTATGAAAAATGTAATTGTATGCTAGATAAGAAAATTTTTTCAGTGAAACAATTATGTTGTAAGATTATTGTATATAATTCCCAATGTTTTCTTAGGATGACAGTAGTTTTTTTAAGTGGTGATTCATTCTATATCTTACATTTAAATATTTTGGTCAATATTGAATTTAATGTTGTCAACGAATTTCACAATTTCATGGGTATTGATAGGTAATATAGTCAATTTTAAGACGTTTTACAAGAATGACAATGTGCCCGGAAATGCTTATTTTTGGAGATATTTAACTTTGAAGTTATAGGAACGTCGTTTATAAAATTGAACAAACGGAGAGGTAAATAAGCAGAAATCCAGTTCTGACGTAACGATAGGTAAGGTTAGGTTTGGCAAAGTTAATTTAGTTGAATATCCTAACCTAAGTAAGCCTAAAATATCTTAATTTAACTCAACCATACCGAGGCCGATGACTCCCACCAAGAAACTTGGCGTGGTCCGCGTCCGCAAAACGCCGGAAGAGCCATATCGAAACTGCCGTTAATGCTATTCTTACCTGGCGATATTTATCCTATATCTCCAAAACTAAGAATTTCCGGGCACAATGTCATTCATGTAAAACGTCTTAAAATTGACTATATTACTTATCTATACCTACAAAATTATTAAATTTGTTGACAACATTAAATTCAATATTGACCAATATTTTTTTCAGAATTAAACTTTAATGCAATCACGGAAATTAATAATTCCGTTGCTATGAATCACTAGAGGAACGCATATAAAAACGTTTTACATGAATGACATTCTGCTTGCTGATGCGTTTTTTTTTAATTATTGAACTTTGAAGTTGGCTTTTGCGTGCCAAAGAAAGCGAGCGCACCAAGCGCAATTTAATGGTGAATCTGAAGGATATGTCAGTTATCGATTTTCCACTATTTGGTGCCTGAACCTAATTAATTGAATCAAAATAAACAAGTTTTCTTCTATGCACTTTCCGTCTCAAATGAGTATTTTAAGATTTATAGCGGCAAGTTTAGTTTCGTCTCTGATGACGAATGCGCTCGAATAAACAGCTACTCATTGATTTTCAAATTTTTGTTGCTTGAATCATGGTAATAACATCGAAATAAACAACTTTTCTTCTATACACTTTTTTCGTCAAATGAGTATTTAACGAGGTATAGCGGTAGGTTTGGTTTCGTCTTTGATGACGGTCGCGCTGGAAGTGAGTGCGCATTGCAGTAATGCTGTCCGACGTGCTCCTTGAATTACTTGCCGCTTCAAACACTGAAGTTGCGGTAAGTCATTTACCGCTATAACTAATAAAATACTCATTTGAGACGGAAAGTGCATAGAAGAAAACTTGTTTATTTCGATCTAATTTACTATGCTAAGGCATCGAAATTTACAAAATCGTGTCACGAGAAGAACAGGTTCCTTCACCTCCTTGTTAACATTTCATTAACAGGAAGATCCGGCTCTCGGAATTGAGGAATGGCACACCTCCAAGGGATACATACACGACACAAAAATTCATGGACAATAATTGACATTACAGTACATATACTAAAAAACAAAGCGTTACTCACTGATGATGGTTGACGCAACTTACATCAGCGCGTTTCAGTGCGCTAGTTTGCCTCGGTGAGATGTGGTGCGAGCTTAACGGTTTTTTTTTTAAATGCCATTAAAATGCTGAAGAATCCTTTATAATGAACACCCTGGTACAAAGCCTTAATCGTAATTTACTGGAACTGAGTAACACATATCGACAAATACTACTCTGCCTAATTGACCGGTCAATTCCCTCAAGTAAATTACATACGGAACACACAATGAAATAATGCCTAACTGATGGGTCGGCGCATTCCAACGTCACAATGGATTGTCATTTAGCCTCGGATCACAAGTTCTGTCATCCCAGAGCAGCTTCAGTTCATTCCCCGTTTCTTACACAGTGCATATACTGTCTTTGGACGTTCTTATGAAGAAGTAGTACTTGCAATCAATAGGAGAAAAGAGAAAACCGCCCTCCTGTAGGGCAACAAAAATTTGGACGATTACTTTAATTCTGCAATTTTCTCATACATATATATGCACATATTCCACATTTAATTCAACTGCTTCAATTCTCTTATATGTTGTATGAACCTATCGTTTCCAGCAATATCTATCGTAACAAAAGCACGAGCCTTACCCGCCCTGACGCCGTTATAAAACTTTTCCTTTAAAACACCCTCTCCGGCATGGGATCTTCTTCCCTCTGCACAAGCAAAAATGTGACTTTTAATTATTTGATTCAAGAAAAATATATCTCATTCCAGAGTATAACATTTAATTTGACACCTATTCATGACGCAGAGTATAACACTTTAGGTATCATGATGCCTAGCCACGCCGAACCTTATCGAGATGCTCGCGAACTCTCACTGACTCTCGTCTTTTCGTGCTAGTCAAAGTGTTCTTTTGGGGGCTACCCTCTTTCTAATCATGACCAATGGCACCACTCTTGCACTTCCAAACCTTCGCCTGCTTTGTCCTATTGGCTGATCCCGAGATTGTACGCTCCCTATTTGCTGTGAGCCGAACACGCATTTTTCGCCCCTATTTTGTGCGTTAATTCTTGAAGTCTCGCTCGTTGGCGAGTAAGCTTTCTCACGCCTCTACCCTGTACTACCCCTACCCTTGGCCTGCCTATGGTCAACAAATTTTTTCCTTTTGTGGTAACACTACACCGCACTCTTTGTTTGAGCTCTCGAGGTTTGCTTACCAAGCACAACACTAACCCAGCTCAAGTGCCTGCTTCGCTTACAAGCCACATCACTCTATGTTGAATGTAAACATTCAGGCCTACACCAATGTTAGAGCAAGCAACTTGTAGCATTGGAATGCGCCTGACCACAGTTTTATAAACTCACAATTTTAGTTCAAGCAAACAATAAATGCGCAAAAAATTCGTTACACACAATTACAAGATTTTGATCAAACTTTTCCTAAATTTTCATTTTTAATTCGCAAAATTGATCGTTCTTCACAGATTCTTGACAATCGATAACTGACATATCCTTCAGATTTACCAATTTAATTAATAACGGAAGCTAACCCCCTATTACAAACGTAAAGAGGTTGGGTCGTGAGAGGGAGCCACAGTTCTTCTAGTGAAAATTATAAATAAAGCTTCTAACCCACCCAATAGGGTGATAACCGCAATCTTGTTTACATCGGCTCCAAGATGGTGGTGCCCATGGTGGTCGCCATCTTGGAGCCAATGTAAACAAGATTGCGGTCGTCACCCTAATGGGTGGGTTAGAAGCTTTATTTATAATTTTCACTAGAAGAACTGTGGCTCCCCTTCACGACCCAACCTCTTTACGCTTATACTAGGAGGTTTATTAATTAAATTCCGAATCACGCGCTTGCTTCCTTTGGCACGCGAAGGCCAACTTCAAAGTTCAATAATTCGAAAATAACACATCAGCGAGCAGAATGTCAATCTTGTAAAACGTTCTTAACTGGGTTCCTTTAGTGATTGTTTGGAATAAAATTATTAATTTTGGTGATTGCATTAAACCCGACATTGACCTTAAACACTGGTGGTGATTTTTTTTAGTTAAATTTTTTGAAGATGCTTGTACTCTAAAGCAACAATAACAAGTCAAGCATCGTAATATATATTTTATTTTCATTGCTTTCTGTGAGATTATTGTGTACTTGTTTGTAATTTATCATCAATTTTGATTAACTTCAAATTTTTGTTATAGTCCTAGTTTATTTTCCAAATTTATTTTAAATCAAATCCATTAGTCATAGCCTGAGGTACTGCCCGAGGGGAGCTAATGGTGTATGAAAATATGAAATTCAATTACTGTGTACTGATGGATAACAATCGGTATTTATCCAATCATTGTGAGTTGTAAAATTTTCAATTTTTTTATATTACTACTAATTTATTTAAAACGTTATTTTGATTTTTGTTATATTCTGCACGACGATTATGTCAGTACTCTTATATTTGATACATATATTAGTTTGCTTGCCAGGAAATTTTTAGTGCCATCATTTGAAAGTGTCTCATTTTTCAGACTGAGGAGACTAAGCTGGTGCATCTGTGTGTTTTTTCTGCTTCTGGACTGGCTAAAAAAGACATCTTTGGAGCCTCGTGAGTTTTTTCTGAATGACTCCTACTTTTGTCCCGTAAATGTTCTTGTACTCGATAGATTTGCCTAATGGGAGTGTGTTTGTTTGGCTGCCCCACTGCCTTATCCTGGTACTGTGGCTCATCATAGAAGCTTCTTTTTGTCTTATTTAGCTTCTCCTTTTTCTTAATTTTGAATGGAAATAGTTTTTATGTGAAATTAATTTCCAAGTTTGTATAAATGAGTTTGTTGCTTTAAACTCTAAAACAATGCATATGCATTGCCTAGTTGCCTAGATGTGCTATGTCACCATGGTGGACTGTAAATAATTTACGTAGTCAGTTGTATGCAATTTTTGTGTACATTTGAGTATTGTCAGATTATTTACATATTAATTTAAACATATATTAGCCACCTACCTAGTTTTTGCTTATCTCTAGTTAGTTTTTCAAGTACAAATTTTGAAGAATAACTTGGGGTTCAGCACACCTACTTTAAGAGTTGACTTCAAGTTCAAAGAGTTATATATTTGGACTAAGGGTTTTTTTCTTGAACCTTATATATATATATGGCATTCCAATTGGTTTCATTTGCTGCCAAAAATTTTAGCTATGGCAATTTTCTATTATTTAGGAATATTCCAATTTTTTCTGGGCTTCATCAGCTAATCATTTGATAGCACTTATCATATAAAGTGGCACTACTGTAAGGGCTCTTTGTCTGTGAAATTTTCAATTGCTAATTGCACATAGGGTTATTTTTTATGCCAATCTCCTTTAGGTGATAATCATATTAGTTCAAGTTATAATAGTTACTCAAGATTAGCATTTTATTATTTAGAACAGGATTATCCACATTGGCCTTTTTTGTGGCCAAAGCTTTCCAATTTTACTATTTTTATATAAAAAGCCTGGCCGAATTGGACAAAATTAGGCTAGAAATAGGTAACCTAGCAACCATGGCCTGAAAGTGAATGAATAAGGCTTAGAAATGTAAAAATCAAGGGTCACCTAAATTAATTTCTTTAATTTAATGTAAAACTTTTGTACCTCTGCTATATTAAAATTTGTCAATAACAAAAAATAATTCAGAAATGGAGACACAAGTTCATACTTTCCCCTTGAATTGAGGCATTTTAAATATGATCCACTTTGAATTGCTGTATTGCATACAAAGTTTTATGACCATCTTTAAATTGATATCAGCGGAAACACTCAGTTATTTGAATAATGAAATTCTTAAAGTGCTCAATATGTTCTCTAAATGATGTAAGTTTTTCAACTTGATTAAACAACTTATGTAGGAGAATTGCAAAACAAATTGAGTTTTTGTGTTATGTATAATTGCCTATATTACCTCTCAGATTAAGTAACTTTTTTTACCTGTATGTAGCTACAATTACTCTCAGCATTGTTCTACATAATATTAAAAAATTACGTCTTTGAGTCTAGTCAAAAATCATTAGTTTTGTGATGGCTTCAAAGACTCAAAACAGTGACAAATTGTTACATTTTTTGAGGTGCAAACTGCAAATTTTAATGTGAACTGTTCCATTAAACTGACACATCATGATGAAATGTAATTTCACAAAAATAAATAACTATAAATTAATGCAGAATTGCATGAAAGTGGATCAAATTTAATAATTTACTACTCCTAATACCTTTGGTTCTAAAGATATACTCAATTCAGTGATTTTTCAGTGCAACTTTCGCAAAAAATTTATGAATTTCATTAAGCAATCATTTTATGAGTTGTGCCTAATTGGGAAGATATTTCTAAATTAAGTTATGCTTTCAAATTTAACAGTGTAAAGTGATGTAAAATTGCTAGTGTGATTAAGGCAAAGTATTTTATTTATGTAGGTGCTAAGACGTACTGGAGGTGGTTAGACTAGCCACAAAGTTGTACCCTACATCATAGGCTAACATACCTTGGTGAATTAGCAGAGCTATATCTTCCCTCAAAAATTATGGCCAGGCTAAAAATGACTGCACTAGACCTTAGCTGTGACCTGCGTTGCACTCTCGCTTGTTTTGTGTTGCAGTGACCCCTACGTAAAGATAGAGCTCATTGACTTGAAGGCTGAGGCAACAACTGATAATGTTGTCGACTGTGTGTACACCAAGACCCGCAAAAAGGTGAGCTCCTCCACTTTGCTTGCTGTTCTCAGTGTGCTTGGAAGAGTGGGTTGGCCTTGAGATCATGGACTTTAGTTGTGCAGAAAGAGGCTGCTTTTAGCTCACTTTTGAAATGTGAACTGTGCAGGCAATTTCTTGCTCAAGTGGTCTGTTTCTCCACTTTGTTTGCTGATCTAGTGTGAATGAAAGGACGCGTTAGCCCTGCCGTTGAGAATATCTTCACTGTACAGAAAGAGGCTGCTTTTAGCTCACTTTGAAAAAAAAAAAATGGGAACTATAAATGCAATTTCTGGCTCTTGGAATCTGTGTGTCGTTGTGAATGGTTGGGTGTTTTTACAGGGGTTGGGGAATGTTCAATTGGCTAGGTGTTTGTTAATTGGTTTGATAGTGGTCAGTTGACTGGATGATTCGTAAGTGGTTGGATAGAGGTGAGTTGACTGAATGATAGTTAAGTAGTTCCATGGTGGTCAGTTGACTGGGTGATTGTGGAGTTGTTTGATGGCTGATGTTGGTTGATTGGGTAGATGGTTGTGGTGGTAGTGGTCTGTTGGGTGGGTGTGTATAATATGGTTATGTGGTGATAGTTGCTGTGTTGCAGAGGTGAGGTGATAGAGTTTAAGATTGAGTGACGTGTGCATAGTTTTGTCTTCAATCCTATTGGCAACTGTTACTACATCAAAAGCCATGGATATGATAATTGATAAAATTGATGTTGAATGTGTTGTAATTTGTGTGTTTCCTTTTATTATAGTGTTGCATACTGTTACTTTTTGTAGCATGTTCATTTAGTATTTGTTACTTTGCATTTATGTTTATTTCAGGGCTCCAACATTTACCTCCCTGTAGTGATTATTCCTCCAAAATTCACTTGAAGAAAATATTTCTCCCTATGTTGTTTTTATATTGTTAGTGATAGGATAATTATTCCTATCAGAATATTGGTTTTCTCAGTATCTGAATTGGCATCAGAGCTGTGAAATTTGAAGGCCATTTTGATACACAAAATGATTCTTCCAGTAGTGGGGGAATGAGTAGCAGAATTAATCTACCTTTTAAGATCAACTTGAAAATACTTTCAAAAATGTCCAAATTAATATTTTCAATCCATGATATAACTTGATGTTGAAACTAACATTCATAAAAACTATAGATTGAGATAATCAAGGATATTGCAGTTAAAAAATTTCACTTAGCTGTCATTATTGTTTCAAATTTTTTATTCAAAAATGCCTATAGATTGAGATAATCAAGGATATTGCAGTTTAAAACATTTTTATTTGCTGTCTGGTGGATTATAAAATTTCTAAAGATTTTATCTGTAGCAGAATGTCATCAAGTAATTCTAACTTGCCAGAATTTACTTATCTTGTGCATAGATTCCTCGTTCCCTTATCTCCATTCTAAATAGTGCCTTCCTCCCTCTGAAGCGCCATTCTTGTAGTCAGGGAGGGTTTAACTAACATCTAGGCTAATCTATGTGCATTGGGTCAACATGCTCTACCCGACAACTGGCTCTGGTCCAAATTTGAGTGTAGCACTTCATGTGAAGCAAATGTTATCTTGTAGGAAGGCAGCTGCACGAGCTGAAGCTGGTTATTAGCCATGAGCCTGCGACATGTGTTGTGTTCAGATCAAATGCGTCTCTTCAGCATTGCATCCCCTCTAACCAGGTTACAACTATTGTATCCATGTGAGGTTAAACACCCAGGAAATCATACGTGTATATTCAGCATTTCATCCTCTCTTTTGGAGTTAAGAATATTGTATCGTGTGACGTTAAATACCTGGGAAATCATACGTGTATATTCAGCATTGCATCCTCGCTCTCAGGGTTACAAATGTTGTATCCATGTGAGCTTAAATACCCGGGGAATCATATGTGTATATTCAGCATTGCATCCTTTCTCTTGGGGTTACAAATATTTTATCCATGTCAGGTTTAACACCCAGGAAGTCATACGTGTATATTCAGCATTGCATCCTCTCTCTTAAGGTAACAAATATTGTATCCATGTGAGGTGAAACACCCAGGATGATGACATTAGGTCATGAACTTGTTGAATCTCAGAAATGATAGTATGTATAACAAAAAAATTAGGGTTAGTGTTACTTGAACAGGCAGCAAAATAATTAGCTTACACAAACAGCTATGAAAAAAGCAGTTTTTTATTTAGCTGAATTGAGTTTTGATTGAAGCAAAATTGTGCCAAAAATTTCAGACCATCCTATTGTCATGGGACTCTTGGCTTTGGCTGTCACTGGGTCCAGTTAGATGGTTTTTTTTTTTTTGATGTAGATATTTGTCTCTTAGAAATTTGCCTGTTTATGGGCCACTACTGTCCGTTTTTAAGAACCCGCTACTTTCTTCCTGAACTTTAATTTCATAAGTTTCCTTCAATCCTGTTGTTTCCATGTGCAGAGTGAGCAAACACACCTTGTGCATAGACTATTAGTTCCCTAATTCCATTCCATCCCCTCAGGGGGATACAACTATTGTATCTATGGGAATTAGCGCTCCCAGGGGGACAATGTGAGGGCCCGAGCTAAAGGTTAGGTAGGCTTTCTTTTTGTTAAAATAGAATAGGTTTTTGTTGTGTTACGGACCATCTTTTTTCGGTTCACTGCTGTCCTGTTTTTCACCGCCAACTACTTTCTTCTTCAACTTTTTCTTGTTTCATAAACTTCTTTCTTATCTTTCTGTTTCTGTGCCCTTTCTGCATAGATTCCACGTTCCCTTAGCTCCATACTAAATGGTGCCTTCTTCCTTCCTCTCTTTACATCTCATTTGTTGAGGATAGGGAGGCTTAAACTAACTAATAAACTAAACTAATCTCTAATTCCATTCAAATTGTTACCTTCTTCCTTACTTTCTTGAGAAAATCTTTGTTGTAGCTAGAAAGGCTTGAACAAACTTGAAACCTTTATCAAATTTTCTGAATGTGCAGCCGCTTGTAGTCACTCAGGTATTCCTGTATTGTATGTTCTTCAAATCTTGTTTTTTCTGTTTTATTAGCATTTAGTGAAGAGTTGTGTGCTTCTTTGTAATAGCTGGTTTTTGTGTAGTGTAGTTTTTTCTTACCAATTTTTCTACTGTGTTGTTAACAGCTCACTGTTGTGATAATTGTTGCTTGTTGTATTGTATTCTCGCTCGCCTGAAGGTTGATTGGCTTTTTGTATTGGCTCTTCTATATATTTTGAATGTTGTCATAGCAATCCCTACCCATGAATAAAACCTTTATTTTCAATTTGATTCTACAATTCTTCCGTGATAAACATGTGAAGTCCATCTTGCAGTGCTCTCGTTATTGTAGAAGTAGATTGTAGTAATTCAAGGATTGTTCATAAGTTACATGCTTTAAGCAGAATATAATTCAGAAGCTTTCATGCTTCTGATTCAGATGGTTTCTGACAAGTTATGCTTCAACTAAAAATATATAAACTGGTTTATTTCGCGAAGTACATAGTTAGCCATGTTTGTCATTTCTATTGTATTGTAAAACATTTGTTATGAAGGAGAATACATTACCATTAAGGAGCGATGCATTTATTGTATTCATAGAAACTAGTGCTCCCTGATACAAAATGTGCAGTCCCAGGCTGTAGCTTAGGTAGGCCCTCCTTTAGTTGAAATGGAATAGGTTTGTTGTTTTGTTGCACACCATCTCCTTTTTTTTATTTGGTGCCGTCATGCTTTTCAGCACTTTATACCCTCCTCTTCAACTTTTATCTTGTTCCTCAAACTACTTAACGCTACATTTTCATTGCACAGAAGGAGATCTTGTGTGGCATCACACCTTGTGCATAGATTTTCTGTTCCCAAACTCAGTATCAAATTGTGCTTTCCTCTATTTGAAACGCCTTTGTTGCAGTTTGGGAGGCTTAAACTAGCATCTAATCTAATCTCCTCTCTTTGGATCACCGTTTTGTGGTTAGTGAGGATGGCACTAACTCAAATCTATATGTAATCTATCATTTAAATTTCCCCTGTTTGTGATCTTTTTCTAAATTTTTCATGATCTGTAAAATAAACATGAATATTTCTTTGCAGACGCTCAACCCCACTTGGAACGAGGAGTTCCTATTCCGGGTGAGTGCTGGCCAAAGGGTTTAGTTGGTTAATGGAAATGATGAGTTTGTTCAATTTAGATCAGTGGAATTCAGATTTTCATCATTTTTTGTTTTTTTGAATTAGTGAGTTAGTGAGACATTCTAAATGATAGGTCAGTGTGAGGCATATTTTAAATGGTGGGTCAGTGTGAGGTGTATTTTAAATGATGGGTTAGTGTGAGGTGTATTTTAAATGATGGGTCAGTGTGAGGTGTATTTTAAATGATGGGTCAGTGTGAGGTGTATTTTAAATGATGGGTCAGTGTGAGGCGTATTTTAAATGATGGGTCAGTGTGAGGCATATTCTAAATGATGGGTCAGTGTGAGGCATATTTTAAATGATGGGTCAGTGTGAGGCATATTCTAAATGATGGGTCAGTGTGAGGCGTATTTTAAATGATGGGTCAAGGTGAGGCATATTTTAAATGATGGGTCAGTGTGAGGCGTATTTTAAATGATGGGTCAGTGTGAGGCGTATTTTAAATGACGGGTCAGTGTGAGGCGTATTTTAAATGATGGGTCAGTGTGAGGCATATTTTAAATGATGGGTCAGGGTGAGGCATATTTTAAATGATGGGTCAGGGTGAGGCATATTTTAAATGATGGGTCAGTGTGAGGCGTATTTTAAATGATGGGTCAGTGTGAGGCGTATTTTAAATGATGGGTCAGTGTGAGGCGTATTTTAAATGATGGGTCAGTGTGAGGCGTATTTTAAATGATGGGTCAGGGTGAGGCATATTTTAAATGATGGGTCAGTGTGAGGCATATTTTAAATGATGGGTCAGGGTGAGGCATATTTTAAATGATGGGTCAGGGTGAGGCATATTTTAAATGATGGGTCAGTTTGAGGCGTATTTTAAATGATGGGTATTGTGTGAGGTATTTAAAAACATGTGAGATAGAAATTCAAATTTGAAGTTATACCTGCGATGTTTGTATCAATTTCTGAGTCAATGGAGGTCATAGTTCAGCAGTGGAGCACTTGTACAAAACAATAGCATATTAATAATTCTATATGTTGCTTCTCCTCAGTGCTCTACATGAGTGGTGCTGTGTTAAATACTTTTGCCAGTATATGATAAGCATTGCATGACTAACTTATGGTGAGAAAACTGAAAAAATAACATTGTTTTGCTAAACAATGTGCTCTTTCTTCAATTGAAGAAAAATTGTACAATGAAAACTCCTTTTCTTTTATTCAATAATGCTGATGAAAATTTTGTCATTTCTGGCATCTTTTAGTGAATAAGATTGCATTTTAAACAAAAAGCAAGGTTTTTTTCGGTGAGAGGGCAACTGAGTGTCAATAAGAATAAGATGCAGATGATATATTTCTTAGCATCTCTTACAAAGAATCTTCATGTCTTTTAGAGGCAGGAACCTGTTGTCCAGGTATGGTAGAGTGCATTAATGCTGTAAACAAACATGACAAATGATTTACCTGCTACGTTGTGGGAGTTCCTTTGGTTCTAACAGGAAAAAGTTGTTCAAGTATGGTGAAGATAATTATTCCCAAGAAAAAAATTGCTACCGTACAATCTCCTCAACATGGGTTATTTTGGCAGAGAGAGGAACTAGATGTCGTATGCAGAAATAATGCTGAAAAACACTCATCATTTACTACTACATCGGAGTTACTTTTGCAGCAACGGGAACCAGATGTGTTAACTAAGGTGAAGGGCAATAATGTGAGAACAGA
This sequence comes from Morinoia aosen, assembly GCA_030386875.1. Classification (NCBI taxonomy): domain Eukaryota; kingdom Metazoa; phylum Arthropoda; class Malacostraca; order Amphipoda; family Talitridae; genus Morinoia; species Morinoia aosen. The sequence continues at coordinate 22,374,940 of CM059570.1, forward strand.
CGCTCCTCATTTACTCCAACATCCGAGTTACTTTGGCAGAGACAGGAACCAGATATCTAACTATGGTGGTTATCATTAATCCAGAGAACAAACAAACATCAATTACTCCAACATTGGGGTTACTTTGGTAGAGACATGAACCAGATGTCTACTTGTGTTAGATGTCATAAATGCTGAAAACAGTCACTGTAATATACTACTTCTATATCGGAGTTATTTTGACTGAGACAGAAACCAGATGTCAATCTAACTATGAAGATTGTGATTTTTACTGAGAACAAACACTCGTTTTTTACTACTCCAAAATTAGAGTTACTTTAACAAAGACATGAAACATATGTCTACCTATGTTAGCTGTCCGAAATGCTCAAACCGGTCAACATAATTTGTAACTCCAACATTGGAGTTACCTAGGCTGAGACAGGAACCAATGATGCGAACTCTCATCATTTACTCCAATACTGGAGTTTCAATAAACAGGAAACAGGATCAGTAAACTTTCCACTGCCTGGCCCCCAGGTGAAGCCTCAAGACCACAAACTCCTGCTGGAGGTGTACGACGAGAACCGCATCACACGAGACGACTTCCTGGGCCAGCTCGAGATTCCCGTCTCCACCCTGCCCCTCAGCAGCGACCGCTCCAGCGTGTCGCGCAGCAAGTACAAACTACAGCCTCGCAGGTCAGCAAAATTGGGTCGTGCTTATCAGGGTTGGGATTATTTTAATGGTGGTATTCCTTCTACTGAATTAAGTAAGTAAACGGTTTCCTCGCAGGTCAGCATGATGGGGTCTTGCTCTATAGCAGTGGTTCCCAAACTATCTTACCTGACGCCCCCTTTTTGCTGCCGGTAGACCCACACGCCCCCAGTGCCTCTTTTTTTTATAGGAAATGATTCTTATATTTCTCAGCAATGTTTAGGAAAACATGTTTGTTTGTAGTACATTTTAATAATGAAAGCCACTCAAATAAATAATACTACATTCCAGTAACTAAAAAGGAAACATTTGGTTTAAAGTGAGCAAAAAAGGTTTGAACATTAGCAAATTGGCAAAAATGAGTTGCAATTTTAAGAAAAAAAATTTGAAAACATGGCATATAATATTTGGAATGACTCATGAGACTTAGGCAAAATTTATGAGCTAATTTAGTGAGATGGAGGCTGCTGCTTCTTCCTCACAAGATCAGAAATTCTAGGATTGAAGGATGACAAGTCAGTTTCTACATCATGTTGGTTGCGCTGTTTTGTTGTCGGAACAACAAGAGCTAAAAATCCTGCTTCACAAAGATAAGTAGAAGAAAAGGGAATCAAACGAAGAATCACATGAAGTGCTTCTTCACCTACTTTTGGGTACATGGGAGATATTTCACCCAAAACTCTTAACTTCATTGTTTCAAAGTCCCTTTTTGCGCTGGAGTCACATTTCAAATCGATGACTTCCTCTTGCAGTGATTCCAGTAACAACTCCACATCAGTGTTAAATGGATACTGCACCAATGTCCAAAGAGAATTCTCCATTGAGACAACTGGAAAATAGTGCATAAATTCCTCAGCAAGGGTATGCAGATGTGATAAAACCTCTTTTGTCACGTCATACTGCTCAACGTTTCTCTTCTCAGATAAGAGCTCATTCAGATGTGAGAACGCTGAAAAGTTCCCAACTTGTACTTTTCGTTTCCAAAGATGAATTTTTTTGGTGAAAGCTCTGATCACATCAAAGTGTGCAATGATGTTTGTGTTTCTTCCTTGTAACATCAAATTGAGGTTGTTGATAGCCTCAAAAAAGTCCACAAGGTATGCTAGTGAGTGCTGAAAGTCTTCCTCTCTGAATGCTTCATACAGTTTGTCTTGTTTTTGCTTCTGCAAGAAAATTTCCACTTCATCTTTGAGCTCGTCAAGACGACTCAGCATGTTTCCCTTGGAAAGCCAGCGAACTTCGGTGAGAAACAAGAGAGTCTTGTAATCAGTGCCCAAATCGGAGCAAAGAGCTGCAAAAAGCCTAGAATTTAAAGAGCTATTCTTTATGAAATTCACCACTTTTATTGCTAAATTCAGTGAACTACGTAGATTACCAGGCAGAGTTTTGCTTGCTAATGATTGTCTGTGGATAGCACAGTGAGTCCCAGTTACAGCAGGATTTTTTACAGCAGCTTTAGCCAATCTTCAGTCTTTCTCGCTCGCTCGCTTTTAGTGTGTGAACTCCCATAGGAATACATGTTTAATCCATTCAAGCTTGCTTGCTTTCTCGCTTCAAATCTTTTGGTGTGCAGACACGCTTATATTAGCGATTTTGGCGATGACTAAATTGTGATATGATGGAACGTTTTTGGTGTGATGTATAGTGCGTGCATGGTGGTTTAGTTTTGTTTACGTGTCGAGAGTTAAGTGTGTGTTTGCAGTGGTTTAGTCTGTTATCGTGTTTTTTGGTTTTGTTTCCTCATTTCCACTTTTTTATAATAGATTCGCTTCTTTCTGCTGTCTGAGATTTTTATTAATGTTTTTTATTAAGTGAATAGATATGGCGATTGAACCATCAACCCAGAAAAATATACAGTACACTTAATTTGCCACACACACTTTTCGCCGCCTATACCGGAATCAACGCACACACTTCGCCACATACATTCAAACTAACGTACAAAACTCACCGCGTGTCATTCACATTTCTCACTTTCGATCACAACGAGCATTTCACACAATCAACAAGACATTCCATTCTGCATCGTTCTACCCTTGCAAATCGTCAAGGTTACAATGTCACTCATACACGTGTGTGATCCAGAATTGTAGAGAGAAATAAATCCCTACCGTGGACAAAGGGAATATGTGCTCAGGTTGACGGGATGGAATTTTGGGAGTTTGTGACGAGTCCCTCAGTGATGTCAGTGTGGTTGGTATAGCATTGAATTGTCCTAAGCGTGTAAAGAGAGCTAGCTTAATAGAAAAGACGTTGGAGTGACTGCTATAATTATACCTTGCATGTATGTAATGACAGATATTTGTTCTTTGAATGATTTTATTATTCTAATTAAACAAATAATTTTGAGCTGATGGCTTCACGCCCCCCTTTGACAGTCCCCAAGGGGGGCGCGCCCCCTAGTTTGGGAACGACTGCTCTATAGGATGCGGGTTGTTTTTATGGGGGTATTTCTCAGCCTTTTTCCACCCTGCACCCTTAAACAAATCTCCAGCCTTGCAGGTCAGCAAAATTGGGTTTTTGATTTTTTGGGTGTGGGTTATTTTAATGGTGGTCATTGTACTGAACAAAGTAAGTGGGAGGCTTTGTCACACGTTGGTCTCACGTATTGGTGTAGGACAGGGTAAGGTTAGGGTTATTTCAATGTTTTTTTTTCCTGAGTGAAGTGTTTGGCTTCATTGGTATAAGACTGGGGTACCCAACCTTTTTTTCGTCCAGCATCCTTATCGAAATTCAATTCATACCCTGCACCTCCTGGAATAAAAATGCCAACATAAATAACATATCCCGTTATTTACCTGGACTTTTCTCTCACATCCTAGAATATCGTCATACACCTCAGGTTGAGGACCCCTGGTCTAGGATGTAATGTAGGCACCTCAACCTACTTTATTTGAAATGTTTGCGTGCGCAGCTCGCGGTCTAAAGTGAAGGGCTACCTGCACCTGCACCTCAGCCTCCTGCAGGACCTGGCGTCCCCCACTGCCACGTCTCCTGCAACAGCTTCTGACAGGTGACACTCCTTGCTACCTTGCGCCTTCACTGCATTAAATATTTTTGGAAGTAGAAGGTTGTACTTCTTGCCATTTTGTGCATCAAGTCTGCGCGAAGATTGCATTTTGAACGTCGTCTATAGCTCTGTGCAACCTATTCTCCTGAAATCTCTGTGAAGATAGAATTTTAAAAGTCGTTTGTACAACCACCTTTTTTCTGCCTAACTTCCAACTCGTTTCTTGAGTAAGTTGAGTTATCTTCGTCCTTTAAGATGAAAAATATCTAATAGGGAAAATCGCAAAATGATGAAAATAAAGGCAATGTATGTAGAAGAATATACCTGATAAGGTGAAATCATGTGCAAAAATTTGACGTTTGCTTGCATGCAGTTATTATCAAAAACCAGTCATGTTCTTTCATTTATCATCTAAAACTACACTAAAATAGAAAAGGAACATTCACCATTCCCTTCAATTTCTTATCTAAGATTTCACTAGACTCCACGTGCACTATTTTCTGTTTTTTCGTTATAACCCGCAGTGGTTTTCACAACTAATTTTCCATCTTGAACATGGTTGTTGATGATGCGTTTGACAAAGGCAGGAAAGTTCAACGTGAACAGAAAGATTTTATCAAATTTCTCTGTAAAGAAACAATGAGAATTAGTAAATGGTTTGTAACCTGAACACTTGTAGGAGACAGTGTGTCTGACATTGCATTGTTAAATTATTGTGGCAAATTATTGGATCCAGATCAGTGATTTTCTCTTGTATAAAAACCAATCTGATTATTTACATCACATATGAAAGCAGGATGTAGAATTTAGCGCAATGTTATGACTAAGAGTAGAGCATGAATGGTGTTACTGCAGTTTTTAATGCTTGTTAATATACACAATACCGCAAAATCAACACTTGTTAGTGTACACAATACCGCATAATTAAATAATTAACACTTGTTCTTGTATGCAATTTGCCATTAGTAACACTTATTAGTATACTGAATTCACCCTGACTAACACGTGTTGTACTCAATTTACCATAACTAACACATGTCGATGACTCACTGTTTTGACGCAGGCGGCGTAGCAGCGCCACCAGCACAGCGGCGGCGACGGCGGGAGCAGCAGCAGCGGCGGCAGGTGGCGGGAGCGGCGGGGCAGCGGCGGGGGGTGAGGCGAGCCCAGACGACCCGAGTTGGGAGGTGCTCAGCATTGATGCCAACGTCGCCGGCACGGAGGAGGAACCTGCGCCTGTGAGCTGGGTGGTGTAGGGGGGTGTGTGTGTGTTTGTTTGGGTGTGTGGGTGTATGTGTTTGTTTGGGTGTGTGAGTGTTTGTTTGGGTGTGTGAGTGTTTGTTTGGGTGTGTGAGTGTTTGTTTGGGTGTGTGAGTGTTTGTTTGGGTGTTTGTGTGTTTTGATGGATGTTTTTCGTTTGGGTGTGTGTGTGTGTGTGGGGGGGGGGGGGGTATTGTGTTTGGGTGTTTGTGTTTGTGTGTGTCCATGTTTAAGAAACCAGGGTTGTTTGCGACCTTTTTAAAAATGAGATTTAAGGACTAATAAATTTTCGTATAAAAAATACTTTTTGCGTATTCTATGCTTAAAATGGATATGTTTTTGTGTGTGTGTCTTGACGCTTTGCAACAATGACAATCAGAGCATCACTGAGCTCATCGCATGTAGGTGTCTAATGCCAGTAGAAGACCTGCTTCACAATCACATTATTGTATGACACAATTATAATTCAGCCTCTGCAACAATAGCATTGATGTATGATGCAGAGACAGTTGAACAAGTCAGTAGAAACGCAGTCTTGTCAATGACACAGTGTATAAGACTAACAAAATGTGCCTTGACAGTGGTACGGTTGTGTGTGATAATGAAATTTTTACCCATTGCAACAACCAGGATGTGGTTTACAGGAAAAGTGGACTCGTTTTAACATCTCTGTTCTGGTTGACAGGAAAAGTGGACTTGTTTTAACATCTCTGTTCTGGTTGACAGGAAAAGTGGACTTGTTTTAACATTTCTGTTCTGGTTGACAGGAAAAGTGGACTTGTTTTAACATCTCTGTTCTGGTTGACAGGAAAAGTGGACTTGTTTTAACATTTCTGTTCTGGTTGACAGGAAAAGTGGACTTGTTTTAACATTTCTGTTCTGGTTGACAGGAAAAGTGGACTTGTTTTAACATCTCTGTTCTGGTTGACAGGAAAAGTGGACTTGTTTTAACATTTCTGTTCTGGTTGACAGGAAAAGTGGACTTGTTTTAACATTTCTGTTCTGGTTGACAGGAAAAGTGGACTTGTTTTAACATCTCTGTTCTGGTTGACAGGAAAAGTGGACTTGTTTTAACATCTCTGTTCTGGTTGACATGAAAAGTGGACTTGTTTTAACATTTCTGTTCTGGTTGACAGGAAAAGTGGACTTGTTTTAACATCTCTGTTCTGGTTGACAGGAAAAGTGGACTTGTTTTAACATCTCTGTTCTGGTTGACAGGAAAAGTGGACTTGTTTTAACATCTCTGTTCTGGTTTACAGGAAAAGTGGACTCGTTTTAACATCTCTGTTCTGGTTGACAGGAAAAGTGGACTCGTTTTAACATCTCTGTTCTGGTTGACAGGAAAAGTGGACTTGTTTTAACATCTCTGTTCTGGTTGACCGGAAAAGTGGACTTGTTTTAACATTTCTGTTCTGGTTGACAGGAAAAATGGACTTGTTTTAACATCTCTGTTCTGATTGACAGGAAAAGTGGACTTGTTTTAACATCTCTGTTCTGATTGACAGTAAAAGTGGACTTGTTTTAACATCTCTGTTCTGGTTGACAGGAAAAGTGGACTTGTTTTAACATCTCTGTTCTGGTTGACAGGAAAAGTGGACTTGTTTTAACATTTCTGTTCTGGTTGACAGGAAAAGTGGACTTGTTTTAACATTTCTGTTCTGGTTGACAGGAAAAGTGGACTTGTTTTAACATTTCTGTTCTGGTTGACAGGAAAAGTGGACTTGTTTTAACATTTCTGTTCTGGTTGACAGGAAAAGTGGACTTGTTTTAACATTTCTGTTCTGTTTGACAGGAAAAGTGGACTTGTTTTAACATCTCTGTTCTGGTTGACAGGAAAAGTGGACTTGTTTTAACATCTCTGTTCTAATTGACAGGAAAAGTGGACTTGTTTTAACATCTCTGTTCTGGTTGAATGGAAAAGTGGACTTGTTTTAACATCTCTGTTCTGGTTGAATGGAAAAGTGGATTTGTTTTAACATCTCTGTTCTGGTTGACAGGAAAAGTGGACTTGTTTTAACATCTCTGTTCTGGTTGACAGGAAAAGTGGACTTGTTTTAACATTTCTGTTCTGGTTGACAGGAAAAGTGGACTTGTTTTAACATTTCTGTTCTGGTTGACAGGAAAAGTGGACTTGTTTTAACATCTCTGTTCTGGTTGACAGGAAAAGTGGACTTGTTTTAACATCTCTGTTCTGGTTGACAGGAAATATTCTCTAGCTCCAAAAACTAAGTCATTAACTGCCAAAGCTGACCAATTCGGAAACCTGGCTTGTAGTTGACAGTAAAAGTTGACCCATTCTAAGACCTGGGTTGTGGTTGACAGCAGAAGTTGTCCCTGTGTTGTGGTTGACCGCAGAAGTTGACCCTGTGTTGTGGTTGCCAGATCGTGATGTCCGGTAGCAGTCGAGGCAGCAGAGCTGGGTTGCCAGACAGTTGGGAGGAGCGACAGGATGCCAACGGCAGGACCTACTATGTCAACCATGTCACCCGCACCACACAGTGGGAGAAGCCAACCAGGTCAGTGCGAGCAATCAACTAAAGTTTTTTCCATCTTTGTTTTTTTTTTTAAGGGGAAAGCAACGAGTTTTGTGAATGCTAAATATCGGGGGTGAAAAAATTCCAAAGGTAGTAATGGCAGGAGTAATTATGTGATGCAACATTAAAATTATCTTATTGCTAGCAAGAATAATTTAGAGCTGGTATGAACGTGCTTTGTGGCACATCTAAAAAATTGCTAATTTTCTTAAGAATGCGAGTCAAGTTTGAAGAGTTGAAGTTAAAAGGCTGCAAACCTCAAATTTGAGAAGTTAGACAAGTATAACGCAAGTTTGAGAAGTAGAAGCATTTTCAGAAATTGTAGTTTTCAATTATAAGCTATGCGATTGAGTTTTTTAGTGGCTCCAATTCAGTATTTACTCGAACATGGACCATTTATTGTTGTCCATTTTTGTAATGAAACGAGAATGATAACATTTCATCATTTACGTTGCAGCAATCAAAGATATTTAATAGTTGTTTTTTGTCATTGCATGGCGCTCTGATGTAAAGTTTCGTGTCATGCTAACAAAACTGCGCAAATTTTAATTGCACAAATTTAGTGTCTATGCTGAAGTTCTCTACTGTACGTGGAAAAAAAAATTGTGGAGCAGAGATGTTTTTATCAGAAAAACGTTTTGCTAAATGCGCAATTTTTATCAAATTAGCTAAAAAAAAAGTTGAGCAAGTGCAACTCAATGCCAATTTTCACTCACTTAGAAAAAAGAACCGCAAGTGTATAAAAAATGTTTTTGCGCACAATAATGTTCCCTCGTATGCATAAGTATTTATACTTTTGTGCATTAAAATATTTCCATTTATGCCCCACAACCTTCCCTTTATGCCCACTAATGCTCCTCTTTATGTCCAATAACGTTGTCCTTCATCCCAAATGATATTTCCATTTATATTCAACAATATTTCCCTGTACAACCAATAATGTTATCCATTACCCTAATAACATTTCCCTGTACAACCAATAATGTTATCCATTACCTTAATAACATTTCCCTTTACACCCAATAATGTAATCCGTTACCCTAATAATATTTCCCTTTACAACCAATAATGTAATCCGTTACCCTAATAACATTTCCCTTTACAACCAATAATGTTATCCATTACCCTAATAATATTTCCCTTTACAACCAATAATGTTATCCATTACCCTAATAACAGTACAACCAATAATGTTATCCATTACCCTTATAACATTTCCCTTTACAACCAATAATGTTATCCATTACCCTTATAACATTTCCCTTTACAACCAATAATGTTATCCATTACCCTAATAATATTTCCCTTTACAACCAATAATGTTATCCATTACCCTTATAACATTTCCCTTTACAACCAATAATGTTATCCATTACCCTAATAACATTTCCCTTTACAACCAATAATGTTATCCATTACCCTAATAATATTTCCCTTTACAACCAATAATGTTATCCATTACCCTAATAACAGTACAACCAATAATGTTATCCATTACCCTTATAACATTTCCCTTTACAACCAATAATGTTATCCATTACCCTTATAACATTTCCCTTTACAACCAATAATGTTATCCATTACCCTTATAACATTTCCCTTTACAACCAATAATGTTATCCATTACCCTAATAATATTTCCCTTTACAACCAATAATGTTATCCATTACCCTAATAACAGTACAACCAATAATGTTATCCATTACCTTAATAACATTTCCCTTTACAACCAATAATGTTATCCATTACCCTAATAACATTTCCCTTTACAACCAATAATGTTATCCATTACCCTAATAATATTTCCCTTTACAACCAATAATGTTATCCATTACCCTAATAACAGTACAACCAATAATGTTATCCATTACCCTTATAAAATTTCCCTTTACAACCAATAATGTTATCCATTACCCTAATAACATTTCCCTTTACAACCAATAATGTTATCCATTACCCTAATAATATTTCCCTTTACAACCAATAATGTTATCCATTACCCTAATAACAGTACAACCAATAATGTTATCCATTACCCTTATAACATTTCCCTTTACAACCAATAATGTTATCCATTACCCTAATAACATTTCCCTTTACAACCAATAATGTTATCCATTACCCTAATAACATTTCCCTTTACAACCAATAATGTTATCCATTACCCTAATAACATTTCCCTTTACAACCAATAATGTTATCCATTACCCTAATAACATTTCCCTTTACAACCAATAATGTTATCCATTACCCTAATAACATATCCCTTTACAACCAATAATGTTATCCGTTACCCTAATAACATTTTCCTTTACAACCAATAATGTTATCCATTACCCTAATAACATTTCCCTTTACAACCAATAATGTTATCCGTTACCCTAATAATATTTCCCTTTACAACCAATAATGTTATCCATTACCCTAATAATAGTTCCCTTTACAACCAATAATGTTATCCATTACCCTTATAACATTTTCCTTTACAACCAATAATGTTATCCGTTACCCTAATAATATTTCCCTTTACAACCAATAATGTTATCCGTTACCCTAATAATATTTCCCTTTACAACCAATAATGTTATCCATTACCCTAATAACATTTCCCTTTACAACCAATAATGTTATCCATTACCCTAATAACATTTCCCTTTACAACCAATAATGTTATCCATTACCCTAATAACATTTCCCTTTACACCAATCGTTCCCCTAATAATGTTTTCCTTTACACCAAATAATGTAACCCTTTATCCCTAACAGTATTTTCCTTTACACCCAATAATGTAACCCTTTATCCCTAACAGTATTTTCATTTACACCCAATAATGGTACCGTGTATGCCGGCCGTAAATGGATCTCTAACGGTGCACCGTGTGAGCAGCTCGAGCGGCAGTGGTGAGAGCCAGCGCGTGGCGCGCATGGAGTCAGCACAGAACGAGTTCAACAACGAGTTCCGCCGCCGCTTCCACATCTCCGCGGACGACGACGGGCGCCAGCGGGAGGACAGCACTGCCATCCTCAATAGGGTGAGACACCGCTGAAGTCTCCTTGTCTGCAGTTGTTGTTGAGTTATTTGTTTTCATCAGGAGAATAAGCGACAACTGAGTTGTTCTTGTGTGAAGTTGTCATTAAGTTTTTGTTTGTATGAGGCAAACAAGCGACAACTGAGTTGGTCTAGTCTGAAGTTATCATCTACTGAGTTTTTTGTTATCAGTCAGATCTGCGACAGCTGAATTGTCTTGATCCAGAGTTGTTTTCAACTGAGTTCATTCAGAAGTAAATTGTCCTTGTCTGAAGCTGTCTTCAACTGAGTATTATCATCAGTAGGGTGAGGCACTGCTTAATAGTCCTTGTCTGAAGTCGTCATTTGCTAATTATTATTATTAGTCAGATACGCAAATGAATTGTTCTAGCGTGAAGTTTTTTCAATGGAGTTAAACGTTATCATCACTCAGATAAGCGACAACTAAATTGTGTGTGTCTGAAGTTGTCATTTACTGAGTTCATTATTATTATCAGTCAGGTTGAAATTGCCTGCCTAGTCGAGTGCAAATTGTCACTTTCACTAGTTGTCTCACCACCAGCAGTTATCTCACCTTCACTAGTTGTCTCACCACCAGTAGTTATTTCTTCTTCACTAGTTGTCTCACTTAGTTAATTCACCTTCACTAGTTGTCACCTAGTTATTTCACCTTCATTAGCTATCTCACCATCAAAGCTCGCATTCAAGTATTGCATCAATGAGAATTAAAACTAGTATAACTGGATGAGGTATTAACACTAGTAATACTGAGGTGCTACTTGTACTTGAGTAGGTATGAATATGACTTGATGCCTAATAATGTCTGTTACCATATATGTAGGTACTTTTTAGGCGATACTAGCGTTAGAGGTCTGAGTAAATACAACAACGGCTGTCTTTCTGTGTCCTATAGTTGTTATCATGATCGGGATTGTCTGGCTCGCCTTTTACTCCTTTTTTGTGGCCAAAACTTGAAAAAATTTAGCAATTTTTCTAATAAAATTAAGCCAGAAAAATCACTCGGCAAGTAGCATTCTACACAGAATTGCTAATCACTCGCCCTTCTCTACAGCTAAATTCTGTCTTTAAGACTTCGGGTGTGAGAATTTTAAGCATAGAAGTGGGTAATCTTGTAATTCTTATCTAAGGTCAGTTTCTGGAGTCTATAGCTGTCTTTTTGGCGTGACCATCTCGTGTTTATGCAGGCCCTGTTGTGTGTATTCGTTTCTTTGTGTCTGTATATGTCAGTTATGTATCTGAGTGTGTCATTTATATGTATCTGAGTGTGTGTGTCTTAGTTATATGTATCTGTGTGTATTAGTTACTTCATGTCTGTTTGCGTTACTCATGTATCTCTGTGTATCAGTAATTTTGTGTTGAAGCTTTGTGGTGACAGACAGTGCAGGTGTTGGCTTTTGGATTCTGTTCGCTCTCACCATGTGCATAGTTATCTTTTTTATTTTATTTTTGCACCGTTTAATATGTAGTCATATTAATTGATGGAGGTTATTGTTCAGCACTAGGTGATGAGAGAACACTTTTATGTCGCACCGGAGACGCAAAAGATTGGAGAATGCAAGTGGGCACATGAATTTCTTGTGAGAGTCGAGTGCCGTCTCACATTTTGTCTCCTTCCTTGAGCAGAGCCCCTCAGGGGGATACGACTATTGTATCTTGGGGAATTAGCGCTCCCAGGGGGACAATGTGGGGGCCCGAGCTGAGGGTTAGGTAGGCCTTCTTTTTGTTGAAATAAAATGTTTTTGTTATGTTAAGGACCACTTTTTTTCAGTTCACTGCTGTTCTGTTTTTCAGCACATACTACTTTCTTTTTTCAACTTTGGTTTTGTTTCATAATCTTTTTTTACAACTTACTGTTTCTATGCCCTTTCTGCATAGATTCCGCATTTCCTTAGTTCCATGCTACATGGTGCCTTCCTCCTTCCTCTCTTTGGATCGCGTTTGTTGCTGCGGGTAGGGAGGCTAAAACTAACGACTAATCTAATCTTCTTGAGCAGATAGGGTGCAAATAAAGAGATAGATTGTAGCATGCAGCAGGGGTAAACCAGCATGAGCTAACAGTTACAAATGTGACACGATAGCTTCAATACAGAAGTGACTGATTCATTATGCCTATTTATTTCTCTATAGAGGGTTGATGGTCTTCTGGAAGGGGAATGTAGCAAGACACATTATTGGTGAAATGTTGTTCCTTTTTTTTATTATTCTTAGTGTGAATTTCTTTACTTGTTCTCACGCTGCTCGGATATTGGCTTTGTCTGCTATGATATTTGATCTTTTTTCTAATGGTTGTTGCATTCGCGGTTCTCTGCGTGCCAAGTTCTATGGTATTTCTGTCGTTTTCTAGTGGATTTGGCTTTCTCTTGAAATTGGTTTGTGCTCTGCCCCATCTTCTTTATCCCATCTTTATTCTTCTATGTATTCTTCTTAGTGCTTCCACTTATTTTTGAACTCCCTGCGACTTGATTCACTTTGCGTGCGATGCCTCCTGCTCGCTGTGGAACCAATGCAGTTTGACGATGACGACATCCCCCCTTTTGACGAAACTCACTTCTGCCTCACCGACTCCGAGAAAGCTGGGGGCAGTCGGGCACAGCTGTTTGGGGGTGCCAGGCCACGTCATGACGATGTCCATGATGGTTCCCATGACGATGAAGATAGCAATTCTACGGACAACTCGGAAGGTGGGAGCAGCTCGGAGGCCTGGGATGAGAGCAGCTCAGGGAAGCGCCGTGACCCTGGCATTCCAAGCATTCCTTCCATGGAAGATCACGTTCTCAGTGCTGTCACCTCCGTAGAGGATGACGTTTTTGGTGTTGAGGAGGAGTCTTCCCTCTCTACTGATGTCCAACTGCCAGCAACAAGTCATGCACCCTCTGATCTGGAGACACCTCAGTCCAAAAGTTTGCCCCATGAAGTACCTGCTGGTAGTCTTGCTGAACGTCCACTATCCTCTCAAGGAGACTCTACTTTTCCCAGCCAAGATCTGGCTGGCAGCTCACAGCCTCAAAATGAAGTCCAAAATCCTTGTGAAGACATTCCATGCTCGACATCCAGCGATGTTCCTGAAGTTGCTTCCATTGCCCCAAGTTTTGTTCCTGCATCAGGCATTTCAAAATCTGGTTCTTGTTCAACTGATGTTTCTGTTCCAACGTCTGGTTCTTGCCTAACTACTGTGGGAACTGATATGTCTGTGCTAAGTCCTGTTGTTTCCTCTGCTCTGGCAACCTTCGTATGCACGGATAGTTCTGCTATTGCTACCAGTTCTGTTAGTCCCGTGGCGGCTGTAAGTGCCGCTTCCAACAACCCTGTTAGTGAGGGTGTTGTGTGTGAGGGGTGCGGTGATCCTCAGTGTCTGGATGGGTCTTGGGAAGATGTTCTGAGGTGCTTCAAGTGCGCCAGTGCCTCCAAAGAAACTGGAGGAGCACGTCCTAAGGTGAGGTCTTCCTTCCTCGTCTGTTCAGTCTTCGTGCAAATCGCCAGTGTTGATTTTGCTTGAGATTCTCCTGCTTTTGTTTACAGCATCAGGTAGTGTAGTTGGCTCCTGCTGTACCGTTGTGCAAATGTTATTCGAGTAGCCATGGCTCGTTCAGTTCGTCCGCGAAATCAGGCCCCCTTCTGTCCTGCTGAACCGTTGTGCAAATGTTCTTGGTGTAGGCTTGGCTCGTTTAGTTAGTGTTGGCATTTGAGGGTAGTCGTGAGTACACTGAGCACTTTGTTTCGTTGAAGCCCAGTGGTCTCCAAACATTCCAGCCTCAGGGGCTTACTGATTACTCCAGTAAGTTCCAAGAGCCACACCCGTTTTAACTGTACTTTCATTCTGTGTTGTTTATCCGAATTACCACATCAAAAATTAGCCCTCAGCTGTCCTGGACCGTATTGATCACATTAGGCAGTCTGATTTGAGCACTGCTATGGTCTAACAAGAGCTCATTAATCGACATCTTTCGGCTTGTCACAGATTGGTGTCCTCTGAAGTAGTCTGGATGCCCTTTCCTTTTTGGTAGCGTATTTTGGCAGCCCTTAGCAGGTTATTGATGGCTGCTCGTTGCCATTTTCCGCAAGGCTTGTGGTATCTATTATGGAATTATATATAGGAGGTTTTGGGAAGTACCTTTTGGAGATAGAAGCTTCCAGATTGCCATTTGTTGAGAGTAGAAGCTTGATTGTCGTCGTTGATTAGGAGTGAGGCGTTCAGATTGTTGCTAGTTGAATGGAGAAGATTATGATAATCGTTGGTTGGGAGTGCTGGTGCTCTATTTTCTCTATCTTCCTATGATTCTTCCTGTGAGGCTATTGAATCGTTTTTTAAATAATTAATCATTAAAAGTGTGACGAAAAATTCAGATGTATTGGCTAGTCAGATTGCGCACTACTCTTAGACTAGGAATGCAAGTAGACACTTCTCAAATACACTATGTGTTGGTCGATTTCAAGTGTACTAGACACGTATCAAGTACGTTATGCCTTGGTCGATTTCAAGTACCATTTAATTAGTTGGGTTGCACAGCAGCAGCATCATGTGTGCAGCAGTACACGTGTACCGCGGTAGAGAAAGCATGGTAGTCATTTTTTGAGGGGATAATACACCTCCTCTTGTTTGGCTAGCCAGTAGAACAGCTTTATTGAAAACTTAATGACGTCACCATTGCGACATGTTAAGCCAATAGCGGTGCCAGATTTGGGCTAGCAGTGTTGTCAGATGCAATATAAGCACTGCAATTGGTTTGTTGCCATGACGGCAGCATTGCAACATGTTGTTAGGCCAATAGCTGGTGTCAGATTTGGGCTAGCAGTGTTGCCAGATGCAATATGAGCGCTGCTATTGGCTTGTTGCCATGACGTCAGCATTGCCACACGGTCAATGAAAATAAAGCTGGTTTGACCCTACCTAGCTTCTTCTACCATAACGTGTACTTTAGTAAACTTGCACGTAGCGTATGCTTGCTTGCTGCAGTAGTGCGCACTGTATAATTGAGCTGTTGTCCAGATACTGGAGGTGCAGTCCTCTGGAGGTGGGAGCTCCCCCTCCACTACAGCCCCCTCCACCATCACCACCACCACCACCACCTCCACTACCACTACTAGTCTTGACAGTAATAGCACCACCACCACCACCACTACCACCTCCACTACCACCTCCACAGCTAAAATCACCTCGCACAGCGCCAATGGAGATGCTAGGACCGTTAGAACGGCTTCTAATGTGAGTAATTTTGCTTTTTGGTTCGTTTTTCAAGCTGTGTTGCTTTCCTAGTAAGATTTAGAGTGAATTGCTTATGTTTTACCTATCCTTTTATTTATTTATTTATTTAGTCATTTTTGTATTTGTTTTTCTTCTTATTTATTTATTGGTTTATCTATTTATTTATTCATTAGTTGATGGCGTAGTGCATTTCAGATAGTTTTTTTTCTTCGTTCTGCGTGATTTAGTTGCTTTTAAATTTTTGAACAAGCTTCTTGTGCTACTTTTTAGTTCAATTTTTTTTCCATAGTTATTTCATGTTTGCCTGTTGTGATGCAAGTAGAAGTTATAACGTAAATACTCATGTGCCTATGCTCAAAATTGTTTAAATGAACAATCAGTTAATAAAAACACACACACATTCATAGGATGTGGAACTACTACTCTCGGGAGAAAATAAGGATAGTGTCGGTGCTCATCAGTGTACTTTAAGGAACCAGGACTCCTCTTCATTTAATGCGTCGACTGCGATAGGTTTAACTGAAGTTCAATGTTCAACTCAAATTTAAAGTCAAAAGTGATCCGCAAATTTATAAATACCAAACATTAACTGGGTACATTAAATACCATGAATTTAAAAAGATTGTTGGAATTTTTCAAACGACCCATTGATGGGTCATTTCACAGCAGGGAAAACCTAAGCACGACCCACCGGTAAGTCGTATCGCAAGAAACGTGTTAACTTAACTTCTCCCCACCACAGATTCAGCAACACAATTGCAGAAGTCAGTTGTGGGTCTAGGTGTTTTTGTTAAATAGGAGTTGTTTTTCATTAATTTTTCTCATTTTCGCCTATGAAAGGAAGTTGGTACCATGCAACCGACCTCCAATCAAGTGCTTTATGTTATTTATTCTTATTTTATGCATTTGTTTCAATAACATGCTCATGCTTTCCTTGCCAGCTTAGCAAGCTGGGCTTCAGAAATGCTCTGATTATGAGATCTTTTTTGGTATTTGAAATACAGGGAATAATAATTGACTAGCTGTAAATGCACTAAGGAATCACTGATGTTTTGACTTTGGTCGTTTTCTAGATAATGCCTTACCTCCCTAGAAGAAGAATATTACAGACCAAAAGGCCAATTGTGGAGGCAAGAATGGAAAGACAAACGGACTGCGTTTGGAAGAATAGAAAGAGAATTTTACAGACCTGAGTTGCTATTCTACAAAGAGAGTGAAGAATGGAACTGACAAATTCTAGGAAGAATAGAAGGATAATTTTACAGACCTACATTTCAATTCTAGAGAGTGAGACCAATTCTAGATAACACCTGGCCTCCCACAGGGCAGCGACGCAGGCAGCGGTGCAGAGCAGCCGCTACCTCGTGGCTGGACGAGCCAAGTGGCGCCCAACGGCCGTGTCTTCTTTATTGGTGGGTTTTTATTGAAGGGTCTTGAGATCTCAAGTAGGGTTTCTTCATTGGTGGGCCTCCTTTATTGATGGGCCTCCTTTATTGATGGGCCTCCTTTATTGATGGGTCTGGCTTAGGTCTTCTTTATCTGTGGGGTTCTTTTTTGTTGTGGGTCTTCTTTATTGGTTTGTCTGGTGCAGGTTTTCTTCATTGGTGAGCCTGGGGGATCTTCTTTATTGGTGGGACTGGAGAGGTCTTTTCTGGCAAGGAACTCACCCTATACATAGATCCCCAGTTCCCTGAACTTCATGCTAAGAGGTGCCTTCATCTTCCGCCTCTTTGTAACTCCTGTGTTGTGGTTAGGAGGCTCAAACAACCTTATTTGAGCTAATTAGTATTTGTAACGCCCAAAATAGCTATCATACCTACCCCGACTCCCCACAGACCACACCCACAAGAAGACGACCTGGATAGACCCCCGCAGTGGTGTACCCAGCACGGCGCCAGGGCAGCGCAGCAGCAGCACGGAGAGCGGCGGCAGCTTGTGGCGACACCAGGACGAGCTGGGGCCTCTCCCAGACGGCTGGGAGCAGCGGGTCCACACTGATGCTAGGATATTCTTCATAGACCACAGTTAGTGCTGGGAAGTGTCTCCCAGGAGCTGGTCTACACTGGTGCTTGGATATTTTAGATATGCTAGGACAGACCCCTTTAAGGATATAAATAAATAAGTTATATATGTGTAGTTAAATAAGCATGTTAACTCTCTCTCTCTCTCTCTCTCTCAGCGCCATATTGTGAGCTTATTCAAAAATGGTAATTTTCTATATCAGGAAACCGTAAAGCAACCGAATGTTGAGTCCACCGTACTAAAATTCAGGGCTTAGAACATTTTTTATGACCAGAGATCAGCACAGTTTTTATAAGGAGAGAACCCCTCAAGGGGATACAAATATTGTATCTATGGGAATTAGCGCTCCCAGGGGGACTATGTGAGGGCCCGAGCTGAGAGTTAGGTAGGCCATCTTTTTGTTGAAATAAAATGCGTTTGTTATGTGAAGGACCACCTTTTTTTGGTTCACTGCTGTCCTGTTCTTCAGCTCCTACTACTTTCGTCTTCAACTTTGATCTTGTTTCATAATCTTCTTTCACAACTTACTGTTTCTATGCCCTTTCTACGTAGATTCTGCGTTTCCTTAACTCCATACTAAATGGTGCCTTCCTCCTCCCTCTCTTTGGATCGCATTTGTTGCTGGGTAGGGAGGCTAAAACTAACGACTAATCTAATCTTATAATGAGAGAGCCAAACAGAAATTGAGGGCTAAAAATGCAAGGATTTTCATGACCATAGAACCATACAAAATTGAGGGCTAATGACAACTTTTTATAACCAGAGAACCGTACGACAACATGGGAGGACCCTCGGTTGCACAACCCTGCAATTGCAGGCAAAGCTATCCCGTACAGTCGCGACTACAAGCAGAAGTACGAGTACTTCAAGACCAGGCTTCCTAAACCGGTAAGTTCCTTCTTCTTGTTTGGGTAAGTGACTTCAAGTTAGTTAGTGACCAGCTGGGATGTGATGCAAGGGATCAACTACAAATCAACAGGGTATCTCCTTTTTTTTAAATGGTTTCACTCTTAGCTTAATGAGCCCAGGTATATGTAGAGATGTGACTAAAAAAAAACCATGCCGTTTTTTTAAAAAAAAACTTTTTTAAAAAAAAAAAACCGTGGCCAAAAAAACGTGGATATTTTTTTTTTTTTTTTAATATTTTGTCTGAAAATAACTCAGTAAGAAAAAGAACCACATTACATTATTTGTTTTCATGTCAGATTACAAAATAAAACAGCATACTTCTTAATTGATGGTTTTCCATGGTTTTATGAAATTTTTCATTTTCTGCGGTTTCATACTATGATATTTCATTTATTTTACAATACATGTGAATGATCTTCAACTCCCAAAATGGTGTGTTATAATAACATATCTTTACTTATGGTCATTGATAGAGATGCGACTAAAAAACCATGCTGTTTTAAAAAAAAAACATGTTATTCATACAAAATTATAAATGAAAACCGTGGATATTAATATATTTATGTGACCTTAAAATCCAATGCTGTTTTTTTTAAAACATTGTTTTTTAACAGAAAAATCTTGACTAAAACAACATGGCTATTATATTTTATGAGACCAAAAAAAATTTTTTTTTTAAAACCTTTTAAAAAATCATGACTAAAAAAACACGGATTTAAATTTCAGGAAAGTTATTTTTCTTTAATCGAATTGTCTTTAGAAACTTATAAACAAAGAATGCTGTTGATATTGAAATCATGTTTATTAGAACTGTACTAGGTCTTAGAATAAAATATCTACAAAGAATCTATTCACTCCATAAAACCTTTTGGAGACCAACTCCATCCTCAGTCATTCAGTAAAATTTGGTGAAATGGACAATGAATTTTCATTGTTCCTTTGAAAAACATTTGACTGAATGACTTACTGAGGATGGAGCTAGTCTCCAAAAGGTTTTATAGAGTGAATAGATTCTTTGTGGATATTTTATTCTAAGACCTGGTACGGTTCTAATGGATATTAAAATATCTTATGTGACCAAAAAATCCATGCTGTTTTTTGAAGGTTTTGTTACAAAAAAGTCATGACTAAAAAACACTGATATTAATATACTTTATTTTACCATAAAAAACCATGCTGTTTTTTTTGAAAAACTTTTTTTTACAGAAAAATCATGATTAAAAAATGTGGATATTAATATATTTTATGTGCCAAAAAAAACCATGCTGGTTTTTTAAATCGTGTTTTCTTTACCAAAAAAATCATGACTAAAAAACATGGATATTAACGACTTTTTGTGAAAAAAACATGGTTTTTAAAAGGTCATGTTTTTTTGGGTCAGATAAAATTCAATAACACTCATGTTTTTTGTAAAAAATCTTTTTTCAAAAAGCATGGTTTTTTGGTCACATAAAATAAATTAATATCCATGTTTTTTTACAGATTAGATTAGTCATTAGTTTTAGCCTCCCTACCCAGCAACAAATGCGATCCAAAGAGAGGAAGATTATGAAACAAGATCAAAGTTAAAGAAGACAGTAGTAGGTGCTGAAAAACAGGACGGCAGTGAACCGAAAAAAGGTGGTCCTCAACATAACAAACATTTTATTTCAACAAAAAGGAGGCCTACCTAACTCTTGGGCCCTCACATTGTCCCCCTGGGAGCGCTAGTTCCCATAGATACAATAATTGTATTCCCCTGAGGGGGTGTTTTTTTTTACAAAGAAGTTGTGACCAAAAAATGAATAATAATTTTTTAATAAAAAACATGTTTAAAAAAAACAATGATTTTTTTGGTAACAAAATATGTTAATATCCAAGATTTTAAGACAATTTTTTATGAAAAATACATAAAATAAAACAGCATGGTTTTTTGATCGCATAAAATATATTCATATCCAGGTTTTCTTATACATCATTGTTTGTAAAAAAACATATTTTTTAAAAAACAGCATGGGGTTTTTTAGGTATCATATATATATTCATGTTTTTTCAGTCATGATTTTTTTGTAAAAAAGATGTTTTTTTAAAAAACTGCATGGGGCTTTTTAAGTCACATAAAATATATTGTTTTTTAGTCATGATTCTTTGTAAAAAAAACAGCATGGTTATATTTGGTACCAGAAAATATATTAATATTCATTTGTATTAGTCAGAATTTTTTGTAAAAAAAACATGTTTTAAAAAAAACAGCATATTTTTTTGGTCACCTAAAATATATTAATATCTATGGTTTTTAGTCATTTTTTTTGTAATGAAAACACAAGAAAGGAACCATACAGTAAAAGTGGGGGCAGATAACCCACAATTACCTAGAGGAGTCTAAGAGGTACAGCAGGGGCCACAGAACTTACCACAGAACTTATATTGATGGAGTCAAAATTCAGAGCTTATTATCTCTGCAAAGTCTGATTTTTTTGGTCACATAAAAATAAAATCAGACATAGTAGAGTTAGTAAGCTCTGAATTTTGACTCCATCAATATAAGTTCTGTGGCTCCTGCTGTTCCTCTTAGATGCCTCTAGGTAAATGTGGGTTATCTGCCACCACTTTTACTGTATGGTTTCTTTTTGATGTTTTTATAACAATGAAATGACTAAAAAACATGGATATTAATATATTTTAGGTGTCAAAAAATAACCCAGGCATATACTTAACAAAATTTAGGTGTGCAATAAAAAACAAAAAAAAACACATAAAAAACGCAATCAAATAAAACCGGTTTTTTGCATCACTAGGTATATGGCGCATCATTCATAAAATTACTTGTGTGGGGGTTGTCATAGTTAAATTGAGTAAAAATGGTCTTTTGTGCCCACTTATGTTTTACATTCATTCATATCACAAGCAGTTGTGTTGTAGCTGCTGTGGTTTATCTTGGAATAAAAGAATAGCTTAATAAGGCCAGCTATGTTGAGCATCATTGTTGAGATTGCTGGTGTTGGGCTCCGCACCTGACGTACACAAATTACCTGACGTACACAAAACACCTGACGTACGTTCCTTACCTGTGCGCAGACCAACGTGCCGAACAAGTTTGACCTGAAGGTGAAGCGGGGCAACATCCTTGAGGACTCCTTCGCCATCATCAGCAGCGTGCAGCGCACAGACCTCCTGCGCACCAAGCTCTGGATCGAGTTCGAGGGCGAGGTGAGCACTGCGTTCATTTGTGACGTTTTCGTTTCTCCATCTT
Source organism: Morinoia aosen (assembly GCA_030386875.1). NCBI lineage: Eukaryota > Metazoa > Arthropoda > Malacostraca > Amphipoda > Talitridae > Morinoia > Morinoia aosen. Next base: position 22,396,855 of record CM059570.1, read on the forward strand.
ACATGCATAAAGCGTAATTGCATCTGTAACATTCTTATCTCCGGGATTCATCATACATGCATAGAGCGTAATTGCATTTGTGACGTACGGTATTAATTTCTGCTGTGTACATCATCCATGATTTAAAGCTTAATCCTAAGATGTTAGCAACTGTGGAGACCTCAACCCTTTCCTCTGGTGCACTGCAGATCGGCCTGGACTACGGCGGGGTGGCCCGGGAGTTCTTCTTCTTGCTCTCTAAAGAGATGTTCAACCCTTACTACGGCCTCTTCGAGTACTCGGCCACGTGAGTCCTTCTCTCATTTATTAGTACTGAGCTGCGTGATGAATCGGCATTGGACCGTTGGAACGCACGTCGACCAGAAATATATTCGCATACCGGATGAAAAACTGCTGCTCATAATAATCTCATTAGTATAAGGATGGTTACAATGTTGTTGGTATTCCTATTTTCATGTATATGTACCTTGGGTCTGTTTTTAGCATTCAAATTATTGTGCCCATTCTCTGGAAATAGGTTACAACCTTTAGCCTTTCACTCTCCTTGAAAATCTGCGTAATAAATATCCAAGAAAGTACATTTTTGTTTGCATGTGATAACCGATTTTCTGTTTTATCCTCATGATATTTATCAAAGGTTTGTTCAGATAATTATCTCACAAACAAGTTGTATTGATAAATATCTCGATGCGCAGAGACAACTACACATTGCAGATCAATCCGTACTCTGGCATGTGCAATGAAGAGCATCTCAGATACTTCAAGTTCATCGGACGGGTAGCGGGCATGGCTGTGTACCACGGCAAGCTGCTCGACGGTCAGTGCTGCCGTGGTCTTTTATTGGTGGTCTGAACACTCCTCTAGGATTTTTTTTTTTTTGGTCTTTATAAAACCTCTTACATGGCTAGTTCACTTATCTTTCAAAACTCGTATTTTTTTGTCTTTTGAAGTCTCTTCACTGCTATCTCTCTTATTTTCCCAGACGCGAATGTTTGTTTTTTCAAGGCCTCTACATTCGCTTAGGATCTATATTTTCTAGTAACAAAGACAGTGACGTCGTTGACGTCGGCCCTTGATAAAACAGTGTTTAGATTTTTTTTGTTGCAAAAATGCATATTTTCTGGAGCTGACACCGCCTGTCTTTCGAAAAAATGCTGATGCACTTCATGTACGTGGTTGTAGACGTATATAGCGTATTCTCAGTTCATTTGCCGGCTATAATCAAGGTTCACCTGTTCGGTTGAAAGTTTTAATTTGCAAAACGTTGTACTGCTGAACTTCATCAGCGTATATTTTGTTGAAAACTATTAAATCTCAAATGCAATCACTAAAATGTTGAGAGGTATGATTATCAAAGTTCTGTGTACTGAAGTGTGACGAGTTCTCAATGAAGCTCAATTTCTATGCAAGTATTACAGACATCGTTTTGTATTTATGGCCAACATTTATAGCCAATTAAAGTCAACATTGTGTGTTCATTGTTAACTTTTATAGCCAGTTACAACACACACCTTTTTTTTTAATATTGCCAACATTTACGGCCAACCCTCTATCTATAGCTAACTTTCAATTAAAGTCACCCGCTCTTGTACAACTCTCATAGCGGTCGTGCACTTATTTATTATTCTTTCATAATTTCACTAATAGAAACATTACCAAATAATAATCTGGCTCTCACTCCACCAGCCTTCTTCATCCGGCCGTTCTACAAGATGATGCTCGAGAAGTCCATAGAGCTCAAGGACATGGAGAGCGTAGACTCGGAGTACTACAACTCCTTGCTCTGGATCAAGGTGGGTCTTGGGCTTAGTCTTCTCACTTCGCCTTGGTTATTCACGCTCTACCTTCATCCCTCACACTCGGCCCTTCCTCCTCCCGTTCCACCTCGACCTCTCCCACTGCGCCTCAACTCTTCCCACTCTGCCTTAATCCCTCCTATCCTCCCTCTATACCCTTACAATTACGTTCGGTTTGAATTGTTTTTGGCTCCACTGCTTGGAAGGAGCAGTGTAAGAATAGTAATGATGAAAGTAAGTATAATTTAAATTGTACTACAATAATAACAGCTATAGCATAAAAGCCTGCATGTTAATTACGGTAATTGAGATATTGATCATTCATTATGTTGTTCCTAAGACTTTCTTCTATGGTTGTTGTTGTTGTTTGTCTTCTATGGTTGTTGTTGTTTCTATGGTTGTCTTCTGGTCTAAATTTGTTGTCACTTGCCTTGCTTTAGGTGTTCCTGAAACTCGCTCTCTGTTGAGCATGTTTTTTTTTAACGTATTTTTAAAGTTCCAAATGCAATAATCATTGCTCTTTGTGGCGAGTTACAATTTTTAATGTTTCTGTATTTTTTGCAATTGAAAAGTTTTTCCTTATAATGTTTCTTACCCCAAATTGAGTATTTAATAACCCATAACATGTATTTAGTACTCCATAATCTTGTAAGATGATGGGGGACTAGGGGTACTAGCATTTACCCATCGTTACACAGCTGTTTGTGAACCACATAGTGAGGGAGTAATGAAACTGGTTTTGACAAATGATAGTTTATTGTGGAATATGTGATTGTACATGCAACAACATGTGACAGGGCTCAGAAACAGTGCATATAAATCAGAAGCCAGTATAACCAAAAAAGCCCTGAAGACAAAAATAAAACAAAAATAAAAATGCAGGAAAAAAGAAAATATACCATACCAGTCCTTTTGGATTCCTCAAAATTAAACTTCAAAATAAAGTAAGAAGCAGAACAAAATGACCCATGCTGAGAATGAATTCATGCTAAACAGACTAAAAATGAAACAAATCAACCAAAAAAATGGACTATGAAATGAATATGAATGAAATTAAACTCAAATCAAATCATTCAACAACAAACTCAAAGGAGTAACTCAGGAAAGATATTATTACAACAATGGTCTTGAAATCTAGCGAAACTGAAAAACTTAATCTTTCAACAAAAAATAAATAAAATAATCAATATGCCAAAAAACATCATGCTCAACATAAAATATATCTTTGCCTAAAGCAACAAAAAATGTATACAAGCAAAGCAAACTGTACAATGAAGCAACACTCACCAGATCAACACTTGGTTTTATAAGGTGAAAGAATAGCTCTGCCAAGAAATAATAATACCCTAGATTTACTGTAAATCTGAGTGACTGAAAGTAAAGGAAAGACAGTGCATTAAGAAACAATCCAGACACAAAAAACACAGCGAAATCAAGAACACAAAACAACCAATAAACACTTAAAAACACACATTTAAACTTTTTTAAACTTTACACTCTCTATATTTAACATATAAAATCACTCAAAAGACTGGAGAAAACGGAACAAATTCAGACTGATGCATGCTGGATACTACAGACAAACAAAAAAACCTATTTGGGGCCACGCCTACAATCTCACTATCCTTGCTCGTGGTTGAAATCCTACCACAACCACGCAACTGCATCAGAACTGCGTGCGTGTGCGAAGGAATTTGCGTGAATATTTAATGCTCCATAATGAGTATCTAACACTCCAGAATGAGTATTTAACACTCCATAACGAGTATCTTAACACTGCATAATGAGTATCTAACACTCCAAAATGAGTATTTAATGCTCCACTATCCAAATATCCCTAATCCGAGTTTGAAGCCTACATAGTTTATTTCAAGCCACATAATTGGAGCTGTGTGTGTGCACAGGAGTTCGACCCGGCGGACCTGGACCTTACGTTCAGCGTGGACGAAGAGCAGTTCGGCCAGACCACCTCACACGACCTCATGGACGGAGGCGCTGATGTGCCTGTCACCAACGCCAACAAGGACAAATACATCGAGTGAGTCGTGCCTAGTGCAGCGTCTGTGGTGTTGCAGCGAGTGAGTCGTGCCTGGTGCAGCAAGTGAGGTTTTGCATCGAGTGTGTGGTGTTTATCATCATCGCCGTTGTTAAATATTTTTCATGTTTTGCTTTGAAATATTCCACATGGTAGCGTACAAGTGCTCATGAACGTTTTATGTACTATTTAAGACAAAATTCTTGTGCATTTTATATTTCGACTCTAATCAAAGTTCATCTGTTGTGCTGAAAGTTAATATGCTGTTTAACTTGCAGTCCTTTTATTTTGTGAAAAATTGCCATCTTCTTTGAATCGCGAATACAATTACTAAATTAGGAGGCCTTATGGCTATCAAACTTCAGTGTACTATGGATTAATTTTATATAATCTTATTGAACAGTTTTCCAACTCATCATCAGTTATTCAAACAGACGCGAGTTCCGCTGAGCATAAATAAGTTATGTTGTTTAAGATATTCGAATTGCTAGAAGTATTGTGTTCTCAAATAAATAATCCTTATATTGAACGTCCTCAGAGCACATAATATAAGCAATAGGGTTAGGTTATTTAGGTCTATTCTATGCTGTTGGGACTGGCGCCCCGAGGGGGATTCAGGTAGCTAAAAAAAAGGCCTTCGGGACTTGTCTTTTGTGCCCACTGTGCTTCATCCAGTTTTAAAGCCTTCTTTGCAATCCCTTCTTTGTCTTTTCTAGCTCTTACTTCCTAACACGCTCTTTTTATGGACAGGGTATCCTGTTTGAGTATAATCTCTGTGCATAGATTCTCCATTTTCTGCGGTTTACACTGAATGGTCTCTTCTCTATGCTCTCTTGATGGCGCTTTTGTTTTGGGAAGAGGAGTTTTTAACTATCTTATACTATTTTGATGATGATAATTCAATACGATGACAATATCATAACATAATTGAATAAAATTTAATAATGTAATACTAATAATAATAATAGTAATAATAATGTGATGACCCTGTGTCAGGCTGGTGATCAAGTGGAGGTTTGTGGAGCGCGTCAAGGACCAGATGGAGGCGTTCAAGGAAGGCTTCAACGAAGTTGTGCCCATCTCACACATAAAAATCTTTGATGAGGTCAGTGGTAGTCAGATCACAATCGTGTAAGGGTGATCTTCTCGCAAGATCATTGCCAAAATCCGTGATTCTCAAACCAAAGTTATTGCAGAATCGGATAACCTGACACCAATTGCTGAGTCAGATGACCGTACACCTGTTGCATAGCCATGTGGCTAGAGGGTTCTGCCGCCGTGCGGGAGACCCGGGATCGAATCTCGGCGCTGGCAGTGGCGATTTTCTCTGTTGGGTATAGGAGAAAAATTCCAAGCACAATACCCCACTCTACCCAGGTGTCTGAAATGGGTACCGGTCTCGACCGGGGGAAAGCGTCATGGCGTACTGGCGTTAGTTATAAGGCATTTGAAAATCCAATGTACAAGGTGATATGTATCAGGCTTGATTGGAAATAGAGCATCCGTAGATGCCTTCATTATTATTTATTATTATTATTTGCAGAGTCAGATGACCGTTCACCAATTGCAGAGTCAGATGACCGAACACCAATTGCAGAGTCAGATGACCGTACACCAATTGCAGAGTCAGATGACCGTTCACCAATTGCAGAGTCAGATGACCGTTCACCAATTGCAGAGTCAGATGACCGAACACCAATTGCAGAGTCAGATGACCGTTCACCAATTGCAGAGTCAGATGACCGTTCACCAATTGCAGAGTCAGATGACCGAACACCAATTGCAGGGTCAGATGACCGAACACCAATTGCAGAGTCAGATGACCGTTAACCAATTGCAGAGTCAGATGACCGAACACCAATTGCAGAGTCAGATGACCGAACACCAATTGCAGAGTCAGATGACCAAACACCAATTGCAGAGTCAGATGACCAAACACCAATTGCAGAGTCAGATGACCAAACACCAATTGCAGAGTCAGATGACCAAACACCAATTGCAGAGTCAGATGACCGAACACCAATTGCAGAGTCAGATGACCGAACACCAATTGCAGAGTCAGATGACCGAACACCAATTGCAGAGTCAGATGACCGAACACCAATTGCAGAGTCAGATGACCGAACACCAATTGCAGAGTCAGATGACCGAACACCAATTGCAGAGTCAGATGACCGAACACCAATTGCAGAGTCAGATGACCGAACACCAATTGCAGAGTCAGATGACCGAACACCAATTGCAGAGTCAGATGACCGAACACCAATTGCAGAGTCAGATGACCGAACACCAATTGCAGAGTCAGATGACCGAAAACCAATTGCAGAGTCAGATGACCGAACACCAATTGCAGAGTCAGATGACCGAACACCAATTGCAGAGTCAGATGACCGAACACCAATTGCAGAGTCAGATGACCGAACACCAATTGCAGAGTCAGATGACTGAACACCAATTGCAGAGTCAGATGACCGAACACCAATTGCAGAGTCAGATGACCGAACACCAATTGCAGAGTCAGATGACCGAACATCAATTGCAGAGTCAGATGACCGAACACCAATTGCAGAGTCAGATGACCGAACACCAATTGCAGAGTCAGATGACCGAACACCAATTGCAGAGTCAGATGACCGAACACCAATTGCAGAGTCAGATGACCGAACACCAATTGCAGAGTCAGATGACCGAACACCAATTGCAGAGTCAGGTGACCGTACACCAATTGCAGAGTCAGGTGACCGTACACCAATTGCAGAGTCAGGTGACCGTACACCAATTGCAGAGTCAGGTGACCATACACCAATTGCAGAGTCAGGTGACCGTACACCAATTGCAGAGTCAGGTGACCGTACACCAATTGCAGAGTCAGGTGACCGTACACCAATTGCAGAGTCAGGTGACCGTACACCAATTGCAGAGTCAGGTGACCGTACACCAATTGCAGAGTCAGATGACCGTACACCAATTGCAGAGTCAGATGACCGTACACCAATTGCAGAGTCAGATGACCGTACACCAATTGCAGAGTCAGATGACCGTACACCAATTGCAGAGTCAGATGACCGTACACCAATTGCAGAGTCAGATGACCGTACACCAATTGCAGAGTCAGATGACCGTACACCAATTGCAGAGTCAGATGACCGTACACCAATTGCAGAGTCAGATGACCGTACACCAAATGCGGAGTCAGATGACCGTACACCAATTGCAGAGTCAGATGACCGTACACCAATTGCAGAGTCAGATGACCGTACACCAATTGCAGAATCAGATGACCGTACACCAATTGCAGAGTCAGATGACCGTACACCAATTGCAGAGTCAGATGACCGTACACCAATTGCAGAGTCAGATGACCGTACACCAATTGCAGAATCAAATAACTGTAACCCAGTATTGTACTCTGCTTAAATGAGGTGAGGTTATGTTTGAGCTTTCATCAATGATAATTGCAAAATTTGGAAGACCTTTCTGGGATCATTTCTTTCTCCAATCTTCTAGTCTTATAAATAATTTGGTGTTGTTTGTTTTGATTACTTTAAGCCCAATTACAGCCGTGTTGCATTGGTCATAAAGGTAGTTTAGTAATTATGGGATGCCGTTTTATTATTTTTTATGCAATGAACACCTGATCAAGATGCAAGGTACTTGGTATCTTAGCTACTGAGACACAAGCTCTGTGCTGGCTCATGAAAATTTTTTTAGGCTGTGATATTTAATTATTTGCTACTCGTACCACCCCTCAGGGGGATACAACTGTTGTATCTATGGGAATTAGCGCTCCCAGGGGGACCATGTGAGGGCCTCAGCTAAAGGTTAGGTAGGCTTCCTTTTGTTGTAATAAAATTGGTTTTTGTTTAGTTACGGACCATCTTTTTTCGGTTCACTGCTGTCCTGTTTTCACCACCTACTACTTTCTTCTTCAACTTTTTCTTGTTTCATGAACTTCTTTCTTAGCTTACTGTTTCTATGCACCTTGTGCATAGATTCCGCGTTCCCTCAACTCCATACTAAATGGTGCCTTCCTCTTTCCTCTCTTAGAACATCTTTGTCGTGGTTAAGGGAGGCTAAAACTTTCTTAAATAATAATAATAATAATGCTACTTGTACCAACTGGGTAACTGGTTCAAATCTTTCCTCTCCCAAATTGTGTGTCACCTCTTCAACTATTCCTGCTTATTTACAAAGTGAAATCATATTTTGTGTGCAGTCATCTTTTCATCGGTGTCATCAGTTGTAGATGGGCTATTTCTAATCTCTTGCCTAATTGCTTTTTCTCCATTCCAGAATGAATTGGCACATTAGTTGTAGCGATGCTATTTTCACATATTAACCCTCACCTCATCAAAAGCTTTCCATCTATAAACTCTCACCTCACTGAAAGCTTTTCGCATATAAACTCTCGCCTCACTAAAAGTTTTTAATATAAAGTCTCGCCACACTAAAAATTCTTTATTTATAAACACTCTCATCACCAAATGCTTTTCATATTTTAACTTACCCCTCGCCTCGCTAAATTTTTTCACTTATTTCAGAACGAACTGGAGTTGTTGATGTGCGGCATCGTCTCGATAGACGTGAAGGACTGGCGCGCCAACACCGTGTACAAGGGAGAGTATCACCCCAACCACATCGTCATCCAGTGGTTCTGGAGGGTGGGTCTACCTGGCTTCTGGTGGTGTTAGGGTGGAACATGCCTGTGCCGGTATTATTAATTATTATCATATACGACGTTTCAACACCTAAGACTGTACAGAGACAGATATCAGTGTATTTGATGTTCCTCAGTTCATCATTTCTATATACAGGGTGGATGTCATATCTAACAGTTAATACATGCTATTGAGAACCATAAGAAGATGCTGGTGGTAATATTTAATGCATGCTGGTAAGAATGACGAAATCATAGTAGTGATAGCAGTCGATACATGCTGGTGAGAATGGTAAAAGATGGGAATGGTGTGAACATACCGGTTATACAGTCAACACATGGTGGTGCAAATAATTCAAGTATACTGATGTATGAGAGGATCGTGTCGTGCTGCAGGTGGTGCAAATAATGCATGCTGATGTATGAAAGGACCGTGTCAGCACATGAGGGTACAAATGATGCATGCTGATGTACGAGAGGACCGTGTCGTGCCGCAGATGGTGCAAATGTCAGCACATGCTGGCGCAAATGTCAGCACACGGTGGTGCAAGTAATGCATGCTGATGTAGGTACGAGAGGACCATGTCAAATAGTGCAAATAAAGCATGCAGAAGCATGTGTTGACCGTGTGGTGCTGCAGGTGGTGCTGTCATTCGACAACGAGATGCGGGCGCGACTGCTGCAGTTTGTGACGGGCACATCACGGGTGCCGATGAACGGCTTCAAGGAGCTCTACGGCAGCAACGGCCCCCAGCTCTTCACCATCGAAATGTGGGGCGACAGCACCAACTACCCTCGCTCCCATACCTGGTCAGCTGGCTTGCTCGTGTGCTTGTGTCATAGTGTAGACTGTAGAGTGTAATGGCTGTGTCCAATGTCTGCTTTCTTAACAGTCGAAATGTGGGGCGACAGCACCAACTACCCTCGATCCACACCTGGTCAGCTGGCTTGCTCGTGTGCTTGTGTCATAGTGTAGACTGTAGAGTGTAATGGCTGTGTCCAATGTCTGCTTTCTTAACAGTCGAAATGTGGGGCGACAGCACCAACTACCCTCGACCCACGCCTGGTCAGCTGGCTTGCTCGTGTGCTTGTGTCATAGTGTAGACTGTAGAGTGGAATGGCTGTGTCCAATGTCTGCTTTCTTAACAGTCGAAATGTGGGGCGACAGCACCAACTACCCTCGCTCCCACACCTGGTCAGCTGGCTCTCTTGTGTGCTTATGTCATAGTGTAGAGTGTAATGGCTGTGTCCAATGTCTGCTTTCTTCACTGTCAAAATGTGGGGCGACAGCACCAACTACTCCCGCTCCCACACCTGGTCAGATTCCTCTTGTGGTAGTGGGATTATGCTGACTGGTGGCTGTGTTGCTTCTTCTGGTGGTGTGATGATGTAACCAGGTGTCTTTCTTTTCTTGTGTGACAATGTAGACGGAAATGTCTGTGTCTTCTTCTTCTGGTGATAGTGTAGCCAAGGGGTCTGTTGTGGCTGTGTCTGGTAGTGTGTCTTCTTAGTTTTTTCGTGTGATGGTGTGATAGTGTAGACTGTATTGGCTGTGTCTAATAGTCTGTCTGCTGCTTCTTCTTCTTCTTCTTCTTACAATAGTGAAAAAACAGGTGTTTAGTTGTGGCTGTATCGGGCAGTGTCTGCTTCTTCTCGTGGTTTAAAAAACCAAACAAATGGGACTGTGACTGCTTTAGGAGTCAGTTTCTCTTTTTGCTTCAGTGTAAACTAAGATAAAATGTTAACTTTTTGGGCGAGGGTCAGTGTTCCTTCTCTGTTATTTGCCGCTGACGTAATGAAACATTTCTGTTTACGAGTCACTATATGACCCAATGTCGGTGGTACGGGGTGTTATTTGAATGATCTTGTAACGTAAAACTCTTCCTACAACCGTCAATGTCACCTAAATTTATAAATCCGTTCACCTCCCACGCTTCATTTTGATAGTCTTTCTTCAGTGTATTTGAACACTGCTGACATAGACGCCTTGATTTCATTCAAATTTAGTTGTTCTGAGATCTATTTTGAATTCTAGCCTCAATTCATATCTTGATCAAAGGTCCCAACGATCGTGCCACTCTGCAAGGTAAAGATAGTGCTATCATCTGTTGTGATCTCCTGTTCTTTTACTAAACTTGCACTGGCTATACTGCATCTCTTAATCTCGCCTCATTTCATTACAAATACTAGGGTAGCGAGGTGTTTTTTTCTGTCGAAAATTTCCATATTTGTTATTTTTTGCATGCAATTTAGTAATAACGAACACTCATCATCTTCCATTCAAATTGCCTGATGCTCCAAGTGCCTAGCAGTATTTGGTATAAATTTCAAATTGAACAATTTCAATGTAGGTGAAATGCCAATTACACAATGATGAAATGCACCCTCATGACAACAATTACCTGATGTGCAGCTTCAACCGGCTAGACCTTCCTGCGTACCAGTCCTACCACGACCTCCGCCAGAAGCTTATCAAAGCCATCGAGGGCACCGTCGGCTTTGCTGGGGTGGACTAACGCATCAGGGCCCCCTTGAAGTCTGGCAAGCTCACATTCCCCAAGTGGGGAGAAACTGAAATTCGGGCGCTTGATTTTGTAGTGTACGGACCACTGAAGTTTTGTTGCTTGATTTTGGGGTGTCTGGACCACCGAAATTTTTTTTCTCTTATTTTTGGGGCGTCCGGACAACTGAAATTTGGTTTCTTGATTTTGGGGCACCCGGACAACTGAAATTTGGTCTCTTGATTTTGTTGCACCAAGAGGGCTGTGTTTGTTGGGGTAACTCGTAAGAGCTGTTGGATGTTGCAAAAATGGGTAACTCTCCTACGAGAGACAGCGTTGCTGGTATGGACTACTCAGTTATATTCAGGACGTCCGACTCTTGAACGTTGTTTGACCAAAAATAGACCTGCAGTCTTCCGTATTGTGAGAAGAGTAGGGGCTTCACTGGAAGTAAAAAAAGATTGCCCACCATACTCAGTTATAACTTTTTCGCCGCCGCAGCTACGATTTTGGCCACCCTATGCAGAAGTTATGCTAGGACGGCGCTAATTATCGATGACTCGGCGGAAAAGTTAAACTGGGCAATGGTGATGGGGCACATTTGTGGTTGTGGTGGCGGGGACAGAGATGTGTGTTGCTGTTGTTGATGGTGAGGTTAAGCCGTACTGAGGTCCTTTGTTTTCGTGAGGCACCTAACTTCCTTTTGTGTTATATTTTAATATTGTTTTTTCTCTGGGAGTGCAAGTGACACTTCTCGATGCTTGGTTTCTTTTAATTCGAGGTCCTTGGAACCGTCAATCAAGACATAATTCTCCATTTCACGAAACCTCTTTGTTCTTCTGATACTTGGTTTCTTTCACTTCGAGGTCCTTGAAACGATCAATTAAGATCTTATCCTACATTTCACGAAACTTTGTTCTAATTTCTTTTGCTTGGCTCTCTTCTACCAGATGTCTTTCATTTGCTTTGCTTCTGGACAGCGTTTCATTCTGGGTACACCTACGAGTCTCCTAACACTTCTCCATTATAAATGTCTCCTGCTCTGTTCAAGTAAGCAGTGCTAGACTTTCAAAGCAGACTTGGAGCTTAGCAGTACTAGGTGGGGTTGACATCATGCTGCTGGTGCGTGATAGTGATGCAGTTGATATGTTACTGATACGAGATAGTGACGTGGTTGACATCAATCATGCTGCTGGTACGAGATAGTATTGTGGTTGACGTCATGCTGCTAGCACAAGATAGTATGCGGTGGGATTGTGATATCCTACAAATTTGTGCCCTCTTCGCAACGTCACTAGTTCAAGTCTACCTTATTCACGTGGCAGCCTAAGTGCAAGTGTTTACGTGCTAAATGTTATTACACTTGGTGCACAAATAGCAAACATGTGCCAGTGAGATTCACCATGTTCGAGCCAGTGAGCACAGTTTAGGGATTGGTAGAGCAAATTTTTCTTTACCAATTATCCCTGGAAAAGTCAGAGAAGTTCTTACCCAATCTGAGGGCTGTACAACTCTTAAAGTTCTCCGATTTCATTTCATGAAGCCAGTGCTGTCCAAGTTAACGTTCGTCAGTAAAGGATTCGCGTGCGTGCTCTAGTGTTCATTTTATCAACACTTTTGTGATACTGTTATGAACGTTATTATTGAAGATTCATGCTCTAATGTTCATATTGTCAACACCTCCTCCGATACTGTTATGAACATTATTATTGAAGATTCATGCTCTAATGTTCATATTTTCAACACCTCCTCCGATACTATTATGAACATTATTATTGAAGATTCATGCTCTAATGTTCATATTGTCAACACCCTCGCAATACGATTATGATCACTATTATTGAATGCTCTTGTTCTAATGTTCATTTTGTCAGCGCCTTTTTATACTGCTATGATCATTATAATTATCATTATTATTTCGTGGTCGTGCTTTTTCTTCAGGTTTCAGCTGCCCGGCGTTGTCTGCTGGTCTTCGAAGCCTGTCTGTACTTCTTACTTCTGTGTCTTTCCTTTAAATTCTGTTCTTCAAATGGTATCCCAGGCTGCTAATCATTGTACATGACTTTTGAGTCAAAGTCTAGCATACATCCTTCACCTGCACTGGAGATCCGCACCAACTTTCTCTTAAGGACCTGTGAAGGAAGCTGGTGTTGCTGCTGTGTTGTGGGCTGATTCACGAGGTTGCATTTTTGGTCAAGATCTACAAGTCGATTTTTTTTTTTAATTTTTTAAAGACTGGCTCTCGTCTGGCAACCCCGCTCGTTTTTTGTGGTAAAATTGAATAATGAGCTGCTTAGTGGTCTAATTTTATGTCAGTGAGAGCCCTAACTTCAGTATTTTGGCTAGAAATTGGCCTACTTGGCAAAACTCCTGCTCAGTGACTATTCCATCGTTGCATGACCTAATTCCCTATTTATACGCTAACAATTTTCTATCCAATTTGGGCCGGCCATTAAGATTCTGTTTATTCGTTCTTCATTTCATTGAGTTGTTCCGAACGTTGTTTGAACGTTGGTTGGGGCAGTGTAGTAGCTAAGGGAACTCGATCTTCAAGTGTATCTGGAGCGCTAGTTCTGTTAGTGGCAACAGCTATAAATGGGTAAGGGTGTGTCATACGAAGAAGTTGACCAAATTTCTGCCTTTGTCCAAATTGCCTTACTGACCAATATTTGAAAATGTTGTGTCGCTCAAGAGCGTGTGTAAGAGGAGAAGGTCTGCATGATATCCCTGAACTATTTCAGAACTGTCTAGTAACAAATACAAGACTCTACCATAAGACTTGAATCCTATTTTAGTTGAAAGCCTTAAGATCGTGTTCCTGATCTGGAAGACCTTGTTCCTCTTCAAACCTAACCCCTGGTTCTCACTGAAGACAAACTGAGATCTGATACTTTGGCCAGTTAGGACTGTGTGACAACTGCGCTTTCTAAGCCCTCACCCAAGTACACAATTTTCATATCCAGCTTGCAAGGCGTCAGCACTCCATGGTTGCCTATTTCTCCACAGGTATGACATAGCTCGGGGAATTAGGTAATGTAAGAAAAATTCTACTCTTTGGCTTATGTTTCTCGTATTGTCTTGTTTGTGTGTGTCCGTTGACACGAGTATTGTTATGGTTGGTTTCTTGATCATCCGGCAAATTTGTCTTGAGTTTAGTAATGTTACCTGATTCTAAAGTCGAACGCTCTTTGATTGTTGGCACTCGCTGGCTTGGTGTGGTCACTGAACTGTGGAGTTACTCAACCGAGTTGAGACCGTTGTCTCGTCTATAATTTATTCGAGCAATGAAAATCGGCATCAACAAAGAAGTGAAGCCGTTATAGTTCCTTCTTTTCTTGATGAATAAAAAATAAAACTGTTTTATTTTTAAAATCCATGTAAGTCGATTTCTTCCTCGGAATTATTTTATCTCTGTAAAAAAGTTAGCTTCAATACTTGCATGTTAAAATGTGACTGTTACTTCTTTCTCAAAATTGTTCAATCGCTCTAAGAAAAGTTTACTCAAAAACTTGCATGTAAAAACAGAATTTTGAAGTTTATATCCTTAACCTCTTTACCTCATTTAGGTCCGTCTTTTCGTGTGTGTTGAATGTATCATCAATTTCGAAAGAAATCCTTGATAATTGGTCGCATGATCAGTGCAGTATGCATAACTTTCTTTGTGGAATAAAATTCTCTTAGTCTTCTCTACGACCAATGTTTTGTTTGTCGGTGGACACCTCCAATGACACACTATTTCCCACTCCATTATTGACACATTATTGGCCACTCCATTATTGACACTCAATACTGGCCACTCCATTATTGAAATTCTAATAATTGACCCTCTCAGTACTGGCAACTCCATTATTAGCCACTCTCATCATTGGCCACTTCATCAGGCTCGTTCAGCTTCACTCCAGCAACTACGGAAAGGCCCAGGAAACGCGTGTCTTTGTGTAAAAGAACCTGTGATGTAGCCACTGCACTCGGTATCGTGTTGGTTCCATCGGTGTTGTTGGTGAAAAAATAGATGTTTTGTACACTTGTAAAATTGGTGTTTTTACACTTTGATGTAACTCGTGTTTCTCATCGTCTTGTGTACTGGATTTTCAAATTCTTCTGTGAGAAACCTTCCGTCATTTGCATAGTACGTTGGTGGATGTTGTCTGTCGTATCAGTGATATGGGAGAGCTACGTTGTCCGATAAAAAAGTGTGGGAAGGATTGAAACTGAGATGCTTCTCGACCATTACGCAGTGTGTGACGCCTGAGAGATTTTCATAGCGGCTGAGGAGGAAGTGTGTAGGTAAATCAGCGTTGTCTTTAGAAGTTCATTAAATTGACACAAAGATCATGGCGGCCAGCAATATTGACCGGAATACTGCTTTGTACGTCACTCATTTAGGCCTACCTTACTTGCGTGGCAGTTCAAGTGTGTTTAACATACTAAATACTACCACTCAGTGAATGATAACGCTGAAACTGAGAATGATAACTCAGAACACCTAATGATAACGCTGGAACACCTCGTGTTGAAGAGGTAACGACGGACCAGCTTTGGTCCAACTGGTGCAAGAAAATAGCCCTAGCCCCATGCACTGGTTCTATCAGTGAACTGCTATGAAGAAAGCTCCGCAAGATTGTTGCAGCACAGTTGCAAGTTACGGGAGCACGTGTCTTCTCTGTTGTGTCCTTGAATTTACGCCTATAAGGGTAATTCTACCTGCACCATTAATTTGCGGCACATCAATTGGATGTCTGCATTGGACCTTCACACACCTGATGAAACAGGCTGCCACAGGTTGTCCTGTCTGCATTCTGACTAACCTGTTCTACTATCGCCACTATCCCCAATATCTGGGTCGGCTCTCGTACGTGTTGTGTCCAGTGGTACCGATTATTTTCTTTAAGCTCTTGTGATCAATTCTGCTCCAATTTTAAGCGCTGGCAGTACAGGGCTGGTGGTCGGTGATTTTTTGTAGTTCTTTTCACGGTGTAATGGACTTCCACACTTTGTTCATGCAGCTCTGGATGCTCCTCGATTTAATGAACTTTCTTTAGCACTGATCATGATATGACGTTCTATAAATTCAGATATTTGCGCTCAGATAATCTGTTCTTTGGGTTATCCCATCGATTAAAGTTTAATTTTATTCGAATAAACTGGGCTTGTCTAATGGTTGAACGGTTTCAAGTCGCAGGACATTTTTGTCCTCCAAAAATCGTTATAAAATATATTTCAGTATTTTATATATCACATCTGATTCTTCTTTTGCCTTGTGTTGTACTCTCTTTCTCTGAACGTTCCCCTGTCTGACCATAAACGTTCCAGTCGTCCAAACGTATCAGGAAGCACAGTAGTTGTTTTCTATGAAATGTTTAGTGTGATTCCCGTAGAGTTAGTGATAGATTGTATTATTAAGGTGGTTGCTTGCGCTTGTTCCTGATTCCAGAGGAGATTGGGTCTGCGAGAGGCTGGGGTTCTTAGGGATTTATTATAAAATTTGGTACAAAATTACTCTTCTCTAGTGTCCGAAATTACGCTTCTCGAGTGTCCGAAATTACGCTTCTCAAGTGTTGGTAGATAAAATCTACTCCTTAGCACATTGATCAAAACATCAGTTCAACGTTAAACCATGGTCCTTGGAATTTATATCCAAGACCGATTTCAGACTACAGGGCTTCATTTTCCTTGACATGTCGATAAAAATTTCAGTTCATCCTTACTCTCTTACCCGTGGTACTTGGAATTGATCTCCAGGACCACAGGGCTTCTTTTTCTCAAGACCGCTGTTTTTCATGATGATCAGCCGCGTTGTTCAATTAATGCTGGGTGCAAAAGACAACTTTGTTGTCGTGCAATAGCATGTGGGGGATGCGGGCTTGTGCAGACGCGTTCCTCAAATTTCACACTCACTTCTCAAGAACTTGCAATAATAGTCGTTATTAGTATCCTCTTCAGATGAAATGTGCGCTGGAACTTCGCTTCCGGAAAGATGAAAGATCGTGGTCTGGCGTTGCGGTCTCCTTTCGGTGATGTAGTCTTCTTGTTCGGTTTATTATATGTTCTATTCATTTAGCTCATTATGAAAGTAGTGTGGTTTTAGCGATTTTATATGCCATTATTAGAAAGTTGTATATTTCACAGACAATCTTGGTTGTGTTTTAGTGCCCCCTCGTGCTTCTCTTTCACTGTGACGAAAATCCGCTTCTTACAGTGGTCATCATACCTTTTTTTAGTGTGGTATATTTCCTATCTTTCGCATTGCTAGTAAGGGAATAAAAAGTTGAATGCGTTTGTGTGCATGTTACTCATGGTAGAAAATTTCTATTGAGGGATTGTTTATTTTTATTTTTGTGGCGCTGCTATTTTAGTACTCGAATTGAAGTTTGCTTCTTAACACATGAAAGAATGACGAGCCCTTCGACCTTGTGTCTCAAGGAACGATGAAATCCCACGTCTGTTTACTGGGTGTCCGATGAGGTAGCAGTTGCCATGGGCTGCGAGTTATCAAAGAAGGATGTGTGCTGTCTCGTACATGAAGAGTTATGATTGGTTTCATTTCGGGGTTGAATGAATGCAAAGAACATAACCCTGCTTGTTCACACTTTTTGAAACATCGAAAAAATTGAAAACCCTCTCGGATTGGCTACTGAACTGAGGTGTTCCACGTGAAGCTGGCTTCCTATTGGCTCTTGAAATATCTGAATAAAATGAAATTTAATCCTAAGTCACACCGAATAATTGTGAGATAGCCGAGTGTACTTGGTCAAGTGCACTACATATGTCATGAGGACGTGAATTTGTTGAAATATGTAATATAGGGCGGCAGATGCTGCTGCTGTTTTATGATGTAACCCTTGTTATCTTCTTCATTTCTTACAACTTTTCGTGATCTTTCTACTCGATCATGTAGCTCAGTGGTCCAACTAAGTATAGGTGCAATATTAATTCTTCTTCTCATTTGTCTCTGGTTATATTGACCTAGATGCTTCTCGGTCTCAAGTGGGCGTTTTCTCGCCCGTCTCTCTTCATTGGTTTTTCTCTTTTGCCTCAGTTGAGGTAGTGGGTTATTTTTTGGCTAGGCTTTCCGTTATTCTTGCAGGCATAGAGACCCAGCTGGGTGTTCTCTTGCCCGTCTTTTTCATTGGTGTATCTCTTTTTCTTCAGTTAATATTAGTAAAATGTAACTTTTTATGTTAGATCTTCTCTTTATTCTTACAGGCATAGTTCTCTTGCAAGGCTTCATTCCTGGACGGTAATGCCGCATCTTGAAGTTCGTTCGTTTTGTACGCGATGAACTTTATTTGCTTTAGATCGTGTCCGTGTGGAGGTTCCTGCCTTCCTCTCAGTGGTTCCCGGGGAACCGAAATTTTAAATAGAATTTGTACCTCGTAAAAAGGCTTTAAATACTATGTTTGTATACTATTGGTTTTAATTTTATGAATTTCTTCTCAAAGGAACGTTATTCGTGGCTCATAAATGAGTGGAGTATATCTTTTGTTCGAATTACGAAATGAGGAAAATGTTTTTTATTCGAATTACGAAATGTATTCGAATTACGAAATGAGTAAAGTATGTTTTTTATTCGAATTACGGAATGTATTGGTCATCTGAATACCCATCTGTCACTTTGATGTTTTAATCATCATTGCTGGAACGATCCCTTGATAATTTCTGCTTGAATTTTTGGGAGTAGGCGCTTGAAAGTCGTGCGAATAAATTTTATTAAACGAATAAAGCCCAATAATTTTGTGAAAGTATAAAAGTTTAATTTGTAATAGCGTAAAAGTGTAATTGGGCGAATAAAGCGTAATAATTTTGTAAAAGTGTAAAGCCTATTTCATATCTTGTGTGAATCTTACGCTCTTTCATCGTATTAATTCAACTTTTTGGTCTCCCTTGAGACCGAGACGATCTGTGTACCACTTTTTTTTTAAATAGTTTGTTTCAGTAAGCGTGCAGTGAACGGTGGCGCGAGGAACCCGTAGACTTCTGCTCAATCGTTCCTTCCCTTATATTCTGTCATTCGTATACGGTTGCTTTCTTGCCAGTTCCTATCGTCTTTCATCCTTCCTGTCTCTCTTATTCCCCTCTTTTGAGATTTTATTTCTCGTATCTACTTACGAGTGGAGTATTTTTTACTGGATTTCATTGTTAGTAACTTGTCGCCATGGAAGTAAAGATGTCAACTTTTTATTGTTTTAGTTAGATATTACGTAGGGATTGTAATCTGTTTAGCTTATGGTTTTTAGATTCGTAAACTATTGACGACATTGCCTTATACATATATATGCATATGTTTTAGATTCCGTGTCTTATATAACTATTCTAAACTGCTTTCTCCACATCAATATATATAAATGAATTTATGTTGCTGTGCCATTATTTTCCTTCCCTCATTTAGGATTTTTTATAATCGAGTATCAATATTTAGAATTCAATTAGAAAATTAACTATTATAAGGACAGAATTAGTCTAAATATCGAAGACTTGAAAAAAATTAACGCTCACTACCGAGTGAAAGGCTTTTTTTATTTTAATTTATACGCAGCTTGTGTTTTTTGGAAGGTAAGTTTCTTTATACCTCCATGTATGGTGTCTAATAAGACACATGCCTAATTTTATTGTATATAGAAAAAATTAATTGAGACTAGTGAATCTCCTCGATTTGCACCGCTGATGGGGCCTACAATACTGAAGTAAGTACGAAAATTCATTTTGTGATGATTTCATATACTAAAATGTCAGAGTTTCCATGCAAGTAGAATTTTTTTCTATTTCCAAAAATAATTCGTGCAATGAAGGGTTAAGAATTGAAGGAATCCCACACCCCTCGCCTGCTGTCAATACGCATTGGAACTTTGAGTCGAGTAAGTTCAGATAAACAGCGCGAAATATAAAAACTCGAGTAGGGTTCTTCGAGCATTTAATCTTCAAGTGCTTCAACATACGTGAAGAAAAAAAGATAACGGTTGTGTCCCCAAAGAAGTAACATATGGAACTAAATCAAATAGATTTTTTTTGGTATTTTTAATGTTCATCTACCTCAACTTACATGACGAAAAATGAACCGAAAACGGCCATGTCCCATAGAAAAGTAATACATGGAACAACATCAAATAGTTATTGTTGTACTTTTAGTGCTCACGAACTGCAACGTACCTGACGAAAAAGAAAAGAAAACAGTCATATCCTCACAAAAAAAGTGGTACATGCAACAGAATCAACGAGTTGTGCATACGAGTAATGAAATAGAGCTCGTAGCTTGGAACAGCCTAAACTTGACGCCTTTCAGTCTACAGGGTCATGGTAAACATTGTGATAGAGGCTTTATAGTTCAAATTATTGCTGCGCCGGCGCGTCGAACGTAGCGTAAGACGTCCGGGGACAAAATTTGTTATTGGGGTAATAAAACATATTGTAACGACTTGGTTAGATTTAAGAATGCGACTCCTAAACACATTCACTGAGTATTGGGACATAGTGTTCCACTCAGTATATTGCTCATTTGCATTGGGCATAAATGAATACCATTTCAATTATTTCACTATCCTTTAAACAAGAGATTTTAACACACGAGGTAAAATATCATGTGATTATATTTTTTACACTTTTTAGGAAGGATATGCGTATGGATTTTAATAGTACAGTCGGTTTTTCAATTCTGCGACTCGCAAACTAATCAAACCAACCTCACAAACGTAGTTGACGTTTTCAGGCGTTTCTGTGGTTACAAGGATCCCAGATTGTATTACATAACACGAGTTCATTGAACTCAACAGCTCCTCACAAATTGAAACATTGTAACAATTTTAAAAGTGTTCCGGTAGCTGCAGATTCACTCGAAGTGAATTTGGTTTTGGATCCACTGTAATAGGGTTTTCCAACGTGAGGTATATTTGCATATCTAAAAAGATACTTTAATCGTAACAAAAGAAGGGAAAACATGTCAATATTCTATCCATTTCCACGTATTTATAGCGCTG
This sequence comes from Morinoia aosen, assembly GCA_030386875.1. Lineage (NCBI taxonomy): Eukaryota > Metazoa > Arthropoda > Malacostraca > Amphipoda > Talitridae > Morinoia > Morinoia aosen. Next base: position 22,417,815 of record CM059570.1, read on the forward strand.
AATATATATATTTTAAACATTACATGCAAAATTATATACGATACTTACCATCTGTCGAAATACTGAAGAGGCACAAGGTCAGAAAAAAGTGAGTAACCCCTGTACTAGAACATCGCCTCGCACAGCAAGCGCGTGAATTCCATCCATACATCTATTACTGATTGCTTCAAGTCTATTCGATTGATAAAAAGAGAATTTGGAAATAGAAAACAGAATTTTTGCACGACATATATATCAAAGAAAACTTCAAAATACCAGTTGAATAAATAATTCTGAAAGAAACATTGAACGCATTTCAAAAATATAGGAATTACATTATGTATATCATATCTAGAGGTTCTCGACGAATTGCCCTATTTGAAATATATTTGATAAAAAACATCTAGCTGGTTTATTTTTAGCGCCAAAACGCCTGGGTAAAAGAAGTTCCAGTTCAATCCTGCACCTGCGCGGAACTTTTGCCTGAGCGAACAGCTCCTCTGGTGATAGAGAAAACGGATGAGAAATGAGAGGATGTAGGGGGAACTTTTCTAAAGCGGTCCACTCCCTCCCTCGGAGGCCATGATTTAACCCTTTAACATCTGCATTTTGTACTCATATTACCGTTATCACAACCACCATCATTAACCTTTTAACGTGCGCATTTTGCATTCACATTACCGTCATCACAGCCACCATCATCCAACTGGCACCGACATCATGAAGTCACCGACATTACAACGAGGAAGTAAGTGACTGCCAATCGACAATGAACTTCAAAGAACACATTAGGACACAAATTTCGCAAGGAATAAAATATGTTAAAGTGTTTATGAAAGTAGATTTAGAAATCCACTATGAGGGTAAAATGCTTAAAAATGACCTAGTTCAGAATATTATACTGATTCAGATTAGACGAGTGCGCGCGCGATTTGGTAAGACAATATAATTATGTCGCCTGCTAACTCCAGCAACCTTTTTTTTTTTTTGAGGTTGTAACTCGTTTTACGTGCCATGTCTAACGCTCGGAATTGCTGCCATTCCGGGCGCGGAAGTCAAATCGACCGGATCGGAGCGCTTTGAGCTCTCAACCACCAAAGGCTTGCGAGCTTTCGGTCGGAGAGGTTGTGTCGCGCTCGTTTCGTGTGATCTCAAACGATGCAATGCGCGGTGTTGCGAAAGTGGTGTAGCCGGATGGCAAAAATGTGATACATGTGCATGTGATGCGCTTCTTGTTGTACCGTACATAAACTTCGTATTTTCAGAGTGCTTGTGATAGAAAAGCATTTCTGTGGTTGGTGAAGCGAGTGGAAGGTATTAGTAAATGAATTTTGCGTTACAGTTGAATTATTTTAGTGAAGGAGTTGTAACCGAGTGATTTTTTCGTCAAGTCTCTACCCTCCTTGCTTGAATAATATTTCAGGCTTAACGTTTGTTATATTCGTATTCGAGATGATCATCTTGTTGGGTTCAGCAGAATTTTCGATAATTTTGAGTTTCTTATGTACTTCAAACACTTTTAATGGTGCGATTTTGAACTAACTCAAGGTTATTTTTTCTACCTTCATTGACACGTTCCCAGCGTATTGGGCCATATGTGAACCATCAAGTGAATTGCTCATACACGTACAGGTATAAATGAATGACATTTCATCTGTTTCGCAACCTATTTTTGAAAGTACTGTTTTCATATTAGATGAAATGTTATCGTACTTTCCTATTTCTTACAAAAGGATAAAAGTGTATTTGCGCAGTGAAGTCAATATCCCAATTTTCCTACTTACAATCTAACCAACACAATCGTTAACAACCGCGGAAACGCTGTGAACGTGTTGATTAAATGTCTTCGAATTAAACTTTACCAGGATATGACATTCACTGTTCAAGATAGTGTAATATAATCATAGCCTTTACTACCTTGGTGTATGTGTTGAGTGCGCTTTTGAATTTTTATTCGTATATAACTCTCGATTTGTCATTTTTTTAAAACTATCATTGCCTTCTAGCAGGGATCATAAGAAACACTGTATTTGAAGCACAGATTTCAACCACTTCGCAATCTCGCACAGCCCCAATTCGTTTTTTTTAATAAGTTTACGACCCATTTGCATCTATTATTGACTCTAATGAAAAAAGAGATCATTTCACCGCTAATCATTTGAATTTCTTTCTGAATAAAAAATCAAGAATGTCATGTCATTTTAGTTTTTTCTTGATAAAAATCATGCACGTCGGATAATTGAAGTTCTTTTTTATTAAAAACCGTGCACGTCAGAATATTGTGTGAAATTATTAACGCTCTATCTTAATAAAAAATCATGCACGTCAGATTATTGAAGTACTTTCTTAAAAAAAATCATGCACCTACGATTAAGAGCACGTAGAAGGACGTGTCATAGCACGCCACCGCTCAGCACTTCACGACGAATCGAAAGTGTCAGAAGCGACGCCACTTCTTGGGCTGGTAGCGCTTTCCCGCGCCTGCTCATCGCAGTGGTGGTCGGGGCCTGGATCATGAACTGTATCGTGTAATAATGTTCGATAAATGAATGGGGAACTGATTCGTGGAATGATGGTCGGGGCCTGGATCGTGATCTGTATCGTGTAATAATGGTCGGTAAATGAATGGAGAACTGTATCGTGGAATGATGGTCGGGGCCTGGATCATGAACTGTATCGTGTAATAATGGTCGATAAATGAATCGGGAACTGTATCGTGTAATAATGGTCGATAAATAAATGGAGAACTGTATCGTGGAATGATGGTCGGGAGCCTGGATCGTGATCTGTATCGTGTAATAATGGTCGATAAATGAATCGGGAACTGTATCGTGAAATAATGGTCGATAAATGAATCGGGAACTGTATCGTGGAATAATGGTCAACAGCTTGGATCGTGAACTGTACCTTGGAATAATGGTCGACAACCTGTATCGTGGAATAATGGTCGACAACCTGTATCGTGGAATGATGGTCGACAACCTGTATCGTGGAATGATGGTCGACAACCTGTATCGTGGAATGATGGTCGACAACCTGTATCGTGGAATAATGGTCGACAACCTGTATCGTGGAATAATGGTCGACAACCTGTATCGTGGAATAATGGTCGACAACCTGTATCGTGGAATAATGGTCTACAACCTGTATCGTGGAATAATGGTCGACAACCTGTATCGTGGAATAATGGTCGACAACCTGTATCGTGGAATAATGGTCGACAACCTGTATCGTGGAATAATGGTCGACAACCTGTATCGTGGAATAATGGTCGACAACCTGTATCGTGGAATAATGGTCGACAACCTGTATCGTGGAATAATGGCTCGAGTCAATATCGTAAATAGGTCGATGAAACTAGAAGTTCGATTTAAGGTCCGATGTTGCGAGAAGCGAGACGGTTGAAATGTGTCGCGTAGTTTTGATGCGTCGCGGTAAAATTCCAGTTGGACGCCGATATCAGTTTGCACGGTGAGGATTTGCTGCTTAAAAATTGTTGCCTAGTTTTGATGTTTCATTTAATTGATTTTCCTCAGCTTCCATTCGTTTTGACGGATTTATGAAGAAAAAAAGGAAACCAATGAAAATGTCCGATAGTTTTTGAAGTGAACTTCATAAGCTATACATGTATTCGGACGAATATTTATGAAAAATAACTATGTTGATATTCATGATTATGAAACAGTACATCCATAAACAGGCGTAGCGAAATAGTGTTTTAAACAACAGTATATGTTGAGTGGGAAATAAATTATCTTGCGTGTAATAATACAGAATTTACTTCAGTAGTACAGAAACTAATATCAGACGACTAATTACCTATATTATCCGATTACTCGAATTACTCTAATTGATGGCTGTTGCTATGTTTCCATAATGGTGTTTGTGACACACTTTGAAGAACGATTATATAATATACTTTTGCTGAAATGATGTGAATTTTGTATTTTTTGAACTATGAGATCTACGGCGTGATATAGTACGAATTACTGAAGCGCTAGCAAACCGATGCTAATGCTACTAATTAGACAGCTATCTGTTATCTATATCATCCAGTTATTCCAATTAGTCGCTCAACACTTTAACTGTTGAACGAGGCGAGTTGAACTCATTTTCAATATTCAACTCAAATTAGAGTTAATTTCAGTGATCAATCGTAAAAATAACGAATATGAACTAGACCGTACCTTCGGAAAAAATTTATCCCACGTTAACTAAAGGGGGTTGAACTGAAGTTCAATATTCAGCTCAAATGAGAGTTAATTTCAGATATCATTTAAAAAAAAAATTAAATAGACTGTGCCTTCCGAAAAATTTATGCCTTTAAATACAAAATAATAAATGACGTACGTGCGTCAGCGGCGCACAGGACGCATATGTGCGTGTTGATGCACATGTGCGTTAACACGTTTCCTGCGATGGGTTAAACTGAAGTTCAATATTCAATTCAATTTTAAAACGTTCACCGCGTTTTCGCGGTCGTTAACGGTTGTTTTGGTTAGGTTGCAAGAAGCAGAATAAGAAAATCGACTTTACTGCTCGAATAAATTTTATTCTTAGTAGTAAACATGAAATATGCACTAACACGTTAATATTTCAACTCGTATGGGGACAGTATCGTTTAAAAAGGTCGCGAAACAGATGAAATGTCATTTATTTATACCGGTTCGTGAAAGAGCAATTTACCAGTCGGGGCACAATACGCGTGGAACGTGTTAAAATCAATTGTAGATAGCAATTAAAAAAAACTAACCTTAACTGGATCGTGCCTTCATATAGCGTTCATTACGTATTTATAAAAATTGAGTTAATGATTGCGGGTCGGTCAACAACATTATGAAAATCCCCTCAGTGACCACCGGTGGGTTACTTCGCCAGTAAGTGTGTTAAGCAACAGCGAAGGTGCGAACTGCTGCGTAAGTTATCTTAATGATATCCAATTAGACGCTTAACGACAGCTTATGTTATCTAATTAAACACTTACTGCAATACACATTATGTAATTAAATGCTTAACCGCAACCAATAATATCTAATTAGACGTCCATCTGTTACTTATTTACTTAACGCTAACGTGCTGCGCGTTTTTAAGCAAAATTTCTCTGAAGGGGCGTGAAAATTTTGAACAGTTCAGTGTCAGTGCATCCTAAAAAACTCCAATAGTTTTTATTCAACTGCAGCAAACGAAATTTTAGTTGTGTCGCGGGCATGAACATCTAGAGATACTTGAGCTTGAGTTCTGTATCAGGATTCGAATAGCAAATTATGCCATCAATTTCATCATCTAATACATCACAATTAAAATTAAGGTATTATTTTTATTACTATTCTTATTAACATACAGGAAGTTTTAACACCGGAAATTAAAATTACGGAATGAATTCCAAAGTAAATGGATATTGTTACATAAAAACCTGCAGGGCAAAATGCAGTTGTGCATGAAAATAATAGAGTGCGCTAAAAAAATGTTACTAAAAAGTTGTATGTATGTACAACTAACGCTGCCGTTAGCTCATGACATTCGGTACTTGATTTGCCCGAATGCAAAGCAGTATATAAAAAACCATTTGGAGAATTTCACTCAACGTGTATGAAGTGATTAATTTTTTAGCGATTGTGCGGTTCTGTTTGGTCTAAACATGTTATTAACACTTTGACTGCGACGTGCGCCACCGGTGGTACACGGAGGTGATTTTCATAATGCTCCTCACCGACCAGCAGTCGCAAACTCAATTTTCATAAATATTTAATCAGAGCTAAAAGAAGGCTCGATCCAGTTTGTTTAATTTTTTTCCAAATAGCTTTCTACAATTGACTTTAAATTTAAGTTTCGTGGTGAACTTAAAATTTATTTCCCGCTGTCAGAGTGTTAATTTCCTTCTGCAAAAATTGGTAACTTACTTTAAGAAGCCTTAGAGGTAGTTGCTGTTTATTCTGATCATGAAAGTGAATATTGTGTGTTGAGTACCCAAAGGTCGTATTTTCATCCGATTTGAGTCGTCGCAGACATGTAGCTCGGCTGCGTAAGTGGTCCTAAGCAGATTTACGAGGCCATGTGTACCGCTACGACTTCGTCAATAACACTTTGCCTGCAACGTGCGTCACCAGTGGCCACGGAGGGGATTTTCATAGTGCTACTGATCAAACAGTAATGACCAACTAAATTTTCATTAATACTAAATGAAAGCAAGATTCAGTATTTATGCACTGAATACTAAATTTAGTACTACATGCTAAATGAAGGGACGATCCAGTTAATGTTAGCTACTTTCAAAACTGCCTACTCCAATCGATTTCAAATTTGAGTTGAATAATGAACTCGAGTTTAACCAATTGCTATAAAAGAGCCAACTATGTATTAATTCCTTATATTGCAATAGACGTCTTACTGTCGCCACTCCAAACCCAAATCATGAAACATTTGGCGCGTTGTGTGCCGCGTAAAACGGAAATAAAAGTAACAGTGAAAGGCTGGACCGGCGCCGGGAACGTAACGTGTTACTTTAGAGGAAGTTCCGGCTGTAAATTTGTGCAAGTGCACGAGGGAGCGCTCGTTAGTGGTGGAGTGGGACGTGCCGAGACTTGCCTGTGTCCACTTGGATGCGTTACGTGGGCTGCTGGGAGGTAGGACTGCAATGATGGGCTGGAAGAATGTTAGACTGTACCTTATGTGAGGGAATCATGTTGAGGAATGTTAGAAAGGCAACTTGTGAGGAAGAATAGTGAAGTATGTGCCCTACTCAGGGGCATACAACTATTGTATCTATGGGAACTAGCGATCCCAGGGGGAAACGCGTGAGGGCCCGAGCTAAAGGATAGGTAGGTTTTCTTTTTGTTAGAATAGAATAGGTTTTTGTTTTTTTACGGACCATCTTTCTTCGGTTCACTGCTGTCCTGTTTTTTCAGCACGTACTACTTTCTTCTTCAACTTTGATCTTGTTTCATGAACTTTTTTCTCATCTTACTGTTTCTGTACCCTTTTTGCATAGATTCTGCGTTCCCTTAACTCCATACTAAATGATGCCATCTTCCTTCCTCTCTTTGGATCTCATTTGTTGAGGATAGGGAGGCTTAAACTAACTAATAATCTAATCTGATCTGTTGAGGAATGTTAGTAGGCAACTTATGTGAGGGAATGATGTTAACGAATGTTAAAAAAAGGTAACCTACGCGAGAAGGAATGAGGGACGTTAGAAAAAGGTAACCTATGTGAGGGGAAGGATGTTGTGTAATATTAGAAAAGGCAGCTAATGAGAAAGAATGTTGGGGTGTGTTAGAAGAAGAAAACTTATAGAAAGAGGGGAGGAATATAAGAAGTTACCCACGTGAGGACATGTGAAAAAACGGTATGAGGTGAGGGAGCAGAGCTAGCAATAGAGAGATTTCCTGCAGATGGAAAACACAAAATTTTTTGCGCAAAAATTTAGACATGGCCTAAAAAATTCAAAAAATACCAACTTAACATGGAGCTTTAAATGTTAACATGAAGCACAGAAACACCGATACGAAGCCAGCGAAACATCTAAGTGATGAATTAGATTGCGCTGCTGGTAGTATAATTTGCTATTCTTTGCTATTTGCTATATAATTTGCTATTCGAAAATCAAGGTACCTGGTTACATAACAAAACGCATATCCTGATCCAGAATAGCCACCAAATTCTCGTCTTTATTGTGATCTGCGAAATTCCAGCCGTTTGTTTTTGTGAAATATTCTCCACAAAACACTTCTTGTGCTCACTCCTCCGTTATTGTTCTAAAATTAAATACGCCTATTATTCATTTAAGTATAAAACCCATGTATTATCATTCTAGGAACAAAATTCATCCATCATTTTGAAAATAAAACCCAGTCATTATCACTCTGGGCACAAAATCCAGCCATTTTCACTCTGGGCACAAAACCCAGCCATTGTCACTCTGGGCACAAAATCCAGCCATTACCACTCTAGGAACAAAACCCAGTCATTATCACTCTAGGCACAAAACCCAGCCATCACTCTGGGCACCAAACCCAGCCATCACTCTGGGCACCAAACCCAGTCATTATCACTCTGGACACAAAATCCAGTCATTATCACTCTGGGCACAAAATCCAGCCATTATCACTCTGGGCACAAAATCCAGCCATTATCACTCTAGGCACAAAACCCAGCCATTATCACTCTAGGCACAAAAACCAGCCATTATCACTCTGGGCACAAAATCCAGCCATTATCACTCTAGGCACAAAATCCAGCCATTATCACTCTAGGCACAAAACCCAGTCATTATCACTCTGGGCACAAACCCCAGCCATCACTCTGGGCACAAAACCCAGCCATCACTCTGGGCACCAAACCCAGCCATCACTCTGGGCCCGAAACCCAGCCATCACTCTGGGCCCGAAACCCAGCCATCACTCTGGGCCCGAAACCCAGCCATTATCATTTCGAAAACTAATCCTACCCGTTATCATTCCTAGAATAAGACCATACGGTAACCAAGCCATTATCATCCCTAGAATAAGACCGGACGGTACCCAACCCATTATATATATCATTCCTAAAATAAAACCAGACGGTAACCCACTTATTACTATTCCTAGAATAAGAACAGACGGTAACCAAGCCATTATCATCCCTGGAATAAGACCAGACGGTCACCCAAAATTACCCTAGTGTGGGTGTCACCAGCAGAAGTTCCCCACACTTGACCTCGTTGTTCCCCAGGGCTGGGGAAAGCATGGGAGCGTCGTCTCCTTGCTGACCTGCTGCACATGTGTAGTTTACTTGTATGTACTGGTCTGGTGTTCAGGTAATAATAATAATGCTGTTTTAATAAACTTTTGCAGCGACTTTTTCTCTATTTCTGAGTTTGACCTTTTTTCTTTTATGCTTCAACTCTGGAGATGGAATTATTGTGTTCCGAAAAGTTTGCCGTAAAAAATAATATGAATGTTTATTTTTACATTGGTTAAAATTTTTATTTTACGTGGGAGATTCCTAAAGCATCTACCTATGGGAAATACGGTATACGAGCGTATCACATACGAGGTGACCGGCACTTTGTTGAACAAACTTTAACGTAAGGTTGGGAAGGTTGAAATACACATATTTTATTCAAAAACCGTGTGGTCAAAAATGTTTCTAAAGAGTAATAAGGACTTGAAGTTTGAAGCCTATTGGAGAAAAATCCCTACCTTGATAGTGGCAAGGAAATGGAATGTAGAAGTTAGGCAATCATTTATGTTATGAATACAAGAAACAAAATAACAGGCTTAATTATTATGATCACGAAAACCACTTTTAAATTAGGTTAAATTCCCGTTCATTGAATTCATACTAAATGGTGCCTTCCTTCCGTCCTCTCTTTGAAACCTATTCGTTGCGGCTAGAGTAGCCGAAACCAACTAACCTAATATTTTATTACAAAAATTATTTTAATATTTTGATACAATGAAATATCCGAGTATTTCAGCCCTCGGCCCCAAACATTTTTTCAAAATCACATCTTTTATCTTTTCCTTTTTTTTCCTGCTTAGAATTTGATTTGCTAATTTTGCTCTACCATTTCGTTGCGTTATTTCAACAACATGTACATCCACCATGATGTTTAGCAGCGTGAGTCTAGTGCTCAGTAATTTTCTTCTAGCATTTTGTTTTTGAAATTTCGTGTTTTCTTTTTCATCTCACATTTCTTTCCGCTCTGCCTAGCAATTTACAGCGCCGCTGTTTTACCGTTCATTCAGTGCTGCTGTTTTTTTTTTGCTTCCTCTACCGCTATTTGTTGTCGCTATATCTATGCATTAATTTCTTTCCATAGCCTTGTATGAGGTCTCTTCCCTATGTTGTAACATTCGATTTTTCTTATACCTATTCTATTTTGAAATGTTTTGTGATATATTCTCACTATGTTGCGATATTTCTCCTTGTATTTTTATAGAACTTATTAGGCATTCTCACTATTTTGTAGCTTTTATTTCTTCTTATACCTTTATGTGATGCATTCACGCTATATCGTACCATTTTTTTCCCATCTATCCGTATTTTCTTTTTATCCATAAAGATATTAGAGGAAAAATTCACAACGCAACGAAATATTAGGCTTTATTTAACGCGTTGGTCGCGATGTGAGCCGCTGATGTACACGGAGGGAATTTCATTCTGCTGCTGACCGACCAGTAGTCACACACTCAATTTCTATAAACATTCAATCAAGACTAAATAAAATACGATCCAGTTCATGTTTGTTATTTCCTAAACTACTTTCTATGTACAATTGACTTTGAATTTGAGTTGAATATTGAACTTCAATTTGACCCACCGCGGTCACCTTGTTAACACTCGATACCACCGGACTTCGTTGTAGACCAGTGCGGATAAGTAATTATAGATTTACGTGAAATATCTTGTTAAAGGAAATAAATATCAAACTTTAGGGTACGATTCCTGTATTCAGCACAAGGCCTCTCCCCACACCCTCCCCACTCACCCCTCCCCTCACCCCCACAAACACAGATCCACCCCCTCCTTAGCGTCCATTCACGTCCGTCCCCCAACTTTCACCCAAGGCTTCCTATGAAGAACTTGCTTTCTTCTGGCCCCCTCGACCCCCGTCCCCCTCTCTGTTCCTAGCCCCCCATTCCTCCCCTCCCCCCCTCAGCTTGGCCCCTGACTTTCGCTAGTCGGCCGAGATGCGCCTCCTTGAGATGGATTTTGAGCTGTCAAATATGTACTAAGAAAGGTAAAATATATAGAAATTAAATGAGAAGAAGGCGAATGCAGGTGAGTAATATGGAGTAAGGTTGATAAACGGAAAAATGAATGAAATGTAAGCGAAAATGATGCAAAGCAAAGTGGAATACAATCGAAAAATAACAGCTAATGAAATATAGTGGAATGCGATTGAATTAAATGACATATAGTGAATAAATATAAAATAAAACGGAATGAAGTAAAATCAAATAAACTAGGATAGAATGAAATGAAGAGTAGAAGAATCAAATGCAATAAAATGCAAAATCAAATAAACTAGGATAGAATGAAATGAAGAGTAGAAGAATCAAATGCAATAAAATGCAATAAAATAGAATGGATTGAATGGAATAGAAAAAAACTGAAGGAGAAAACAAGAACAAGTTGGTGTGGCACGTAGTCGGGTTGCTTTTTAAACCCCGTGTAGTTGAGCAGCAATCAGGCTGAGGCACCAGAGAAAGGATGCTTTTAATTAATTGTATTTTCAAATATATGTATATTTTTTATTATTTTTGTTATTCTAACAAATGATGATTGAGTTTTATAATAAGCCTGTGGATCTTTTGCTCTATCTCAGACAAAAAATGCGTGGGGGTCCGTGCTGAGAGTTAGAGTTAGGCCTTCTTTTCGTTGAAATAAAATGTTTCTTGTTATGTTAAGGACTATCTTTTTCGGTTCATCTTCAGGGCACAACTGGCGGTATTTTGAGTATCTAGGATACAAGCTCATTGAGGTAAACGACTGATCAGCTTCAGGGCACAACTGGTGGTATTTTGAGTATCTAGGATACAAGCTCATTGAGGTAAACGACTGATCAGCTTCAGGGCACAACTGGCGGTATTTTGAGTATCTAGGATACAAGCTCATTGAGGTAAACGACTGATCAGCTTCAGGGCACAACTGGCGGTATTTTGAGTATCTAGGATACAAGCTCATTGAGGTAAACGACTGATCAGCTTCAGGGCACAACTGGCGGTATTTTGAGTATCTAGGATACAAGCTCATTGAGGTAAACGACTGATCAGCTTCAGGGCACAACTGGCGGTATTTTGAGTATCTAGGATACAAGCTCATTGAGGTAAACGACTGATCAGCTTCAGGGCTCAACTGGCGGTATTTTGAGTATCTAGGATACAAGCTCATTGAGGTAAACGACTGATCAGCTTCAGGGCACAACTGGCGGTATTTTGAGTATCTAGGATACAAGCTCATTGAGGTAAGCGACTGATCAGCTTCAGGGCACAACTGGCGGTATTTTGAGTATCTAGGATACAAGCTCATTGAGGTAAACGACTGATCAGCTTCAGGGCACAACTGGCGGTATTTTGAGTATCTAGGATACAAGCTCATTGAGGTAAGCGACTGATCAGCTTCAGGGCACAACTGGCGGTATTTTGAGTATCTAGGATACAAGCTCATTGAGGTAAACGACTGATAAGCTTCAGGGCACAACTGGCGGTTTTTTGAGTATCTAGAATACAAGCTCATTGAGGTAAACGACTGATCAGCTTCAGGGCACAACTGGCGGTATTTTGAGTATCTAGGATACAAGCTCATTGAGGTAAACGACTGATCAGCTTCAGGGCACAACTGGCGGTATTTTGAGTATCTAGGATACAAGCTCATTGAGGTAAACGACTGATCAGCTTCAGGGCACAACTGGCGGTTTTTTGAGTATCTAGAATACAAGCTCATTGAGGTAAACGACTGATCAGCTTCAGGGCACAACTGGCGGTATTTTGAGTATCTAGGATACAAGCTCATTGAGGTAAACGACTGATCAGCTTCAGGGTACAACTGGCGGTATTTTGAGTATCTAGGATACAAGCTCATTGAGGTAAACGACTGATCAGCTTCAGGGCACAACTGGCGGTATTTTGAGTATCTAGGATACAAGCTCATTGAGGTAAACGACTGATCAGCTTCAGGGCACAACTGGCGGTATTTTGAGTATCTAGGATACAAGCTCATTGAGGTAAACGACTGATCAGCTTCAGGGCACAACTGGCGGTATTTTGAGTATCTAGGATACAAGCTCATTGAGGTAAGCGACTGATCAGCTTCAGGGCACAACTGGCGGTATTTTGAGTATCTAGGATACAAGCTCATTGAGGTAAACGACTGATCAGCTTCAGGGCACAACTGGCGGTATTTTGAGTATCTAGGATACAAGCTCATTGAGGTAAACGACTGATCAGCTTCAGGGCACAACTGGCGGTATTTTGAGTATCTAGGATACAAGCTCATTGAGGTAAACGACTGATCAGCTTCAGGGCACAACTGGCGGTATTTTGAGTATCTAGGATACAAGCTCATTGAGGTAAACGACTGATCAGCTTCAGGGCACAACTGGCGGTATTTTGAGTATCTAGGATACAAGCTCATTGAGGTAAACGACTGATCAGCTTCAGGGCACAACTGGCGGTATTTTGAGTATCTAGGATACAAGCTCATTGAGGTAAACGACTGATCAGCTTCAGGGCACAACTGGCGGTATTTTGAGTATCTAGGATACAAGCTCATTGAGGTAAGCGACTGATCAGCTTCAGGGCACAACTGGCGGTATTTTGAGTATCTAGGATACAAGCTCATAGAGGTAAACGACTGATCAGCTTCAGGGCACAACTGGCGGTATTTTGAGTATCTAGGATACAAGCTCATTGAGGTAAACGACTGATCAGCTTCAGGGCACAACTGGCGGTATTTTGAGTATCTAGGATACAAGCTCATTGAGGTAAACGACTGATCAGCTTCAGGGCACAACTGGCGGTATTTTGAGTATCTAGGATACAAGCTCATTGAGGTAAGCGACTGATCAGCTTCAGGGCACAACTGGCGGTATTTTGAGTATCTAGGATACAAGCTCATTGAGGTAAACGACTGATCAGCTTCAGGGCACAACTGGCGGTATTTTGAGTATCTAGGATACAAGCTCATTGAGGTAAACGACTGATCAGCTTCAGGGCACAACTGGCGGTATTTTGAGTATCTAGGATACAAGCTCATTGAGGTAAACGACTGATCAGCTTCAGGGCACAACTGGCGGTATTTTGAGTATCTAGGATACAAGCTCATTGAGGTAAACGACTGATCAGCTTCAGGGCACAACTGGCGGTATTTTGAGTATCTAGGATACAAGCTCATTGAGGTAAACGACTGATCAGCTTCAGGGCACAACTGGCGGTATTTTGAGTATCTAGGATACAAGCTCATTGAGGTAAACGACTGATCAGCTTCAGGGCACAACTGGCGGTATTTTGAGTATCTAGGATACAAGCTCATTAAGGTAAACGACTGATCAGCTTCAGGGCACAACTGGCGGTATTTTGAGTATCTAGGATACAAGCTCATTGAGGTAAACGACTGATCAGCTTCAGGGCACAACTGGCGGTATTTTGAGTATCTAGGATACAAGCTCATTGAGGTAAACGACTGATCAGCTTCAGGGCACAACTGGCGGTATTTTGAGTATCTAGGATACAAGCTCATTGAGGTAAACGACTGATCAGCTTCAGGGCACAACTGGCGGTATTTTGAGTATCTAGGATACAAGCTCATTGAGGTAAACGACTGATCAGCTTCAGGGCACAACTGGCGGTATTTTGAGTATCTAGGATACAAGCTCATTGAGGTAAACGACTGATCAGCTTCAGGGCACAACTGGCGGTATTTTGAGTATCTAGGATACAAGCTCATTGAGGTAAACGACTGATCAGCTTCAGGGCACAACTGGCGGTATTTTGAGTATCTAGGATACAAGCTCATTGAGGTAAACGACTGATCAGCTTCAGGGCACAACTGGCGGTATTTTGAGTATCTAGGATACAAGCTCATTGAGGTAAACGACTGATCAGCTTCAGGGCACAACTGGCGGTATTTTGAGTATCTAGGATACAAGCTCATTGAGGTAAGCGACTGATCAGCTTCAGGGCACAACTGGCGGTATTTTGAGTATCTAGGATACAAGCTCATTGAGGTAAACGACTGATCAGCTTCAGGGCACAACTGGCGGTATTTTGAGTATCTAGGATACAAGCTCATTGAGGTAAACGACTGATCAGCTTCAGGGCACAACTGGCGGTATTTTGAGTATCTAGGATACAAGCTCATTGAGGTAAACGACTGATCAGCTTCAGGGCACAACTGGCGGTATTTTGAGTATCTAGGATACAAGCTCATTGAGGTAAACGACTGATCAGCTTCAGGGCACAACTGGCGGTATTTTGAGTATCTAGGATACAAGCTCATTGAGGTAAACGACTGATCAGCTTCAGGGCACAACTGGCGGTATTTTGAGTATCTAGGATACAAGCTCATTGAGGTAAACGACTGATCAGCTTCAGGGCACAACTGGCGGTATTTTGAGTATCTAGGATACAAGCTCATTGAGGTAAGCGACTGATCAGCTTCAGGGCACAACTGGCGGTATTTTGAGTATCTAGGATACAAGCTCATTGAGGTAAACGACTGATCAGCTTCAGGGCACAACTGGCGGTATTTTGAGTATCTAGGATACAAGCTCATTGAGGTAAACGACTGATCAGCTTCAGGGCACAACTGGCGGTATTTTGAGTATCTAGGATACAAGCTCATTGAGGTAAACGACTGATCAGCTTCAGGGCACAACTGGCGGTATTTTGAGTATTTAGGATACAAGCTCATTGAGGTAAACGACTGATCAGCTTCAGGGCACAACTGGCGGTATTTTGAGTATCTAGGATACAAGCTCATTGAGGTAAACGACTGATCAGCTTCAGGGCACAACTGGCGGTATTTTGAGTATCTAGGATACAAGCTCATTGAGGTAAGCGACTGATCAGCTTCAGGGCACAACTGGCGGTATTTTGAGTATCTAGGATACAAGCTCATTGAGGTAAACGACTGATCAGCTTCAGGGCACAACTGGCGGTATTTTGAGTATCTAGGATACAAGCTCATTGAGGTAAACGACTGATCAGCTTCAGGGCACAACTGGCGGTATTTTGAGTATCTAGGATACAAGCTCATTGAGGTAAGCGACTGATCAGCTTCAGGGCACAACTGGCGGTATTTTGAGTATCTAGGATACAAGCTCATTGAGGTAAACGACTGATCAGCTTCAGGGCACAACTGGCGGTATTTTGAGTATCTAGGATACAAGCTCATTGAGGTAAACGACTGATCAGCTTCAGGGCACAACTGGCGGTATTTTGAGTATCTAGGATACAAGCTCATTGAGGAAAACGACTGATCAGCTTCAGGGCACAACTGGCGGTATTTTGAGTATCTAGGATACAAGCTCATTGAGGTAAACGACTGATCAGCTTCAGGGCACAACTGGCGGTATTTTGAGTATCTAGGATACAAGCTCATTGAGGTAAACGACTGATCAGCTTCAGGGCACAACTGGCGGTATTTTGAGTATCTAGGATACAAGCTCATTGAGGTAAACGACTGATCAGCTTCAGGGCACAACTGGCGGTATTTTGAGTATCTAGGATACAAGCTCATTGAGGTAAGCGACTGATCAGCTTCAGGGCACAACTGGCGGTATTTTGAGTATCTAGGATACAAGCTCATTGAGGTAAACGACTGATCAGCTTCAGGGCACAACTGGCGGTATTTTGAGTATCTAGGATACAAGCTCATTGAGGTAAACGACTGATCAGCTTCAGGGCACAACTGGCGGTATTTTGAGTATCTAGGATACAAGCTCATTGAGGTAAACGACTGATCAGCTTCAGGGCACAACTGGCGGTATTTTGAGTATCTAGGATACAAGCTCATTGAGGTAAACGACTGATCAGTTTCAGGGCACAACTGGCGGTATTTTGAGTATCTAGGATACAAGCTCATTGAGGTAAACGACTGATCAGCTTCAGGGCACAACTGGCGGTATTTTGAGTATCTAGGATACAACCTCATTGAGGTAAACGACTGATCAGCTTCAGGGCACAACTGGCGGTATTTTGAGTATCTAGGATACAAGCTCATTAAGGTAAGCGACTGATCAGCTTCAGGGCACAACTGGCGGTATTTTGAGTATCTAGGATACAAGCTCATTGAGGTAAACGACTGATCAGTTTCATATTCAGCCTAGTTAACCTGCAGCGAAAAGTGATTGTTAACACAACTGCTTTAAAATTTATTGCTGTAGCGGTTGCGTTTTGGTGTTTTGTGTCGCTACCTCCTGCTCAGCTGCTGTAGGCTGATGCATTCCATCCGGAAATGGCTCCTTTCCCTTTAAGGAGATGTCCCATTTCCTGTCAACACAACCCTCTCTCCAACTGTGTGTCACATTTTGTAACATCGCAATTAGTAATTTTTCACCAACCAATGTTACTGTGAATTCTTCTCTATTTACCACTACAGTTATTATTACGCGTAAACCATATTAGCTGATTGTATCATTGTCGTCATAATCTTTAGAAATTTATTACCTGTTTGTATGTGAACTTGCGAAAACGCCCTTAGCAATCTGTTTGCACCAATGTTGTGATATTGAACTCCATTATCACTCGCTCATGGACTGAGTTTGTGTGTACTCACGAAATCGCGCTAGATTTTTCTTTTTTACTCTATTCTCTCTTACTTAATAAGCTACTTTTTAGACTGAAATATCCCTTTAAGCTTGACTCTGTATTTCGTCTTAAGCTCTATAGTACCTAATTCTTACTTTTACTTATTTTAAATGACTGATCACCCTGTAATATTTGAGGAAATCGATCCAGATTTCAATCATTTGAACAGAATATATCCAAACCTAAACGACTCTCAAGAGTGTAGGTATACTAATATATCAGAATTCAACGAAACTATACGAATAACTGACCGAGATTTCTCACTCCTGTGTTGGAACTGTAGGTCACTCTATCCAAAATTGGAAGAGATACAATGTACTATTACTGAACTTAAATATAACCTAGACGTGATTAGCTTCACCGAAAGCTGGCTAGATGACTCGACTAAAGACATGATTCGATTTGAAAATTATCATAGTTACCATTCGCTAAGAAAAAACCAGCGGGGCGGAGGCATCAGCACATATATATCTAACCACATAGACTCGAGAACCATAGCAAGTGCAACCATGAATCAGGATCATATAGAATCACTCTTCGTAGAACTTTTTAGAGATGGTAAACGCATTGTGCTTGGAACGGTGTATAGGCCTCCTACAGCCTGTCCTATATCCTTCCTGAATGAATTGAATCGTATTATTTCTCAGTTCAACAGGCCCTTATACAATGACATAATAATATGCGGTGACTTCAATTATGATCTACTGAAACATGAAAGCCATGAACCAATCTCTAATTTCCTAACTACCTTTCAGTCTCAATCCTTCCTTCCGATCATTACAAAGCCTACACGAATAACCTCAGAGTGTGCTACGCTGCTTGACAATATCTTTATGACAGACCCTAGTGATTTTCTTGCTGGAATAATTACTTCTGACTTATCAGATCACTTCCCAGTTTTTCTTATTAAGAAAAATGTCTATATTGCTTGCACCAAGGCACGGGCTGAAACTTACTCATATCGTAAAATAAACGAATCAAATCTTGAAGAAATGCGCACAGTTCTAGAAGAATCAATGCCTACATTGCACATCTCTCAACAAAACAATAATACTACGAGCATTGATGAAGCAGTAGTAAAGTTGACTGAAACTATAATGACCGCATACAATCAGTGTTGCCCAATTGTAACTCGTACAGTTACCCCGAAAGATAAACATAAGCCCTGGATTACCAGAGACATCGTGATAAATATAAAGAAACGTCAAGCGTACCTAGCCCTCCTTTGCGAAGGACGAATATCTAGAGAAACATATAACCGATTTAGAAACTATGTAACAAACCAGATAAGAACATCAAAAAAGAACTACTTTACGCTCAAGTTTACTCAATTCAAAACTGACGTTAAAAAGATTTGGCATCTCCTTAACTCCTGCTGTAAACCGAATAATGCCGATAAAAAGAAAATTGAATATGTTGTTCAAGATAATGTAAAATATCATGAGAAGAAAGAAATTGCTAATCTCTTTAACAACTTCTTCGTAAACGTAGGGAAAACAATAGCTGATGGTATTCCAAGTGAACCTACTGATCACCTGGAATTTATGGATCATATTCGAGAACCCAACTCCTTTTTCTTTACGCCTACAAACTCCTCCGATGTAATTACGTGCATAAACAACATGAAAAATAAATCGAGTGGGTTACAAACGTTTCCGACTAAAGTACTTAAAGTTATTGCTGACATTGTAGCCCCACTGATATCAAATATTATTAACCAGTCTCTCTTACTAGGCACTTTCCCGAACTCCCTCAAAGTTGCTAGAGTAACCCCTATCTTTAAAAGTGGTGAAAAAACCTGTGTAAACAATTATCGACCTATCTCCATTCTACCAATTATTAGCAAAGTATTCGAAAAGATTGTGTATAAAAAAGTGTACTCTTATTTTGAACAAAAATCATTTCTTTACGATAAACAATACGGTTTTCGCTCTAAAAAATCAACAACACAGGCTATATTAAATCATTTACAATTCCTCTATTCTAATATAGATGAAGGAAAGCCTGTCTTCTCTGTATTTCTTGACTTCCGAAAAGCATTTGATTGTGTGGACCATAAAATACTATTATCGAAACTACACTGTTATGGCATTCGAGGGATTGCCCATGATTGGTTCAGATCATACCTAACAAATCGGAAGCAATACGTTGTCATTGACGACGCAAAATCAGACCCACAGACAATTAGCCATGGAGTTCCACAAGGATCTGTTCTCGGGCCTCTCTTGTTTCTGATTTTTATCAATGATATTGTAAAATCTACATCATTCTTCAAATTCATACTTTTTGCCGATGACAGTACGCTTTCTGCGGTCCTTCCGAACCAAAATCCTGCTATGATTGTGGAGAGTATAAATACTGAACTTCACAAGGTTTCATCGTGGCTCAAAGCTAATAAAATAAGCCTAAATATCGATAAAACAAATTATATTACTTTCTCATACAAGAAAGATGTATCTCTCCCATGCATTAAAATTGGCGAAGGTGAAATCGAAGAAACCAACTCATGTAAGTTTCTGGGCATCATAATAGATAAACATCTGACCTTCAAAGAGCACATCACTCATATTAGTTCTAAATTATCAAAATCCATCGGAATCCTAAATAAAGTTAAAAATTTTCTGCCTGAAACAGCTTTACAAATGCTCTACCGAACGCTCATTTCTCCATACTTGCAATACGGAATAGAAGCATGGCACGGAACTGATAAAAATAAAACCAACAAAATTTTTACTCTGCAGAAAAGGGCTGTTAGAGCGGTAAAGAACCTAGAATATAATGCTCACACAAATGATTCTTTCAAAAATTTACAAATACTTAAACTTTCGGATCTATACAAAATCTCCATCTGTAATTTCATTTACAAAACATTAAGAAATGATGGCGACAATAGCCTAAGACAATTATTGACTGCGCAAACTGGTCATCACGACCATTTAACCCGAAATAGAAGTAAATTCATGCTTCCTTATTATTCAAAGGCCAAGTCGCAACACAGTATTCTCTTCGTTGGAACCAAAACTTGGAACTCTATACCTGCAGAGATCCGTGAATGTAATTCGTACAAAGTATTCAAAAGACATCTTGAGTCTCACTTCCTATCAGAATACTAGTAGTGTAAGATCACCGTGTCGAAATCTTGCCTCCTACATGTAACTAATGATAATGTCATAATGTAACTTGCCTTGTGTACCATAACCAATCTTCTCTCTGCTCTTGAATCGTTTTATCGAACATACTGTTAAATATAGGCGACTTGTAAAATATCGAGTTAATCATCTCAATGATCAGTCTAATGCGAAACTAGGTTAAGTGAACTAGGTTAAACTTTTGTACACCCTAGAATAGCGTGATGGTAGGATGCCCTAGAAGTCGCTGAACTTATTCGGGCCCACAGGTAGCTATACTCAAATTTGACCATTGTACTAGACTTAAGTAAAACTCTACCTCTGTATCACCTACCTCTGTATCTCCTGTGGTAAATAAATTGTTTAAATTGTTTAAATTGTTTCTAACCCTTCCCCGGGTGACCCTATTCTCAAGGTTACTCCCTTCTATTCGTGACCTCATTTTCTGGGATACCCATTTTTCTCGGTAACATACTGTCTTAGGTTACTATTTTTAAGAGTTCTTTATTTTCTGACGTAGGATTTTTCCAAGTAATGGTCTTCTATGAGTAACGCTCGTTTCTGAGTTACCCTCATTTCTGGATTCCCCATTTTTTCTGGATTCCGTTCTTTTCTGGACTTCCCTCTTTTCTGGAGTTACCCTCATGTTAGTCACCCTGGCCTACTCAGTAGTCCTTATCTCGGTTACTGCGACCGAGTTTCGTCACGAGGAAGCTCGTCTCACGCAATGACCACCACAGCTGCTGTATAGCGCCTGTCTTGCCTCTGCTGCGCGCCGTCGCTGCCTCGCGTTCCGGGTGTGTTGGGTCATATGTTCCGTCCTGGTCGTGTCTGTGCGGTCAAAGACGTAATGAGTCCACATCTTCCGTCCTGGTCGTGTCTGTGCGGTCAAAGATATAACACATCTTCCGTCCTGGTCGTGTCTGTGCGGTCAGAGTTATTGAGTACTTACACTTCGTGATTGACGTAACATATTGTGATTATTTGGCTGTTATTGTGGGATATGATGGGAGTTCATTAGTGTTGTTTCAAATAATATTTCAGGGTCATGATTAATTCATCCTTAGAATTTGTTCCTCTACGTTGACATTCTTTCATAGTGATGATGCTAAATCGAGGAGCCGGGTACTTTGATACAAGCAAACGCTAGCAATGTGCATAGTAAAAAGCTTACTTTGAATCAAACTCCCTCTGGGAGATACGACTCTTGTTTTTTTAGAATCAGTATTCCCAGGATGAAAATGTTGGGTTAGGTACGCTTTCTTTTTCTTGAAGCAAAATAGTTTTTTGTCATGGACCATTTTTACCTGGACGAATTGTTTTGCCTTGGACTAAGCTTTTTGTTTTGTCCTGAACAATCTTTTTATTCATTCCTGGACAATCTTTTTATTTTGTCCTAAACCATCTTTTTGTTTCGTCTTAGACCATCTTTTTTTGGTTCACTGTTGCTCTGTTTTCCTGTCCCTATTACTTCTTTCTTTAACGTTTATCTCGTTTCATAAACTGGTATCTTGACTTGATGTTTCTATGCGCTTGGGACCTTAAATAGGAACATACCCTAGTTCCCCCAACTTCATTCTTAATTACCTTCCTTTTTCCTCTCTTTGGAACACCTTTGTTGGGGTTAGGATAGCCAAACTAAATTATAATCCAATCTAAGGATATCATTTTGGAGGACTGGAATTCAGTGCTTGGAATTCTTGACGACTGGAATCAGTGCCTGTAATTTTTGACGACTGGAATTCTACGAGTAATTGTCCTTTGCTGAAGCCAAACACGATGCTCAGGTTTGTGGTTTCCCAGGTTGTTTGCGGTTTGCGGTTGCCCAGGTAGTTTGCGGTTGCCCAGGTTTGCAGTTGCCCAGGTGGTTTGCGGTTGCCCAGGTTTGCGCTTGCCCCTCCTTGTTTGTGCGGCCGCCCCGCCCCAAAGGCATTTGTGATGTCCTGATATCGCCCTGACCCACTTCCCTAGTGTGGCTTCCTGCCTCCTTCCTGCCGGGCTTTCTAGAGATAACTCTGGCGGACGCGTAACTGAGTGGACCCTGGGTCTAATATGCGTAAGGCCATTTCTATTTCATAATATACAGGACCTGCTGTCGTCTATTGAACAACTCTGTGCTAAATGTGCGTAGGATTATCTTTATTTCATAATATACCGGACCTGCTGTTGTCTATTAAACTTTGTAACAAATATGCGTCAGATTATCTTTATTTCTTAAGTTGTTTGTTTTCTATTGAACTACTCGGTATCAAATTTGGAACATGTAATCTATATCATACGCTCGACGTGCTGCTCTGCCTGTTACATCAGCTGATTTATCAACAGGTCCTTACGTCTCGCATATTTTAATCACCATCCCTGACGTATTTAATTATGTATGAATGGAATTTTAACTTCATTTAGTTGCTAGTGGCTTGATGATTGTGCCTTTCGTCGTAAGAGTTTTATAATCTTATGTTTGATTATTGTGTCATGCGTTCAAGGGTTTGACTATCATATGCATGAAATTCAGCCCTTGATTTAAAAGGGTAATGCTGGGAGTAATGCGATTTAAATCCTTTTAGCATAATTCTCTGCATTATGCGAGATGAAACAACATTAACTTTAACTCATTCATTAACCTCACAACTCTTCTTTCACTAACTTTCCATTCTCGCATCAACAATTGCAACACATTACCTACTTTTAAGTTGACATAATTTCTCTTTTCGTCGATCTCGACACACTGTCACTACAACCTGAACGCGTACGTATATATGGCAAGTCAACATGCTTTTTTTGCCCTGATAGCATTTCCCTCACAACCTCCCGAGCGTTGCGAAACACCGGTCTAAAGTCTACATTGTAATCTATACGTTTCTGAAACATGGATAATCTTGTTAGTTTGTTGGCTGTCATAAGTTCCCGCTCTACCAGCAGTACGCGATATTAAGCAGTTCTCTTTTGTATTGATAAAATCAAGCGAAATTTAAAATTTCCACTCGTATTGTGGATACAACCTACAACTCATACTCATTCACAAAAATTTAGCAGTTCGCTTATGGTAAAAACATGGGTAAAAATTTGAGATTACCACACGTGTTTTGGATACTTCTCATGCTCATTCACAAAACTCAGCGCCTTTGTTTTAGTGAAAACATCAGCCAAAATTAAAATTTCCATGCGTATTGTGGATACAATCTATTAGGAATATGAGGATTACATAGGATATTTTCGAAAAATTAAGCCATGCCAACAACCTAATGGATCCCAGTTTTTCTAGTGACCACTAACACATAATAACGAACTATGTTCCTTTGCGTCATAATTTTGCTCAATATTTATGTTCATTTGCGTCATAATTTTGCTCAATATTTATGTTCTTTTGATTCATAAGAGAGGGTAAGGGAGCAACACTTACCTGTAGTTAGTTAGTTTACATGTTTTCAAGGTCATTTCGTTTTCGTCCATCTGTCGTGCATCATAAGAGAGAGCCCGCCAAACCATCGGTCCTTATTCTTCACTAGAGACTTGAAGCATTTGTAGGCACGCTGCACCCGAGAACTTCTCTGAAACTTTCTCCAATGCCTAATTCATCCGTCGCAGCCTTCGTTTCAATTCCGCAGTTTTGTCATGCCATGACTCGCCCTGTTGCCTGCGCGGCCACTTGGCGAACATGAAACACCAGGAACATAAGAGGCGTTCTAAAACTTCAGCTATTAATTACTTAATAACTTGTATTATAAACAATAACTTTATTTTTGATTATATGCATTCCCTGTTTCGTACCCGATACTTTGTATCGAAGTGTTGTTCAGTTTTGAAACTGATATCTATAGCGTCCAATGTTGTGCAGTTTTGTAACTGATACCTGGTGTCTAATGTTGTGCCATGTTGTAACAAATATCTGGTGTATAATGTTTTGCGGTTCTCTATGTGGCATCTGAGTATTCCGCAGTCTTGATACCGATATCAAAGCACACTGCAGCTCTGTAGCTGATATTCAAGTATTCTATAGTTTTGTGTTTTCGCCCTGGAATGAACGTATTCACCATGTCTGCTCTAGTGGCTAATTCAAAGCTTGAGACAGTGTGAGGGCCCGAACTAAAGGTTAGGTAGGTTTTCTTTTTGTTAAAATAGAATAGGTTTTTGTTTTTTTACGGACCATTTTTTTCGGTTCTCTGCTGTCCTGTTTTTCAGCACCTACTACTTTCTTCTTCAACTTTGATCTTGTTTCATGAACTTCTTTCTCATCTTACTGTTTCTATGCCCTTTCTGCATAGATTCCGCGTTCCCTTAACTCCATACTAAACGGGGCCTTCTTCCTTCCTCTCTTTGGATCTCATTTGTTGAGGATAAGGAGGCTTAACCTAACTAATAATCTAATCTAATCTTCAAAGTTTGAGAAACTTTCAGAGTGGACAAACTATCGCTAAGGTCTCAATCGTGACTGCTCAGAACTGTATTTTTGAGGTTAACTTGTGGCGAGATACTTCTGAGACGAGGATTGCCGGTTATTATCAGCAGGTCTGCTTTTAAGTTCATGCAAGAACTTTGTTCTTGCATAACTTTGGTTCGGGGCCTTGCAAAACCGAGAAACCGATTTGGTGCTCAACTATAGGAATCATCTCGATCGGTTTTGCTTTCACTTTCTTTATAACTTTCACTGAAATTTTTTGCATGAATCGGCAGTTTGTGTCCTAGACGCTCTTTTACCTTTGTCCAAATCATAAAACCTTTCAGCCATGAAGCTTTCCAACCATTCATAAACTCCCATCAACATATCCCATCGCAGACACTGGTTTTTTCTTGTGACATAATTAAGCTTTCACTGCCGCATCTCAGCGACTTTCGGTCCCAGATATTTTCTCAAGATCAACTCACTGAGAACGAATCTCTATTTAGAATTCCAGACCTGTTCCTGTCATCCGTTTTTTGGGTTACTTTCAGTTTCAGTGGTCGGGGCACGGAGAGATTAGGCATTTTAGAGGCGTTTGGTGACTGTCATTTCGTAAGAGAGACATTTTAGAGGCGTTTGGTGACTGTCATTTCGTAAGAGAGGCATTTTAGAGGCGTTTGGTGACTGTCATTTCGTAAGAGAGACATTTTAGAGGCGTTTGGTGGCTGTCATTTCGTAAGAGAGACATTTTAGAGGCGTTTGGTGACTGTCATTTCACTCTTCTTGGTTTCAGTGGCTAGTCGATTTCACCTTACGACAATCCTCAGTGGCTGCTTCGTAAGAGGCACTTTGTCGCTACATATTCGTAGGCCTTTCCAATAAAAAGGACGCTTTCTCTTGCGTCTTTTATCGCAAATGAGTCTTTCTAGATGATACGAGTTACACCCGTGAAATAATTCGTCCAGAAAGTGGTGAAAGCTTTCTCCGCGATTCTTTCAGTTGATTGTCTTTCGCACGTTGATCTTTTCAGTTCGTGTTTATTTACTGTTTTGTATTCTAACAGTGAAAACGTTCTGGAGGTTATAGTTGCTTTAAATCAATTTATTTTCCTCATCACGTTCTTCTTGCTGAGCTACAAGTTAGTGCCATACACCACGATTTTCTATCAGACTCCCTGTTTCATCGTTTAGGATATTTTGTTACTATCTTGTATATAAATGTGCTAAAATCACATTGGATGATTTCAAATGTAACTTTAGGCTTTCTTTTATTCTTTGAGACATATTTTACATCCATAAACATTTTTAGTCGAGTAACTCGATCGTTAAATGCAGAAAAAACAAAATAGTCTACCTGGTGGGATAGCACGGGCCTTTCTCTGTCATAAAAGTTCAATATTACTACATTTAAGGAAACGTTACCGTACGTTACACAACATAATCCAATTTTTAACAACATGCCTCGAGCGCTAATACACCACCGACCGTATCGCCACTCGTACAAAACGCTCGTACGCTGCGTACGTCTGACACGCGCTTTCACTTTCATTGCTCCAGTTATGCAAATACAAGTTGTGTGTGAGACGAGGTCTGGTTTCCATTATATATGAGTAATTTTTTCCTCTGGTTGTGGAGAAATCGCCGGATTTTGTGATGTGCTGACGAAACGATGCCTGAACCGAAGCAGAGACAATTTTCGTATACTGGCGTCCAGCATCAAAGTAAGTTGAATGTTGGCGTACCAAACTGAGATCACAATGTTGCTAGATATCAACACGTATTAGACATCAACACAATGTTATATCAGATATCAACACAATGTTATATTAGATATCAACACAATGTTGTATTAGATATCAACACAATGTTATATTAGATATCAACACAATGTTGTATCAGATATCAACACAATGTTATATTAGATATCAACACAATGTTGTATCAGATATCAACACAATGTTATATCAGATATCAACACAATGTTGTATCAGATATCAACACAGTGTTGTATCAGATATCAACACAATGTTATATCAGATATCAACACAATGTTGTATCAGATATCAACACAATGTTATATCAGATATCAACACAATGTTGTATCAGATATCAACACAATGTTGTATCAGATATCAACACAATGTTATATCAGATATCAACACAATGTTTTTTCAGATATCAACACAATGTTGTATCAGATATCAACACAATGTTATATCAGATATCAACACAATATTGTATCAGATATCAACACAATGTTATATCAGATATCAACATAATGTTGTAACAGATATCAACACTATGTTGTATCAGATATCAACACAATGTTGTATCAAATATCAACACAATGTTGTATCAGATATCAACACAGTGTTATATTAGATATCAACACAGTGTTATATTAGATATCAACACAATGTTGTATCAGATATCAACACAGTGTTATATTAGATATCAACACAATGTTGTCTCAGATATCAACACAGTGTTGTATCAGATATCAACACAGTGTTATATTAGATATCAACACAATGTTGTATCAGATCTCAACACAATGTTATATCAGATATCAACACAATGTTATATTAGATATCAACACAATGTTGTATCAGATCTCAACACAATGTTGTATCAGATATCAACACAGTGTTATATTAGATATCAACACAATGTTATATTAGATATCAACACAATGTTGTATCAGATATCAACACAGTGTTATATTAGATATCAACACAATGTTGTATCAGATCTCAACACAATGTTATATCAGATATCAACACAATGTTATATTAGATATCAACACAATGTTGTATCAGATCTCAACACAATGTTGTATCAGATATCAACACAGTGTTATATTAGATATCAACACAATGTTGTATCAGATCTCAACACAATGTTGTATCAGATATCAACACAGTGTTATATTAGATATCAACACAATGTTGTATCAGATATCAACACAATGTTGTATCAGATATCAACACAATGTTATATCAGATATCAACACAATGTTATATTAGATATCAACACTATGTTGTATCAGATATCAACACAATGTTGTATCAGATATCAACACAGTATTGTATCAGATATCAACACAGTGTTGTATCAGATATCTACACAGTGTTGTATCAGATATCTACACAGTGTTGTATCGGATATCTACACAGTGTTGTATCGGATATCAACACAGTGTTGTATCGGATATCAACACAGTGTTGTATCAGATATCAACACAGTGTTGTATCAGATATCAACACAGTGTTGTATCAGATATCTACAGTGTTGTATCGGATATCAACACAGTGTTGTATCAGATATCAACACAGTGTTGTATCAGATATCAACACAGTGTTGTATCAGATATCTACACAGTGTTGTATCGGATATCAACACAGTGTTGTATCAGATATCAACACAATGTTGTATCGGATATCAACGCGTTTATTGCGTATGCGTAGTCGTTGTGTTTGGTTAGGATGTGAGTAGCAGAATTGGTAAATCGACTTCGCTGCTCGAATACTTTTTTATCTATTCTAAGAAATATGAATAATACATTCGCACGATACATTTCATTTCGTATGAGTATCTATGGGAATTAGCGCTCCCAGGGGAACCATGTGAGGGCCCGAGCTAAAGGTTAGGTAGGCTTCCTTTTTGATGTAATGAAATAGGTTTTTGTTTTGTTACGGACCATCTTTTTTCGGTTCACTGCTGTCCTGTTTTTCAGCACCTACTACTTTCTTCTTCAACTTTTTTCTTGTTTCATGAACTTCTTTCCTAGAGTCCTGTTTCTGTGCACCTTGTGCATAGATTCCGCGTTCCCTCAACTCCATACTAAATGGTGTCTTCCTCTTTCCTTTCTTGGAACATCTTTGTCGTGGTTAAGGGAGGCTAAAACTTTCATATATTATAATAATAATAATTCATTTCGTATGATGACCATTTTTAAAAAAGGTTGTGAAACAGATGAAATGTAATTGATTTATACTGATACGTTAATGAACAATTTACCTCCACCCTCATCACACCTCCACCCTCATCACACCTCCACTCTCATCACACCTCCGAGAAATGAATATTGATATTACACCTCCACCCTCATCACACCTTTTCTCACCTCCCCATCACCATTATCACACCTCATCACACCTCCACCCACAACACTCACTCTAACCACTCTACCTCCAGCAATTAATTGTCCGGGCGACACTCAAGGTCGAGTGTCTATTGCGATACTGAGGGGACGGTGAAAGTAACCTGGCCGTCTGCTGTTTTGGGTCACGGACTGGGTTCTAAAACAATTAACATCATTTTAGCGGTACAGCCGACTGCGTATGTTCTGTTGACTTGGCTGCGCTACAATTCTGAAAGTTTTATGCCAGTATTTATTCTCAGGGAGGATACAAGTTTTGGAGATGTGGGAATTTGCGCTCTCAAGAGATATGTGCAGTCCTGAGCTGAAAATAAGGTTTTCATTTTGTTTTAGAACCCAGGGGAACACAACTATTTTGTTCTAGAACCCAGTCCCCTCAGGGGAACACAACTATTGTGTCTATGGGAATTAGCGCTCCTAGAGGAAAATGTGTGAGGGCCCGAGCTGAGAGTTAGGTTGGCCTTCTTTTTGTTGAAATAAAATGTTTTTGTGACGTTCAAGACCATTTATTTTTCGGTTCACTGCTGTCATGTTTTTCAGCACCTACTACTTTCTGCTTCAACTTTGATCTTATTTCACAATCTTTCTCAACTTATGGTCTCTATGCCTCTACTGGATAAATTCCGCGTTCCCTTATCCCCATACTAAATGGTGCCTTCCTCTTTCTCTTCGGATTTTTTTTTCTTTATCGGTTAGGAAGGCTTAAACTAACATCTAATTTAATGGTGCATCCATTGCGGTAAATAAATAGTTTAAATTCATTGCTGTACTCATGACAACTTAGGCTACCTCTACGCAGCTTACGACGTCGTAAATTGATCGGAAAACCTGCCCATAGCGTGACGGTTCCAGCAGCGCACCGGTACCTTCTTTGGTAGCGGTGCTTTCTCTTCTTGTTACGCCACCGTCCCGCGCTGCTGCTGTACTGCTGCTGAGCTGCTACGTGTTGTGTTGTAATGCTTGCTTCTTTGGCTTAATTGTTGCATGTTTTGTTTGGTGGTTACTTGTTCTACTTCATGGTTACTTATATTATTTGTTGGTTACTTGTTTCCTTTGACGGTTACTTGTTTTGTTTGATCTTTACATGTTCTGTTTGATGGCTAGTTATTCTACTTCATGGGGACATCTTGTCTTTAATGGTTACTTGTTTTATTTGATGGTTAGTTGTTTTATTTGATCATTACATGTTTTGCTTGATAGTAAGTTGTTCTACTTGATAGTTACTTGTTTTATTTGATGGTTACATGTTTTATTTGATGGCGAGGGCTCCAAGTTCTGTCGTAATGGTTACTTCTTTGGTCTAGTGGTTAGGATTTTTGTTTGATGGCTAGGTGTTCTACTTCATGGTTACTTAAATTATTTGTTGGTTACTTGTTTTATTGGTTGGTTGTTGTTATACCTCAGAGTTACATGTTTAATATGATGGTTTCTTGTTAACTTTGATGATTACTTGTTCACGTTGATAGTTTCTTGTTTTATTCCATAGTTACATGTTTTATTCGATAGTTACTTGTTCTTACGTGTATGCAGAAGGCCACGATGGCCTTTGGATCTAAATGTTAGTAAAATGCTTATTTTCAACATGTGGTTATGCCAAGTCCGTGCATTCAAAATTCTTTTATAGCACAGCTTTTCCCTTGCACAATTTTTCGAGTACTAAAGAATTACTCAAGGAAATTGAACGAGGACCTTGCTTTAGTGGTTAACGTATAAGTGCTGTATTATTTAACACCTTGACCGCGATGGGCTAAACTGAAGTTCAATATTCAACTCAAATTTATAGTTAAAAGTGGCAATAAATTTTACGAATACCAAACAATAACTGGGTACATTGCAATACCATAAATTTTAGAAGATTCTAAGAACTTTTCAAATGGCCCTTAGATTGTCGTATCGCTAGCAGCGTGTTCACCTGCGTTTAGCATCCAGCGAACCTGAAGTACATCAGGAGTTGTCTCGAAGCGGAGGAAGTCACTTTTGGTGCGTTACCTGCCTGGGGAATTTGTTTACAAAATGTAAGCGTTAGCTATAAATGACTATCAGAGGAAGTCACTTTGGGTGCGTTACCTGCCTGGAGAATTTGTTTACAAAATGTAAGCGTTGGCGATAAAAGACTATCATCTGTATCTCTTGGAACCATAGGATAGGCAATAGGCTGGGGATAGTTACGCTTAATTGTCAATGCTATGGGGACTGGCACCCCCCAGAGGAGATACTGTTAGGTCACCTCAGCTATAGATAGGCCTCCAGGACTTCTGTCTTTCGTGCCTATTTTGTCTCTTTCAGTTTTTATGCCTCCTTCGCTATCGTTCCATCTCTTCATATTCCTTTCAAACCTGCTGTTTTGGTACGCAGTATATCCTGTGTAGGAACATACCTTGTGCTGAGATTCCCAGTTTTTTTACTGTCCATCCTAAATGGCTCATTCTCATTGCTCTCTTGAGAACGTCTTCGGTGTGGATAAGGAGTCTTAGGTTAATTTATATAATTATTAGCCGCTTTTGAGCCCAAAATGTATGTCGTGGGTGTGTTATGTAGACAGTATTTGTGGTCTTCCAAGGGCTATTGTATCATTTGATGAATAATTTGTGACAAAAATCTAAGCTTCGTCGAGTTGAGGGAAGACAATCGAAATCCGCAGTCGATTTTCACTATTATTTAAGGAACTCTTCAGTTCATTATATTGAAATCACCTAGTTCAGCTACGTGAGCATAAAAGAAGTATGGAATGCAAATTTATCTACTAGAATAAAAAACTCAAGCTGTAGCATGGATACAGTTTGCTGTTGCTTCAGTATTGGATACAAATTTATCTATAGGACTAAAACCCGGGCCGTAGCATGGATACAGTTTACGGTGGCTTAAGTATCAAGTACAAATTTATCTACTAGAATAAAATACCCTGGCCGTACCGTGGCTATAGTTTATCGGCTGCTTAGTGCACTAGAGTGACACACGGAATCATTTTCGGTTCCTGTGATCAAACATGACGCATGTATTTCGAAGGGCACTTTTTTCGTGTCCGCACCATAGAATCCGTAACCAGTTTCAGTTAAGTTTTTGCGGTGCGTTTTTTTTATTTTGCTTTCACTTTCGCGCTCGTACCCGGTGGTTGGAGTGAGTCTATGGGACGAATTCGGCGGAAGTTTTTACATGTTCTGTTGGTTAGAAGCTGCACTTTCTTCCCAGGGGGAATATGTGAGACCCCGAGCTAACGGTTAGGTAGGCCTTCCTGATATT
The DNA here is from genome assembly GCA_030386875.1 of Morinoia aosen. Taxonomy (NCBI): domain Eukaryota; kingdom Metazoa; phylum Arthropoda; class Malacostraca; order Amphipoda; family Talitridae; genus Morinoia; species Morinoia aosen. The sequence goes on from CM059570.1 coordinate 22,449,995, forward strand.
GAATAGAATATGTTTTTTGTTTTATTACGCACCATCTTTTTTCCGGTTCATTATTTTTTAGCATTTACTACTTTATTCTTTAGCTTTTATTTTCTTTCATGAACTTCTTTCTCAACTTACGATTTCTATAACCATGTGCATAAATTCTGCGTTCCCTAAACGTCATACTAAATGGTGCCTCCCTCTTTCCTCTGTCAGTAACGCCTTTAGTGCGGTTAGGGAGACTTGAACTAACATCCAATTTAATCTAGCATTACTTTCTTAAGCTGTGAAGTCATTGACATATGTTTCGAAGTATCTGCTGATGAGTTTTTTCCTGCTTAGAGTTGTTTTTCATTCTACTAGAGATGAAATTAATAACGAACTGTTTATGGAGAACGATTTCAATTCACCTCACACTTCGACAATTTTTAAAATAAACACCGGTAAAATCTAGTAACAGTAAACAAAATTCATGTCAGGTTTTCGTTTGAAAATAAGTGAAGATGCTGAAATTCTGAGGTCATAGGAGTCTACTCAGAGTCAAAAATTTTAAAACCGGCAACAGATACATGCACATTTTATATAGCATATTGTAGGTAATGTACCCATAACTGTTGCCGATTGTTGCCGAGCTGGACTCCGAAACGTTTTCTTATTAATTAAGCTTATTTTCCTCGAAATTTTCCTCGTTTCTGAGTTTCTGATAAGGTTGAGACTTCAGAAAACTACTGAATTGTCCAGATATAAATATCAAAGTATTCATACTAAAGTTCAGTGATGAATTAATGATCAAAACACTCACGGTGTTCTGTAACTACTTTTTTATCGAAATGCCATGACGTTCCAAAATTTCATGTTGTTCATGTTGCCCGCTACTAAGGGAAATATATAAGGTCCTTGTGGTCAACCCTCGATGACTGCAAAGATATCAGATTGCGTGGTTTCGAGTGAGAGTGACGTCGGTACCCACTTCTTCAGCGACAACGAAAAAGTGAATGCTGAATCCTGCTGCTAAATCTCGTAATCAGAAATTATTTCATGGATGAAGGCCCCTTCATATAAGAAGCATATTTTCCAACAGGACTTTGCTCCCGCCCACACGCCGAGAGATACCCTTAACTTGCTCAAATTGAGATCAGAGCTAATGCAAAGTTCGACTACAGCGCCACAGCCCTGTCGAAAGATATTAAAAATACCGTGTAGTTGTCGGAAACAGCAAAAGTTATCCACGCTGTGTATAGCATTCGAATATGTGTAGAAGCCATCTTCATGGCTGAAAATGTCATATCGAATAAAACTTGTGTTCTCATCGTCTGCTAAATGAACTGACGAAATTTTAATGATATTTATTATTTTTTATTTCCATGCAAATAGAAACCGTGCTGATATGTCTGAGAGACTCGGTGTGTTAAGCATGCCGAAAACAAGCTCCCCCAGCGATAGAATACATACATAAATGTTCGCCGCCGAACCTTATAGGCACACAGACCGCTACTGCAGCGATTCTTCACCTTCGCTTTCTTTGAGGTGAAAGTTGGCTGGCCGTAAAGGTGATACCAGACTTGCTTACTTACACCGGGGTCTATGACATATTTTACTGGCCAAAATTTCCACGGTTGCCCTTTTTAACCTATCAGGTGGCCCATAATATGTAGCCAATTTAGATACTGATCACTCTGTATAACTAACTTTTAGTTTAAATTGCGGCGGATACGAGGAATTAGCTGGAGAAATGGGCAATCTTGCAGCATTGGCACTTAGCTCGCTTCTGTTACTTATTCCTCCACATTTTTTTCGGTTCTTTTCTCGCCTATATTATGCTTGTATGTTGCTCAGTTTCCAATCTCCATTAGTGTGGGCGTAATTATTTTGCGGCAGTAAAATGCTATTTTTGGGTTATTCCTGGGATATTTTCATTCGGATTTAATTTTTTGGAGTATTTTTTTGGAGTATACAGTAGTATGACCTAAAAAAATTTACCCATGTTCAAAATTTCATAGCTTTTCAACGAATTAAGATACTTTGGATCTGTTTGCTTCATTCGACGTAGAATATAAATATTGTCTATCAGTCTTTGCGCATTTTTTGAAATACGTAGCCACTCCATAACATTCAATAGTTAATAATCTGAGGCGATTATTTCGTTTACGTTTCTCCCAAATTTTTCGCTCAAATCTCTTGACTAAAAGTTCTACGTAAGTGCAAAAACAATTTCATTAAATTCAAGTTTCGAAAGGTAAAGAAATGTCTTCTAATTTAAAAAGTTATATTTTGCCTGCGTCAACGAACGGACAGTCCAAATGAGATACCCAGGATTCTGTAGCTCCTTTCTTTAGTGGCATGCTGAGAGCGTTTGTCTTCTTCTGCGTATTTTTGGAATCTAGCATTTATTTGAAGTTTGTATAGCAATTTGCAATATATCACTTCCTGCTGCATCGCTTGCTGTTGACTTACTCCCTTAGTATTTTTTGGTGTATGCTATGTATCTAAGACTTTTATCTCTCACCACATCATGAATTCGTCTCATGGAGATATGCTGTTTTTTCATATTTTTTAAGAGTGCATAGTTTGTGGGTAACTATAGTCAAGTCGTGTAGCTAAAGTAAAGCATAGCGGTTTTCACGACTTCTCCAATAATTCGTTACTGATTTTTCACCGATGATTCATTTTCAGTACCCCTCAGGGGGATACAACTATTGTATCTATTGGAATTAGCGCTCCCAGGGGAAAAATGTGAGGGCCCGAGCTGAGAGTTAGGTAGGCCTTCTTTTTGTTGAAATAAAGTGTTTTTGGTTATGTTAAGGACCACCTTTTTTCGGTTCACTACTGTCCTGTTTTTCAGCACCTCTGACTTTCTTCTTCAACTTTTATCTTATTTCATGAACTTCTTTCCCATCTTACTGTTTTTATGCCCTTTCTGCATAGATTCCTCATTTTCTTATCTCCATACTAAATGGTGCCTTCCTCCTTCCTCTCTTCGATACGCTCTATTTTTGCAGCGGTTAGGGAGGCTTAAACTAACTTATAATCTTATAATCTAATCATTTTCAGTAAATAGAGAGGCACTTGCTAAATAAAATAAAAAAATGAATAGAAAGCAATTTATTTGGTCTCTCAGTTTACACGCCGTAAAAGTATTTTTTGTGCATCAACAACTTATCACGAAAGCATTATCAGTCAGAGGTCAGCCAGGGGAGTACATGGGAGGGTGTTTAGGCTTGAGATTCAGCGTACCATTCCTTGATGCTCTGGTTGACTTGCACCTTCAAGTTGGTTTCGAAAGTTGTCTTCAAGAGCTGCAAAAGCGAACCTCGGATACCAGCTGTGTCGATCGCGGACCAGTCCTTGTTAAGTCCAGAGGAAGATTCTAACTTATCGTTTCCACTGCTCACTTTAAAACTCGAGATAGATTTAGGAACAAGGTCCTCCAGTTGGATTTCGACGTCAGCGAAAAGGTGGTCTGCCTTCTCCACGAGGGTCCCTGTCACGGTGTGGCCTGCCACCTCACCTTCTCCAGGGAATTTGATTGAGTAGTCGGCGATGGCTCTGGTGTCGGTGAGCTTCAACGTGCCTTTCAGGACTGTCTGTTTTGAAAAAAATCTGTTAGGTTTGGTTTTCTTCCCTTCGACATGGGAAACGTATAGCCTGTAAATTATTGAGGTGCTTGGTGTAAAATTTTACAAGTACTACTAGTGCATAAAAAATTTACGAGAATATTCTTGTGCTTGTGAAGATGGTCTGTTTGGAAACATTGTTAGGTTGAGGTTTCTGCAATGCGACGTAGAAAACGTTCTGTCTGTAATTGTAGGTGCACCGAATAAAATTCTTCCAGTACCCCAGAAAAATATTGGAAAAAAGATATATTTTGACGAGCATATTTGTAACAGTAAAGCCTTCAGGGGATATAACTATTGCATCTAAGGGAATTAGGTCTCCCAGGGGTAAATTGTGTGAGGGCCCGAGCTGAGAGTTAGGTAGGCCTTTTTGTTGAAAAGAAATGTTTTTTGTAATGTTAAGGACCCCTTTTTCGGTTCACTGCTGCCCTGTTTTCAAGCACCCACCACTTTCTTCTACAACTTTTTCTTGTTTCAGGAACTTGTTTCCTTGCTTACTGTTTCTATGCGCCTTGGGTTCCAGCTTCCACGTTCCCTCAACTCCTTACTTAAGGGGGTCCTCCGAGGCCCCTTTTCTCTCCGATGGTCATTAATCATGTTTTTGTTAGAAAAGGACCCTTAGGTGGTGGACTATTCGGTCCTAAAATTTTATGGCGCTACGGACAATAGATCCCCCAGGGGGGGGGGGGGGGGAGGGGGGGTAAGGGGACCAAAATCCTAAATTTTCGACCCCATTTTGACCCCATAACAAAGAACAAAAGAAGAAATGGTAAATTTACGAATGTACTTTTGTTAGATATGTTTCAAGTATTCTAAAACTCTATTTTTTTGTTCTAGCATAAAAACTCAATGAGTTCTATTCTTTTGAAATATCAATACCAGAGGACTAAAAACCAATACGTCAAATTTTTTCAAAAAACTAAGGCCTGAATAAAAAAAATGTATAGAAGAAATTGTGTTCATTTTCAAAGGACATATAATAGTCAAATTTCATAAGAATCAGACGGAAAACAAAAATTTTCATAATTTTATGAAATAGGTAAAAAAATTTAATTTATTTCAATTTTTAATTTTGTGAAAATTTTTTTATTTTTTTTGCGAATTACAATTCACAGCTTGAATATGATTTAGGCATGGAGATTATCGAAATAAAAATGAAAACAGCATTCAATTACATAAATTTTCCATTATATTACATTTCAAAAAAAAAATTGTTTTTGGTCTATATTGGAAGGTCACTTATTTTCAAAATTCGAAAGAATAGAAGTCATTGATTTTTTATGCTAGGAAGAAAACAAAGACAGTTTTAGAATCCTTAGAACAATTCTAACAAATTGATAGTCCTCGATTTTTCAATTTGTACGTTATATTTTTTTTATGCTAGTTCAAAACCTAAAAATTCTTTGTATTTTAGGTATTGATCAAATATCGCATATCTAAAAAAAATAAAGTTTCAAATAGAAAATTCAGGACTGTCAGTTTGTTTGCAATGTTACTCGGATTTCAAACCTGTCTTTGTATTTGTTCTAGCATAAAAATTCATTGACTTCTATTCTTTTGAAAACACCCCAGAAATGAACCAAAAAACGAGTTTAAAAAAAACTAAGGCCTAAATCAAAAAATTTCTCGAATAAAATATATTTTTCTTGCAAAAATACATATAGTAGTCAAATTTCAGACCAATCGGATCAAAATTCAATTTTGACGGGAGGGCCCCCTTAACCCCTTCCAACCTCGCTTTGGCACCATCTTGCTTCCTACCAAATCTAATCTAACTTTCCTATTATCAGCCCAAAGTTCATGTATTGCTCACCTTATTGTTTGCGAACGTGGCAGACCTGGCACGAGCCAAAAGAAGTCCCGTGATCTTAGCATTTGTAATCTGGAAGTCTTCAGCGTTAGATGATTTTTTTCCGTTGGTGTCGACAGCCAAAGAGAAATCTGTTTCTCCGTTTTGAACTTTCTTGAATTCGTCCCACGACAAGCCCCTGAGTAAATTCAGGGGAATGAGTGAACGCCCCAACTTGTAAGTTGGACGGCAGATATATAAATGGCTATCTTTTCTGTCATATAAACACTGCTTTGCAGACATACAAATGCTAATTTTACTATCTTATAAACATTGATTTGCAGACATACAAATGCTAATTTTGATATCTAATAAACACTGATTTGCGGACAAATAAATGCTAATCTTTGCTGTCTTATAAACACTGATTTGCAAGCATACAAATGCTAATTTTGCTATCTTATAAACACTGATTTGCAGACATACAAATGCTAATCTTTGTTGTCTTATAAACACTGCTTTGCAGACATTCACAAGCTAATATTTCTGTCGTATAAACACTGCTGTGCAGACACATAAAGGCTAATCTTATCAGTCCTATAAACACTGCTATGCAAACATATAAATGCTAATCTTTTGCTGTCATATAAACACTGCTGTGCAGACATATAAAGGCTAATCTTTGTTGTCATATAAACACTGCTTTGCGGACATATAAATGCTAATCTTTGCTGTCATAAAAACGCTTATTTGAAGACTTATGAATTTTAATCTTTGTTGTAATATAAACACTGATTTGCAGTCATATTAGTACTGTTTTGCAGATATATAAATGCTAATCAATGCTGTTACATAAACACTGCTTTGCAGACATATTAATACTGTTTTGCAGACAGATAAATGCTAATCATTGCTGTCATATAAATACTGCTTTGCCGACACATAAATCATCTGAAAACTACTTTGAAGACAAGTAAATACTACTGTTTGGAAATGTACTTTGCTGACATAACTACTGATCACGTGTGCAGATATACATTTCATATTCTTTAGCTAATGCTGAGATGCTTTTTTATGCAAATCTGGTCTATCTTGGCCCATATACGATATAATATAGTATATAATATACGATAATATTTTATATAATATGGATCCGACTGTGTAAGCAATAGCAACTAATGGATTTTCTCAAGAAAGTCCTTACAGAACACGTGTCTTTTTAAGTGCTGGTAACATCGTTATTAATTTTAAGGGTTGGGCTGTTCAAACTCGTATGTTCTAATGTTCGAGTGCAACATAAATTCGGTTGTAGGGTGGCAAGCCTGAGGTTACTTCATGAATTTTACCAGAATGGTGCCCATTGTCGTGTCATGTACTCATCTGAGAATTTAACCGCAGAAGCATTTGTGAATCTCAACAATAAGGGATGGAATAAGGTTTCACAATTTTATATCTGATATCACAAAAATAACTAACAGTACTTCGGCAAAGTTACAACTAATCCATTCGCTCCAATTTCAACATTCTTCTGCGACGGTTATTCTTTCCACCACTCATTTACGTATTCAACATTCAGGTTTTCCACTCTTCGTTGTTGGGCTTTCCGCCCCTCGTTTGGCTTTCCGCCCCTCGTTAGGCTTTCCGCCCCTCGTTAGGCTTTCCGCCCCTCGTTAGGCTTTCTACCCCTCGTTAGGCTTGCAGCCCCTCGTTAGGTTTGCTACCCCTCGTTAGGCTTTGCACCCCTCGTTAGGTTTTCTACCCCTCGTTAGGCTTTGCACCCCTCGTTAGGTTTTCTACCCCTCGTTAGGCTTTGCACCCCTCGTTAGGTTTTCTACCCCTAGTTAGGCTTTGCACCCCTCGTTAGGTTTTCTACCCCTCGTTAGGCTTTGCACCCCTCGTTAGGCTTTCCGCCCCTCGTTAGGCTTTGCACCCCTCGTTAGGCTTTCCGCCCCTCATTACGCTTTCCACCCTAGCTGCACAAGGCTTACTAACCTGATTTTCGCGTTGGCCCTCTCTATGACAGCGTCAAGAATCTGGTTGGGTGTCTTCGGGTTGGGCACCGCTGCCCACGCCGCCGCCAGGATGCATGCCGTCAGTAATAAGCGGAACATCTGGCAAATATCAATGTTAGTCACTGCTCCAAGTCAATTATATACATACAGCAAATATATGCATATATATTTGTTATGGTCATCGCAGAGGCATACATCATTTGTATCTACGGGAATTAGCGCTTCCAATGGGAAGATGTTATTTTCAGTACCTACTACCTTCGTTTTCAACTTTTATCATTCTTCATAATTTTTTCCCGAAATTGTTTCTACGCGTTTTGTGCAGAGATTTTGCGTTCTCTCAAGTCCGCACTAAATGACGTTTTCTCCTCCTTCCTCTCTTTGGAATGCTTTTGTTGCGGTTAGGGAGGCTTAAACTAACAAGTAATCTAATTTGTACAAGCATTTCGTGACTGCGTTTTGATGAATGGAAAAGAACTATGTAGAACCGGAGATGAAGCAGCTACAACTTTTGTTTATATAGAAGCGTAAATATTGTGGGTGAAAAAAGTGTCAATTTCTCCCCTGAATTATTGTACTAACAAGTTTTTTGCTCTCAAATGTAGGCTAAAAAATTCAGTTTTTGTAATCTTAGTTACTTTTCGAGAACAAATTTTAATTCATCTACGAGTACGGACATCTTTTTCTGCCAGTGATATAGTTTCAAGGTTTGTTCATGCAATAATCAACAACACTATGAAGTAATTGCACGCAAAAAAGTTTATACCTGCTAAGTTTTCCAACGAGCGTGCAGGTCGAACGGAACTTTCGCTTGTCAAACAATTGTTAACGTCAAAACTTGCCGTAATTGTAGGTTGTTTCAGACTATCTTAAGTTAATTTAGGCTCGTTGTTCAAACTATCTAAGGTTATTTCTGGCTCTTTGTTCAAAATAAGGTTATTTCTGGCTCGTTAATTCACAAAGAGTTGACCAACACACTCACTTTGTCGGATGTAGGTTGCAGGACCGGCACAATCTGATGGTGAAGCCGTCGAACGACGGCCTTATATACCGCTGCACTTGTTGACGGTTGCTCGAGCCGTGACATTATAAGCATCATTTACATTAATGAGTACTAGTAATCCTTCAGCCACACTTGTGTAGATCGCCTCGTTTTCAGCGCTCTGATCGAGTGCCTTTTGTGTAAGTTGCTGACCGTGCAGAGTTAGTGCAGCGCATGTGAATAGAACTCCATGAAATATTTCACTGTCAGCAAGTGTTTTCAGAAGTTGGGAGATCGACAAGTGCAGAACTGCTTTGCGATGCTTTTCTTTGAATCCCGGCAAAAGATTTACCGGGTGCACCTTCATGTGTTTCTAAGGGAGTTTTTCCTCTCGATGGATATTGAAGCGTGTAGTTTAAGCATTAAGGAAGCACGACAATTATATCTGTGTAAAGTTAAGTGTAAATCTGAAGGAGGCGGAGCGACTATATCCTTGAAATCAGCGTGCATTACATCGCTTCTGAAGTATTCCAGGTTACGTTCGTTCTGAAGAACTTATTTTACGAGAGATGTTAAGTATGAGAAACATTCAGCTTACTTGTTCTTGTATTGTTGCGAATGTTAATAAGTATTTGCCTTAAGTACATAATTTTTTAATTCATTTTGTGAGAAGACACTTTGTGCGTAGATCCCGCGTTCCCTCTACACTGAATGGTGCCTTAACACTTTTGTTGTAGGAACACTTTTGTTGTAGTTAGGGAGGCTTAGACTAACTTTCAACTTTTATTGTAATCTTTCGCGCATGTAATATTAGTGATGGTCTACTGTTGAAATAACTGATTGCTCACGAATGATAATATTGATATTGCGCGGTTATTACTACCCTTCGTGTGAAATTGATGTCAGAAATTGTGAACAATTGCTATAGGTTTGTGTACAAAGTTGGTAGAAGTGATTGTGCTTGGTTAGGGAAGTGAAGATCCGTACGTGAAAGAAAAAAATGATTTTTTGCTATCGATAATTAATGGAATAGATTGAGTTTTCCACACAACGCAAAGATATTCAGGTTTAATATACCTTCAATTTTAATGCTCTTGCACCATGAATGAATCTTTTTTATCTTTTTTCTTGTAACAGAATTCAGAGTATTATAAATTTATTCAAATATTCTATTTTCTTTTTACATGCATTGTAATATTTGTTATTTTTTTCAGATTAGGTACCCCGAATTTTAGAGCCCATGTTTTTATTTTTTATTGTGAAGTGACAAGTGTGTGAACCTTCCCTAATGACAATATTGTGCTATTGTGTTCAGTGTTTGTGCGCGCGCAAGTTCTCGTGAACTGTGAACACTGAACATAGTCTTCTCGTGACGTTACCACTCCACTCTTAGTAGAAAATAATTCCATTTAATGTCAAATCGTTTTAGTTTGTGCTAGTTCCTAGTTAAAGAAATACCTTCTGGCGAACATTTCATGATTTCTCTGAAGAAAATGAAATCGAAAATTTTTTGAAAAGAAAAAGCAGTTGGTGACTTGACTGGAATCGAACAAAATCCAAAACGAAAAACTGTTGTCACCGACTTGAAATAATTGAAACCAGAACGAAGAACGAAGTTTTGAATTTCAAGTCCGAAGTGCGAACAAAATTCCAAATCCAGCGAGCCAAAGCACGAAACGATTAGAGTTAATTCACCAAAAATAACGGAATGTGAAACCAGAGAACGTAGGAAAATCAAGGATCTTAAAAACTACGTATTTAAAAAAATACGGATCTAAAGAAAACTAAGGATCTAAGTAAAACAAAGGATCTTAGGGAAATCTGAGGATCTAGGGAAAACAAAGGATCTTAGGAAAATCTGAGGATCTAAGGAAAATCTGAGGATCTAAGGAAAATCTGAGGATCTAAGGAAAATCTGAGGATCTAAGGAAAATCTGAGGATCTAAGGAAAACAAAGGATCTAAGAAAATCTGAGGATCTAAGAAAATCTGAGGATCCAAGGATATCTGAGGATCTAAGGAAAACAAAGGATCTATCTTAGGAAACTTAAGGATCCGAGGAAATCTAAAGAACTTAGAAAATCTAAGGAACTAAACCAGAATCTAGTCAAAATGAGGTGGTCATTGACGATGGCTTGTGCTCTTTGACGGCGATTTTCTCCGTACGACTCGACAACGAAAATTACTCGACCATGCATGCCCCGTACTGAGGTCTAACGATATACCTGCCTCGAGCCGGGGGTCGATTTGTTCAGGTCTGCATTTTGGTGATCAACTTCAAGATGATCATCGAAGACCTGCCGATGTCGTCCACTGGGAAAGAAGAACCTGATGCGGAAGTTCATTCAACTCTTGGTACAATTTTCCTGACTTCATCGAAAAAATCGATGTCAAAAACTCTCTCGAAGGCCCCCTCCAAGTTTTTGTGCCTGAAGAACTCTTTTAAGCTAAGAATCTCCTGCCCCTGTGTGCGGTCCAAAAATCTTTGGTTTTACTGCGACAGTTTCCCTCTTTTATTCCTCCTGATGATGTTGGTTGGTGCTTGCGTGAGCGGAACTGCCCTCGGAGCGAGCCGAGCTCCTCGTATCAATTCCCGCTTGCTTCAAGTCGACAGCCTTTTGCTCAACGACCTCAGCAAAGAACGCCAGCAAAAACATTTAGTCAAAAACGCCAATCTGAGAGTGAGTGAAAATGACGACGGCGTGCAAAATGTGCGCTTCTCCAACAGTAATCAAGAAATCAATCGACTCTTTGAAGAGTTTTTAAAGCAGCAACGGAAGCAGCATCTGTCTCAGCAAGAATCGAACTCGCCTCTTCATCATTATAGCTCTAATGCTGATTCTGGAAGTAACATCCGTCCTCACAAGTTATCTCGATTTAATGACAGCAATTCAATTGACTCTGCATCTGGACCTTTTGTGGTCGACCTTCTCTCGAACTCTTTAGGAGACTTCGACTCATCATTGTCAGATGTGTCAACCCAAGTGGAAGAAAGTATCTCCGAGTCTGCTGACAAACCCGCCTCTATGGACAGTTCTGTTCCTATTGACGAACTTCACTTACACCCAACTGGCAGGCCTGATTCAAGTGTCGTAATCGACCTAGCTTCGCTTTCTGAGTTTTTCCCCGTGTACCGCCAGTTGACCAGCGCTCTTCTTGATGCTAGTTCCCTCGACCGCGCGTTTCGCGCCATCCGCGTGTCTGCCGCCAACGATATCTTCGATGTTGCCAACGTCCTCCTGCCCGGTGAGTTGATTTAACCCATGGAGCTCCATGATCTAACCCATAAATATACGTTGCTTGTGATACGACCCACCGCTGGGTCGTGCTTCAGTTTTCCAAGCTGCGAAACGACCCATTGATGGGTCGTTTAATTTTTTTAACGATCTTTCGATATTTATGGTATTTAATGATTACTCAAAGTATTTTGGAATTTTTCGTAATTTTTTCACGGGCTTATTCAAGAGTTAACCTATGATTCACCGGATATTCAGACGTAAAATTGAATTTTTATCTCCCCTCAGGGGGATACAACTATTGTATCTATGGGAATTAGCGCTCCCAGGGGAAATATGTGAGGGCCCGAGCTAAGAGTTAGGTAGGCCTTTTTTTGTTGAAATAAAATGTTTTTTGTTATGTTAAGGACCACCTTTTTTCGGTTCACTACTGTCCTGTTTTTCAGCACCTCTGACTTTCTTCTTCAACTTTTATTTTACTTCATGAACTTCTTTCCCATCTTACTGTTTCTATGCCCTTTCTGCATAGATTCCTCATTTTCTTATCTCCATACTAAATGGTGCCTTCCTCCTTCCTCTCTTCGATACGCTCTATTTTTGCAGCGGTTAGGGAGGCTTAAACTAAATTATAATCTAATCTGAATTTTTATCTTTTTACATTAGTTTGTCTAAAAACAGACAAGTTTTCTTCAGCGTGGCATTTTCTGTTTTCATTTTTTTCGAAGGTAAACTAATCTTTTTTACGAGTGCCACCCATTCACTTCCAGATTAAATGAGAATGGATACAATTGCCCAATAAGAGCAAGAGCGAGCGTGAATTTCTTGAAAAGGAATATTTGTCAATATTTATCACGTGTAATTTTTGTTATGGATATAATATTGAAATTTCACCAGGGATCGCCAACTATGTTCAGTGGCAATGATTCGACTGAAGTAGTGAGTGCGGAAACGGTTCGGGTTGCTCGAGTTGTTCAAATTTTTTTAAAAGAGCTTTCTATAGGCCTAAATTTTTTTTCACACATCCTGTCAAGTGGGTGTATCACATTCCAAAATTTCGATACCATTTATTTTTTTTGTCATAAATGAATTTTTGTCATGAATGCCCGCTAAAATGTTGGAGAAATATCAAATGACATTTTAGACGTTCTACTTGTACGCTACGGTTCGATTTCAATCTGGGACATTTCAAACGCTGCAAAAATGACAGGATTTGTTTTTCTGTTCTAGTATAGAAGAGATAACAGTATTAGAGAACAGTACAGTTTTTGTCTATGTACAAATGCCAATTTCTGTAGTAATTCAACGATTTTCATGGCGCTTTCAAAGTAATGTTTCGCTTGATTTAGATTTAGATGATTTGATTATTATTTAGGAAATATTTTCTAATGACCCAAACTTTGCGAAATTTTATCCTCGGTATTGGGACACAGAAAAAGTTAGAAAATATGTGAATATTTAATTTAACGGCAGACTTGTTTCAACAGACTAATGTACTGATAAACTTTTCGCTTGTAAGTTGTATTGATATGTTTACTGTACGGATAATGAAATAAACTTCCTGCTCAGTTTTTTAATACTATGTAATGAATAAGTTCTCGTTGCTTTATTCAATGAATATTCATTAAGTTTGCTAAATGGCCTGAAAACAATTTAAATTATTATTTTAATGATAGTGTTCGAAACAAGAGTGTATATTCACGTTTAGGCGTCACTCAAGTGTTATTCATGGTGAGACCCCTCAGGGGGATACAGATATTGTATCTATGGGAAGTAGCGCTCCCAGGGGAAAAATGTGAGGGCCTGAGCTGAGAGTTAGGTAGGCCTTCTTTTTGTTGAAATAAAATGTTTTTTGTTATGTTAAGGACCACCTTTTTTCGGTTTACTACTGTCCTGTTTTTCAGCACCTCTGACTTTCTTCTTCAAATTTTATCTTGTTTCGTGAACTTCTTTCTCAACTTTACTGTTTCTATGCCCCTTCTGCATAGATTCCTCATTCTCTTATCTCCATACTAAATGGTGCCTTCCTCCTTCCTCTCTTCGATACGCTCTTTTTTGTAGCGGTTAGGGAGGCTTAAACTAACTTATAATCTAATCTAATCTATTCATGGTGAGAATAATACCCAGAAATGCACGCATCGTTAAATGGGGAAAATCAGATTCAAGTCATAAAAAAAACTGTTTGCTCATGATGCTCAAACACGGAAAAGTACCAAGCGGAACATCTTATTAATTCAGAATTTTTATCGAAATCAGTAGCCTGAATGTTGCAACTTCTTATAACTACAAATCGACAAGTGCTAATATTTGTTACTCCTGTTATTATATGTTAATAGTACTTGTTAATATATCCTAATTGTGACTTATTAACATACCTTAATTGTGACTTATTAACAAATGTTAATTTTGACGTATTACTGTATGCTAATTGTGAGTTATTAAAATACGCTAATTGTGACGTATAAATATACGCTAATTGGGGCTTAGTAATATATATTAATATTTGTTCATGCCACTTACAAAATGTGTTTTGTTGCAGACGACACCAACAGGACAGTGATCCAAGCCGCCATTGCCAGCCTGCACTCAGCTATACGCACCTTTCCCCACTCTACACCACTCACTGACACTCGCCTCTCTTCCTCACTCACTGACACTTACCACTCTACACCACTCACTAACACCCGCCACTCTAAAACGCCACTTGACAGCCCGCAGAAATTAAAGAATTTCACAGCCTCTATTCAAGACGGGCGAGCCTTCAGTCTGCTCAATCCATTTGGTGAGTACAAATAATGCAGCTTCGATGATGTTGTTTCTGTCTATTCCTCAGGGGGCTTCCAGGCCCCTGGTTTGGTGAGTGTAAACTAAGAGGCTTCGGTAAATTGTCGTTAGTATTAAGAAGAACATAATCAGCTTAATTCGTTTTTGTGCACAGTAGTTAGAAAATAAAAAAAATTACCCGCGGAAATTTTGAAATAACCTTTTATAAAGCAGATGAAATTCGAGGTATTGTTTCTTTTTACGTTTTATAATTCGTTCAGCCCACGGAAAGCATTTTGGGAAAGTTTGGTTTTTGCAGACACTCCTACAGATCGTTCGAGGTACAGCGTTTTAAACTATTTCTAATCATTCAAGCAAATTTTATTGGTCTTTAAAACTAACAAAAATGCGGAGAGCTACAAAAAATATTATCAGGATTGAGATCTTAGTGTTTATTATCTTTAAGCTATATATCAAAACACAGTCGCGCTAGCAACATTAAAAAGTTTCGTGGACAAATTTTTTTAACTTCAACGTGTAAAATGTACACATGTTTTTCCTTCTTGTGCATTATTTGTGTTTCTTTCCGATTTTGTAGTTTCTTTCCTTCTATTTATTCACATTTTATTTTGTCACATTCTATTTATTTCACTTCTATGTAATCTCATTGTATTTCTTCCATTTATTTCTATTTAATTCAAATTTTCTTTCCATTTTACGCGTTTCCATTCATTTGCGACGTCTGCTTGTAAAACCAATACAACATATGTAACTTTAGGGCGAATTTGGCGCGCTGTGGTAATCGTGGCGAAATGAATATTTGCAATATGAACAAAAGGAATATAGACAATATTGACAAAAGGAATATTGGCAATATTGACGAAAGGAATATTGGCAATATTGACAAAAGGAATATTGGCAACATTGACGAAAGGAATATTGGCAACATTGACGAAAGGAATATTGGCAACATTGACGAAAGGAATATTGGCAACATTGACGAAAGGAATATTGGCAACATTGACGAAAGGAATATTGGCAACATTGACGAAAGGAATATTGGCAACATTGACGAAAGGAATATTGGCAACATTGACGAAAGGAATATTGGCAACATTGACGAAAGGAATATTGGCAACATTGACGAAAGGAATATTGGCAACATTGACGAAAGGAGTATTGGCAACATTGACGAAAGGAGTATTGGCAACATTGACGAAAAGAATATTGGCAACATTGACGAAAAGAATATTGGCAACATTGACGAAAGGAATATTGGCAACATTGACGAAAGGAATATTGGCAACATTGACGAAAGGAATATTGGCAACGTTGACGAAAGGAATATTGGCAATGTTGACGGAAGGAATATAGGCAATATTGACGGAAGGAATATTGGCAACATTGACGTTAGGAATATTGGCAACATTGACATTAGGAATATTGGCAACATTGACATTAGGAATATTGGCAACATTGACATTAGGAATATTGGCAACATTGACATTAGGAATATTGGCAACATTGACATTAGGAATATTGCAACATTGACATTAGGAATATTGGCAACATTGACATTGGCAGAAGGAATATTGGCAATAGTTATCATGGCACTTTTGGAATTTCATTGACTCGGGTGTCTGAACAGCACCAATGCAAGTGTACAGTGCTCGTTTTTTTTCTGAAACTTCATTCAAACAAAAGAAATGCAAAAATTAGAACCACAAGTAATGGTTTAATCAAATTGTCTTTGGATGTGTGAGGATGCTTAAAAATACAGTGGAATCTTCATAGACCTTTTTAGAATTTTGTTCTATGTAGGAAAATTTGTGTTAGTTGTATCGATATTTCTTAGCAAGTGCGGCTTGCGTTCATTTCTGAGTGACGCGACTGTCCATATATTGACACGACTGGCCATCCTTTATGGACACAACTGCTCATCCTGTATGGACACAACTGCTCATCTTGTATGGACACAACTATCCATCCTGTATGGACACAACTATCCATCCTGTATGGACACAACTATCCATCATATATGGACACAACTGTCCATCATATATGTACACAACTGTCCATGTATGAACTATACATCCCAGATGGACCATCCCAGATGGACCATCCCAGATGGACTGTCCATCCCACATGAACACTAAGAAGCGCAGGATACCGATATTCAGAGTACGCGTGCGTTCGAGTTGCAGTTGAGATACAAGTGACCTCTCGAGTTATGCACGTTACGCCACGCGTTGCGCGTTAGCTCATCACGTGCGGCGATCGCGTGAGCGCAGCTGATCACGTCAATCACGTCGGTAACATGTGTACTCTCGGCTGCGTGGCGTGTGGTGCTCCGGCGTGTGGTGCGCCGGCGTGTGCCAAGGCCATGGGACAAGCTTGTCTTAATTAAGGTGGACATGCTTGTCAAGGGCTTGTCATGTCCTAATTGGTGTGGACATGCTTGTCAAGGGCTTGTCATGGCCTAATTGGTGTGGACATGCTTATCAAGAGCTTGTCATGTCCTAATTGGTGTGGACATGCTTGTCAAGAGCTTGTCATGTCCTAATTGGTGTGGACATGCTTGTCAAGGGCTTGTCATGGCCTAATTGGTGTGGACATGCTTGTCAAGGGCTTGTCATGGCATAGTTGGTGTGGACATGCTTGTCAAGGGCTTGTCATGGCCTAATTGGTGTGGACATGCTTGTCGAGGGCTTGTCATATCCTCATTGATGTATAAATACTTGTGGAGTTCTTATTTGTGAAGATGACCCACTTGTCGAGAGGAGGCACTTGCCCAAAATACTCACTTGTCAGGTAGCCTCCTTGTCCAATGAGACGCACTTGTCAGGTAGCCTTCTTGTCCAATGAGACGCACTTGTCAGGAGAATAACTCGTGCCACGAACAACGCACCAGTCACGCGTGACAAGCGCGTCAAGCACTTGTCAGACAGAACGATGGTGTATCTGTCTTACGCGTCAATTGCTTGCGTACTGAACGATCTAAAAATGACAAAACGATCTAAAAATGGCAAGTCATTGCGTCGTGAGTCTGACTATTGAGTCCTGCTAGTGCACGATGATACGTTGTCTTCTATTACGATTGTCATCACCAGTGCGTCGGACTGTGTCTTTTGTAACTAGATATGAACTATTCCATGATACATATGGTGTGAGCTGTTTAATGAAACATATTCTGTAAACAACTTAAAGTAATATGAAGTATTCAATTTGAAGATATGATGGAACTTCTCTAGGGGGATACAACCATTGTACCTACGGGAATTGGCGCTCCATGTGGGAATAGGTGAGTTCCTAAGCTAAGAATTAGGTAGGTCTTTTTTTTAGTTGAAATATGTTTTTTTTGTTACGTCAAGGACTATCTATTTACGGTTCACTGTTGTCCTTCATTTTCAGCACCTACTACTTTCTTCTTCAACTTTCATCTTGTTTCGTGAACTTCTTTCTCAATTTACAGTTTCAATGCATCTTGTACATAGATTATTCGTTCCCTTACCTCCTTACTAAATGGTGCCTTCTCCCTTCCTCTCTTCGAAACGCCATTGTTGTGGTTAGGAAGGCTTAAACTAACTTTCAATCGAATTCTGTGATTATCGACGGCAATTTTAAGTCCATCCACTAGAATTAGTTTGCAATAATTAAAATGATTTCCTCAATATCAAAAAAGACTCTTGATTATGGAGTTGATTTTCTCTGAATTGAAAAAACGTATCAGTTATTTCTATATTACTTATGTACAGGTGATGTTACATGTGCTCGGGTAATACTTCAGTTACTTTTGTACCGGTGATATAACTTATATATGCCGTACAGGTGATATAACTGATATTGCTGTGCAGGTGATATAACTGATATTTCTGTACAGGTGATATAACTGATATTGCTGTACAGGTGATATAACTGATATTGCTGTACAGGTGATATAACTTATATATGCTCTACAGGTGATATGACTGATATTGCTGTACAGGTGATATAACTGATATTGCTGTACAGGTGATATAACTGATATTGCTGTACAGGTGATATAACTGATATTGCTGTAAAGGTGATATAACTGATATTGCTGTACAGGGGATATAACTGATATTGCTGTACAGGTGATATAACTGATATTGCTGTACAGGTGATATAACTGATATTGCTGTACAGGTGATGTAACTGATATTGCTGTACAGGTGATATAACTGATATTGCTGTACAGGTGATATAACTGATATTGCTGTACAGGTGATATAACTGATATTGCTGTACAGGTGATATAACTGATATTGCTGTACTGTTGATATAACTGATATTGCTGTACAGGTGATATAACTGATATTGCTGTACAGGTGATATAACTGATATTGCTGTACAGGTGATGTACCTGATATTGCTGTACAGGTGATATAACTGATATTGCTGTACAGGTGATATAACTGATATTGCTGTACAGGTGATATAACTGATATTGCTGTACAGGTGATATAACTGATATTGCTGTACAGGTGATATAACTGATATTGCTGTACAGGTGATATAACTGATATTGCTGTACAGGTGATGTACCTGATATTGCTGTACAGGTGATATAAGTGATATTGCTGTACAGGTGATATAACTGATATTGCTGTACAGGTGATATAACTGACATTGCTGTACAGGTGATATAACTGATATTGCTGTACAGGTGATATAACTGATATTGCTGTACAGGTGATATAACTGATATCGCTGTACAGGTGATATAACGGATATCGCTGTACAGGTAATATAACTGATATTGCTGTACAGGTGATATAACTGATATCGCTGTACAGGTGATATAACGGATATCGCTGTACAGGTGATATAACTGATAGTGCTGTACAGGTGATGTACCTGATATTGCTGTACAGGTGATATAACTGATATTGCTGTACAGGTGATATAACTGATATCGCTGTACAGGTGATATAACGGATATCGCTGTACAGGTGATATAACTGATATCGCTGTACAGGTGATATAACTGATATCGCTGTACAGGTGATATAACTGATATTGCTGTACAGGTAAAAGTCGGTGTCGTAATTTTGATTTTGTGTACTTTGCATCATCCACTCCAGTGTGTCGCAAAAGCTCCATTAGATAAATCTTAGATCGCTTGAGCAACTGATTCGCTCCTCTCTTCCGCCCTTACGTGGACGTCTATGCGTGTTGACACTGCAGCTTTCTTCTCCACAACGGATATGTCCTCTACACAGGGGTCATTGACATGTCACTTTCCTTGTGATGGGTTGAACTGAAGTTCAATATTCAACTCATATTCAAAGTTATAAGTGGTTTGCAATTTTAAAAATAACATCATTAACTAGGTTCATTGAATACCGACCCTCAGGGGATGCAACTATTGTATCTATGGGAATTAGCTCTCCCAGGGGGACTATGTGAGGGCCCGAGCTGAGAGTTAGGTAGGCCTTCTTTTTGTTTAAATAAAATGCTTTTGTTATGTTAAGGACCATCTTTTTTTGGTTCACTGCTGTCCTGTTTTTTCAGCACCTACTACTTTTTTCTTCAACTCTGATCTTGTTTCATGAACTTCTTTCTTATCTTACTGTTTCTAAGCCCTTTCTGCATAGATTCCGCGTTCCCTTACTTCATACTAAATGGTGCCTTCTTTCTTCCTCATTTTGAATCGCCTTTGTTGCGGGTAGGGAGGTTCAAACTAACTAGTAATCTAATCTAATCTCATTGAATTTCATTAATTTTAAAAGATTGTTAAATTTTTCAAACGACATATTGATGGGCCGTATTGCAAGCAGCGCGTTGACGCGTTCCCAGCGTGTTGGGACACATGTGTACCACCAGGTAGATAAATGGATGATTCACGTACCGGTATAAATGGAAAACATTTCATCGCTTCAGCAATAATTTAAAAAAAAATTTCATACGAGGTTACTCATTTATGTAGCGGAAAAAAAATCACCTATCGTACTAGGTGAAATGTAATCGTGCAGTTTTATTTTTTCACATTTCTTGGGAAATGTGAAAACGTATTCGAGCAGTAAAGGCGATTTCCCTGTTCTGCTACTTGCAACCTAATGAAACCTACCGTTAACAACCGCGGAAACGCGGAGAAACGTGTTAAGTTGCAGAACGTACGTGCTGTTAGAAAACTGTCGTAGAGACGAAAAAAAGAGGTGGCCATAAGTTGGAAACAATCGCGTACGAATATAGCGGTGTCCACGATTCCTCTATCCTAAACGATCATCGATTTGAATCCTTTTTCCATATTTTAACTAGAGTTTAATTCTCAGTATTTAGGCCAAGGAGCCGCGGTATTCCAGCATCAGCGGGGCACATTCAGATTTGAGTGCAAATTAGCTTGAGCCCCTCTAACCACAACAAAGGTGTTCCAAAGAGAGGACAGTAGGCATGTCCAAAGGTGTTTTGAATGTACTTGTGTTGTACCACAATGACGCAGGTAATCTATCGGTATTCCGATTGTTGAATGGACGTGTGATCTACAATTATGAATATTCAGTGCGAGAGGTCACGGGCTTTCGCTTATTGTTGTTTCCCGTGACTGCGTCCCTCTAATGACGAGCCAGTTGGCTCGCTGCTAACCTTGGCTTATGAAAGGACATGCTGCACCAATATCGAGCAGTGTTGCCAACTCGGGTAAAGAATTTTTTTCTGAGGTTTGCTGCACTTCTCTCAAAACAGTATGGAATTTTCAAGGTACCAGCTTAGCTGTACGCATTAGTACTTTAAGAATGCTCTCACGATCTCATGAAGCTGCTATGCGTTTAGCGTTAGACGCAATCGTCTGTAAGTGATGCCATAATTCAAGAATTTCTGGTATACCTGGATTTTCTGGAGAGGCTTTCGTCAAGTTTCGTGCGGTTGCGCTCTGCTTGCCGTTCTACTTTGAGGTCACTCGCTGCGCCGCAGCGGTCGGGTAAAGTGTGTGAGGTTTTGCAGCGCGAAACAAAATCCTGACTTGCGAGGCTTCTACGTGGAGGTCGCTGTGATGAAAATCTTACGTTATGCTCTAGCCGAAGTGAAAGACAATTTTGAACTGCGGGTGAAGTGCTTTTACTTGATTGCAAAATGCGGTGAACGTTGGAGCAGTCACTGTGTAATGTTGTGCAAGGTTTTAATCCATCAACGTGAGAGACTATATTTTCTCGATTATTATTTTTTATATTACATATGTTGGATCGTATTCTCGATTATTTGTATCGTTTCATGATCAGTTATGAATAACTTAGTTATCTCAAAGTGTTTTCTCTCCTTAGAGAGGGTACAAGCTATTGTATCTTAGGGAATTAACATTCCCAGGGGAAGATGCGAGGTCCTAAACTGAAAGTAAGACCGGCCTTTCTTTAGTTGAGATTCAACAGATTTTTATTTCACTATGGACCGTCTTGTCTGTTTTACTGCAGATCTTTTCTCAGTACCGAATACTTTCTATTAATGTTAATCTTGTTTCATATACTTATTTCAATCATGCTATTTCTTTACGTTTAGTGTGGGAATATATCTTAGCAGAGATTGCTCGTTCCCTTAAGTCCTTACTAATTGGCCCCTTCCTCTTTTAAGAATGCATTTATTGTGGTTGTGAAAGTTCAAACAAATTTTAATGTTTACTTTTTTATTAAAGACACCCATATATAAATCTGATCCAGGCAAAACAACTTTCATTGCCATTTTAGTACAATTAAAAAATATTGCGTATAAAAGAGGGGTTACATACTCTGCGTGGAATTTCTTCTATTTGTAGAGTTTTTGCTTTGCTAATTTTCACCTTTAAAGCGCCTAATAAAATCAGTTTTCTGTGCATTTAGTCCATGGTGTAGTTGCAGTCTGCAGGCAGGCAGAGAAAGCACAACCATTGACTAGATCTCCTTTAGATGCTACATCATTGAAACACTGTAAAATGAGTTTTTTATAACGAGACCTAAATTCTTGAATATCCAGCAACTTAACAACAATTTGTGACTTTTGAACTCACTTCCCTCAGATTTTGAGAAGAATTCGATTGTCAGAAATAAGGAATATCTGTGGGAAATATCAGAGGGATACAACTGAGGGATACATCTGAGAGAAATATATCAGAAAGAAATATCTGAGGTAAATTTCGATTGCAGATTTCGTGTTAAATTAAAGTAACGTTGCAAAAATGGCTCTGATCAAATCGGATTTGAAAATTTATGATTATGCTGAACCACTGGCATTTATTTGATATTTAGTTCTGATTTTCTAGTACAATAAAGTTATGTTTCATAATTTAGAATTAAATGAAATTGAACACTAGAGAAATGGCTCCGATAAAATTTGACTGTTATAACCTGTGATTATGCTGAACCACTATAATTTCGGAACTCAAATTGACATGTACCCTGTTTTTAAATTCGCAGTTTTATTACAGCGTAATATATAAATTTGAAAATCTAGATCCATCATAAGCTCACTTTCAAAAGAATTCGATGCTAATATTCCTGGAGGCAAAAATTTTCCCACATTCATTTACTTTATTTTGATATGACTTAGACGTTCACTTTTTGTTGACGTCAACTGTTGTACGTCTGGACGACCTGCATGAAGGCACTACTCGGTGGTTGCTTTCTTATTATATTAATCAAATTTCTTATTATTCCAAGGTGTAAATAATTATTTATACCTCGGGGATACAACGATATATGTGAATTAGCGTCCCCCAGGAGGGAAATGTGAGGTCCCCAGCCACGAGTTACAGAAGCCTTCTCTTAATTGAAGGAGAAAAGAATAATTATTTACGTTAACAGCATCATCTTTTTTCGGTTCACTGCTGTCTTGTTTTTCAGCGCCTATTGCTTTCTTCTTCTGCTTTTATTCTCCAACGCAAGTTGAAATGAAGCAGCATAGTGTTTTGGAATTATTCAGTCCCTCTTAACTAATTTTATTCAAGCAAGTTGAGTAAAATTGCGAAACCATCGAATTGAAGATAGTAACGTCACTAAGAGGGGTGAAAATAAGATGCACATTTTTCTAGAAGTTGTTTCGCAGCTTCGAGTTTTTTCTAGGCTACGATCTTTTTTTCCGGTATACGATCTTTTTTCCGAGACTAAGAGCTTTTCTTTCGAGGCTAAGAGCTTTCTTTCGAGGCTAAGAACTTTCTTTCGAGGCTAAGAGCTTTCTTTCGAGGCCCCCTCAGGGGGATACAAGTATTGTATCTATGGGAATTATCGCTCCCAGGGGGACTATGTGAGGGCCTGAGCTAAAGGTTAGGTAGGCTTCCTTTTGTTGTAATAAAATATGTTTTGTTTTGTTACGGACCATCTTTTTTCGGTTCACTGCTGTCCTGTTTTTCAGCACCTACTACTTTCTTCAACTTTTTTCTTGTTTCATGAACTTCTTTCCTAGCTTACTGTTTCTGTGCACTTTGTGATAGACCACTCTACCCAGGTGTCTGAAATGGGTACCGGTCTCGAACGGGGGAAAGCGTCATGGCGTCCTGGCGTTAGTCATAAGGCATTTGAAAATCCAATGTACAAGGTGATATGTATCAGGCTTGATTGGAAATAAAGCATCCGTAGATGCCTTCATTAAAAAAAAAAGATTCCGCGTTCCCTCAACTCCATACTAAATGGTGCCTTCCTCTTTCCTCTCTTGGAACATCTTTGTCATGATTAAGGGAGGCTAAAACTTTCTTATATAAAAATAATTTCTTTCGAGGCTGAGAGCTTTCTTTCGAGGCTAAGAGCTTTCTTTCGAGGCTAAGAGCTTTCTTTCGAGGCTAAGAGCTTTCTTTCGAGGCTAAGAGCTTTTTTTCGAGGCTAAGAGCTTTCTTTCGAGGCTAAGAGCTTTCTTTCGAGGCTAAGAGCTTTCTTTCGAGGCTAAGAGCTTTTCTTTCGAGGCTACGAGCTTTTCTTTCGAGGCTACGAGCTTTTCTTTCGAGGCTACGAGCTTTTCTTTCGAGGCTACGAGCTTTTCTTTCGAGGCTACGAGCTTTTCTTTTGAGGCTACGAGCTTTTCTTTTGAGGCTACGAGCTTTTCTTTTGAGGCTACGAGCTTTTCCTTCGAAGTTACGAGCTTTTCCTTCGAAGTTACGAGCTTTTCTTTCGAAGTTACGAGCTTTTTTTGCGTCTACGATTTTTTTCCGGGGTTACTTTTTTTTGGAAGCCTGGAGCTTTTTTGCTGCTGCCCGCCGCAAGATCGGTGGACGCACACAAGCGGAAAAGCCAAAGCCATGTCGGCGGTCCAAGTGAAAGTGAAGGTCTCGCAGACGAGGGAGTGATCACTACACTGCCAGGACCACGATATTTTTTTCTATTTTTTCGGTCTGTCAAACTTTCTCTGGCGGTTGCGCTTCTCCGCGTGAGTTGGTAGACTAGCTTGAAAAAGTGTTTCAATTTCAGCAATACTTCGCATTTTCTGGCGGGTGTGGTGTGTGATGAGCTGCAAGCGAAAGGGATTGCAGCTATTGCTTGTATTTATTCGTGGGAAAATCGCTCAACCTTGAACGCGTTCTGAAACTTCTCAAATTTGCTCGAGCGCTGAGAGTAATTGGGGTCCCGAGCTCTGAAGGTTAGCTAGGCCTTTCTTTTATTTTAATTAGAATTGGTTTTTGTTTTGTTACGGTTCATTTTATTGTGGTTCAAAGCTACTACTTTCTTCTTCTGCATTTAAATTTTTTTTTTTAAACTCCTTCTAACCCGTTACCGAAGTAAAGGGTTTAGGGTTTTTGAACCCTAAACAGCTGTAATATATTTTATTCCTTGTGAAATTTGTGCCCTAATGAGTTCTTCGTAGTTAATTGTCGAGTGGCAGTCACTTCCTCGTTGTGATGTCGGTGACTACATGATGCCGGTGCTATTTTAAATGTGAGTGATTTAAATATGGCGGTAATATGAGTGATTACGTTAATATGAGTACAAGATTATGACGTTAAAGGGTTAAAGCTCACTGTTTCTAAGTGCTAGGGGTCTATGTTTGAACTCCCCTTTTGCACAGATTCCCAGGGGGACAATGTGAGGGCCCGAGCTAAAGGTTAGGTAGGCTTTCTTTTGTTAAAATAGAATAGGTTTTGTTGTGTTACGGACCATCTTTTTTTCGGTTCACTGCTGTCCTGTTTTTCACCGCCTACCACTTTCTTCTTCAACTTTTTCTTGTTTCATGAACTTCTTTCTTAGCTTTCTGTTTCTGTGCCCTTTCTGCATAGATTCCACGTTCCCTTAACTCCATACTAAATGGTGCCTTCTTCCTTCCTCTCTTTACATCTCATTGTTGAGGATAGGGAGGCTTAAACTAACTAATAAACTAATAAACTTTGCACAGATTCTGCGTTCTCTAATCTGAATGCTAAATGATGCTTTCTTTTTTCTACCTTTGGAAAGTTTTTTCCAATCCATTCTAGCTGGGAGTAATGCGTCCCAGGATTTTTTTCTTTTAATCTGGAAGAATACTTTCGTCAGAAAAATATTCTGGTTTACTGCAAAAATTTTTGCTGTGTAGTTCTCCCACAGAATCATCATTCGTAACGTAGGTTGTCAATTCTTGTTTAATATTTCAATATTATATATTTTATACGGAACTGTCACTATAAGTGTAGAAAACAAGATAAAAGTTGAAGAAGAAACCAGGAGGTGCAAAAAAACAAGTCAGTGAACCTAGAAAAGATGGTCGGCTACAAAACAAAAACCTATTCTATTTCAACATTGTTCAATTCTTGCAGACAGGGCATGACTAAATTTATGAATCATGCAGCTGTTCGTGCCAGACTCAGGCTGAAGTTGACATTAACATGAGGAAGAAACTGACACTTTGACATTAACATGAGGAAGAATCGGCACTTTCAAATTAACATGAGGAAGAAACTGACACTTTGACATTAACATGAGGAAGAATCGGCACTTTCAAATTAACATGAGGAAGAAACTGACACTTTGACATTAACATGAGGAAGAATCGGCACTTTCAAATTAACATGAGGAAGAAACTGACACTTTGACATTAACATGAGGAAGAATCGGCACTTTGACATTAACATGAGGAAGAATCGGCACTTTCAAATTAACATGAGGAAGAAACTGGCACTTTGACATTAACATGAGGAAGAATCGGCACTTTCAAATTAACATGAGGAAGAAACTGACACTTTGACATTAACATGAGGAAGAATCGGCACTTTCAAATTAACATGAGGAAGAAACTGGCACTTTGACATTAACATGAGGAAGAATCGGCACTTTCAAATTGACATGAGGAAGAAATTTTCCTTTTCGAAGTGTACCCTTCGATTGCTTCTTTTTATGGCATTGATTTACACGACATGAACAATTGAACATGTTTTTTTTTCTCGCTAGTATGACCGTGTAATCAATAATTCCCGGCAGTTTAACGCTTCCTTCTGTGGGGCTATTTTGTTGAGTTCCATTTGGGTGCAATCGTACTTTCACATTTTGAGTCGCAGAAGTTTTCAAATGCGTGTTATGAACTTAGAGCTAACAAACCAAATTAAGAAATGCTTTGCTCGATATGTGGTAATCATTAAATAAATGTCCCATAGAAATACCGCCTCAATATATGGTAATGGATTAGTGATTAATATGTGGGAGAAAAACTGGCTCAATATATAGAAATCTATTAGTGCTTAATTTCTCACAGAAGTACTGGCTCAATTTATGGCAATGAAGAAGTACTTGATTAATATCTATACTTTGTTATTGTACACACGGACAAGCTGCTATGTTTTTTTTATAAAGTATAGTTCGGACTCTGTTTTTTCGCTTCTTCTTTCCAGATTTCTCGAGCAAATTTGCTTGGTATCTCTAAAATATTAAGGTATAAATGAAATGTCAAATAAGCACTTAACATTTTTTCAAGAAATGAATCAACTAGAATACTCTTGCTCTGTTCGGTGACATCGCTGAAGGAATTGAAGAAATCCGGGTCGAAGCCATTTTACCTTCACTCAAGTGACCAATGACCCAAGGATTTATGCCAATTTTTATGATGGACTCTTGAAGAACTGGGGCTCATTTCTGCGTTCACTCTACAACAAGTGATCAATAACCCAAGAGATCAGGATTTATGCCAAGTTTTATGATGGATTCCTGAAGTACTGGAACTCATTTCTGCATTCACCCAAGAGACTAATGACGACGGTGACCGGAATCTTTCTTCTCGGTCTTCCTCCACCATCTAGCCTCGAGACTTCCGCCTTCCCGCGCCCATAGGACACAATGTCAGCTGCTGCGAGGCCTTCCTGTAACAGGACGGCCATAATAAGTGAAAGTGCCTCTCTTTCTCAATGGAAATCTGCGAATCAACTGCCAACGCAACGCGCTATATCCAAAGAAAAACACCGTTGCGCGATCGGTTTGCTGATGGATTGCAAATGTAATTTTCCGTCGAAAGGTTCTTTGGAAAGAAATAATTGCTCTTCGTTACTGGGAGAGGCTGCAAATAGATTGCCACACCCGAGATCCTTCGATAGTTATTTCCTCGAAAGGTTTCCCTACATCAAGAAGGAAGAGACAAATGTACCGCTGTGTGGCAGCCGCGAATCTGTTTCAAAAATTAGATTTGCACCTAGAACAATGCACAAAATATTTAATCTTAGCATAGTTTTTGTATCCCTTGTTTTAGTTTTCGTAAGCCCTAGCCTTGCTGTTGCCAATCCACAAATAAGGTTCCCAGACAATGTCTTCTCGAGCACGAGATTCTCAAGCACGAGATTCCTGCATCCCAGCCCGCGATACATTCCCGACTCTGATCACAGAGGACAACTTTTCCAACCCGAGTTTGTAGGATCCAAAAACCCACACGACACTTTCATAGTCGAACCCTACACATCAGGGGAAACTTCGTTGTCCCCATACGCCCCTCTGTCTCCTGCCTCCCACCATGACCACAGAAGAAAACCTTCCCAAAGTGTCAACCAGTTCCAGTACGACGACATCACTCGCAAGCCGCTCTGGAACTCCTCAAGACCAAACCGCGACTCCTCCAAAGTCACTTGGCCCTCTGGAACGTTTTCCCCCGGACACAAGATCCAATTCCCTTCAGAGTCCAGTCGTCCATACCGCTACAGTAGGGAGCGTCTTCCCGCCGAACTCGCAGCGTTGGACGATTTTGAACTGGACGCTTTCTTTGATGCCATCCAGCGCAACAGCTCGCGGTACGCGCGCAGACCGAGTGACAACTTCGCCGAAGGTAAACTGGTGTTCCCGTGATGTGTTTTACCAAAGTGTGGGTCGTGGTCGTATTTTTAATTTTAATTTGTAAGCAAACACTGACAGTTTTTTATAAGTGAACTTAATTTTTCCTTTTTAGCAATAGAGCGAAGAGTAAGTTTGTCCACGTTCGTTTTCGTAGCGTGAACTAGTTTTTAAATCGACTAAATTAGATGAGGGAAGAGGGTTGTTCGAATCTAGTACGGGTTGAAACTTTTCATTTGAATGGGATAGTACGCGTTCAAAAAAAATGTTTTTACGAACATTCTTTCATTTTGAGGACGAAAAATATAAGATCCGTATCTGCAACCTCTACATATTCCTATGTGGTATATCAAACTTAAATGAATTTTATGGACGTTTCTACCGCCATCGAACGATTAATAAATGCACATTGTTATCACTTCTCCCTTCTTTCATCCAGATAATACGTTCCATCATGAAGTTTTGTTCAAAACTCTTCTATGAAAAAACAATAAACCCGAACTCGTTCATCTCTTCTATAAAAAACACGTCTATAAAATAAATAAACCCGAACACTGTAACGACCTAAGGTCTTTGGTTCCCTAGAGCATCACACGCTAATTCGATAATTAAAGACTCGATCTCTACTCTCCGAGTCCAACGGGGTCCGTTTTGCAACAAATGCGCGAGTGAGAAGCTCAGGTTAATTACCGTTCAACATAGAGCGCAGCCGCCGTGACGCTAGCGTGTTTAAGGAAGATATAGCGTGCGCAGCTTAGCGCACGCCAAGCGCGAAATCTTACGCAAGATCTTACGCGTGACCGCTTCTGTTATGAACGCTGCACTTCACGCAGCCGCTAATTTCATAATGAGTTCAGTGTTAAATAGTCCGTGCGTCTTAACCTTGCCAGCCCTTTTTCAGCGACGCTCTGCTGGACTTTGTAAGGTGAAATTTTATCTGGACCAAATTTTTCGGAGAATTTAGGTCGTTGCAGCGGTACAGTTTACAGACCCATAAGTTCTGATACCGAATTTTCAGATAATTATTTTGAGAACTAGCAGGTACATCAGTTTTTCAATTGAGCTTTAAGATGCTATAGTTGCTTTGCTACGACAACATAAGTAAGCTCGTACTTTTCCGCTAGTATAGGTTAGCTCGTGGACCCCCAAAGTAAGTTACAAGAATCAGAATTTTATTGTTCGTAATGTTCTTACAAACATGGTGCCGCATTCTTGAGCCACATTTCTTCCAATTTGCCAATATTCGGTCAAGAATTTTGCGTATTGAGATTTTGGGGTGTCACCTCCTCTCTTCAAATCACACAAAGACTTTCAAACTTCATTAGATGTAGAGAACCGCGTTATTATAAAATGTTTTAACTCCAGTGAGCAGCGAGCTCTTCTAGTCTATGAACCGTGCGATATGAAGAATGAATCATGTTTAAACAAGTAAATTACACAAATACCATTTCTTTAACTTAAGATGACAGGATGAACAGAACATATCCTAACAGGCTTTGCAATATTGGAACAATTTATTCGTACATTTCTCGCATCAGAACCTATTTTCAGGCTCTCCTTAGATTACTTGAGTCAAGTGCAAGGAACAAGTTCTGACTTATCTCTCAATTTTTCGAAAAAAAATCATTCATATGGTTCTCGCATCAGAGTCTATTTACACGCTCCCGTTATATGATTTTAGATGCGAGTGTGAACGATTTTTGGAACTTTGTTACGCACGAGATAAGAAAATGTTTATTTACGAAACCATCACGTGCCTTGCCTATCACTCCTTAGCGAAGGGGTTCCCAGCCTGGGGTGCTCATACCCCCTGGGGGTGGGAGGCGATATTTCAGGGGGTGCGAGAAAAGTCCAGGTAAATAACAGGATATTGGCTAGATGTTGGCACTTCATTCCAGGGGGTGTTAGAAAAGCCCAGTTAAATAACAGGATATTGACTATATGTTGGCATTTTTATTCCAGGGGGTGCTGAAAAAGTCCAAGTAAATAATAAGATATTGGCTATATGTTGGCATTTTATTCCAGGGGGTGCGAGGTTCGAAGGAAGCTTTTTTAGGGGTGTGGGACAAAAAAAAGTTAGGGAACCCCTGCTCCATAGGGTTAGAAAAAACTTGCCTCTCTGAAGGCGCAGGTCCAGCTTGTAATGGCAGGCGTAGCCGGGTCAGTGAATGTAGAAGGAAGTGCTTCTTGGTTACGCTTCTGCCAGTAAAGCTGTTGACGCTCTTTTGAGTAAATGTTGGAGTCTTTGATTTACATTTTACGACATGGATTTGTTCAAGTTGACGCTCTTTTGAATCAATGAACGAGTCTTTAATCTATATTTTATGAAACTGATTTGTACAACTTGATCCGCGTTCCATTAACTCCATACTAAATAGTGCCTTCCTTCTTCCTCTCTTGATACCGCATTTGTTGCGGATAAGGGGACGTAAACTAACTAATACTCTAATTTAATTTTGTTTAATTTGACGCTCTTTCGAGTCAATGTAGGAACCTTTGATATATATTTCTACTATTGAAGTGCACTACTCAACTCATCTTCAGAATTGGGCAGTCTCCGATATGTTCAAGGAGAACAACCCAGGGCAAACTTGGCCCCCGGGCTTCGGATGACTGAATTTTTTTTTTTTTGCAGAAAAAGGTTCCTTAGTGGGCCATTGTTTCCTAAAATGTTATGGCCCGACGGAGGCTAGACCCCCCCCCCCCCCCCCCAGGGGGGTCCAAAAGGGGTCTGAAGGCAGCCGCATTCGTAAACTTTTTTTCGCAGAAATGTTTTCATAAAATTTTCAAACGATCCAATATTCTACCGTACTTTAGTTGTTGGCAATGCTTCAAGAATTCGAAAACTGTCTTTGGTTTTGTTCTGGCATAAAAACTCAATGACTTCTATTCTTTTGAAATAGCCGTAAAAGTGTACCAAAAAACTAATACTTCGTATGTGAAAAAATAAGGCCTAAGTCGAAAAATTTACATGACTAAAATAGTTTTTTTTTCAACATATACGTATACTGGCCAAATTTAAAACGATTCGGATCAAAATTTTAAAATCGCTGGGTTGTTCTCCTTAAATCTTTAGCATTTGTGCTGTAGCCTTCGTTACGTAGCTTGTGTTTTTCAATTACAATTAAAAATTTACTCAATCGGTGCCGTTGGTTAGGGATCAGAATAGTTCAAGGCTTCACTAGAAAGTCGAAACATGTTCACTTATTTATGTGTTCACAGGAGTTAGATATGTGACTGTAGGTAATGAACCGCTGGTACCTACTGAAGGTATTGATCTGATACCGAGGGTATTGATCTTGAGGGTATTGATCTGATACTGAGGGTATTGATCTGATACTGAGGGTATTGATCTGGAACTGAAGGTATTCATTATATACTTGATAGCACTTAAGTATCAGGCGTTATTTACCAGGCACGTGAAAGTATTTATCAGCAACCGGATTTACCTGACGGGTCGTTGAAGACATACCTGGTCGGTTGTTGGCATCAAATCTACTTAATATTATTTTCCAAAGCCCTACTATCACACCAATATATTGAAATAGTCACCCAATGTAGTTGTAAATGTATGATTGACGCATAGGAACCTTATTGTACTCGTTTATCAGACTATAACAGAAACGGGTCAACCTCTTGTCTGCGTGACGTCACTCGGCCTTGAGCGGCGGTACGGAGAGGGTGTGTGTTGCGGGCGAAAGTGGCCGAAAGAAAGGGGCTCGCCGGGGAAACCCAACCTCTGTACAAACAATTACAACCATATTTTTACAGTAAATTTTACAAAATTTTCCTCTTATGACATTAATTAATTTTTCTAATACTAAAGGTATAACTAGGTTGAAGTTAATAAGAAAAGTAATGAACATACCTGTGGACCCGAGAAGGATATCCGGGTAGCATCAAGGCCAGAACCTGTCGCGACAAATCTTCAATTTTGTCGTTAGATATACATAGACTTCGCCTTTCATTTTAACTGACAGGTGTATTATGCAAACGTAATATCATTTCCTGATGTTTTATCCATCATGAACATTGCTCAAAAGAAATGAGGTTTACTATACACCTTTAATGTTGCCATTAAAAAAGAATAGACTTCGCCTTTCATTTTAACTGACGTGTGTATTACGTAAAGTTAATATCATTTCCTGATGTTTTATCCATCACGAACGTAGGTCAATAGAAATGAGATTTTC
Organism: Morinoia aosen; assembly: GCA_030386875.1. Lineage (NCBI taxonomy): Eukaryota > Metazoa > Arthropoda > Malacostraca > Amphipoda > Talitridae > Morinoia > Morinoia aosen. The sequence continues at coordinate 22,482,748 of CM059570.1, forward strand.
ATGCATCTTCAATGTTGCCATTAGTAACACAGACGCGGTTTTTGATTTTGACTGACATTGCACAAAGTTATAACTTTATTTCTTAATGCTCTATGCATCGTGAACATGGCTGAAAAGAAATATTTCAAGCTTTAACCTACTCAGAAGACGATTTTTACACAGAAATTTCTGGAATTACTCCTGCGATGTAAAGTTTACTGAAGTATGCTGCAGATGTATGCCCGTATGGTATCAATGATAAACGATGAAAAATAAGTAGAAATTAACCAAGGCATATTTTGTGAAAGCACGGGTTTATATTAAGCATTTGAGGTCTGTGCACACGACTGAAAATTCACTGTATTAAATTGTATCATAATTTTATATATATATTCCCAGGGGGACTATGTGAGGGCCTGAGCTAAAGGTTAGGTAGGCTTCCTTTTTGTTGTAATAAAATAGGTTTTTGTTTTGTTACGGACCATCTTTTTTCGGTTCACTGCTGTCCTGTTTTTCAGCACTTACTACTTTCTTCTTCAACTTTTTTCTTGTTTCATGAACTTCTTTCCTAGCTTACTGTTTCTGTGCACCGTGTGCATAGATTCCGCGTTCCCTCAACTCCAAACTAAATGGTGCCTTCCTCTTTCCTCTCTTGGAACATCTTTGTCGAGGTTAAGGGAGGCTAAAACTTCCTTATATAATAATAATAATAATAATTTATATATATCATAATTATTGTACTATAATTATCATATGCTTAAGAAGGGAACGAAATATCGCATGCATTTTAAAGGCGTGTGAAACTAACTTCTCAAAGCACCACTCGTCGTAATTCAGCCAGACTGCACAAAAATTCATAATAATGAGTTTCGTAAGCAGGAAAAGCCTGCGTCGGAAGAGAAAGTTCTTGGCTGCCCCGCATAAAAATTCTAAGCACAGAAAATTAAACTTCATTCACGTAGACATTCCGGATCTGCTTCTATTGTTCTTAGATTTATGTTAATTAATTCTCTTCTGCAACATAATTTATGCAGAAAACACATCTGTAACGTCTACCTAAATTGTTTTCAACAGTATTCATTGTAGGGTAGTAAAATTTCCTCTAATCCTCCCTGTTTCTCCAAGAATTGTTCAATTTCAATTCTCCTTTAGACCTCAACAGCCACCCTTCAACCACCTATCCAATTTCACACACAACAACTAATGCTCCCACCAACATTCCTACGTCTTTGCCCATTAATTTCAATTGGCAAACAAGAGCACAAAAACAACTACGAGTAAAATACTGATGATCCCAATTCATATTTTCACCGGTTCTAATAACCCAAGTTGTTTTCCTATCATATTTTTGTTCTCACCGCCATCTCTACTCCTTTACCTATTCATTTCAGTGTGCTAACATTGTATACTTTTCTCCCGCAGCCATACCGCAGACATGCTGGTACAAGGGCACAAAATACAACTACGGGCAAAATTTTCTCACTCAACTTAAGTTCTAACTTCTTCATTCAACTCATGTTTCCACTGACTCGACCCTTCATTTCAGTGTGCTAACATCGTATCCTCTTCTCCCGCAGCCATACCGCAGACGTGCTGGTACAAAAGCACAAAGTACAACTGCGGGTTGTCGGTGTCGTGCGTGTTCCAAGGGGCGCGGCCCCTGGACCTGTGCAATGGCGGCATGATCTGGTCCTGTTGTGTGCCGCGGGACAGGGTGGACGCTGTCGATTCCGACGCAGGCATCATCGAAGACGTCAGTAAGTGCCAGCGTGCAGTGAGTGCTGTTGATGGGGTCTACACAGGTAATGGCTGGGGCAAGCCCACGGGGTAACTAGGTGACACCAAGAGATCTGGTAAAACTAGGTATGAATTCGGTGACACCGAGTGATCTGGAAAAACCAAGCTGTTATTTTGGAATTCAGAGTGATCTAGTGAAACTAGGGAGTAGTTTGGGGGGTCTGATGAAATCAGGCTGTAACATGGCAACATCAAATGGTCTGGTGAAACCAGGGTGCTATTTCGGAACACCTTGTGATTTAGTGAAACTAGGGAGTGGTTTGGTAACACCGAGTGATCTGGTGTAACCAGATAGTGGTTTTGAATGACCTGGTAGTAATAGGTCACGAACCGAGTAGTAATCTGATTCGACATGGTAGCAATCTGACAAGAGCCAGGTAGTTACAAAAATATGGTTGATGTCTAGTATAAAAATCCGGTTGTATACTCAGCGTAAACCAAGAAGTCAAATCCCCTATTAGGAAGTGGGTGATTTCATGAGAACCAAACGGAAAACCATGTAATTTTACTAAACAAATATTTTCTTAAAATTCATCTGAATCGATATAAAGTTATCATTTTAACCTAATTTTATCATGAACAGAGCGATTTGAGTGGAATCGAATTTGTATCTTATTTCTCAATCATTCGCCTGGTTAAACTAGATAATAGACTTGATGATGGCATGGTTCCTATAGGTAGGAAGAGACCAGGATGAAACCCATACTGCTAGATGGCGATGTAGGTTGTTTGCGTTGTAGCAAAAACGGCAAAGCTTATAACAAGTTCCTTCGGTATCTGCTCGCCAGAGTGTTTGTTGCGCTGGGTGTCCATTCGAAAGAAGAAATGCATTGCGCTCACAGATGGAAGAATGCGGCACCGCCGCAATCTCCTATCATTTGATATCAAGATAGAATATCGCATTATCATTTGATGTTGAAACATTTTAACTCGTTCCTCGCGTATTAATTGGGCCATATGTGTACAAAATACAAATAGGTGAATTGCTCACTCACGTAAATGAACGACATTTTTTCTGTTTCACGACTTTTTTTTAAAAATTGTTATGTGCGAGGTGAAATATCGTGTAATTGTATTCTTCATATTGATTAGGAAAGATGGAAATGTAGTCGAGTTGTGCAGTCGATTTTCCAGTTCTCTTACTTACTACCTAGCAAAACCAACAGTAAACAACGGCGGAAACGCAGGGAACGTGTTAAGTTGTCGAAACAGCACAGCTGGTAGCGTAAGTGTTAACAAGTTTCTTGTTGTACGACCCATCGATGGGTCGTTTGAAAAATTTCAATAATCTTTTAAAATTAATGGTATTTAATATACCTAGTAAATGTTTGGTTTTTATTCAACTGCTAACAACTTATGACTTTAAATGCGAGTTGAATATTGAACTTCCGTTCAACCCATCGCAGTCAACGTATTGAGTGGGTACGTTGCCAGCTGTGCCGTTTCGATGAAGTAAAATGTTTGAAAATGTTACCTCAGGGGACTGTTACTCTTAAAATATTCCGCCGGCTTCACGACAGCGAAATTGAGAACATAGGAATTTCTGCTGCGCAAATGAAATCCCTTTTCTTTCGAAAATTATGCCGCGAAGATGAATAGCTTGAAAAATGAGGTATTAAGTTACAAATTTATCCCCTTCAATGAGAACTTTTTTGCAAACCGTTTGACATCAAACGATGTTTTATTGCTTGCTTTACAGTATATTTAATACTGAACTTGATGGCCAAGTAGGGTTCTGAATTGAAAATAAACTCATCCGTGGTTTTCGACTTATACTTTGGACAAGCTTACTTGTGGCGCTCTGAAAAAGGCGAATTAAATGAAGACGAGTTAACACATTAACTACGTAGTGGTACACATCTGTACTTCTACATTAATTACTTATTGACGTACCTGTGCAAATAAATAGCAGTTTAATTTTGTATTGCCTTTTTTTCGAAATATATTTTAGTGTACAAGTTAAAATATGATGTCACATTTTTCACCCTTCTTAGAGAGGAAAGGAATGTATTCACGGAATTTAGTTGCTCAATTCTACCACTCACTACCTAACCAAATCATATTTTTCGTATCATAATTATATTTTTCATATCATAATCATATTTTTCATATCATAATTATATTTTTCATATAAGTAAATTTTTGATATAATTATATTCTTCATATAAGTATATTTTTCATATCATAATCATATTTTTCACTCTTCTTAGAAAGGATAGGAATATATTCACGGAGTTTAGTTGTTTAACTCTGCCACTCACTACCTAACTAAATCATATTTTTCATATAATTATATTTTTCATATCATAATTATATTTTTGATATCATAATCAAATTTTTCACTCTTCTTAGAGAGGAAAGAAATGTATTCACGGAATTTAGTTGCTCAATTCGGCCACTCACAACCTAACCAAACCAACCCTTGCCGAGCAAGATGTTAACGAGTTGACTACACTTTTGTGGTTGTTACGGTTGGTTCGGTTGAAATTGGAAAACCGACTTTACGACTCAAATCCATTCTTTTCTTTTTCAAAATGTGTGAAAAATATAATTACACGATAATATTTCACCTCGTATGCTAAGATAAATTTTGAAAAAAGACATGAAAAAATTAAAATGATATTCATTGAAATGGAAAAACCGACTATACGGCTCAAATCCATTCTTATTCTTTCTAAAAAGTACGATATATATAAATGCCGGATACTATTTTACATCCTGTGCTAAAATCAATTTGGAAAACGGTTGTGAAACAATCAGAATGCCATTCACTTATGGCGGTGTGCAAACGAGCAATTTACCTAGTGGTACACATATGTCCCAATACGGCGTCATCGTAGTAACTAATGAATGGAGCAAAATAAAGACCTGCAGGAGCGGTCACATGAGCAGATTGCAATTTTTTATATAAACTACGCGTGATGAGTTGAATGAGAGATAATATAAATGAGTTGAATGAGAGATAATATAAATGAGTTGAATGAGAGATAATATAAATGAGTTGAATGAGAGATAATATAAATGAGTTGAATGAGAGATAATATAAATGAGTTGAAAGAGAGATAATTTAAATGAGTTGAAAGAGAGATAATATAAATGAGTTGAATGAGAGATAATTTAAATGAGTTGAAAGAGAGATAATATAAATGAGTTGAAAGAGAGATAATATAAATGAGTTGAATGAGAGATAATATAAATGAGTTGAATGAGAGATAATATAAATGAGTTGAAAGAGAGATAATTTAAATGAGTTGAAAGAGAGATAATATAAATGAGTTGAATGAGAGATAATATAAATGAGTTGAATGAGAGATAATATAAATGAGTTGAATGAGAGATAATATAAATGAGTTGAATGAGAGATATAGATGAGTTGAATGAGAGATAATATAAATGAGTTGAATGAGAGATAATTTAAATGAGTTGAAATAGAGATAATATAAATGAGTTGAAATAGAGATAATATAAATGAGTTGAATGAGAGATAATATAAATGAGTTGAATGAGAGATAATTTAAATGAGTTGAATGAGAGATAATTCAAATGAGTTGAATGAGAGATAATATAAATGAGTTGAATGAGAGATAATATAAATGAGTTGAATGAGAGATAATTTAAATGAGTTGAATGAGAGATAATATAAATGAGTTGAATGAGAGATAATTTAAATGAGTTGAATGAGAGATAATTTAAATGAGTTGAATGAGAGATAATATAAATGAGTTGAATGAGAGATAATATAAATGAGTTGAATGAGAGATAATATAAATGAGTTGAAAGAGAGATAATATAAATGAGTTGAATGAGAGATAATTTAAATGAGTTGAATGAGAGATAATATAAATGAGTTGAATGAGAGATAATATAAATGAGTTGAATGAGAGATAATTTAAATGAGTTGAATGAGAGATAATTTAAATGAGTTGAAAGAGATAATTTAAATGAGTTGAAAGAGAGATAATTTAAATGAGTTGAAAGAGAGATAATATAAATGAGTTGAAAGAGAGATAATATAAATGAGTTGAATGAGAGATAATATAAATGAGTTGAATGAGAGATAATATAAATGAGTTGAATGAGAGATAATTTAAATGAGTTGAATGAGAGATAATATAAATGAGTTGAATGAGAGATAATATAAATGAGTTGAATGAGAGATAATATAAATGAGTTGAATGAGAGATAATATAAATGAGTTGAATGAGAGATAATATAAATGAGTTGAATGAGAGATAATTTAAATGAGTTGAATGAGAGATAATTTAAATGAGTTGAAAGAGAGATAATATAAATGAGTTGAAAGAGAGATAATATAAATGAGTTGAATGAGAGATAATATAAATGAGTTGAATGAGAGATAATATAAATGAGTTGAATGAGAGATAATATAAATGAGTTGAAAGAGAGATAATATAAATGAGTTGAATGAGAGATAATTTAAATGAGTTGAATGAGAGATAATTTAAATGAGTTGAAAGAGAGATAATTTAAATGAGTTGAAAGAGAGATAATTTAAATGAGTTGAAAGAGAGATAATATAAATGAGTTGAAAGAGAGATAATATAAATGAGTTGAATGAGAGATAATATAAATGAGTTGAATGAGAGATAATATAAATGAGTTGAATGAGAGATAATATAAATGAGTTGAATGAGAGATAATTTAAATGAGTTGAATGAGAGATAATTTAAATGAGTTGAATGAGAGATAATTTAAACGAGTTGAATGAGAGATAATTTAAACGAGTTGAATGAGAGATAATTTAAATGAGTTGAAAGAGAGATAATATGAATGAGTTGAATGAGAGATAATATAAATGAGTTGAATGAGAGATAATTTAAATGAGTTGAATGAGATAATATGAATGAGTTGAAAGAGAGATGATATGAAGAAGTTGAAAGAGAGATAATCTGAATGAGTTGAAAGAGAGATAATCTGAATGAGTTGAAAGAGAGATAATTTGAATGAGTTGAAAGAGAGATAATATGAATGAGTTGATTGAGAGATAATTTGAATGAGTTGATTGAGAGATAATTTGAATGAGTTGAAAGAGAGATAATTTGAATGAGCTGAAAGAGAGATAATTTAAATGAGTTGAAAGAGAGATAATTTAAATAAGTTGAATGAGAGATAATTTAAATGAGTTGAATGAGAGATGATTTGAATGAGTTGAATGAGATGATTTGAATGAGTTGAATGAGATGATTTGAATGAGTTGAATGAGATGATTTGAATGAGTTGAATGAGAGATGATTTGAATGAGTTGAATGAGAGATGATTTGAATGAGTTGAATGAGAGATGATTTGAATGAGTTGAATGAGAGATAATTTGAATGAGTTGAAAGGGAGATAATTTGAATGCGTTGAAAGGGAGATAATTTAAATGAATTGAATGAGAGATAATTTAAATGAGTTGCATGAGAGATAATATAAATGAGTTGAATGAGAAATAATATAAATGAGTTGAATGAGAGATAATATAAATGAGTTGAATGAGAGATAATATAAATGAGTTGAATGAGAGATAATATAAATGAGTTGAATGAGAGATAATATAAATGAGTTGAATGAGAGATAATATAAATGAGTTGAATGAGAGATAATATAAATGAGTTGAATGAGAGATAATATAAATGAGTTGAAAGAGAGATAATATAAATGAGTTGAAAGAGAGATAATATAAATGAGTTGAAAGAGAGATAATATAAATGAGTTGAATGAGATAATTTAAATGAGTTGAAAGAGATGATATAAATGAGTTGAAAGAGATGATATAAATGAGTTGAAAGAGATGATATAAATGAGTTGAAAGAGATGATATAAATGAGTTGAATGAGAGATAATTTAAATGAGTTGAATGAGAGATAATTTAAATGAGTTGAATGAGAGATAATTTGAATGAGTTGAAAGAGAGATAATTTAAATGAGTTGAATGAGAGATAATTTAAATGAGTTGAAAGAGAGATAATATAAATGAGTTGAAAGAGAGATAATATAAATGAGTTGAAAGAGAGATAATATAAATGAGTTGAATGAGAGATAATATAAATGAGTTGAAAGAGAGATAATATAAATGAGTTGAAAGAGAGATAATATAAATGAGTTGAAAGAGAGATAATATAAATGAGTTGAAAGAGAGATGATATAAATGAGTTGAAAGAGAGATAATATAAATGAGTTGAAAGAGAGATAATATAAATGAGTTGAATGAGAGATAATATAAATGAGTTGAATGAGAGATAATATAAATGAGTTGAATGAGAGATAATTTAAATGAGTTGAATGAGAGATAATTTAAATGAGTTGAAAGAGAGATAATATAAATGAGTTGAAAGAGAGATAATATAAATGAGTTGAATGAGGGATTATTTAAATGAGTTGAATGAGAGATAATTTAAATGAGTTGAATGAGAGATAATTTAAATGAGTTGAATGAGAGATAATTTAAATGAGTTGAATGAGAGATAATTTAAATGAGTTGAATGAGAGATAATTTAAATGAGTTGAATGAGAGATAATTTAAATGAGTTGAATGAGAGATAATTTAAATGATTTGAATGAGAGATAATTTAAATGAGTTGAATGAGAGATAATTTAAATGAGTTGAATGAGAGATAATATGAATGAGTTGAATGAGAGATAATATGAATGAGTTGAAAGAGAGATAATATAAATGAGTTGAAAGAGAGATAATATAAATGAGTTGAAAGAGAGATAATATAAATGAGTTGAAAGAGAGATAATATAAATGAGTTGAAAGAGAGATAATATAAATGAGTTGAATGAGAGATAATATAAATGAGTTGAATGAGAGATAATATAAATGAGTTGAAAGAGAGATAATATAAATGAGTTGAATGAGAGATAATATAAATGAGTTGAATGAGAGATAATATAAATGAGTTGAATGAGAGATAATATAAATGAGTTGAAAGAGAGATAATATAAATGAGTTGAATGAGAGATAATTTAAATGAGTTGAATGAGAGATAATATAAATGAGTTGAAAGAGAGATAATATAAATGAGTTGAAAGAGAGATAATATAAATGAGTTGAATGAGAGATAATATAAATGAGTTGAATGAGAGATAATATAAATGAGTTGAATGAGAGATAATATAAATGAGTTGAATGAGAGATAATATAAATGAGTTGAATGAGAGATAATATAAATGAGTTGAAAGAGAGATAATATAAATGAGTTGAATGAGAGATAATTTAAATGAGTTGAATGAGAGATAATATAAATGAGTTGAAAGAGAGATAATATAAATGAGTTGAAAGAGAGATAATATAAATGAGTTGAATGAGAGATAATATAAATGAGTTGAATGAGAGATAATATAAATGAGTTGAATGAGAGATAATATAAATGGGTTGTTTGGGAGTATTGAATGGGTTGATTGAGAGATATGAATGAGTTGAATGAGAGACAATTTAGATGAGTTGAATGAGATATGAATCAGTTCAATGAGAGAAATTGTGAATGAGTTGAATGAGAGAAATTGTGAATGAGGTAAGGAGAGGTAATTTGAATAACGGAAATGAGATAACTTGAGTGAATGAGTGAATCACACCATAAATGATAGGTTAGGATTAATCAAAATGCAAGTCTTTGCACATCCACCATACCACAACAAAACGACGCATCCACCACAACATTCCATGCAACACACATATGCCTTTACACATCCACCACACCACAACAAAACGACGCATCCACCACAACATCCATGCAACACACATATGCCTCTACACATCAACCACACCACAACCAAATGACGCATCCACCACAACATCCATGCAACACACATATGCATTTACACATCCACCACACCACAACAAAACGACGCATCCACCACAACATCCATGCAACACACATATGCCTCTACACATCAACCACACCACAACCAAATGACGCATCCACCACAACATTCCATGCAACACACATATGCATTTACATATCCACCACACCACAACAAAACGACGCATCCACCACAACATCCATGCAACACACATATGCCTTTACACATCAACCACACCACAATCAAATGACGCATCCCCCACAACATTCCATGCAATACACATATGCCTTCACACATCCACCATACCCCAACCAAATGACGCATCCACCACAACATTCCATGCAACACACATATGCCTTCGTACATCCACCACACCACAACAAAACGACGCATCCACCACAACATCCATGCAACACACATATGCCTTTACACATCAACCACACCACAACAAAACGACGCATCCACCACAACATTCCATGCAACACACATATGCCTTTACACATCCACCACACCACAACAAAACGACGCATCCACCACACCACAACAAAACGACGCATCCACCACAACATTCCATGCAACACACATGTGCCTTTACACATCCACCACACCACAACCAAATGAAGCATCCACCACAACATTCCATGTAACACACATATGCCTTTACACATCCACCACACCACAACCAAATTACGCATCCACCACAACATTCCATGCAACACACATGCCTTTACACATCCACCACACCACAACCAAATGACGCATCCACCACACCACAACCAAATGACGCATCCACCACAACATTCCATGCAACACACATATGCCTTCGTACATCCACCACACCACAACACGACGCATCCACCGCACCACAACAACATGACGCATCCACCACAACATTCCACAAGACACAAGCAAAATATCCAACACCCACATCTCGCACCTCGTTACGTGCGTACGAGATCACGCGTTCCTTTCACGGTTTACCCGCGCGCAGATACAGGAGCGTACCGTGACCGTTACACTCTGCTAACTTTCTGCAGTTATCAGAATGAGACAAATCTTTTGTTGGACAGCAATGCAGACACAGCGAGTGTCGTGCAGTAAAGCTCAATTTCCGCGTTACTTTATCATTCTCAGAACTAGAAAAGATGGAAGTGTCTGTGGTATATTAGTATGCTTCTTTATAATGGTCATCCTGTCTCTTTCTTGGTAGATATTCTTACTCTTACAGGGACGTGTACCAATGAGGTGTTTTGTTTCAGCCCAGATTTGTGTAGTCTGAAAAGGCTGGCTTTAATCGAAATGAGTCAAGAAAAGCGCTAGGAAATTTGTTCCATAAGTTGTTCCTTATCGAAGCGAAACGAGTTTAATTGGATGACGATTGAAAAATATGTAGTTCTCATATTCGTTACTTTAAAAATAAGCCCCCTCAGGAGGATACAACTATTGTATCTATGGGAATTAGCGCTCCCAGGGGGACTATGTGAGGGCCCGAGCTAAAGGTTAGGTAGGTTTTCTTTTTGTTAAAATAGAATAGGTTTTTGATTGATACGGACCTTCTTTTTTCGGTTCACTGCTGTCTGGTTTTTCTGCACTTACTATTGTCTTCTTCGACATTTTCTTGTTTCATGAACTTTTTTCTTAGCTTACTGTTGCTATGCACCTTGTGCTTAGGTTCCGCGTTTCCTCAACTCCATACAAAATGGTGCCTTCAACCTTCCTCTTTTGGGACATCTTTGTCGTGGTAAAGGGAGGCTAAAACTTTCTTATATAATAATAATAATAATAATAATAATAATAATAATGATTTACCAATGAGTTGAGGGACGCTGGGACGAGTTAACGCATTTAAAATATAAAAATTCGGGCATGAAGTTTACTCCTGAATAGGGAATAACATTCTCAGAGGGAGGATAAATGTGAAATCTCAAATTATGAGTTGGGTTCGCGTTATTTTTTGTTGGAGCAAAATACGGTAGTTTTTAAGAGCGTTTTGACTGCAATTGGCTATAACTGAAGTTGAATATTCAACTCAAATTTATAGTCAATCGTAAAAAAACAATTTTAAAAATAGCAAACATTAAGTGGAGCATGCCTTCACGTAGCTTTTTTGGACCATTTATGAAAATTTTGTTAAGACTATTGGTCGGTCAGCAGTCATATGACAATATCTCCGTGGCCACCGGTGGCGCACGTTGCGGTCAAAGTGTTAAGAACGTTTTTTTCTGGTCACTGATGTCCTGTTTTTCAGCACCAACCACAGTCTTCTACGACTATTATCTTCTTCTGTGAACTTTTAATAAAAAACCCAACTGAAACATAAACTTTTTTCCAACGCAAACGTCTTTTTTCTATACGCAGCTTTTGGTTGCACACCTTGTGCACAGATTCCCCGTACCTTTAACTTGAAACTTACAGCGCCTTCGTCCTTTCTCTCTTGAGAAGACATTTCCTTTTTAAAGAAAGGCTAAAACTAATGCATGATCGTGAAGTAGTGCAAGTATAACTTAGTTATACATGTACTACAGCAAGAATAACCAAGTTATACTTCCACTAAAGTAAGAATAACTAAGTTATACTTGCCCTAAAGTAAAAAATAAGTTATACTTGCACTGACTTGCAAGTTTTTTCTTTTTTGAAGTGTGGTCTAGCCAGTCCATAGAATATCGAAGTATTACGCAAAACATGGGGGATCGTTTTTTTATTTTTTTTTATTTTTTTTTTCATTTTATTTTTTTTAGAACGCGTTGCTCATTGTGTGCTTGTCTTTGACACAATTTCGCAACGCAATATTCGACACGTAGTTAAAGTTTCTTTAACGGATGCTGACATAGAGTTCAGAGGCCTGAAAGTGAAACTAAATCAGTAAGTGCGATGTATGAAGCTGACACGGAGTGTCTCAAAATGTAGGAAGCTGACGCAGGGTGTCTCAAAATGTAGGAAGCTGACGCAGGGTGTCTCAAAATGTAGGAAGCTGACGCAGGGTGTCTCAAAATGTAGGAAGCTGACGCAGGGTGTCTCAAAATGTAGGAAGCTGACGCAGGGTGTCTCAAAATGTAGGAAGCTGACACAGGGTGTCTCAAAATGTTGGAAGCTGACGCAGGGTGTCTCAAAATGTAGGAAGCTGACGCAGGGTGTCTCAAAATGTAGGAAGTTGACACAGGGTGTCCCAAAATGCAGAAAGCTGACACAGGGTGTCCCAAAATGCAGGAAGCTGACACGGGGCGTCTAAAAAAAATGTACTGACTTTTTGACTGCTCAGTACTGTTCATAGTATTCCGTTTTGATGTAGGTGTTTTTTTTGACATAGATACAAGCATAATGCCTTGAATCAAAATATAGAACATCTGTTTTTCAGGCAATTAAATGTCACAAAAGAAAAATTAGTTGCACTGTGGACGTCACAGGAAAGTACACGAGTAATCGTCAAATAATGAGAACATTTTTTGGTACTCAACGTAGGTCTTGCAGTTGGGACGTGACTTAGTTGCGCTTGGGACGTGACTTAGTTGCGCCTGGGACGTGACTTAGTTGCGCCTGGGACGTGACTTAGTTACGCTTGGACGTGACTTAGTTCCGCTTGGGACGTGACTTAGTTGCGCTTGGGACGTGATTTACTTGCGCTTGGGACGTGACTTAGTTGCGCTTAAGACGTGACTTAGTTGCGCCTGGGACGTGGCTTAGTTACGCTTGGACGTGACTTAGTTCCGCTTGGGACGTGACTTAGTTGCGCTTGGGACGTGATTTACTTGCGCTTGGGACGTGACTTAGTTGCGCTTGGGACGTGACTTGGTTGCGCTTGGGGCGTGACTTAGTTGCGATTGGGACGTGACTTAGTTGCGCTTGGGACGTAACTTAGTTGCGCTTGGGACGTGACTTAGTTGCGCTTGGGACGTGATTTACTTGCGCTTGGGACGTGACTTAGTTACGCTTGGACGTGACTTAGTTCCGCTTGGGACGTGACTTAGTTGCGCTTGGGACGTGATTTACTTGCGCTTGGGACGTGACTTAGTTGCGCTTGGGACGTGATTTGGTTACGCTTGGGACGTGACTTAGTTGCGCTTGGGACGTAACTTAGTTGCGCTTGGGACGTGACTTAGTTACGCTTGGACGTGATTTAGTTCCGCTTGGGACGTGACTTAGTTGCGCTTGGGACGTGATTTAGTTGCGCTTGGGACGTGACTTAGTTGCGCTTGGGACGTGACTTGGTTGCGCTTGGAGCGTGACTTAGTTGCGCTTGGGACGTGACTTAGTTGCGCTTGGGACGTGACTTAGTTGCGCTTGGGACGTGACTTAGTTGCGCTTGGGACGTGACTTAGTTGCGCTTGGGACGTGACTTAGTTGCGCTTGGGACGTGACTTAGTTGCGCTTGGGACGTGACTTAGTTGCGCCTGGGACGTGACTTAGTTGCGCCTGGGACGTGACTTAGTTGCGCCTGGGACGTGACTTAGTTGCGCCTGGGACGTGACTTAGTTGCGCCTGGGACGTGACTTAGTTGCGCCTGGGACGTGACTTAGTTGCGCTTGGGACGTGACTTAGTTGCGCTTGGGACGTGACTTAGTTGCGCCTGGGACGTGACTTAGTTGCGCTTGGGACGTGACTTAGTTGCGCTTGGGACGTAACTTAGTTGCGCTTGGGACGTGACTTAGTTACGCTTGGACGTGACTTAGTTACGCTTGGACGTAACTTAGTTCCGCTTGGGACGTGACTTAGTTGCGTTTGGGGCGTGATTTAGTTGCGCTTGGGACGTGACTTAGTTGCGCTTGGGACGTGACTTAGTTGCGCTTGGGACGTGACTTAGTTGCGCTTGGGACGTAACTTAGTTGCGCTTGGGACGTGACTTAGTTGCGCTTGGGACGTGACTTAGTTGCGCTTGGGACGTGACTTAGTTGCGCTTGGGACGTGACTTAGTTGCGCTTGGGACGTAACTTAGTTGCGCTTGGGACGTGACTTAGTTGCGCTTGGGACGTGACTTAGTTGCGCTTGGGACGTGACTTAGTTGCGCTTGGGACGTGACTTAGTTGCGCTTGGGACGTGACTTAGTTGCGCTTGGGACGTGACTTAGTTGCGCTTGGGACGTGACTTAGTTGCGCTTGGGACGTAACTTAGTTGCGCTTGGGACGTGACTTAGTTGCGCTTGGGACGTGACTTAGTTGCGCTTGGGACGTGACTTAGTTGCGCTTGGGACGTAACTTAGTTGCGCTTGGGACGTGACTTAGTTGCACTTGGGACGTGACTTAGTTGCGCTTGGGACGTGACTTAGTTGCGTTTGGGACGTAAAAAAGTAAATGAGAGCGTCAAATAATTGCATTTTTTGGCTCACTCCGTAAAGGTGTGGTTCATGACGTGTGGTGGAACGTGCAGGAGAACGAACTAGAAAGTTGATATCTACCACCTCGTTCGAGTTATGAAATGGGTTTTGTGCGAACTAATTTTCATGTTGCAAATTATAAATAAATACGCTATAGCCGTTAGATAAGAAAGGTAATTGTCACTATCTTGTTCGAGTAACAGATATCATTTTGTACGAACTAATTTTCATGCTGAAAATTACAGATAACTATCAAGTACAGCCGTAGAAATTTTTTTAACATAACAATAATGCAGATGAAATGACTTGCACCAATATTTCATATCATTGCAAAGAACGACTACGTCATCAGCGAAAATTAGGAGGCACACCCTGAAAATTATTTCCCGCGTCGGTGCCGCGCCTTTGCCTTTTGGTGAAATATTTCCCAGTTAATTTCCAGCTTCCGTCTACATAGTAAAAGTTGGACTAGTTTACGGGTCTCTTTCATCACAATAAATAAATACACTGGCCGTGACCATTGCGTCCAAATAATTTAAATCAGCTCCAGTTCAGCCATTTAAATACGTTCTAATGCTCGTAAACATTCACTGTCGGAGTCAAGTAAACATTCACTGTCGGAGTAAAAATAATGAAGATAAAAGTTAGTCACTGTTATTACGTTGGCCGTGACTATTGCATCTAGAATGCTTTAACCAATTCCATTACAGTCAACTAAATACTTTCTAATGCTTGTATACGTACACCGTCACAGCCAAAATACTAATAACAATAAGTAGTTCTGGTAATGAGACAGCTATACGAGGAAGCGACAGCGTGCAAAAACGAAAGTATGTCACTGAATTCTATAATTATTTAATGTAAATCGAACCTACATGAATGCATATCGCCTTGCGTTCTGGCCTTGCACAATTTGTGTCAGATGTTGACACTAAACCTCAATTTTGGCCCAGAAATGTCTTCTGTTCTGCGTAGAGGCAGCGGCAGTGAAAGGAGGCGTAGCGTTATCGTGCTGGGCGTTTTTTTGCAAGTTTTTTTTTGTGAGTTGGAAGATTGACGTGCATTTATTTAAATGGGACGCTTCCACTCCTTCTACTTGGGGATAGACCTGACTGGAGAGTGAATGGAAGTGAAAAAAGGGAGAAGTGTTGAGGGGGAGTGAGAAGAGGGTAAAAAGTTGAGGGAAATGAAAAGATGGAAAAGAGTTGAGGGGAATAAAAAAGGGAAAGAGTTGAGGGGAGTGAGAAAAAGGGAAAGAGTTGATGGGAATAAAAAAGGGAAAGAATTGAGGGGAGTGAGAAAAAGGGAAAGAGTTGAGGGGAATAAAAAAGGGAAAGAATTGAGGGGAGTGAGAAAAAGGAAAAGAGTTGAAGGGAATAAAAAAGGGAAAGAATTGAGGGGAGTGAGAAAAAGGAAAAGAGTTGAGGGGAATAAAAAAGGGAAAGAATTGAGGGGAGTGAGAAAAAGGAAAAGAGTTGAGGGGAATAAAAAAGGGAAAGAATTGAGGGGAGTGAGAAAAAGGGAAAGAGTTGAAGGGAATAAAAAAGGGAAAGAATTGAGGGGAGCGAGAAAAAGGAAAAGAGTTGAGGGGAATAAAAAAGGGAAAGAATTGAGGGGAGTGAGAAAAAGGGAAAGAGTTGAGGGGAATAAAAAAGGGAAAGAATTGAGGGGAGTGAGAAAAAGGGAAAGAGTTGAAGGGAATAAAAAAGGGAAAGAATTGAGGGGAGTGAGAAAAAGGAAAAGAGTTGAGGGGAATAAAAAAGGGAAAGAATTGAGGGGAGTGAGAAAAAGGAAAAGAGTTGAGGGGAATAAAAAAGGGAAAGAATTGAGGGGAGTGAGAAAAAGGGAAAGAGTTGAAGGGAATAAAAAAGGGAAAGAATTGAGGGGAGTGAGAAAAAGGGAAAGAGTTGAAGGGAATAAAAAAGGGAAAGAATTGAGGGGAGTGAGAAAAAGGGAAAGAGTTGAAGGGAATAAAAAAGGGAAAGAATTGAGGGGAGCGAGAAAAAGGAAAAGAGTTGAGGGGAATAAAAAAGGGAAAGAATTGAGGGGAGTGAGAAAAAGGGAAAGAGTTGAAGGGAATAAAAAAGGGAAAGAATTGAGGGGAGTGAGAAAAAGGAAAAGAGTTGAGGGGAATAAAAAAGGGAAAGAATTGAGGGGAGTGAGAAAAAGGGAAAGAGTTGAAGGGAATAAAAAAGGGAAAGAATTGAGGGGAGTGAGAAAAAGGAAAAGAGTTGAGGGGAATAAAAAAGGGAAAGAATTGAGGGGAGTGAGAAAAAGGGAAAGAGTTGAAGGGAATAAAAAAGGGAAAGAATTGAGGGGAGTGAGAAAAAGGGAAAGAATTTAGGGGAGTGAGAGAAAGGGAATGAGTTGAAAGGAATGAAAAAGAGAAAGAGTTGAGGGGAGTGAGAGAAAGGGAATGAGTTGAGGGGACTGAAAAAGAGAAAGAGTTGAGGGGAATGAAAAAGGGAAAGAATTGAGGGGAGTGAGAAAAAGGGAAAGAGTTGAGGGGAATGAAAAAGAGAAAGAGTTGAGGGGAATGAAAAAGAGAAAGAGTTGAGGGGAGTGAGAAATAGGAAGAAGAGTTGTGGGGAGTGAGAAGAAGGGAAAGAGTTGAAGTGAATGAGAAAAAGGGAAAGAATTGAGGTGAATGAAAAAAAGAGAGAGTTGAGGGAAGCGAGACAGGAGTTGAGGGAAGGAAATCACATAGCATTACAACCAACCACAGAACCACACATTAAGTATAAAACTATAAATAATATTACCACGCATTGACATGCGCTTAAGCGTCTTGTTAATTAAGATTTTACTTTGAGTCTTCAGAGGGCTGTGTGATACTTGGATTTCGAAGAAGGAAATTAATTTTTTCCAATAATAATTTCGCGAGTTCAATGGAGAGTGCAATTCACTTCCCGTCGTTGTTTCCTTCAGATGTTTTATGGCAGCCTGAAAGACTATGGAACAAACATTTTGCGTAGATTCCTCGTTCCCTCCCCTCAGGGGGATACGACCTTTGTATCTATGGGAATTAGCGCTCCCATGGGAATTAGCGCTCCCATGGGAATTAGCGCTCCCATGGGAATTATGTGAGGGCCCGGGCTACAGGTTAGGTAGGCCTTCTTTTTGTTCAAGTAGAACAAGTTTTTGTTTTGTTACGGACCATCTTTTTTCGGTTCCCTGCTGTCCTGTTTTTCAGCACCTACTTTCTTCTTCAATTTTTTCTTGTGTCATGAACTGCTTTCTTTGCTTACCGTTTCTATGCACCTTGTGCATTGATTCCGCGTTTCCTCAACTCCATACTAAATGGTGCCTTCATATTTCCTCTCTTGGAACATCTTTGTCGTGGTAAAGGGAGGCTAAAACTTTCTTATATAATACTAATAATAATATTGTTAAGGGAAATTACCGTAATATTTTGTTCTGAAGCAAAAATATTCGGCCGTTATACTGGGTTAAAACTTTTAAAGCAATTCGATACCGTGAAAAGTAATTCATGCTCTGCAGTTCTGATCGTTTGCTCCTGACCTTTTTGTTCAAACTTAAGTGTATGATTATGACAGCAAAGCGTTACATTAGGTGCTTTCTTTAGAAAAAACATCGTCGTTTCCTTTTTTATTTTGAGTTCATATCCAATACAGTTGTGTTGTGCGCTTCATCTTGTAGACAAGTTATTGGTACACTGCACTGCATCTCCTGAGTTCTACATCTCTTGAATTTCTTCCTTTGTGTTTCTATCGTTGAGTATCAAATCCTTGTGTTGTTGCATTTTGTAACATAATTATGGCGTACATTTTTCAAGTATTATAACTGTATGATTTTTAAGAGAAGACGATCAAGTGTTTGGGCCAAATGATCTTCAAGTAAAAAAGTTCACGTATTATTACTAAATGATTTTTAAGCAAAGAAGATGAAGTATTAGAACCAAATGTTTTTCAAATGATGGAGATCAAGTATTAGAACCAAATGATGTTCAAGTAAATCCCCAAAAAACACCTCCATCATAACGTTTATACTCTTTTCAAAAAACACCTTCATAAGAACATAGTTTACGAGTACTTGGCGGTCAAAAAGTTTGAACGCATTTTTTTGGAATATCGTGTATTATTTATCTTATGTTTCATTTCTTGAAGAATGAGCTACTCTATTTTCCGATCCGATTGATAAGCGCTGCAGATCAGCTTTTGCTCGCCGCTTCCGCCGCAAAATATCGTTTGTTTGAAAAAGGCCGCTGCCGCGCTCCATTAATTTCCGTAGTTTTATTCAAGTTCTTTTGAACAATAAAAGTTGCGCAACAACATCGTGGCAGGGCAATAAGTATTTTATAAATGCATTGTGATTTATTCATGTGGGTGTATGTACTGGTGTGTGGGTGGGTGTAAATGTATGTTTGTAGGGGGTGGTGTATGTGATTATATGTGTATGTATCATAGAGTAAACTCTCTTGTCACAGATCGCGTAGTTTTCAACAGTCATAGTTGTCATGTTAGTTTACTATTGAGTTATGCTACCACCTTATTTATTTAGTTCAAAATTACCATGAATATTCCTGGTTTATTAAACCTTCAGCAGCCTGAGAAAATGAATAAGTTGTACATTACTTTCGGTGTAAAAACTACAGAATAAATTTTCAAATACAAGAAATCATTTTTTTGTTGATTCGTTCGTCCGGAACATGATAAGAAGTAACTTTTTGTTCGTAGTTTATTTTATTTTCCTTAAAAAATAATTTGCATTGTGTTAGTGCACTAATGTTTTTTTCGGCATTTTGCACAGAAACGCATTGATGTATGTTTTTCCGCACCTTTTATAATTTTTTTGTAGCGTTATTTTCAATAATTTCGACATTATCTTACGTCGCAGCTCCGAAAACTAATCTGACGATTTGTCATTGCTGCTTCTCTCCTTCTGTTCAAATAGCTTCACTCTAAAATGATTTCGTAAACTAACCTGGTGATAGCGCGAAACGTTTAAACGTTTTTTTTATTCATTTAAGTTTTTTGCTCTTTGAGTATCATTATTTTTTTACTTAACATCAAATATTTATATCAGTGCCCTTCAAACAATTTAAGCATATAATGAGAGGAAAATAAGTGTCAGTCTCATTTCTATTCCACATGTTTTGCTGGCGAGGCATAAATTTTCCCTTCAAGCAATTGATATATAATAAAAGTCAATAAGTAGAAATTCATGTACAATTATAATAAAATAACTGTACAGTCACACTTCCATTTCACACATTTTGCTGACGTGGCATAACTGGTGTCTTGAATAAATTGACTTATAATTACTGGAGAACAAGTGTCACAATCAAACTTCTATTCCCATATTTTGCTGACGTAGCATAACTTGTCGTCTGGTTGATCCCAGGTGAGGCTTTTGTAGAGCACAATTTCTTCGATCCTCACGACAACACAATCGGGGGCTTCGAAGAGGGTAACCACGGGGAGGACTTCTACAATCCCCACCGCCCGTTCAACATCCCGAGCAGACCCAACGACAAACGCCCCATCAGTTTCCACAGACCAGGGGGCCCAGAAGATCACAGGCCTTTGGGATCAAACCAAAGACCTACATCGAGCTTTGAAATCGACAGGCCGAACGCTAAGCCGATCATCATCTTCACAGACGAAGACGACCGAAAGCCTTTGACGCGACCGACCCGCAAGCCAGACGATGACTTCCACTCTCTGTTCAACGAACGGCCTTTCACTTTCGAGAGACCTGACTCGCATCCGCCGGGCTTCCACGATGAGCCGCACCGACCTATCTTTACCCCAAGTCGGCCTGGCTTTGGCCCCCCTGATGGCCAGACTGTTACGTTCGAGCCTGACGGTCCTGATTTCGTGTTTGATGAAGACAGACCCACGAAACAGACCACGCGGAGACCCAGTAAGCCCTTCAGACCAGGTCCTGTGCAGACCCCCACTCGCCAGCACCCCCACCGTCCTTCCCTCGATGACTCCCCCAGCGAGAAGGGTAATTATTGCTTTGGTAATGGTTTTCAGACTAGTTTCCCCGGCGAGAGGGGTAATTATTGCTTTGGTTTATCTGACTAGTTACCCCGGCAAGATGGATGATTATTGCTTTCTTAATGGCCTATCAGACTAGTTACTACATTTTTGGGAAATGATACAGGCCGCTATGACTAGTTCTCGTTTTTGGGGGAATGTGAATTGTCTTTCAGACCATCTCGTCGATGTTTGGGAATGTTAATGGTCTGTAAGATTAGTTTGTTAAAATCAGGAGATATCAATGGTCTGTAAAACTGGTTCCTCGATTCTAGGTAACAACAATGGTCTGTAAGACTGGTTCTTCAATTTCAGACAGATTTTAATGGTCTGTAAGATTGGATAGTTAATACCAGGAGGTATCAATGATCTGTAAGGCTGGTTCTTCAATTTCAGACAGATTGTAATGGTCTGCGAGATTTCATCGATTTTTGATGAATATCACACGTGGAATGAAGGAGTAACACAGCTCTGCTCACGTTCCAGTCGCTCATACTAAATTGCATCGAATTTCTCATACCCAAAAACAACAACGCACGAGACAGGGAAACGTTTTAAATTATTTACTCTTCAGAGTGCCAAAAAAATCTCATCTTCGGAGCTGAAATGAAAAAATCTCTCATCTTTGCTGACGAGGACGACAGAAAACATTTGTTATACCAGGCAATCATGCCTCTCAAAAGTCAAATGGAAATAATGTTAAAGTTCAAATGACCATAATTTTCTGCTACCGTGCAGTTTTGCGCGTATTTTCTTCTCTTAACTTAGCTTTAATGCGAGAGTTCTCATGGTGCTTAGCTTTGATGAGTCATTTCACTGGTGCATTTAGCGGCTCAAGAGAGCTGCAACTGAGGCATTAAATGTTATGTTAACCTTCAAAGCCTTCCGATGAAGTCATTTGCTCCAGAGGTGTGGTTCGCGGAGTAATTTTTTTCTGAAGAATATGGGAGTTAACTACTTTTTCTGATTATTATTGTAATTATTTTAGACAAATTACTTCATGAAAGGGAATTATTTATTTTTATTTTTCATAATTTCAAATGGAAGAAAATCTGGAGTACTAAAAGGACTTTAAATTACAAAGTTTTACAATCTCAATTGGAAGAAAATCTGGAGTGATAAAATGACTTTAAACTATAGATTTTTACGACCTCAAATGGAAGAAAATCTTGATTAAAAAAACAACTTTGAATTACAAATTTTTACAATCTCAAGTGGAAGAAAATCTTGATTAAAAAAAAACACTTTGAATTACAGATTTTTACAATCTCAAATGGAAGAAAGTCTGGAGTAATAAGAATACTTTAAATTACAGATTTTTTACAATCTCTAATTGAGGATAGTCTAGAATCATTCATAGATTTCAAATTACAAGTAAGAGACGCTCATTAGTTCCCAAGACCTGGTTCCCGTAGACAGGGTACGGCAGTCATTCTTGCGCCTTCGAGTAGGCTGTGGAGGCCTAAAAATGCAGGGTTCACTGCCGCTCCCTCAAGGAGACACAACTATTGTATTTATGGGAGTTAGCGCTCCCAGGGGAAATGTGTGAGGGCCTTAGCTGAAAGTTAGGTAGGCCTTCTTTTTGTTGAAATAAAATGTTTTTGTTATCTTAAGGACCATCTTTTTGGGGGTTCACTGCTGTCCTGTTTTTCAGCACCTACTACTTTCTTCTTCGACTTTTATCTTGCTTCATGAACTACTTTATCTGTGCTCTTTCTGCATAGATTCTGCGTTCCCTTAACTCCATACTAAATGGTGTCTTCCTTCTTCCTCTCTTTGGGTCGCATTTGTTGCGGATAAGGAGTCTTAAACTAACTAATAATTTAATCGATTGACTGCCGCACCCTCTATTTGTGGAAATTAACTCTCCCACGGGGGAAAATGTAAGGTTACGAGCTGAATGTTAGGTAGGCCTTCATTTTGTTAAAATAGAATGGGTATTTAGTTTTTGATAAGCCGTCTGTTTTTGGCTCATTGCTGTTCTTTTTTCAGCACCCATCACTTCTTCAACTTTTCATCTGTTTTCGTAAATTTATTTTAACCTTGCGGTTGTTATGCACATGGTGTGGAGACACACTTTGTGCATTGATTCGCTGTTCCCTCAATTCTATGCTAATTGGTGCATTCTTCTTCCGTCATTTTATAACACTTTTGTTGAGGTTAGCGATGCCTAATATTTTGACTGCAGCAGGTAAAACTGAAGTTAAATATTCGACTCAAATTTGAAGTCAATTGCAGTAAGCAATGTTAAAAATAGCGACCATGAACTGGATCGTGCCTTTATTTAGCTTTGATTAAGAACTTAGGAAAATTGAGTGTGAGACTCCTGGTCGGTCAGCAGCGTTATGAAAATCCCCCCTGTGTACCACCGGGGGTGCACGTCTCAGCCAAAGTGTTGAACTTACTTGTGTAATTGAATATTATTTTGCTCTTTTATGATAAAAGATTTATAGATGCAACATTGGGTCTGAGTAAAGTTAAAATTCAGGAAGACTTCCACGAGTTCTCGCCCGTAAATGTCGTAAGTTCTTTTATGTTCTCGATAAAAATATATTTACTCATCAATAAACAGCATCACTAAGGCGACAAAAAAAATGATTTTTTGTGTAAAAAATTATCATAACTTGAGAACTGATAGATTTTTTCTAAAACTCGCATAACACCAAAAAGCGAGCTACAGAAGACATTTTTTTTAATAAAAGGTGGCTATTCATACACCATTACTAATATACCAATCACTCACATCGATATTGAAACTAATCATTAGTACTTTAAGTTACTTAGGTTTACGTATTCCTAAGCAATGGTGATCCCTAAGCCCCGTGGGAGATCGTGCTAGGTCCCTCAGAAGATACAACTATTGAACCTATGGGAATTAGCGCTCCCAGGGGGGAAATGTGAGGTCCCGAGCTGAGAGTTAGGCAGGCCTTCTTTTTCTTGAAATAAATTGTTTTTGTTTTGTGAAGAATCCTTTTTTATCGGTTTCTGCTGTCCTGTTTTTCGGCACCTACTACTTCCTTATTCAACTTTGATCCTGTTTCATGAACTTCTTTCTCATCTTACTGTTTCTGTGCCCTTTCTGCATAGATTCCACGTTCCCTTAACTCCATACTAAATGGTGCCTTCTTCTTTCCTCTTTGGATCGCCTTTGTTGCGGATAGGGAGGCTTAAACTAACTAATAATCGAATCTAATCTTTGACTTTCGTCTTCAACTTTTATCTTATTTCAGAACCTTCTTTCTTACCTCATTTATCTTGTGCGGGGTACACCTTGTGCATAGATTCCACAATCACATAACTCCATACTTAATGGTGCCTTCATCGTTCCTTTCTTCGAACACCTTTGTTGTGGCAGAGGAGGGTAAAGCTTTCAATCAATCAGAGTTCCATCTTTCATGCTCACTTTCCCTCTTTTAATTTCCAGATTTTTATCGCGATCTATTTTTTTCTTTCTTATTTCTTTCTTTCTATCCCACGGTTTCTATGCGCTGAAGGTCTCGTGCGTGAACACACATTGTGCATAGATTCCCCGTTTTTACAGTCCACTATAAATGGCCCATTCTTTTTGCTCTCTTGGGATCGCCTTTACTCTGGCTAGGGAGTTTTTTATTTAACTGATTTAGCATATAAACTATGGAAATGACTGAATGCTGAATAATGAATGGTAACCACAAATTTCTTATGTTAAAATAATGGAGAAAAATTACTGCCAACATGGTTACATCAGGTTGTACTATAAGTACTGTCCAAAGCTGGGCGTTTCTTTTCTAATGCAGCATTAACACTTCCACTACAGTATGTAAACTGAAATTTATCATTTAGTTCAAATTTATAATCAATTTTAGCTATCATTGTTGAAAATACCAAACATTTACTGGATCAAGTGTCGTTCATTTAGTTTTGATTGAGTATTCTTAAAACTTGAGTTTGTGACGACTGGCTGGTCAGCAGCACACTGAAACTTACTCAGTGACCAAATGTGGCTCACGTCGCAATGAAAGGGATAAGTGTTTGTAACTGCAGCGATTGTTTGGTTGTGTTGAAGAAACTCGTAATGAATGATGTCTCTCATGTCCCACTGACTACCTGATGATGACTACCTGGTGATAACAGCCTGATGATGACTACCTGATGATGACTACCAGATGATGACTACCTGATGATGACTACCTGATGATGTCTACCTGATGATGACTACCTGGTGATAACAGCCTGATGATGACTACCTGATGATGACTACCAGATGATGACTACCTGATGATGACTACCTGATGATGACTACCTGATGATGTCTACCTGATGATGACTACCTGATGATGACTACCTGGTGATAACAGCCTGATGATGACTACCTGATGATGCCTACCAGATGATGACTACCTGGTGATAACAGCCTGATGATGACTACCTGGTGATAACAGCCTGATGATGACTACCAGATGATGACTACCTGATGATGACTACCAGATGATGAATACCTGATGATGTCTACCTGATGATGACTACCTGATGATAACTACCTGATGATGACTACCTGATGATGACTACCTGGTGATGACTACCTGGTGATGACTACCTGGTGATAACAGCCTGATGATGACTACCTGATGATGACTACCAGATGACTACCTGATGATGACTACCTGATGATGACTACCTGATGATGAACTACCTGATGATGTCTACCTGATGATGACTACCTGATGATGACTACCTGATGATGACTACCTGATGATGTCTACCTGATGATGACTACCAGATGATGACTACCTGACGATGACTACCTGACGATGACTACCTGACGATGACTACCTGATGATGACTACCTGATGATGACTACCTGATGATGACTACCTGATGATGTCTACCTGGTGATGACTACCTGATGATGACTACCTGATGATGACTACCTGATGATGTCTACCTGGTGATGTCTACCTGGTGATGACTACCTGGTGATGACTACCTGGTGATGTCTACCTGGTGATGACTACCTGATGATGACTACCTGGTGATGTCTACCTGGTGATGACTACCTGGTGATGACTACCTGGTGATGACTACCTGATGATGACTACCTGGTGATGACTACCTGGTGATGTCTACCTGGTGATGACTACCTGATGATGACTACCTGATGATGTCTACCTGATGATGACTACCTGATGATGTCTACCTGGTGATGACTACCTGGTGATGACTACATGGTAATGTCTACCTGGTGATGTCTACCTGGTGATGACTACCTGATGATGACTACCTGATGATGTCTACCTGATGATGACTACCTGGTGATGTCTACCTGGTGATGTCTACCTGGTGATGTCTACCTGGTGATGTCTACCTGATGATGACTACCTGATGATGTCTACCTGACGATGACTACCTGGTGATGACTACCTGATGATGACTACCTGATGATGACTACCTGGTGATAACAGCCTGATGATGACTACCTGGTGATGACTACCTGGTGATGACTACCTGGTGATGTCTACCTGATGATGACTACCTGATGATGTCTACCTGACGATGACTACCTGGTGATGACTACCTGATGATGACTACCTGATGATGACTACCTGGTGATAACAGCCTGATGATGACTACCTGATGATGTCTACCTGGTGATGACTACCTGATGATGACTACCTGATGATGACTACCTGATGATGACTACCTGGTGATGTCTACCTGGTGATGTCTACCTGATGATGACTACCTGATGATGTCTACCTGATGATGACTACCTGGTGATGTCTACCTGGTGATGACTACCTGATGATGTCTACCTGATGATGACTACCTGGTGATGTCTACCTGGTGATGTCTACCTGGTGATGTCTACCTGGTGATGTCTACCTGATGATGACTACCTGATGATGACTACCTGATGATGTCTACCTGACGATGACTACCTGGTGATGACTACCTGATGATGACTACCTGATGATGACTACCTGGTGATAACAGCCTGATGATGACTACCTGGTGATGACTACCTGATGATGACTACCTGATGATGTCTACCTGATGATGACTACCTGGTGATGTCTACCTGGTGATGTCTACCTGGTGATGTCTACCTGGTGATGTCTACCTGGTGATGTCTACCTGATGATGTCTACCTGATGATGACTACCTGATGATGACTACCTGATGATGACTACCTGATGATGTCTACCTGGTGATGTCTACCTGGTGATGTCTACCTGATGATGACTACCTGATGATGACTACCTGATGATGACTACCTGATGATGTCTACCTGGCGATGACTACCTGATGATGACTACCTGATGATGACTACCTGATGATGACTACCTGGTGATGTCTACCTGGTGATGTCTACCTGGTGATGTCTACCTGATGATGACTACCTGATGATGACTACCTGATGATGACTACCTGATGATGACTACCTGATGATGACTACCTGATGATGACTACCTGATGATGTCTACCTGGTGATGACTACCTGGTGATGACTACCTGGTGATGTCTACCTGATGATGACTACCTGATGATGTCTACCTGATGATGACTACCTGATGATGTCTACCTGGTGATGACTACCTGATGATGACTACCTGATGATGACTACCTGATGATGACTACCTGATGATGTCTACCTGATGATGTCTACCTGATGATGACTACCTGATGATGTCTACCTGATGATGTCTACCTGATGATGACTACCTGATGATGTCTACCTGGTGATGACTACCTGGTGATGACTACCTGGTGATGTCTACCTGGTGATGACTACCTGGTGATGACTACCTGATGATGTCTACCTGATGATGACTACCTGATGATGTCTACCTGATGATGACTACCTGATGATGGCTACCTGATGATGACTACCTGATGACTACCTGATGATGACTACCTGATGATGACTACCTGATGATGACTACCTGGTGATGACTACCTGGTGATGACTACCTGATGATGACTACCTGGTGATGACTACCTGGTGATGACTACCTGGTGATGACTACCTGGTGATGACTACCTGGTGATGACTACCTGGTGATGACTACCTGGTGATGACTACCTGGTGATGACTACCTGATGACGACTACCTGATGATGACTACCTGATGATGTCTACCTGATGATGACTACCTGATGATGTCTACCTGATGATGACTACCTGATGATGACTACCTGATGATGACTACCTGATGATGACTACCTGATGATGACTACCTGACGATGACTACCTGACGATGACTACCTGACGATGACTACCTGACGATGACTACCTGACGATGACTACCTGACGATGACTACCTGACGATGACTACCTGACGATGACTACCTGACGATGACTACCTGACGATGACTACCTGACGATGACTACCTGACGATGACTACCTGACGATGACTACCTGACGATGACTACCTGACGATGACTACCTGACGATGACTACCTGACGATGACTACCTGACGATGACTACCTGACGATGACTACCTGACGATGACTACCTGACGATGACTACCTGACGATGACTACCTGACGATGACTACCTGACGATGACTACCTGACGATGACTACCTGACGATGACTACCTGACGATGACTACCTGACGATGACTACCTGACGATGACTACCTGACGATGACTACCTGACGATGACTACCTGACGATGACTACCTGACGATGACTACCTGACGATGACTACCTGACGATGACTACCTGACGATGACTACCTGA
This sequence comes from Morinoia aosen, assembly GCA_030386875.1. Lineage (NCBI taxonomy): Eukaryota > Metazoa > Arthropoda > Malacostraca > Amphipoda > Talitridae > Morinoia > Morinoia aosen. The sequence continues at coordinate 22,511,368 of CM059570.1, forward strand.
CGATGACCACCTGACGATGACCACCTGACGATGACTACCTGACGATGACTACCTGATGATGACTACTTGACGATGACTACCTGACGATGACCACCTGACGATGACCACCTGACGATGACTACCTGATGATGACTACCTGATGATGACTACCTGACGATGACTACCTGACGATGACTACCTGACGATGACTACCTGACGATGACCACCTGACGATGACCACCTGACGATGACCACCTGACGATGACTACCTGACGATGACTACCTGACGATGACTACCTGACGATGACTACCTGACGATGACTACCTGACGATGACTACCTGACGATGACTACCTGACGATGACTACCTGACGATGACCACCTGACGATGACCACCTGACGATGACTACCTGACGATGACTACCTGATGATGACTACCTGACGATGACTACCTGACGATGACTACCTGACGATGACTACCTGACGATGACCACCTGACGATGACCACCTGACGATGACCACCTGACGATGACCACCTGACGATGACCACCTGACGATGACTACCTGATGATGACTACCTGATGATGACTACCTGCCGAAGAAATAAAATTGACTGATTCAATTTTATTACGTTCTATCTCTGCATATTTGACCTCGACCCTCAAGTATAACTTGTTGCGCTAGGCCTTGCCTCAGAGCCATACTGATTACTCCAGTAGATTCAAAGGGCCAAAACTATTTTAATTTTTTTACCATTATCTATAATTTCTAGAGTAGTCGCCGAGTTCGTGCCCTGGACGGACATACGCTTGTTAACACGTTAGTTGCGATGTGTTAAACTGAAGTTCAATATTCAACTTAAATTTAAAGTCAAAAGTGATAAGCAAATTTGTAAATATCAAACATTAACTGGGCCTGTTAAATACCATTAATTTAGAAAGGTTGTTAGAATTTTTCGTAACGACACATCGATGGGTCGTTTCGCAGCAGGAAAAACCTAACTACGACCCACCGGTGGGTCATACCGCAATGAATGTGTTAAATTGGATAGTTCAATTACTATTGTGTGTTGTCGCGGGCCGGATTGGTTGGACTGAGGGGCCAGGTTTGGCCCGCGGGCAGTAGTTGGGAGACCACTGAGCTAGGCAGATAAACATAGGTATTTTGTGAACCTAGTTTTTACCTTCATTTTGACTTTTGTGATCCCGCTGATCGTGATCATTGTATGATTTATTATCAAGTCATTATCATTCGATGACACATCATGCTGATCACTATCAAAAGGGAATCCTCGATTCACTATTTTATCAATCTCATTCCTGCCATTTCCTCTCATGCTTCCTTACTTACGTATCTTCCTTTTTTGCTTGCTATGGCTTTATGGCCCCTTAGGGTAATACAACTATTGTATCTATGGGAATAAGCGCTCCCAGGGGGACTATGTGTGGGCCCGAGCTGAGAGTTAGGTAGGCCTTCTTTTTGTATAAATGAAATCTTTTTTGTTATGTTAAAAACAACGTTTTTTCGGTTCACAGCTGTCTTGTTTTTTTAGTACCTGTTACTTTCTTCTTCAACTTTGTTCTTGTTTCATAAATTCTTTCTCAACTTACTGCTTCCATGCCTCTTCTTCATAAATTCCCCATTCTCTTATAACTATACTAAATGGTACCTTCTTCCTTCCTCTCTTCGGTACGCTCTTTTTTGTAGCGGTTAGGGAGGCTAAAACCAATTTATAATCTAATATGGCTCATGGTTTTGTTCTATGGTTTTAAATCTATCTATGGTTTGATTATTATTATAATTGATATAAAATAATGTTTAGGTAATACAATAATTTATATGGTACAAAATTTATATAGTATAATATTATATGATAATTATAATATAATTATATTATATTATAATTAAATCTATGGTTATATGGTTTTCCATTTTAGTGTAGTTTCCTTTTTTCTTGACTGATTTTTGTTTCTCATTCCTGCCTGGTCTCTTTTTTTTCATCTTCTAATTTTCCCCCATGCCTTCTTCGTATTTGGTGTCCATGTCATCGCTTGGGAACAGAAAAAATCCTCACCTTTACCAGTTCGCTGCAAGGTTTTTCGTCTTTTTGTTTAATTTTGTTATCCGCATTGGAATACAGTCATTGTACAAATGGCAATTGCGAATCTCAGGAGGAAGATGCGAAGTCGTGAGGGAAAGCTTAGACTCAGGGCTTCATTTGGTTCAAATAATTTTTTTTTTTTAATTGTTGCGGGCCATTATTTGTCAAAAAAAAGTATTTCTTGTATTACTACTGTATTTTGTCGGGTAACTGCCGTTCTTTTTTCCGTTCTTGTCACTCATTTCTTGACCATTTCCTTGTTTGTGTAACCATTTTAGATCGTGGGGTTTCCATGCGCGCGATGCGGTACCACACCTTACGCGTAGATTCCCCGTTCTTTAAATTCTGTACTATATGTGCCTTCCTTCGTCTTCTCTTGGCAAAACCCTCGTCGTGGTAACGGAGTCTAGAATTAATTCATCTATTCCTCTCCCTCTTCCATCCCCCTTCTCTCACATCCCCCTCTTCCATATTATATGTTCTATTTCCCTTCTCATCCATCATCATTCATCCCCCTTCGTTTTCATACCCCTCCTTATTCGTCCTCCCTTATCCCTTTCTTCTTTCATCCCTCGTCTTTTGCATTTTCTTTCTCTTCCGTTTCCCTCCCTCTTCCATTTCCCTCTTTTACACCCCCCTCCTCTTCCGTCCCCTCCTCTCTCATGTCTCCTTTTTCATTCCACATCTTCCATCCCCCCTCTCACATCATCCACCCCCACTTCCACCCTCCACTCATTGCGCTCGTTATGCACTCAATAAATCCAGGCCGCCATTACCAGCGCGCGGTAAACACTCACTGGAGCGATTATTGCTGCCGCGGCAACTGCAGACCTGCGCAGACCTGGCGAAAGTCGGGGAAAGTTGCGTTGTGTTGTGTTGCGACACCGGTGTGTGTGTGTGGGAGTGTGTGTGGGAGTTGGAGGAGTGTGTGTATGTGTGAGTGGGAGTGTGTGCGTGAGAATATGTGTGGGGTTGGAGTGTGAAAATGTGTTTGAAAGTGTATGGGGGTGTGGGTGGGAGTGTGTGTGGAAGTGTGCATGTGTGGCAGAGTGTGGTAGTGTGTGTGTTTGTGTGTGTGTGGGACTGTGTGCGCTTTGGGGTATGTGTGGGGAAGCGTTAGTTCGGAGGCGAGATGCTGACGAGCCTCTCCGTTTGTCTTATCGTGGCCATAAAGGCATCAATTTCTACAATACGGTCGCGCGTTTTACGCAAAAAACTATGAGTTGGGGTAGAAAAACCACGAATTCTCTTTATTTTTGAACTAGCGTTTTTAAATAAGTGTAAGGGTAAAATTTTACTCCAAGCTCATTTTCAGTTTTATCTAATTTGGTGATTTTACTATCTTATGTTGCAAACATTTGTGTTTTCATTAATAAACGTCAACTGTTCCCGTGTATTCCATTGTCTCATATAGTTCTCATTCTTAAACTTTATTCGGCAAAAAAAATTGGATCAATATTTTCCATTGTTAGTCAAAAACTCAAGTATTTGTAAGGCTTGATTATGCAAAAGAATAAATCATTTACTTTCCTGACCCATTGAAACATCTCGATACAAGTTGCACTTACACTTGTCTCCAAGTTGTACTAGTTGCACTTCCACCTCGTCACCAAGTTACACTAGTTGCACTTCCACCTTATCACCAAGTTTCACTAGTTGCACTTCCACCTTGTCACCAAGTTACACTAGTTGCACTTCCACCTTGTCACCAAGTTACACTAGTTGCACTTCCACCTTGTCACCAAGTTACACTAGTTGCACTTCCACCTTGTCACCAAGTTACACTAGTTGCACTTCCACCTTGTCACCAAGTTACTTTAGTTGCACTTCCACCTTGTCACCAAGTTACACTAGTTGCACTTCCACCTTGTCACCAAGTTACACTAGTGGCACTTCCACCTTGTCACCAAGTTACACTAGTTGCACTTCCACCTTGTCACCAAGTTACACTAGTTGCACTTCCACCTTGTCACCAAGTTACACTAGTTGCACTTTCACTTGTCACCAAGTTGCACAAGTTGCACTTCCACTTGTCACCAAGTCGTACTGGTTGCACTTCCACCTTGTCACCAAGTTGCACTAGTTGCACTTCCACTTGTCACCAAGTTGCACTAGTTGCACTTCCACTTGTCACCAAGTCGTACTAGTAGCACTTCCACTTGTCACCAAGTTGCACAAGTTGCACTTCCACCTTGTCACCAAGTTACACTAGTTGCACTTCCACTTGTCACCAAGTCGTACTAGTTGCACTTCCACTTGTCACCAAGTCGTACTAGTTGCACTTCCACTTGTCACCAAGTCGTACTAGTTGCACTTCCACTTGTCACCAAGTCGTCCTAGTTGCAGTTTTGTTTACCGGGACTCGTAAATAACATTTTTCTAAACGAAAAAAAAATGAAACGTGATTCTTAACGTATCATTCTTCCAATTGAATGAAGCTGCTTCTAACACCACAGAAATTCGTCAGGAAAATTTTTACTTCCCCTAAAATAATGTTGGGATGATGCCTGTGCCTTTTTGTGCTTATACTAATGTATAAAAGCACACCCATTCAAATAGTCTATAGTTTGAAATTATTATCAACCTACTCTAAAGTTCTTTGCTATGTTCTTAGTTTTTAGCTATGGTGATGAGATTAGAATACCTATGTTGGGGTTAAAGTCGCTTAAACTAGCTTATAACCTAATCCAGTAACGTGGTTTGCTGGGGTGTGGGAGGTTTAAACTAACTTATGATCCAATCAAATTTGGTTGTGGTAATCTTGAGCAGAGTCGGTCCAAAATCTACATAATTCTAGGAAGACCTGAACTCTTAATTTCTAACGGACTATACCCCCTCAGGGAGATACAACTATTGTGTCTATGGGAACTAGCGCTCCCAAGGGGACTATGTGAGGGCCCAAGCTAAAGGCTAGGTAGGCGTTCTTTTTTTGAAATAAAATGTTTTTGTTATGTTAATTAAGGACCCCTTTTTCGGTTCACTGCTGACCTGTTTTTCAGAGCCTACTACTTTCTTCTTCAACTTTAGTCTTGCTTCATAATCTTTTTTCACAACTTACTGTTTCTATGCCCCTTCTGTGTAGAATCCGCATTTCCTTAGCTCCATACTAAATGGTGCCTTCGCCCCTCAGGGGGATACAACTATTGTATCTAGGGGAATTAGCGCTCCCAGGGGGACTATGTAAGGGCCTGAGCTAAAGGTTAGGTGGGCTTTATTTTTGTTGAAATAGAATAGGTTTTTATTTTGTTATGAACATCTTTCTTCGGTTCACTGCTGTCCTGTTTTTCAGCACCTACTACTTTCTTCTTCAACTTTGATCTTGTTTCAAGAACTTCTTTCTCATCTTACTGTTTCTGTGCCCTTTCTGCATAGATTCCACGTTCCCTTAACTCCATACTAAATGGGGCCTTCTTCTTTCCTCTCTTTGGATAGCCTTTGTTGCGGATAGGGAGGCTTAAACTAACTAATAATCCAATAATAATAATCCAAATGGTGCTTTCCTCCTTCCTCTCTTTGGATCGGATTTTTTGCTGCGGGTAGGGAGGCTAAAACTAACGACTAATCTAATCTTACGGACTATTTACGGACCTGCTCGACACCCCACACGCACCTACACACACCTCTAATATGACAAAGAAAACGAGCATGTAACCAATGTTTGAGAATCATTTCTGAAAAACATTCGGTGAGTAGAGGTAATATCATCAAACTTCTCATATAAATACCATCAATCTTCTCATATTTTTTATTCTCCCATATCTTATTACCGGAAAATTTTGACCTCAACGCGCGCCAGCTATGGGAGGAGATTTTCATATCTATAAGTAGTCACAAACTCAATTCCCATAAAAAGTTAAAGCTAACCGAAGGCGTAATCCAGTTACTGTTAGCTATTTTCAAAATTACTCACTACAATAGACTTACAATTTGAGTTGAATATTGAAGTTCAGTTTAACCAATTGCGGTCAAAGTGTCACGAACTCGAAACAGTTCTGCTGTGTTTGATGTGCTGTGCGTCTCCCCTGCAAATTTCCTTTCACTCTCTTTATTTCTGAAATTTAATCGTGCTTTCCGTGACTCAATACGGTGCGTCACCGAAAAAAATAACGAACGAGATGTGCGTTATTACCACCTTGTTGCTGCGTTATTGCTGCGTTATTGCTGCGTTGTTCCTGCGTTAATACTGCTTTGTTGCTGCGTTTTTGCTGTGTCGTTGTTGCGTTATTGCTGTGTTATTTCTATGTTATTGCTGCGTTATTGTTACGTTATTGTTGCGTCATTGCTGCATTATTGCTGCGTTGCTGGTGCGTTATTACTGCTTTGTTGCTGCGTTATTGCTGCTTTGCTGCTGCTTCTCGTACGTTAAACGTTGTATGACGGTGCGTCACCGAGAGCGTAACGCCATAACGTTCTGCTGACGTAACGCGTCTATAGGCAAAAAATCGTGTTACGCTCAGCTTTGATGGCTCTGTGTTAGGCCTGCAAAAAGTAAGGGAAGTACAGTTGTTAAATCTAAAGTTACCAGTTTTTATCTCTGTGTTAAAGCTTCATTGTGAAAGCAGCGGGAGTTTTGCTGAACGCGACGTTGTAATTTGTAATATCAAGCTTGTTTTGTTCAAAATACCGGTGTATAACATGATGAAATAGGTCAACCAAAAGAAACATGAGTCAATTTTTAGTGTAAGCTTTACAATTTATAGGTTGCGTTGCGAATCAGAAATATCCGTGGCGGTAAGTAAACCTTGTGTCTAGAGTTGGCTACGCAACCGATTGTACTTCCGTGAACCTGAATCAATCGCATTTATTAGTTGCTGACTGCGCTAAATCACCTGATGTGTACCTACGTAATTAAGTTTTAGCATTACTGTACATAATAAAGTCATCTGCTCATCTGGGGTCACAGAAAGGCAATAGATAAAAATTAGTAGGGTTTTTCCATCCTATGCTGTGTGGCCTGGCGCCTCAAAAGGAGATACTGTGAAATTACTTCAACTCTAGATAGGCCTTCGGGACTTCTACGTTTCTTGCTCACTTTGTTTCTTCAAGTTTTTATGCTTTATTCGCTATCACTTCTTTGTGTTTTCTTCCTCTTTCTTTCAACCTTGCTGCTTCAATGCGCAGAGTGTGGGGACATAACTGGTTCTTCCTTCTATACTAGATGGTGCGTGCCTATTTCCTATCTTGGGGACACCTTCGTTGGGTCAGGAAAGCTCACACTTAATCTATCTAATCCAATTACAGCTCGTCTTAATACAGGGTGTCTACTAGGTAGTAAAGTAGTAAAAGTAGTAAAAAGTAGTAAAATTTGAGAAGTAGTAAAAAAAGTAGTAAAAAGTAGTAAAATTTACCTCTGGGTAGTAAAAAATTGTGAAGTGGTAGAATTTTCTGAAAATTGAAAGTAATGTACATATGTATAAAGTGTATTAAGATTGTTTAAAATTTATTTCTCCCAGCATTAGCAATTTGCCGCAGTTTATGTGAAACATTCCTGTAAGGCGGGATGTAATTTTGGAATTAGGGGACAAAATAGATAAATGTTCCAAAATTTTTGCGAATGACCGTGTAAATAGTTCATTTTTTCTCATTCAGTTTGATCTGAAAGATTTCGAATTGTTTTATGATGAAAGGTTCATTTAGGCCATTTCAATGTTTAAATTTTACATCTCTTCAGTGCCATTTCATAAATTTTTAGGCTAATGACCAGTAAATAATCAAGGACTGTAAACTTTTCGAAGATTGAATTCAGTTTCCTGCTTAAGTGTTTTAAATAATAACCTTAAGTGGCTATGTCTCTCTATAATATTTAACATTTTTGTCTTATGATGATTTTCTTTGGATATACCCAATTACATTACCTTCGAAGAACAAACTTATCCTTCGTCATATATAAGGCATTTAAATGTCCTTGCCCTAAGTTTAATAATAGCACTTCTCCCAAAGTATTTCATCATTTGACTATTCCTTACAAATGTGAAAATAAAATATAAGCAGTGAAAAACCAAGTGATATGACCTCTTCCAATTCTTATTCAAAGATAAATATTCTCACACTATGCTCTTCAATGCAATAAAATATATGATGTGATTTTATGTGCAATTTGAGGGAAAAACTGGATTTACATATCAACTCTTTCACATCACATTCCTTGGATCACAATTTTAAAGGTATCATATTGCAATACATCATTACATCCTCAATTTAACATCAGTACATCACAATCCTTTGGCGAAGATGTCAAAGGAACTTCTCTGCAATTCATTTAAATCCAGCACTAATATCTTCCTCTGAAATGACTGGAGTTTATTCTGTCCATTTTGGTGTCAGGGGAACAATAACAATTTACTGTAGCTATCAATTTTTTTTGCGGAAAAACTTACCTCTTCGTGAAGCTGAAAGTTTTCTCTTTCCTATGACATTAATTTATATTCAAATACTGAAAGAATTATGCTATGAAAGCCTCTTTCAAAACAAAATGTAATCATATACAAGAATTAAGTTCCTTTAGGCAGTCATGGCAACTCACGGATTCAGTTCAGTTACCTCCTAGTTGTTGTCAGAGGAGCATGGTGATGCTACATCTTATTAAAGTTCTGTCTTCTATCAGGTTGTAACAGAAGTTCTTTCCATTTCTTAGATTTGAAATAAAGCAAAAATCCTTTCAAAAATATATTTGTTTAGTCTTGAACATTGTCATCATTTTTATTAATTATGTCCTCCCATTTTGTCATAAGCCTTTTGATTTCTTCTTCATAAAATTTAGCCAGTTTGGACTCAAAAAAAGAAACTAGTTTCATTTCGACCTCTTCTCTTGAAGTAAGCCTTTGTCCCTATGAAATGATTCTGTAAGCTCCTGAAAAGGTGAAAATCGGTTGGAGCAAGATCCGGAGAATATGGTGGGTGATGCATGACTTCCCAGCCAAATTCTTCTACAAGATTTTTGGTTGTGCTTGAAGTGTGGGGTCTGGCATTGTCATGGTGCAGAATCACTCCTTTTGGATTGATCAAAGAAGGCCGTTTTTCCTGTAAAACTGCTTTTAAACGACTTAGCTTCTGACAGTAAATTTCAGATGCTATTGTTTGAAGGTCACCCATTAATTCATAATAAACATTTCCCTTCAAATCCCAGCATCCACTGAAAAATAATTTTTTTAGGGTGCATTCCACTTCTCGGCTATGGAATTGGCTTTGGAAAAACAAAAACCATCTTCTGCAGGTCTTTTCATCCACAACATCATTTTTGTAAGTGTCTGAGTGTTTTTGCTGCTGAGCTTGCCGTATTGCGTTGATGAAATTCAAACAGTAAAATATGCCTGACATGCTCTTTGCTTGGAGTTTACATTAGGGCTAAAATAGTATTAATTACGATAATTATCACACAATCTGAGAAAAGCAATAATATTTTATTAATTACTATTCATAAGCATACAACATTAACAAGCTAAATTGAAGTAATCTTGCCCTAAACATATAGCTCAACAATTGGACAGAACTTATGTTACAACCTGAGACTATATGTATGCATATGAAAGTTACATGAAATTTGCATTTTCGTGATTCGTTCCATAAAATAATGTTAATAACCTATTTGTTATTATTGATTGCAATTAGGGTGCCAATTAGATTTTGAGGCACGATAAATATAGTTTACAAAAATTCGTTCACATATTCACATTAGTTCAATAGTTCACAAACTCAAATTTACCAAGTGCCATAGTGTTTGGTCATAATAAAGTTCCCTGATATTCTATCCTCGTATGAGGTGATCTGACAATCACCTGGTGTCTACTATGTAGTTTCCAGTTGGTTTATTGCATACCATGAACGGTTGTCCTCATAGTTGAAAGATGTTAAGACAAGGTTCTTTGTCTTAACATTCGATGGAGTCCATTAGGACGAGATACCTTAGGAATTTAGGTAAATTTTTCACAATGTTTTGGTTGATGTATTTAGTATGAAGTATTTTAAGTATTAAGGAACTTGGAACCTTTTTGAACCTTTGGTATTGCGTGTACTATTGACTCCTACTACTCATTATAGGCTGATGACTTACATCTGTACATTTGGACAACATTCATTATGTAAAAAATAGGTAGTAAATTTTTTTTGTTGAAGGTAGTAAGAAGTAGTAAAAAGTAGTAAAATTTGGAAATGAAAAATCAGAAGTCACCATGTAATACGAACCACTTAAAAATACAGGCTAATTGGGGTGTAATAACATTACTAGATGATGGAAGTGTTCTTTACTTCCGTTCTGTCCTTCCTTCTCTCTTTTCCGCTTTTTCACTTCCGTTTTGTCCATAAGATTTGTTAAGCGTTTAAGATCTTTAAAAACATTCAATACCTTCCCATGATATCGCATCATTCTTTGAAGAAAGCTATCGAATATGGAAAACGTGAGATCTTCAATGAGTTGAAGATCGTTGAAGATAGATTAAAGCGTTAAAAATAGATTTGGATTTCTGCGTACGGAAAAATTTTCTTAATGCTGAAAAATGACACGAATAATTCAGTTTTGATATTGTGCCTAGACCCCCTCAGGGGGATACAACTATTGTATCTATGGGAATTAGCGCTCCCAGGGGAAAAATGTGAGGGCCCGAGCTGAGAGTTACGTAGGCCTTCTTTTTGTTGAAATAAAATGTTTTTTGTTATGTTAAGGACCACCTTTTTTCGGTTCACTACTCTCCTGTTTTTCAGCACCTAATACTGTCTTCTTCAACTTTGATCTTATTTCATGAACTTCTTTCCCATCTCACTGTTTCTATGCCCTTTCTGCATAGATTCCTCTTTTTTTATCTCCATACTAAATGGTGCCTTCCTCCTTCCTCTCTTCGATTCGCTCAATTTTTGCAGCGGTTAGGGTGGCTTAAACTAACTTATAATCTAATCTAATCTAATCTTGTGCCTAGACTCTAACCCAGTAATTCTTACGTAGCTCGAGACGTAAGCTCCTCGTGAGAATATCATACACCGATACGCCACCGTCAGGCTGCCAATGACATGATAGGCTGCGATACCGTCACTTCCGAAACGAGGCCTAAATACAAAGCGTGCTCTGCTGATCTGCTTCAGATCACACTCTACACTTTTTCTCTCCCTACTCTCAGCAGTTATCGGTGCGCCTCCAAGGCAAGACTCCTTACAAGGCAAACCCAATTCAACAGTCGTAAACGTAGGCTAAGAGCAAGAAAGACAACTGTACCTTGCTGCATTTTGGTGACGTCAACGGTATACTCCTAAATAGCAAAGCAAAACTCTCCTCTTTACGTAGCCATAATAAGTTCTAAGCCAACAGCTCACCCAGCTCTTAGGAGCAAGGCAAGTGCTCTTCGGCAAGTGTTCCATACCTGCGCTATTGAAGCCAAGCGCTATTCATTTAAAGCATTCTCACCGAGCGCCTCTTTCGCTACACCCTAAATGACGAGCCCACGGTTCAGGCACATGCTCTCCATATTCCGGATTCGACGTCCAGCTCTACAACTATATGTATGCTGGGGCACACTTTCGCTACCTACACTGTAGGTAACGCTTACATACGAGATCCTGACCGGCAACGAAGCCGTCGTAGTCACTATTTCGAGTTCGCTTAACATGACAAATAGTCATGCAACCAAGATCTCACAACCGGGTTCGTCAACGCGATTGTATTGGCGGACACCTCCTTAAGATTTTCGTTGTTTAGGACACTCAGTGACGCACTATCACTGAGTTCGACTACCGTACTACTAATATCTACAATTTTGAGTTCAAATATAGCTCATGTGAAATTGTCCCCTTTCTTGTCGTTAGTTTCCCGTCGATTACAACTTGAACACGCTCAATCGTTTGATCATGATACCTTTTTTAATTTCTTCTATCAGTCCTTCCTGTTCGCTATCATCACCAAAGCTTCGTTCTGCTGAAAATACCGCGAGTAACAAACTATGTTTGGAGCAGGATCGTTCTTTTCCAAAATGTGATACCCCTTTCTAACTCAAAGAAACTTAGTAGCAATTCAATACGAAATATGTCAATAAATGTACGGCAGCTATCAACAGTTCAAATGAGAACATAGCATCAATCAACGATAAAAATCATAATTAGAACACACAAAAAATCAACGACCTACGGTAACATTGGCGTCACTTGTCAATGAGTTCAGCATCAAAAGTACAACACAAATTAATGTAAAATTTTTCATATAACCATCAATATATTCCTTCAGAAAAAAGTCTTCGAGGAAGGAGTTTTAAGGAATATATGGTTATATATATTTTCATATTTATAAAAATATTTATACTCCATATTATATTTTATTAAAACATTATATATTTATATATTTATAGTTTTATATGTTTATTATTATATTTCTATTTATTTTTAGGTCATTTTTTAAGCTAGAATTAATATAAAATACAGAATACAGCCTGAGCTTGCTTGTGCATAACTGAATAGACAGAAAAGACTTTTAAAAAGTTCATTAACTGGAACTTTACTGCCTTTAGCACCTGCCAACACTGACCTGAACAGGTCCTCAGATGACTTAATAAAGCCCTGGGCTGCTGCAAGTCAATATTTACCTTGCGCCCTTCTCCTGTTGGATGTTTTTACGTTCACAGCCCTTCTAGTTTTGTGAACGAGGGAGTGTGTTGAGAACAAGTGAAAGTGTTGTGAACGAGGGAGTGTTGTTAACAAGCTAGTGTGTTGTGAACGAGAGAGTGTGTTGTGAACGAGAGAGTGTGTTGTGAACGAGGGAGTGTGTTGTGAACGAGGGAGTGTGTTGTGAACGAGGGAGTGTGTTGTGAACGAGGGAGTGTGTTGTGAACGAGGGAGTGTGTTGTGAATGAGGGAGTGTGTTGTGAACGAGAGAGTGTGTTGTGAACGAGAGAGTGTGTTGTGAACGAGGGAGTGTGTTGTGAACGAGGGAGTGTGTTGTGAACGAGGGAGTGTGTTGTGAACGAGGGAGTGTGTTGTGAACGAGGGAGTGTGTTGTGAATGAGGGAGTGTGTTGTGAACGAGAGAGTGTGTTGTGAACGAGAGAGTGTGTTGTGAACGAGAGAGTGTGTTGTGAACGAGGGAGTGTGTTGTGAACGAGGGAGTGTGTTGTGAACGAGGGAGTGTGTTGTGAACGAGGGAGTGTGTTGTGAACGAGGGAGTGTGTTGTGAACGAGGGAGTGTGTTGTGAACGAGGGAGTGTGTTGTGAATGAGGGAGTGTGTTGTGAACGAGGGAGTGTTGTTAACAAGCTAGTGTGTTGTGAACGAGAGAGTGTGTTGTAAACGAGAGAGTGTGTTGTAAACGAGAGAGTGTGTTGTAAACGAGAGAGTGTGTTGTGAACGAGGGAGTGTGTTGTGAACGAGGGAGTGTTGTTAACAAGCTAGTGTGTTGTGAACGAGAGAGTGTGTTGTGAACGAGGGAGTGTGTTGAGAACGAGGGAGTGTTGTTAACAAGCTAGTGTGTTGTGAACGAGAGAGTGTGTTGTGAACAAGGGAGTGTGTTGTGAACGAGAGAGTGTGTTGTGAACGAGGGAGTGTGTTGTGAACGAGGGAGTGTGTTGAGAACAAGTGAGTGTGTTGTGAACGAGGGAGTGTTGTTAACAAGCTAGTGTGTTGTGAACGAGAGAGTGTGTTGTGAACGAGGGAGTGTGTTGTGAATGAGGGAATGTGTTGTGAACGAGGGAGTATTGTTAACAAGCTAGTGTGTTGTGAACGAGAGAATGTGTTGAGAACAAGTGAGTGTGTTGTGAACGAGGGAGTGTTGTTAACAAGCTAGTGTGTTGTGAACGAGAGAGTGTGTTGTGAACGAGGGAGTGTGTTGTGAATGAGGGAATGTGTTGTGAACGAGGGAGTATTGTTAACAAGCTAGTGTGTTGTGAACGAGAGAATGTGTTGTGAACGAGAGAGTGTGTTGTGAACGAGGGACTGTGTTGTGTACGAGAGAGTGTGTTGTGAACGAGGGAGTGTGTTGTGAACGAGGGAGTGTGTTGTGAACGAGGGAGTGTGTTGTGAACGAGGGAGTGTTGTGAACGAGGGAGTGTTGTTAACAAGTGAGTGTGTTGTGAACGAGGGAGTGTGTTGTGAACGAGGGAGTGTGTTGTGAACAAGTGAGTGTGTTGTGAACGAGAGAATGTGTTGTGAACGAGAGAGTGTGTTGTGAACGAGGGAGTGTGTTGTGAACGAGAGAGTGTGTTGTGAACGAGGGAGTGTGTTGTGAACGAGGGAGTGTGTTGTGAACGAGGGAGTGTGTTGTGAACGAGGGAGTGTTGTTAACAAGTGAGTGCGTTGTGAACGAGGGAGTGTGTTGTGAACGAGGGAGTGTGTTGTGAACAAGTGAGTGTGTTGTGAACGAGGGAGTGTGTTGTGAACAAGTGAGTGTGTTGTGAACGAGGGAGTGTGTTGTGAACGAGGGAGTGTGTTGTGAACGAGGGAGTGTTGTTAACAAGCTAGTGTGTTGTGAACGAGGGAGTGTATTGTGAACGAGGGAGTGTGTTGTGAACGAGGGAGTGTGTTGTGAACGAGGGAGTGTGTTGTGAACGAGGGAGTGTGTTGTGAACAAGTGAGTGTGTTGTGAACGAGGGAGTGTGTTGTGAACGAGGAAGTGTGTTGTGAACGAGGAAGTGTGTTGTGAACGAGGAAGTGTGTTGTGAACGAGGAAGTGTGTTGTGAACGAGGAAGTGTGTTGTGAACAAGTGAGTGTGTTGTGAACGAGGGAGTGTGTTGTGAACGAGGAAGTGTGTTGTGAACGAGGAAGTGTGTTGTGAACGAGGGAGTGTGTTGTGAACGAGTGAGTGTGTTGTGAACAAGTGAGTATGTTGTGAACGAGGGAGTGTGTTGTGAACGAGGGAGTGTGTTGTGAACGAGGGAGTGTGTTGTGAATGAGGGAATGTGTTGTGAACGAGGGAGTGTGTTGTGAACGAGGGAGTGTGTTGTGAACGAGGGAGTGTGTTGTGAACGAGGGAGTGTGTTGTGAACGAGGGAGTGTGTTGTGAACGAGGGAGTGTGTTGTGAACGAGGGAGTGTGTTGTGAACGAGGGAGTGTGTTGTGAACGAGGGAGTGTGTTGTGAATGAGGGAGTGTCTTGTGAACAAGTGAGTGTGTTATGAACGAGGGAGTGTGTTGTGAATGAGGGAGTGTGTTGTGAATGAGGGAGTGTGTTGTGAACGAGGGAGTGTGTTGTGAACGAGGGAGTGTGTTGTGAACGAGGGAGTGTGTTGTGAACGAGGGAGTGTGTTGTGAACGAGGGAGTGTGTTGTGAACGAGGGAGTGTGTTGTGAACAAGTGAGTGTGTTGTGAACGAGGGAGTGTGTTGTGAACAAGTGAGTGTGTTGTGAACGAGGGAGTGTGTTGTGAACAAGTGAGTGTGTTGTGAACGAGGGAGTGTGTTGTGAACGAGGGAGTGTGTTGTGAACGAGGGAGTGTGTTGTGAACGAGGGAGTGTGTTGTGAATGAGGGAGTGTGTTGTGTATGAGGGAGTGTGTTGTGAATGAGGGAGTGTGTTGTGAATGAGGGAGTGTGTGTGAATGAGGGAGTGTGTGTGAACGAGGGAGTGTGTTGTGAATGAGGGAGTGTGTTGTGAATGAGGGAGTGTGTTGTGAATGAGGGAGTGTGTTGTGTGTGAGGGAGTGTGTTGTGAATGAGGGAGTAAGTTGTGAATGAGGGAGTGTGTGTGAACGAGGGAGTGTGTGTGAACGAGGGAGTGTGTTGTGAATGAGGGAGTGCGTTGTGAATGAGGGAGTGCGTTGTGAACGAGGGAGTGTGTTGTGAACGAGGGAGTGTGTTGTGAACGAGGGAGTGTGTTGTGAACAAGTGAGTGTGTTGTGGGAGTGTGTTACAGGCCTAGGCCTAGTATGTGAGGGCCCGAGCTGAGAGTTAGGTAGGCCTTCTTTTTGTTGAAATGAAATGTTTTTTGTTATGTTAAGGATCACTTTCTTTCGGTTCACTGCTGTCATGTTTTTTCAGCACCTTCTACTCCCTTCTTCAACTTTTATCTTGTTTCATGAACTTTTTCTCAACTTACTGGGTCTATTTCTGCTTAGATTACGCGTTTCCTTGTCTCCATACTAAATGGTACCTTCCTCCTTCCTCTCTTTGGATCGCCTTTGTGATGTATAGGAAGGCTTAAATTAACTAATAATCTAATCTAAATCCTCCCTCCCTCTTTCTCTTTCACTTTTCTGTCCTTCATTTCTCCCTCCTTCTCTCCCTCCCTCTCTCCTTTTTTTTTTTTTTTTCCTCCCTCTCCTTCCCTCGTTCTTTTCCATTTTATTTTCATCTTTCATACCTACCTACATTCCTCCTTTTCCTTTATTCTTCCCTTCTTTTCCACCCGGCTTTCCTTTTTCTTCTTTCCCACTCCCCCACTCCCGTCACACAACACTACGCCTGCCAGCTGTGCCCTGTACTCTCCCCCCCCCCCCCCAGTACCTTTTACCTCCCGAGGGGGCACGTCAGGCAGTACCGGAGTACCTTTAATGAGTCGCGCGCTCGTTGCTTCCTCGTTGTACTTTGTCAAGTCAGTTGTGTGTGAATGTGTGTGTGTGAAAGGCATATGAAAGTTTTGTTGTGATCTTACGGTGGCGACAGCTGAGCAAAAGGCGGGACAGATGCGGTCGTGTTAGATTGAGGGTAGACTCTTTATAATTAATTATCCTTGCTCCTCAGGATGCATAGGATAGGCAGCAGGCTTGGGTTTGTCATGGGGTATAAATAGCAATATTCAACTTGAATTTAAATTAAATTGTAGGGAGCAGTTTTTTGAAAATAGGAAACATGGACTGAATCGTGCCTTCATTCAGCTTTGATTAAGTATTTATGAAAATTGAGTTTGTGACTACTGGTCGGTCCAGTAGCATTATGAAAATACATTAGATGTGCCACCGGTGGCTTACACGGAGGTTAACATGTCAATAAAAGTTCATTTCTTTCACGTGTAATTTTTAAGGAATAATTTACTTGAAATTCGATTATTATAAGTTCTACCTGAGTCAGAAATAGGTTCATCTCGCTTACTGGCACGGTGAACCGGCTTCTTGCTTAACACGTTTCTTGCGTAGTGACCCACCGGTGGTCACTTGGGTGATTTCCATAGTGGTGCTGACCGACCTGCAGTCAGTAGCTCATTTTTTATTTTTACTTAATGAAATCTAGATGAAGGCCCGATCCAGTTAATGTTTGCTATTTACAAAGTTTATTGCCACAATTGACTTAAAATTTGAATTGGATATTGAACTTCAGTTTCCCCCATCGCAGTTAGCGTGGTAAACGTTCCCCGCGTATTGGGCCATATGTGTGCCATGCCGTAAATTGCTCATTCACCTACCGGTATAATTGGAACACATTTTATCTGTTTCGCCATCTTTAAAAAAAAACATCATAAGAGGTGAAATTTTATCGTGCTATTGCAGTTTGATATTTCTCAGGTAGGATAAAAGTGCATTCGAGTAGTAAAGTCGATTAATATATTTTACTCACAACCTAACGAAACTAACCGTTAGCAGCCACGGAAACGGGGTAAACGTATTAATTAAAAATTTGTGTTAATTGGTGCTTATGTCACAGTATAATTAGAGGTGTGAATTTCATTTTTTAGTAATAACAGTAATAACACGAATTTTCGCGGATGTGTATTGTTATTTTATAATATTGCGAAGCATTACCTTAAATTTTGTTGTATGTACTGTAGTAATTTCCTATTTTCATGCAGTAATACTACAAATTTTCGCCGAACTATTCGACTTATTTCATATTTTTCGACAGTAATACGACAAATTTTGGAGGCCTTTTTCTAATTATTTATTATTTTTTGGCAGTAATATCACAAAATTTGGAGGCCTTTTCTAGTTATTTATTATTTTTTAGCAGTAATATCACAAAATTTGAAGGCCTTTTCTAGTTATTTATTATTTTTTGGCAGTAATATCACAAAATTTGGAGGCCTTTTCTAGTTATTTATTATTTTTTGGCAGTAATATCACAAAATTTAGAGGCCTTTTATAGTTATTTATTATTTTTTGGCAGTAATATCACAAAATTTGGAGGCCTTTTTCTAGTTATTTATTATTTTTTGGCAGTAATATCACAAAATTTGGAGGCCTTTTCTAGTTATTTATTATTTTTTGGCAGTAATATCACAAAATTTGGAGGCCTTTTCTAGTTATTTATTATTTTTTGGCAGTAATATCACAAAATTTGGAGGCCTTTTCTAATAATTTATTATTTTTTGGCAGTAATATCACAAAATTTGGAGGCCTTTTCTAGTTATTTATTATTTTTTGGCAGTAATATCACAAAATTTGGAGGCCTTTTTTAGTTATTTATTATTTTTTGGCAGTAATATCACAAAATTTGGAGGCCTTTTCTAATAATTTATTATTTTTTGGCAGTAATATCACAAAATTTGGAGGCCGTTTTCTGGTTATTTATTATTTTTTGGCAGTAATATCACAAAATTTGGAGGCCTTTTCTAGTTATTTATTATTTTTTGGCAGTAATATCACAAAATTTGGAGGCCTTTTCTAATAATTTATTATTTTTTGGCAGTAATATCACAAAATTTGGAGGCCTTTTCTAGTTATTTATTATTTTTTGGCAGTAATGTCACAAAATTTGGAGGCCGTTTTCTGGTTATTTATTATTTTTTGGCAGTAATACCACAATTTTTGGCGGACGTCATTACACAGGGTGTCCTATGAGTCACGAACTACACAGTAAATTGGATGGTGTGCGTACCATAATAATTACTCCTAACAATTTTGTAGAGAGAATTGATGCATGCACCAATGCACAGGGTGGACAATTTGAGGATTTTTATGATTATGATCGATGAGGCCTCCCTCAGGGGGATACAACTATTGTATCTATGGATATTAGCGCTCCTAGGGGGACTGTGTGAGGGCCCGAGCTAAAGGTTAGGTAGGCCTTCTTTTTGTTGAAATAGAATAGGTTTTGGTTTTGTTACGGACCATCTTTTTTCGGTTCACTGCCGTCCTATTTATCAGCACCTACTACTTTCTTCTTCAACTTTGATCTTGTTTCATGAACTTCTTTCTCAATTTACTGTTTCTATGCCCCTTCTGCATAGATTCCCCAAACTCTTATCTCCATACTAAATGGTGCCTTCCTCCTTCCTCTCTTCGATACGCTCTTTTTTATAGCGGTTTGGGAGGCTTAAACTAACATATGATCTAATAATGATCGATGAAATCGATATCCATGGATATTTTTATAGAGATGAGAATGGTGCGTGACTTCTGAGACATGCTATATATGCACAATTGAATTTGTCCTCACGGGACGTGCACAACATCCACGATTTACACGTGAATGTCTATTAATAATTATTTTAAGACATTTTCTGTTATTACAATTTCTTTTGAAAATACATCACTAAATTTCGTTCATTTGATATCAAATTAATTCTTGAAATGTTAAATTGTGGTACAAATTTCTTTCGATCTTGCAGTTCCTGCGCGTAGGGTGAGCGGATTTCATTATCGAAAAATAATGAAATATGATCGAGTTAATGTTTGGTATTTTCAACATGGCTTCATACAATTGACTTTAAAGTTGAATTGAATATTAAACATCAGTTCCACCTGCCCCAGTCAAGGTGATAATGATGTAAGTAGGGAAGGCTATGAACACTTTCACATCCCACTGGTTACCTAGCACCGTCATGGCCACTGCAAGTCACTCAGACAATTGGCGAGTTTAAAATGCTATTCAGATGTCTCTACGGCCTCGTCTAGAATTGATAGCTGCTGCGCTAATTGGGTGGAGATGTGAGGTCCCGAGCTGTGAGTTACGTAAGCCTTTTGTTAAAAAAGTTTTTCCTTTCGTCAAGGGATATTTCTCTGCAGCCACTGTTGTCTCTTTAAGTCGCAGACTACTTACCTTAACTTGTTTTGTGTTCCATAGACTTTTTTAAATTTTGATGTTTGTATCCGCTTAATAAGTGAACACACCTTGTATATAGATTTACTGCTACTTTAATTCCTAAATGATGCTTTCCACCTTCCCCTATTGAGAATACCTTTGTTGTGGTTAAGGAGGCTTGAATTAATTTAACTAATCTATCTAACGTGCAGCGCAAATTTTATGCATGATCTCCATAAAGGCATATCCTAGATGTAACGTCCGAAAATATGATACCCCATAAAATCCTGAGCATTTATCCTAGAGCCTCAGAATACTTCTATTTGTGCCCTGAAGCTGATCAGTCGTTTACCTCAATGAGCTTGTATCCTAGATACTCAAAACACCGCTAGTTGTGCCTTGAAGCTGATCAGTCATTTACCTCAATGAGCTTGTATCCTAGATACTCAAAATCCCGCCAGTTGTGCCCTGAAGCTGATCAGTCGTTTACCTCAATGAGCTTGTATCCTAGATACTCAAAATACTGCCAGTTGTGCCCTGAAGCTGATCAGTCGTTTCCCTCAATGAACTTGTATCCTTGATACTCAAAATACCGCCAGTTGTGCCCTGAAGCTGATCAGTCGTTTACCTCAATGAGCTTGTGTCCTAGATACTCAAAATACCGCCAGCTGTGCCCTGAAGCTGATCAGTCGTTTACCTCAATGAGCTTGTATCCTAGATACTCAAAATACCGCCAGTTGTGCCCTGAAGCTGATTAGTCGTTTACCTCAATGAGCTTGTATCCTAGATACTCAAAATACCGCCAGCTGTGCCCTGGAGCTGATCAGTCGTTTACCTCAATGAGCTTGTATCCTAGATACTCAAAATACCGCCAGTTGTGCCCTGAAGCTGATCAGTCGTTTACCTCAATGAGCTTGTATCCTAGATACTAAAAACACCGCTAGTTGTGCCTTGAAGCTGATCAGTCATTTACCTCAATGAGCTTGTATCCTAGATACTCAAAATCCCGCCAGTTGTGCCCTGAAGCTGATCAGTCGTTTACCTCAATGAGCTTGTATCCTTGATACTCAAAACACCGCCAGTTGTTCCCTGAAGCTGATCAGTCGTTTACCTTAATGAACTTGTATCCTTGAAACTCAAAATACCGCCAGTTGTGCCCTGAAGCTGATCAGTCGTTTACCTCAATGAGCTTGTATCCTAGATACTCAAAATACCGCCAGTTGTGCCCTGAAGCTGATCAGTCGTTTACCTCAATGAGCTTAATTGTATCCTAGATACTCAAAATACCACCAGTTGTGCCCTGAAGCTGATCAGTCCTTTACCTCAATGAGCTTGTATCCTAGATACTCAAAATACCGCCAGTTGTACCCTGAAGCTGATCAGTCGTTTACCTCAATGAGCTAGTATCCTAGATACTCAAAATACCTCCAGTTGTGCCCTGAAGCTGATCAGTCGTTTACCTCAATGAGCTTGTATCCTAGATACTCAAAATACCGCCAGTTGTCCCCTGAAGCTGATCAGTCGTTTACCACAATGAGCTAGTATCCTAGATACTCAAAATACCTCCAGTTGTGCCCTGAAGCTGATCAGTCGTTTACCTCAATGAGCTTGTATCCTAGATACTCAAAATACCGCCAGTTGTCCCCTGAAGCTGATCAGTCGTTTACCACAATGAGCTTAATTGTATCCTAGATACTCAAAATACCGCCGGTTGTGCCCTGAAGCTGATCAGTTGCATTTTTACAGCTGTCATGACTTTCGAACGTTGGTAACGCCAACAGTTTGCTGTTTAGATTGAGTTGTTCACTCCCACCAACTGAATTATTTCTACATAACGCAACTGTTCTGCGGAATGGTTCCTACATCTTCGCAAACACGCTTGCCAATGTGAAAATAAACTACAATTTAGTATAAAAGGTTTAATTCGAACTGGAAAATTGATGTAAGCTATTGTGTACTGTGAATCCTAAACACATGGTCCATATTTATTCCGAAAAGTTTTTCAGTTGTTGAAAGTTTTCTTCGTTACTTGCATAAGTCCATCGTATATGAACATTTCTAAAGTAAAAAGATTATTTGTGGTGAACGTATGGTTTTTACAAATCAAATATTCGACTACTAATCCAGTCGCGACAGAATAAATGAGTGTGTCGTATTTTGTACACACTGTATACTGGGTGAGGCACCCGTTTTTTCATAATTTCCGTACGTTAAACTTTTATTTACTTAGACGGTATCATCACACAAGAGACGGGTATCATTATTTCATATGCATATCATCGTATAGATGATACCATTAAAACAATATATTACACCTCATGCCGTAAGTTAGCTGCTATGGGGATTTACTTCACTTTCTTTTTAATTTTGTCTTACTCGTGTTTTGCCTGCCGTGCGTGTTACAAAATAGTGCGGTATTCTCGATGTTTTTAAATTACTTTCAATTCATTTATCGCTGCTGAAACATTTCGAGTTCTCAGCCATGCAAACATGAGATCTACAATCATATTTTTCTAATTATTTATTATAAATAACCATCATTGAGTACAGCGGTGCATATGGCTGTTTATAGAAATGAGAGCCCTAATCATAATTCCCAAGGTTACGTTAATTCGTAAGATTTCACGAATATAAAACAATTGTCAATTATGCTTTTCGAATCCGGGCGACTTTACGATTTCCGATGTATTAATTACTCGTAAGGTTGCGTTACAGTTTTACGAATATATAAGTTTTTCACCAATGTATAACCTTTGCCAATTATGCATTTCGAATCCGGTTGACTTCACTAATTTTTAATGTATTAGATGACTTTATCAATTTTCGAAGTGGCTGCTCATGGCTGACCAAACGCAGTAGAGATACGGTGAGTTGGTGAGAACGTTCAGTCTTCTGCTTCCGGATTGGCATTTTCGTGAAAGCGAATTTAAACCTTTAACAAACAAATAGTCGCTCTGGTACGTTAGTAGGATGATTCCATACGCTTCGTTACGTATGGAAACAAATAAAAATCACTCCTTGCTTTTTATCGAAATAATATTTTGAATACCCATAATGTTTTTCTAACTCGGTTGTAATGTTTTTTCTTTCGGTTCGGGTATTGCTTGCCCGATGCTGTTCTGTTTAAACTTTTTTGAATAGATTAATATTCCGTTTAACTGTTTGAACAATTAATTCTCCGTCCGTCAGAATCTTATGCGCAGATTTACATTCCGTCTGAGATTTTGAGTACATTTATATTCCCTCAGAATTTTTTAACAAATATTTTGACGTCTTATTTCTGTTACAGTTTTTAAACAGAAAAGTTTTCAAAAAACGCTGCATCAATTCTTAGCTCTTTTAAAGTTCTAAACATTGTTATATGTGTCATTCCTGTAACTTTGAAACTGTGGGAGAAGTAGCATTTCAAACGTCAACAAGTTGAAGTTTTCATGAGAGCCTGACAAACTCGTCACCCGGCCCAGTAATCACGTGACTGGCCTTTCGTAAGCTGGAGCAGACAAACGACCACCGTGAAGCACATGGTTAAATTCGTAAGAAAATTCTTTATAACAGGAGGTAAACAAAAGGAATATAATTTGGATTTTTGACCCTGACGGGCCCCTCAATTGATAAAATTCGAATTTTTGACCCAGACGGGCCCCTCAATTGATAAAATTCAAATTTTTGACCCACGGTCCCTATAACACAACCTCCATTGTTTTCCCTCCACCCAGCGTGTGGGATGGTGTCCCGGGTTGATTATCTTTACGATTACATGACCCCAAACGCAAAAAACAAAACCCCCATTCGTCCCCCTCACCCTTCCCAGCGTATAGGGAGATAACCAGGGCTCAACTCAACTGATTTCCCATTAATACATTTATACTCGCATTAACCAAACCCCGGGAGGTATAAATACCCCGGGAGGTATACAAAATTTGAGTGTGTGAGATTATTCTCGCCATTACTATTACTACTAATATCACTATTACCATTATTCTATTATCATTGTAATTGTTTAACTTGCAGCGTGCGGGGAGGTGTACTCCCGCACAAACCGCATCGTGGGGGGGAGCGACACCGCCTTCGGCAACCACCCGTGGCACGCCGCCATCATCAAGGAGAGCTTCTTGTCCAAGCGCATCGCGTGTGGTGGTGCGCTCATCAACAAGCGCTGGGTGGTGACTGCTGCCCACTGTGTGCACAGGTGGGTGGTGAGGTGGGGTGTGTGCACAGGTGGGTGTTGAGGTGGGGTGAGTGTGTGCACGGGTGGGTGGTGTGTGTAGTGGTGAGTGTGTGCACAGGTGGGTGGTGAGGTGTGGTGAGTGTGGTCACAGGTGGGTGGTGAGGTGTGGTGAGTGTGGTCACAGGTGGGTGTTGGGTGTGGTGATCTAACCAAATTCCACTGAAAAGATGGTGAAGGATGCTTCCTCCAAAAGTGTTAAATCTCTCAGCAAATATTTCAATCCTAATAAATAGCGCAGGAAACAAAAAAATAACCAATGAAACAAATAACATAAGTAATGAATAACGTATGAAACAAACAACTAGCGTAGGAAACAAATAACTAGCATAGGAAACAAACAAATAACATGGGTAACAACTAGTGTATGAAACAAACAACTACTGAAGGAAACACCTAAATAAGGTAGAAAACAAGTACGTGGGACACAAACGAATAAGGAGGGCAACAACCAACGTAGGAAACGAATAAATAACTTGGGAAACATATAAAGTGGGTAACAAACAAATAATATTTGGATCAGCGTAGGCAACAAAGAAATAGCATTAGAAACGCACTCAATTAACACAAAAAGTGGACTAGGCACTGAAAATTAAACTTCAGATCCAACTAATACTTCTAGACGATTTTTAAACGCGGCTTAGAAAATAGTACTGGTACGTGTTTGGGAGTTAGCGTCCTAAGGGGGAAATGGAAAGCCGTGATTTAAACGTTTGGTAAGCATAAATATTTTTTAAATAGGATAAATTTTCATTTTTTCGAACCTTTTCCTTTTGGTTCATTGGTCTGATTCATGCAACCATTACTTTCCTCATCAGTTTTCATCTTGTTTCACCCAGCGCGCTTAACATCTCCCACTTCCAGCACAGCGCTAGCACCATTTCATACTGCCTACATTTCTGACACCGTATCCCATTTCCAGCGCACTCCTAACACCATCTTCCATCTAGCACACTCTTAATCACTATCCATTTCCAGCAAACCATTAACCCACCCCTCCCATTTCCAGCAATCCATTAACTCCCCCTTCCCATTTCCAGCAATCCATTAACTCCCCCTTCCCATTTTCAGCAATCCATTAACTCCCTCTTCCCATTTTCAGCAATCCATCAACTCACCCCTCCCATTTCCAGCACCCCCTAACATATTCCCCTAACATCCCCTCCCCATTTCCAGCACCCCCTGACATCACCCCCTAACATCCCCCCCCCCCATTTCCAGCACCCTCTAACATCCCCCCCATTTCCAGCACCCCCATCAGCAACATGAAGGTGCGGCTGGGCGAGTGGAACGTGCGACAGCAAAACGAGAGACTGGCACACGACGACTACGACGTGGAGCGTAAGGAGGTGAGGGTGGGGTGGGGTGAGGGTGGGGTGAGGGTGGGTGAGGGTGTGATGAGGGTGATGAGGGTGGGGTGAGGGTTGGGTGAAAAGTTATGAATTAGGGATAACTCTTAACAAAACTTACATTTGGTTATCGACACATGAGATAAAGAGGTTTATTAGCAATAGGTAAAGAGGTATTTCAAGAATCGGTAAAAAGGTACGAATAAATGGGCAAGCAAAAAGGCAACATATTGAACAGTCCAAATAAACAATAACAAACACACACAAACTTCGGTAACTAAGATAACTAACACAAACTAAGCTAACAAAGACAACTAAGATAACTAACTAAAATAACAAAGATGACCACTACCCCGCAGGTACACCCGAAGTACATAGCGGCGGACTTCCAGAACGACGTAGCGCTGGTGCGCACCACACGGGACATCGTGTACAAGGAGCACATTGTGCCCGTGTGTCTACCGGCTACTGGCGAGAACTTCGTCGGCAGCCTGGCAACTGTCACCGGCTGGGGGCGGCTGAGTCATGGTACAGTGTTGACAGTAATTTGTTTTTCTGTGTTGCCGTTGGTTTTTTACGTTTTACCGTGAATGTTATCTGTTGCCGTGCATTTTCCGTGTTGCCATTAAATTCTTTCTTGTTTTTCGGTTTTTACTACGTTTCCCGAGCTGCTATTGAATGTCTCGTGTTATTAAAGATTCTATGATGCCATTAGAGTTCATATGATCATTGAATTTCTCATGCTACCATTAAATTTGTCATGTTACCATTAAATTTGTTATGTTGCCATGAAGTCCCTCATAATGCCATTAAATTTACCATGTTGCCATTAAGTCCCTCATAATGCCATTAAATTTGCCATGTTGCCATGAAGTCCCTCATAATGCCAATAAATAAGCCATGTTGCCATTCGTGAGGATGTTATGTTGCCTTGGAAGTATTATTTCACCAAGCCTGCTGCCAGGAGTTGCCAAAAAGCCGTAATGTCGATAGTTGCCATGAAACAATTTCAATTAAAGTCACAGTCGCAATAAAGGTAAATGACGATTGCCACATCATTTTACTTGCCATCACGGTCGCCGTGAATAGAAATGGCAATCGCCAGAGCAGTCGCCATCATAGATGACTTGCAGTTCATTTTTGCAAATAACCGTTATTTCAGAGCCAATAGATCTGCATTTAGAGCAGCTGTTTCTGATGTAATATTCCTGATGTAATATTCAAGTCGTTGTAGCGATTTGAAATAATACCTGCAATATTGCAAGAATTTTCTGTGCGTCTATGATAAAAAAAATATGCTTTTGCGTAAGATATTTTTATGCTGTGTCATCAGCATCAAATTTAGACTTCTGCTGCACGGTTGAGTTATGATTTTATTATTTTTATTTCTTATCCGAGTTTAGCTGTCTTTATGATACGAGGCATCTCCGAAGTCGCTCACCGTCCAGGTTTTTTATAAAAATACACTCGTGTATGAATTCCATCGATCCTAATCGTAAGAGATACTCAAATTTTCCTACCAATTGAACTCTCTCTTGCGGTGTCACTTCCTTACCAGCATCAGGTCTAGCCTGATGAATAAAAAAGAGGTAAAATTATTGTGCGATGCGTGCCTTCTGGGATACCCTGTATTTTTTGAAGCTTTAATGCACAGAAAACTACTTTGATTTTTTTTCTTTTTCATTACAATTCTATGATAGGAATAACAGTACTTGCTTTCAATGACTGTCCTTACTTTCAATGACGGTCCTTGCTTTCAATGACGGTCCTTACTTTCAATGACGGTCCTTATTTTCAATGACGGTCCTCACTTTCAATGACGGTCCTCACTTTCAATGACGGTCCTCACTTTCAATGACGGTCCTTACTTTCAATGACGGTCCTTACTTTCAATGACGGTCCTCACTTTCAATGACGGTCCTCACTTTCAATGACGGTCCTCACTTTCAATGACGGTCCTTACTTTCAATGACGGTCCTTACTTTCAATGACGGTCCTTTCAATGACGGTCCTCACTTTCAATGACGGTCCTCACTTTCAATGACGGTCCTTACTTTCAATGACGGTCCTTACTTTCAATGACGGTCCTTTCAATGACGGTCCTTACTTTCAATGACGGTCCTTTCAATGACGGTCCTTACTTTCAATGACGGTCCTTTCAATGACGGTCCTTACTTTCAATGACGGTCCTTACTTTCAATGACGGTCCTTACTTTCAATGACGGTCCTCACTTTCAATGACGGTCCTTTCAATGACGGTCCTTACTTTCAATGACGGTCCTTTCAATGACGGTCCTTACTTTCAATGACGGTCCTCACTTTCAATGACGGTCCTTTCAATGACGGTCCTTACTTTCAATGACGGTCCTTTCAATGACGGTCCTTACTTTCAATGACGGTCCTTACTTTCAATGACGGTCCTTACTTTCAATGACGGTCCTTACTTTCAATGACTGTCCTTACTTTCAATGACGGTCCTTACTTTCAATGACGGTCCTCACTTTCAATGACGGTCCTCACTTTCAATGACGGTCCTCACTTTCAATGACGGTCCTCACTTTCAATGACGGTCCTCACTTTCAATGACGGTTCTCACTTTCAATAACAGGCCACACTTTCAGCCACTGCCGCACACAAATGACGGTTCTTGAAAGTACGAGCACCAGCCGGAAGCCGGAGGGCGTTAGCGACTTTTCACATTCGAGGTGTCCTGTTCAGTGCGATTAAATCGTCTCGAATGAGAGGGAAAGTCGCTAGGTAGAACTCACTCAGAATTAAACTCGCTCTCGATGACAGGGAAAGCCACTAGATTCAAGCTTAGAGTCTTTTACTTTCATTGTTATTTTAACAGCGGGATATCGGTTCGATGCTCCGGCTACAGCAGTGTTGCCGTTTTTTTAGACTTGAATTCAAGTGAGATGTCGAATACGAGTATGTGTTGAATGAGCATTGCTGAATAGATAATTTTATTGATGAATGTGTAGGAGTCTTCTATGGAAAGCGGGGTCTTTTAATTACAGGGAATTCTGTTGAAGTATAAGGGAGTTTAAACTAAATTATACGGGATTTTTTCTAAAGTATAGGAGATTTTTGTTGAATTATGTAAGATTTTTGTAAATTATGGGGATTTCGTTTAATTATAAGGCATTTTGTTTAATTATAGGGAATTTATGTCTACCCACTTAAGAGAAAATGGACTCTCACTGGGAATATGCTAGGTTCCGAGCTGAGAGCTAAGTAAACCTTCTTTTTGCTGAAACAAAATGTTTAAGTTTCGTCATGGACCATTTTTTTTCGGTCCACTGCTGTCCTATATTTTCAGCGCCTAATATTTTCTTCTTAAGCTTTTATCTTGTATGAGAAACTACTTTCTTAACTTAGTGTTTCCATGCGCCTTGAACATAGATTCCGCATCTCTCAAGTCCATACTAAATGGTGTTTTCCTCCTTCCTTTCTTTGGAACGTATTTGTTGCGGTTAAGGAGGCTTAAACTAACATCCAATCTAATTTAACTGCCATTTGCTGCAGCAAAACTTAGCCCTTCTCGTCAAATTTAAGACCATTTGCTGCAACAAACCTTGGGACATGTTCAAATCTTACAACTATTTTATCTAATAGTCTTAGGCACGTGTTTATCAAACTTTCCGTCATTTTCTGCAGCAAACTTCCGACCATTTGATACAACAAAATCAGCTACAACACACCTAACGACTTAACTTACGACCATGTCGTGCAACAAACTTTGGCATTTATGCATATATTTTAAGCTTGCAACCATTAGCTGCAACACACGTTGTGTGGCAGGCGTGTCGCGGACGCCTGAGGTGCTGCAGGAGGTGGAGGTGGAGGTGCTGGACAACAAGGTGTGCCAGAGTTGGTTCAAGGAGGCCGGCCGCAGAGAGACCATCTACGACGTCTTCCTCTGTGCGGGGTACAAGAACGGCGGCCGCGACAGCTGTCAGGTGAGCCTTTCCAGCTGGGTTACTGTATGGTTTTTGGTGTGAAATTTCCGTGTAATATGTGAGTATTACACACAGCGTTGTATGTGCGTGTTGTGTGTTCGAAGCACTGAATTTGCTTTTTAGAAATAAAAAGTGTTTATAGTTTTATAGTATTAAAATGAGCTTAATGACCATTTTGTGTGCAGTGAACCCAGAAAATGAGCTCAATGACTGCATTTTGCGTGTTTAAATCGCTGAAAATGAACTTAATGAATGCGTGTTCTAAACACTGCAAATAAGCTCAATCCCTTCGCGGCTAAAATAGAAACACGACATGTGTTATCAGTATATGTTATCAGTATATTCAGTATATATTTAATATATTCTATTAATCTTGTAATTAATGGATACACAGACACTGTGGGTACACAAAATTCGAACATTGTCCAGTAAAAATATTGAATGTATGACACAAATTCCAAGCACTAACAAGTGGTAGAAAATCAGGTCATCCCCTCAAATGACATTTCAAGGGTCACGGTGTTTTCCCCTTGGGGAAAAACTTAACCTAAAATTCCCCATTTAACCTTGGTGTACAAACGGGTAGCGGTTGTACCGGATGTATATGTTTTTAAGAACTGTCATTAACTATATAAGGTATTTGAAAATTTAAATTTGAATACGTTCGTATTTGAATATGGCACGAATAAACATTCTATTCTTTGTACCACAGCTGTTTGGGTCACTATTTCATTACATGAATAACTCGTAATTGAAATTTTGGTGCAAGATTTATTCATGCCTCTACGCGTGACATTCTGGTGTTCGTGATGTAAAGTTATGTGCATTTTTTTGGTTTAACATAGTTCACATTTGTTATTTTGAACAGTTCGTCATAATTTATTGTATCTGCTCACGGTATTTAGAGCATCCGACCCCGGTATTTAATGTTCCAGCTCACGGTATTTAATCTATCAGCTCATGGTATTTACAGTTCCTTCTCAGCATCAGCTCACCGTATTTACTATACTGCTCACGGTATTCATAGCACCCGATCACAATACGATGAACAAGGTCGCATAACAATGCGCTTTTTTCATTAAGGCATGAAAGTCAAATCCAATACTTTGATTTTAACCCCAGCTCTGCAGTAGTGAAAAACGTTTCCCAAAATATCGTTCAGCTCTTGAAAATTTCACGCTTCACTTTGTTTTTGACGCAAAATTAGAAGGTGGAGCTTTGACTCGTCTCACCAGCTCGAATCACGTGTATGCTAATTTTTGCCTAATGTCACGTAAATATTAGCATTAATGCATTACAAGCACACCTTAACACATAAAATTTTTGCCTAAAGTCACGTAAATATTAGCATTAATGCATTACAAGCACACCTTAACACGTAAAATTTTTGCCTAAGGTCACGTAAATATTAGCATTAATGCATTACAAGCACACCTTAACACATAAAATTTTTGCCTAAGGTCACGTAAATATTAGCATTAATGCATTACAAGCACACCTTAACACATAAAATTTTTGCCTAAAGTCACGTAAATATTAACTTTATTGCTTTACTAGCGTACCGCACATAACAAAATGAACACGAAGAATACGCTTCTCATTAACGTATCTCTGTGCATATGCCAATTTTTTACCAGAGCGCACCTTTCATCAAATGCACCTCAAGATTTATTTTCTCATTTATCCTTGGCATATAATTTCAAAGTATATTAACTCCCCATCATTTTAACTCCATAGCATTTCAACTTCACAGCATTTTAACTCCCCATCATTTCAACTTCACAGCATTTCAACTCCACAGCATTTCAACTTCACAGCATTTTAACTCCCCATCATTTCAACTTCACAGCATTTCAACTCCACAGCATTTCAACTCCACAGCATTTTAACTCCCCATCATTTTAACTCCATAGCATTTCAACTCCACAGCATTTCAACTTCACAGCATTTCAACTTCACTGCAATTTAACTCCACAGCATTTTAACTTCACAGCATTTTAACTTCACAGCATTTCAACTTCACAGCATTTCAACTTCACAGCATTTCAACTTCACTGCAATTTAACTCCCCAGCATTTTAACTCCACAGCAATTTAACTCCACAGCATTTTAACTTCACAGCATTTTAACTTCACAGCATTTTAACTCCACAGCAATTTAACTCCACAGCATTTTAACTTCACAGCATTTCAACTTCACAGCATTTTAACTCCCCATCATTTCAACTTCACAGCATTTTAACTTCACAGCATTTCAACTTCACAGCATTTCAACTTCACAGCATTTCAACTTCACTGCAATTTAACTCCCCAGCATTTTAACTCCACAGCAATTTAACTCCACAGCATTTTAACTTCACAGCATTTTAACTTCACAGCATTTTAACTCCAGAGCATTTTAACTCCAGAGCATTTTAAATCCACAGCATTTTAAATCCACAGCATTTTAGCTCCACAGCATTTTAACTCCACAGCATTTCAACTCCACAGCATTTTAACTCCACAGCATTTTAACTCCACAGCATTTTAACTCCACAGCATTTTAACTCCACAGCATTTTAACTCCACAGCATTTTAACTTCACAGCATTTTAACTCCACAGCATTTTAACTCCACAGCATTTTAACTCCCCAGCATTTTAACTCCCCAGCATTTTAACTTCACAGTATTTTAACTCCCCAGCCTTTTAACTTCACAGCATTTTAACTCCACAGCATTTTAACTCCACAGCATTTTAACTCCACAGCATTTTAACTCCACAGCATTTTAACTCCACAGCATTTTAACTCCACAGCATTTTAACTCCACACCATTTTAACTCCACACCATTTTAACTCCACACCATTTTAACTCCACACCATTTTAACTCCACACCATTTTAACTCCACACCATTTCAACTCCACACCATTTTAACTCCACACCATTTTAACTCCACACCATTTTAACTCCACACCATTTTAACTCCACACCATTTTAACTCCACACCATTTTAACTCCACACCATTTTAACTCCACACCATTTTAACTCCACACCATTTTAACTCCACAAAGCTCAAACGACAACACGTGTTACTTGTTTTTAGCTATCCTGCACC
The DNA here is from genome assembly GCA_030386875.1 of Morinoia aosen. Classification (NCBI taxonomy): domain Eukaryota; kingdom Metazoa; phylum Arthropoda; class Malacostraca; order Amphipoda; family Talitridae; genus Morinoia; species Morinoia aosen. The sequence goes on from CM059570.1 coordinate 22,543,929, forward strand.
ACTAAACTTGAACCTTAATCTGCGAATGCTGTTTTCTTACCATAATTTTACCAATTTTTAGTTTCTACAATATTTAAAAAGCTTCGGTTGCAAACTGATGTTAGACCAACCCACGTCCAAAAATAAATAACTCAAATAACAATTTCTGCACACCAATACGTATAACTGTTATTGCAATGATTTCGTGAAAGCGAATAACTCTGTTATTGTTCTAATTTTGTGATCATTGGTAGGCCTAGCCTGTAGCCTAGTAAGTTGAGCCCTGATTTACTTGAGGATCGCAACTAATTTCAATTTTCGGAAGATATTGAATGCAATAATCAGCTCTTTCAATTTGTCTTTTTTCAGAACTTTTCCTCATTTTATTTGTGCATTCTGGACATGAGCCTTTCAAAGAAAGCCTTGCATTTTTGGTTTAGGTAATTTTAGGTTGTCTGACGAGCTTGGTTTGAAACTGACGTACGCGCAGAGCTTTCGATATCGACTTTTATTTTTGTCGAGTTTGAAAGTCAGAAACGAGGTCTGGTGCGTTTATTTCTTGGCCAAACTCTGCGACATTTTTTATGTCGTATTCGAACATTTCTCAAAAAATCCTGTCCCGAGGCCGCTCGTTTAAACTGATGCTCACTGCAATTATTTTATTATATCATTTCTGAATGTTTTTTTTCACGACGCCTAAACTGTTCGTGACAAACTCAAGTGTTCTCTGAGAGCCAAACGTGGTTGAAGATGTCAACGGGCAAACTATAGTAATGTAACAAACGATCTCATTAAAAAATTAACCAGCTATGAGAGAGCATAGCATTGTTTTTTATTGCATATATTATACGCCAAATTAGAGAGACATTACTTCCACCAGCAGATTACGTTTATTTCTTAATGACGAATTTGCTGATGTCTGTCAGGGATTCTCCAAAAACCATCCCTCGTTAAGCACCTCAGGTGCACTAAGTTTGCTCAATCCTGTGCACGGTGATTCTTGTAACAATGCACTGATGCTTTCAACATCTTTTAGCATCAATTATGCGGACATGAGCGCCCACATGGCACCATCACCTGTGTTCTGATTCCAAATAGATTAGAATTTTTATCTTCTCACTAGACTGCACTAAACGATCAAATGAACATTTGATTTTTCGATCGTTTTTTTTGACATGGATGCGAATTCTGGTGACTTGTCCTGAGTGGCTGACCGTAGGGGTGGACTGTAGACTGACAGTAGGACTGTAGACTGACAGTCCTGACAGCTAGTAGGGCTTTAGCCTGGCAGTCCAGACAGTAGGACTGTGCCTGACTGACGCCTGACTGTCACCAGGGCGACTCAGGAGGCCCCCTGACTGTCCTAGAGGACAAACGCAGCGTCCTCATCGGCCTCGTGTCGTGGGGCATCAGCTGCGGCCGGGGTCAGCTGCCCGGCGTCTACACCAACATCACCAACTTTATGGACTGGATACCTAACAAAATCAAGTGACCTGGTCCCTCCCCCCAGTACCGAAATTGCAAATGTTAGTAGCAAGGATACCTAATAACATCAATTGATGCCTTCACAACCAACTTGGCAACGATATTTATAGCATCCCTAACGTAGACTGGAAGCCTGACACAATCAAGTGATGCCTGGTCCCCCACAACCAACTTTGCACTGACGTGGATTGGAGACCTGATAAAATCAAGTAATGCCTTCACTACCAAAATTCCTATAATGTTTGTAGCAAAGATACCTAACAACACAAAATGGTGCTTTCACAACAAACTTTGCACTTACGTAGACTGGATACCTGACAGTCAAGTGATGCCTTCACTACCAATATTGCGACAATGTTCGTTGCATGGATACCAAACAAAATCAAGTGATGCCTTCACTACCAACTTTGCACTAACGCAAATTGGATACCTCAAAATCGCAAAAATATTTTAGCAGCCCTGGCGTAGACTGGATACCAGACAAAATCAAGTGATGCCTGGTCCCCCACAACCTACATTGCAAAAATGTTCGTAGCTACGTTGAATATACGAACGTAAACTCAACAATACGTGCTGAACAAATAAGCGTTGAATGTACAAAAATTGTCTGTGAATTCTGATCGAAAATAAACCTGATTCGGCTTACGGAATATGAACTATGTTTTAAATCCCTTTGAAGAAAAACCATCATAATCCAAAAGAGAACTCTATGATGTACATTGGATTAATTGCAAATTGCGTCCTTTGTTAAGAAATCGCGCTTTTACCAAACATTGTAAAACGTTGAAAGATACAGTAACAAGTTTAATCCACGAACATAAGTGAAATTTAGCTTTTCTTGTATCTCAAAAGCCATCTCAAAATTCATGTACACGGGAATATGGAAATTCCCTTTTTTTAAATTGTGCTTAAAATTTGCTTTTCATATTTTAATATTCCAACCTGGAAATATTTCAGGATATATCGCTTGTTTCAAAATATTTCCGGCGTTGTGGTAACGATTAGTTGTAATTATAATGTTCTCTAATTGTTGTTAGTGATTGAAATTGATGCGTTCGACTGTAATTTCAAATTTATTTAATTTCTAATTTAAAATTAGTTCACACTTTAACTGTCTAGTCTAAATTTGATTGCAATGGGATTAGCGATTCCAAATAATTTTTACTAAGTTGTAATTGGAATTAAGTTATTTTATGTCGTGAGATAGAAATTCACGGTTTTGTAACATTGTACGAACAATTTTTACTGGTGTAAAGCGTGCGGGCTAGGAGAAGTAAAATACTCATTAAATATTGTTCTTCCGAAGGCTGTGATCCATACGAAAGGCTGCACTAGATCTTAAATGCTAGCTTTTATTGCCGTAATACTCTAATTCCCATGAACATGATGGTTTTAAATAGATTAATTGAAAATTTGCTGTTAAACTTTAAATCAAAATACTGGTAAATTTTTGAAACTATTAAACTTTGACGAAAAAACTTTTAAATTTTAGAAAAAAACTGGTGAACTTTGGTGGAAAGCTACATTCTCTTATTAATTCGAAATTCGAGGTATATCTGTAAGTTAATTTTAACATGATCTGGCCTTACTTATACATCAGTCACGAATCTCAAATACATCTTACACAGCACATGTATGAAGTATTGTACACCACCATATCATTGCGTATCGTATTCGAACATCATTGTAGCACGCTTTGATACAATTGTTCATTGTACAATTGTGCATTATACAATTGTGCATTACACAATTGTACATTACACAATTGTACATTACACAATTGTGCATTGTGCAATTGTGCATTGTACAATTGTGCATTACACAATTGTGCATTACACAATTGTGCAATACACAATTGTACATTACACAATTGTGCCTTTTACAATTGTACATTACACAATTGTGCATTATACAATTGTGCATTACAGAGTTGTTCATTGTACAATTGTTCATAATATAATTGTGCTCTGTACTATTACTCATCTTACAATTATTAGTTATACAATCGTTCATATTATAATTGTTTATTATATTATTGTACGAGAAGTGCGCGTTGCCACACAGTACTGCACATGAAAAAACGTACAATAGACACTCATACGGGACTCGACTTGTCCGTAACTTCAACTGCGACTCCGACTTCGGCCTCGACATACCGACTCCTCGACGAGCTAACGACTCCAAAGTTCAAGTAAAGCGTAAAGTAATTATACTTTCTCCTTGGCTTGGGTACCACCTTCCTTCACTCTTTAATAAACTGCGCCTTGTTAACAATTAATTTTAATGGTAATTATTTTGGCAATACTGGTTGCTTGAATGGTATTTTTATTGCTAGTCTTGTTAAATGGGTTTTGGTGCTTGGTGGGTAAATTTCTATGTTTTGTTTGTATTTCCTGTATTTAGCTTTTGCAGTCATTGGTAAAATTCCTCGTTAATTTTTGTTTTCTTGCGCTGACTAGCGGAATCTCTGGCTTTCTTGGTATTTCCTGTAAGTATCGCATCCATAAATATATGCGTAGACCTCTTCCCTAATGTCATTAACGTAAAATACAAGAATATAAATAATATTCTTTTTATGAACATGTACCCCTCAGGGGGATACAACTATTGTATGTATGGGAATTAGCGCTCTCAGGGGAAAAATGTGAGGGACCGAGCTGAGAGTTAAGTAGGCCTTCTTTTTGTTGAAATAAAATGTTTTTTGTTATGTTAAGGACCATCTTTTTTCGGTTCACTACTGTCCTGTTTTTCAGCACCTCTCACTTTCTTGTTTAACTTTTATCTTATTTCATGAACTTCTTTCCCATCTTACTGTTTCTGTGCCCTTTCTGCATAGATTCCTCATATTCTTATCTCCAAACTAAATGGCGCCTTCCTCCTTCCTCTCTTCGATACGCTCTATTTTTGCAGCGGTTAGGGAGGCTTAAACTAACTTATAATCTAATCTAATCTTTTATGAACATATTAACGTGTGTTCATTGCGGTCAGTGAGGCTTGGAAAGATCATAAACCACGGAAGTTATCACTGGAAAAAATGGAATCCAAAAGTTACCTTAAATCATACGAGCGCGTTTTGGGGATCGTTTGTTTTAATTTCCACGAATATATGGATGAAATTATTCTTGAATATACTTGGATGAAATTAAGTAACTTGGATTAAGTGAATTAACATTAAATAACCTATTTGAAATTACTCTTGAATGTTCATATGCTGTGGATAACTTCCTGCTGCTAGAGTTATCTGAATTTTTCCAATCTTCCAATCAGTTTACGTTCAAAATCTCTAGCCAATTTAAATAATGCAAAGATTATTTCTATGATAAAAATACTTGATATATGTAGAACTAGTAAATTTAATATAACTGGAAAAAATTAGTTTTGCCCAGAAGCTCAAAGTGATGAAGTGTTGAGCGAGGTGTGTGCACTCGTATTATATATATATATTTAACATTTAAATTTTAATCACATAATCTTTTAATTGTTATCACAATCTTTCTATCTAAATCCTTACATAAAACTTTGAAAAACTGCTCTCAGTTGACCCTGTTGTCCTATTAGAGCTTCTTAGTTTGCTTAACCGAAATAAAATTTACCCTCTATTTTATAATCTATTTCACCCTCCATTTTACCCTCCACTTTACCCTCCACTTTACCCTCCACTTTACCCTCCACTTTACCCTCCACTTTACCCTCCACTTTACCCTCCACTTTACCCTCCACTTTACCCTCCACTTTACCTTCCACTTTGCCCTCCACTTTGCCCTCCACTTTGCCCTCCACTTTGCCCTCCACTTTGCCCTCCACTTTGCCCTCCACTTTGCCCTCCACTTTGCCCTCCACTTTGCCCTCCACTTTGCCCTCCACTTTGCCCTCCACTTTGCCCTCCATTTTGCCCTCCACTTTGCCCTCCACTTTGCCCTCCACTTTGCCCTCCACTTTGCCCTCCACTTTGCCCTCCACTTTGCCCTCCACTTTGCCCTCCACTTTGCCCTCCACTTTGCCCTCCACTTTGCCCTCCACTTTGCCCTCCACTTTGCCCTCCACTTTGCCCTCCACTTTGCCCTCCACTTTGCCCTCCACTTTGCCCTCCACTTTACCCTCCACTTTACCCTCCACTTTACCCTCCACTTTACCCTTCACTTTACCCTCCACTTTACCCTCCACTTTACCCTCCACTTTACCCTCCACTTTACCCTCCACTTTACCCTCCACTTTACCCTCCACTTTACCCTCCACTTTACCCTCCACTTTACCCTCCACTTTACCCTCCACTTTACCCTCCACTTTACCCTCCACTTTACCCTCCACTTTACCCTCCACTTTACCCCCCCCCTTTTCCCTCCACTTTACCCCCCCCCTTTTCCCCCCCCTTTCCCCCCCCCCCTTTTCCCTCCCCTTTTCCCTCCACCTTTCCCTCCACCTTTCCCTCCACCTTTCCCTCCACCTTTCCCTCCACCTTTCCCTCCACCTTTCCCTCCACCTTTCCCTCCACCTTTCCCTCCACCTTTCCCTCCACCTTTCCCTCCACCTTTCCCTCCACCTTTCCCTCCTCCTTTCCCTCCACCTTTCCCTCCACCTTTCCCTCCACCTTTCCCTCCACCTTTCCCTCCGCCTTTCCCTCCACCTTTCCCTCCGCCTTTCCCTCCGCCTTTCCCTCCGCCTTTCCCTCCACCTTTCCCTCCACCTTTCCCTCCACCTTTCCCTCCACCTTTCCCTCCACCTTTCCCTCCACCTTTCCCTCCACCTTTCCCTCCACCTTTCCCTCCACCTTTCCCTCCACCTTTCCCTCCACCTTTCCCTCCACCTTTCCCTCCACCTTTCCCTCCACCTTTCCCTCCACCTTTCCCTCCACCTTTCCCTCCACCTTTCCCTCCAACTTTCCCTCCACCTTTCCCTCCACCTTTCCCTCCACCTTTCCCTCCACCTTTCCCTCCACCTTTCCCTCCACCTTTCCCTCCACCTTTCTCTCCACTTTTCTCTCCACTTTTCTCTCCACTTTTCTCTCCACTTTTCCTCCCATTTTACCCATCATTCAAGAAATCTGTAACCTATTCAAGTACTAAGAATCCCATTTGACTTTCATGGAACATTTCAAAAGCTAATTCATTGATGCAGGTGTCGGAAACTAATGACCTTATTCCTATTTACGCAAACTAATTTACAACTTTAGTTAATTCAATTACTATTCACACACCTTCAAATGCCACGGCAATCGTTACGACTTTTTATATTTGATTAACTGCATCTTTAATTTCGGTTAAAATCATTTTAATTTTGTTATCGTTCATAATGTAATACATGATAAGCTTAAAAAACACCCTTAACTAGTGTTCGTTTAGCATGATTTCTTGATTCTAAATTACCCTGCAATGAAATACCCTGAGTAACATTCCCTGGTATGATTAAATAACCATTATTCATTCAGGAAGGCCTAAAATATTTGTAATAATATTCGTTTTACAAGTACCTTGCTTGCAATGTACCCTGTAGCCTTAGCATGCCATTATTGAAGGCTGCTGATACGTTATTTTTATTTTCGATGTCCCTGCTGCGACTTGTATGCCAGTCTTCTATGTTTCTAAGTGCCTTCCTCTCTTTGGAATGCCTCTGAAGCGGTTAGGTAGGCTTGAACTAACACTCTATTTAATCCATCATCTCTTTTCTGAAAAGTGCCTTCCTCTCTTTGGAACGCCTAAGCTGCGCATAGGAAGACCTTTACCGCCACCTAAGCTAACCACGCGTGTCCCCTTCCTCTCTTTGAAACGCCTTTGTTGCGAAAACCTAAACCTTCACCTACGGTAATGTGTGGTGCCCTCCTTCCTTTATCTGTGCCCTCCCTCCTTTCTTTGGAACGCTTTAGCTACGGACATGAACACCTAAACCGTACCCGACTCTCGCGTGCCCTCAGGGCGACTCCGGGAGCCCGCTGACGCTGTCGGAGCAGGGGCGACGGACCCTCATCGGCCTCGTGTCCTGGGGCATCGGCTGCGCGCGCCGCAACCTGCCCGGCGTCTACACCAACATCGCCAAGTTCTCCTCATGGATACAGGACACGGTCGCGCGCTACCGGTAGTCCGGGTACCTGCCCGGGTACTGGTAGCCTGGATACTGGACCGGGTACTGGTAGTCTGGATACCGGCTACTGGTAACCTAGATACTGGTAACTGCTGTACCGGTAGCTGCAGTACCTGCGCTGATGCTGGTGGCCCGGAGACGGGTGGCACGGATACTGGTCATACTAGATGTGGTAATCCAGTGTTTGTTGCCTGCTGATGGTATCAGGTTACCAGCAGGGTGACAGTGACCTTGTTACCCGAATGATAAGGTAATCTAGGGATGGTAACCGTGCGGTCTTGGGATGGTAACTGTACGGTCTAGGGATGGTAACCGTTCGATCTAGGGATGGTAACCGTTCGATCTAGGGATGGTAACCGTTCGATCTAGGGATGGTAACCGTTCGATCTAATGATGGTAACCGTGAGATCTAGGGATGGTAACTGTGAGATCTGAATATTACCCTTGTAAACTAGCGTAACTTGTACACTAATACTAGCAGTCGATGTGCTGTTTGTTTAGTACCACCAGACAAAAAGGCGCGTGATGTGGTACTATTAAAACTAGTGGTACTGATAGATAGTTCCTTGATGTTGTTATGTCCTTTAATTATCTGTTTGAATAAATCTTGCAGGACAAATAAATATAGCCATCCCAATAGTACCATTCTTCTACTAATGCACTGGTGAAACTCGTATCACAGATACGGTCACTAACCATTCTTTAAGAGCGTGACAGAATGATGGACACGGGAGAGAAAACAAGGTAGGGTCATTTCTATGTGAGAAAATACACCTCCTCTTGTTCGGCTAGCCAATAGAAAAGCTTCATTTCAAACAAACTTTATGACTTCACCAAAACGCCGTGTCGTTAGTCCAATAGTGGAGCCAGATTTGGGGGGAGCAGTGCTGCCAGATGCAATATGAGCGCTGCTGTTGGTTCGTTGCCGTGACGTAATTAAAACCACGCCATTAACGAAAAAAGACTGGTTTGAACCTACCTTGTTTCCTCTGTGACGGACCAACCAATTCAAGGATTTATAAATAGTGAAACTGTGGAGCGGAAAGATTACTTTCCGACAGATCGCGACTGTGTTGGGTGTGCGTGTGTGTGTGTGTGTGTGTGTGTGTGTGTGTGTGTGTGTGTGTTTGTATTTGTGTGAAGAGTGGAGAGCAATCGTGGAATACTTTGATATTTACATTGGTGTAGAATGTAGAGTGTCTGTGTGTAGAAAATGAAATTATAAAATGTACTTTAAATTCAATCATAACAGATGATAGCCAGCTGCACATATATTGATGATGATAGACATATTTTATACATCTGTATTAAATACACATGTACTTTGTTAGTATAACGTTTTTATAATGGGTAATTTGATTTCGCTTTATCGAAGAGCGACCAGACACTGTACAAGTGGTCAATTATACAAGTTTCTATTACCTCCAAGCACGTATGGTGCGTTGAACCTATATTTTACATATATTATAGATAGTCTATGTCGTAGTTGTAAGTTTGTATCAAAGTGAACAAGTGTTTTTATTAAAGTTTTTGAGTTACTGCATTGTTTCATTTCAGCCGTATATTAAACAGCTATGTCAAGTTTGTAGATGTGCTATGTTCAAATGTGATAAAAATAAATGCAAACCTACACTTCGTACGTTCATCAAACCTGTCCAAAACTGTGAAGGCCTGTTTACACGATCATTGAGAGCGCGCGTGAGCAGTGAAGAGGCGTTAGCTCCGCCCACTTGCTCTCGCTTCAGGCGCATTTACTGCTCAATGACAATGCGGACTATGCTCGTTTTCATGGCGGTGACCAGAGCTTGTCAGTGTCATAACAGCCGCACTGTCATTTAGGAAGCAAATGCGCCTGAAGCGAGAGCAAATGGGTGGGGCTTGCGCCTCTCTTCACTGCTCACGCGCGCACTCAATGATCTCGTAAACAGGCCTTTATATATCGCTAAGAATCATATTACCATCCTAATCGTATTAAATTACGAATAGATGTACACATGTGACACCAAACCTACATATTAGAAGACGGCTAGAACCTATATACGGGCTCAACGAACAATGTAAATAAAGCTTGAGTTTAAGTTTTCGCTTACAAGTTAACAGAAAGATTTAAGATGTTCGGTGCATTTATGTTCAACTTAAGAGCAATTAGATGTCGTATTCATCTGAGAAACCAACTGCTTGAAAAATAAATTCTGATTTCCGAACTGGTAGACAAGTAGACGTAACTTCTGAGTACCCAACTGGTAGACAAGTAGACGTAACTTCTGAGGACCCAACTGGTAGACAAGTAGACGTAACTTCTGAGTACCCAACTGGTAGACAAGTAGACGTAACTTCTGAGGACCCAACTGGTAGACAAGTAGACGTAACTTCTGAGTACCCAACTGGTAGACAAGTAGACGTAACTTCTGAGGACCCAACTGGTAGACAAGTAGACGTAACTTCTGAGGACCCAACTGGTAGACAAGTAGACGTAACTTCTGAGTACCCAACTGGTAGACAAGTAGACGTAACTTCTGAGGACCCAACTGGTAGACAAGTAGACGTAACTTCTGAGTACCCAACTGGTAGACAAGTAGACGTAACTTCTGAGTACCCAACTGGTAGACAAGTAGACGTAACTTCTGAGTACCCAACTGGTAGAGAAATAGACGTAACTTCTGAGTATCCAACTGGTAGAGAAGTAGACGTAACTTCTGAGTACCCAACTGGTAGATAAGTAGACGTAACTTCTGAGTATCCAACTGGTAGAGAAGTAGACGTAACTTCTGAGTATCCAACTGGTAGAGAAGTAGACGTAACTTCTGAGGACCCAACTGGTAGACAAGTAGACGTAACTTCTGAGTATCCAACTGGTAGAGAAGTAGACGTAACTTCTGAGTACCCAACTGGTAGACAAGTAGACTTAACTTCTGAGTATCCAACTGGTAGAGAAGTAGACGTAACTTCTGAGTACCCAACTGGTAGACAAGTAGAAGTGAGCAACCAACTGTAAAAAACATGAAATAGCAAATGTCCTAAAACATATTTCTCACAGGAGCAGTAAAATAATGAAAAACAGTAACGCATGAATACAGTACAAAGTTGCAGTAAGCTGCTACCATTCTAACAGGTTAATATAATTTATATTTTCAACAAAATTTGACCTCTGAAAATGAAGTTCAATATTTTATTTTACCAATGTAATACAGCTCTTAAATCACCACTGAAATTCGTATTTTATTTCACCATTTGAAATACATTTCACCAAAAAATAATTTCGAGGGGGGGGGGGGGCATTAATCATCAGCAATCTTTTTATTCTTCTACTTAAAACGGTGACTGAAAATGACCCCCTTTCCGATTTTCCGGGGGGGGGGCATGGCCCCCGTGGCTCCCCCCTACCCCCCTTGGGGGCGCTACTGATTTTATACGTTGTAGAAAGTTAACTTTACACTCCAACGCCAGCATTTTGATTGTATTCATATTGCCGTAATCACAACCACCACCCCTAAACTGGTGCTGGCATCGTGTTGTCACCAACATCAGGATGAGGAAGGAACTGCAGCTCGTCAGTTAACTTCGAAAATGATGAATAAATTCAACTAAAATTACACTCTATTGAGTTATTTTCGAAAGAGAAGCATATGGTCCTCGATTAATTATTCAGCATTGAATAATAATGGGAATTTAACTCATTAAATTAGGCGAGGGTGTAAGTGAGAATTCCATGCTACAATTAATTTGTTAGCTTTTGTATCATATTTTCATAAGGAATGTGAAGGGATTGTGTTTTCATTAGGAAAACGAATGAATTTGAAGAACCAAGTTAATTTATCAATATACATCTTTGTTGAATTTCAGAGACAGAAAAGGGACCTTTTCCAGATAAGCCCCGCCCCTAATGAAACACAAAAGTTCACCCACTTGTAACGTTCGAAAAAATGCAGCTATTAACTTCAAACTGTAGTTGAAGTGAAAGATTAAAACATTCTTTCGTTTGAAAGTAATTTGAAATTGATAGGTGCATTATTCGAAAGTTACAAGTGGGTGATCTTATGTGTTGCATTGGTGGCGGGGCGCATCTGGAACAGATCCCAGAAAAGCTCCCAACACTGATCCTCGTAGAGCGCCATGGCTAAAATCAAAAGTCCCTAGTAACCACAGAGTTCTTACTCCGAAATTAGCAAGTATAAGCAAAAAACCCAACTTAGGGCAATTTTCAAACCCCTCCAGGATGTTGACAATTTCCCTCGTTCGGTAAATTTCCCCACGATGTCCCTTTTTCAGCACCGAATGGCTTACAAAAACCTGGATAAAAAACCGTGCTGGAAAAATTAAAAATAAGATCATCACAACCGGAAAAAATGACAAACCGAAAATTTTCCCATAGCGAAAGGCATTTTTCCCTCTTAACGAGTCCTGTGTTTCTGCGACCCTAGTTCACGCAGAGAAAAAGACACCGGCGAAGTCGGTGGAAGCCGCGCTTGTGTTCGCCATTTTGGTGACCGTCACCGTCGTGTCAAGGTTGTAATGGTGATTGTTATAATGAGCTTCAAGCACTGGTCACCGTCTTTCAACTTTGATAACTGCGCGTCTATATTGCAGGTATGTGAAAGTGTAAAGTGGCCCATAGACGATCAATTTTATTGTCAATATAATTGACAATGATGGAATATTGACAATTTAATTGATCGTCTGTGGGCTTGATTGACGACCGTCAATTAATTGACTTAGTGGGCAAAAATAATTTCATCAATATATTGAGTCAATGATATTGACAATTATATTGACAATAAAATTGATCGTCTATGGGCCGCTTAAGAGTGGATGTGTAGGTGTTTGCAGGGGAGGTATGACCGAAACTGGACCCACAGCAGACTATCATGTGGCTCCTGACGCCTGGTCCTTCGCTCTCATTGGCTGCTACTCTAAACACATATTTTAAAATTCAATGTTTCATTTCATGTATGAACTTTTTAGAAATCGATTTGGTAAATCTGAAGGATATGACAGTAATCGATTTTGTAAATTTCGATGCTTAAACATAGTTAATTAAATCTAAATAAACAAGTTTTCTTCGATGCACTTTCCGTCTGAAATGAGTATTTTATTAGTTACATTTATTAGTTACATTGCGGTAAATGACTTACCGCAACTCCAGTGTTTGAAGCGGTAAGTAATTCAAGGAGCACGTCGGACAGCAACACAGCAATGCACTCGCGCTTCCAGCGCGATCGTCTTCAAAGACGAAACCAAACCTACCGCTATACCTCGTTAAATACTCATTTCACGAAAAAAGTGTATAGAAGAAAAGTTGTTTATTTCGATGTTATTACCATGATTCAAGCAACAAAAATTTGAAAATCGATGAGTAGCTGTTTATTCGAGCGCATTCGTCATGAGACGAAACTAAACCTATCCCTATAAATCGTAATATAATTATTTCAGTCGGAAAAAACATAGAAGAAAACTTGTTTATTTTGATTCAATTCATTAGGTTTAGGCATCGAAAAGTGGAAAATCGATTACAGTCATATACTTCAGATTTATCATAGTTTTCTTCCTCTCTTTTTCTTTTTCACCTGGCAATTACATAATCCTCTCTCTAGAGCGGTGCGTGTGGGTGCAAGGAAAGTGTCACTCCATTTCAATAACAGACTCAGAGATACCTTCATGGTGTATAAATGTGATATTCTGTTATTTATGACAGGTTAGTTTGTGTTGACTAAAGCACAGCGAGCGGTTCTGACGGATGGTGTGAAGGAGAACTTGTCTTTTGGTATTACGGAAGTTTCACACAAAGTAAACACATACATGGGCTAATTGTAAAATTTTATGAAACATTTTGCGTGCAATTAGAGTATTTATGCATACTCTCGAGTGATTAACAATCGTTACGAGTATTTTATTTAAATGTCAAGTACGTACTACTAAGCATTCGGCACATGACCGAATTTCACAAGAAAATTGGGTAAATGTGAAGGAGAGGACAATAATCGATTTTCCACTATTCGGTGCCTAAACATAGTTAATTAGATCTAAATAAACAATTTTTCTTCTATGCATTTTCCGAGTTCAATGAGTATTTAACGATTTATAGCGGTAAATTACTTACGCAACTCTAGTGTTTGAAACGAGATGAAATTCATCGAACGCGTCGGACGGGAAGACTACGATGGACTCTCCCTTCCGACGCGCTCGAATGATCGAGCTCATTCCCGCCATCTACGACGAAAATTAACATACCGCTATAACTCGTTATTTTTGGGTGATAACCTTTATTGTGTTATTAAACAAAAGATCCTAGAAGTGGGTTCAGGCTCCGTGGGGTGAGCTAATAATAAATTACAAAGTACCCAAACGTACTCTAACAGTTCAATCGCGCAACAAATAATACCTACCGCTCTAACTCGTAAAATACTCATTTGCCACAAAAAGTGATGTTATTACAATGATTCAAGCAACAAAAATTAAAAAATCGATTAGTAGCCGCTTATTCGAGTGCATTAGTCATCAAAGACGAAATTAAACCTAAAGCTATAACTCATTAAATACTCATTTCCCTCAGAAAGTGCGTGAAAGAAAAGTTGTTTATTTAGATCTAATTAACTATGTTCAAGCAGCGAAAATTGAAAAATCGATTATTGTCCTTTCCTTCACAAATACCGTAAATTGTAAGTGCTATAGTAAGCGTAACTTTGAGTGATGAAGGTAATTTCCATGGCGTTGAGGGCAATCTCCCAGAGTGTTGAGGGCAATCTCCCAGAGTGTTGAGGGCAATCTCCCAGAGTGTTAAGGGCAATCTCCCAGAGTGTTGAGGGCAATCTCCCAGAGTGTTGAGGGCAATCTCCCAGAGTGTTGAGGGCAATCTCCCAGAGTGTTGAGGGCAATCTCCCAGAGTGTTGAGGGCAATCTCCCAGAGTGTTGAGGGCAATCTCCCAGAGTGTTGAGGGCAATCTCCCAGAGTGTTGAGGGCAATCTCCCAGAGTGTTGAGGGCAATCTCCCAGAGTGTTGAGGGCAATCTCCCAGAGTGTTGAGGGCAATCTCCCAGAGTGTTGAGGGCAATCTCCCAGAGTGTTGAGGGCAATCTCCCAGAGTGTTGAGGGCAATCTCCCAGAGTGTTGAGGGCAATCTCCCAGAGTGTTGAGGGCAATCTCCCAGAGTGTTGAGGGCAATCTCCCAGAGTGTTGAGGGCAATCTCCCAGAGTGTTGAGGGCAATCTCCCAGAGTGTTGAGGGCAATCTCCCAGAGTGTTGAGGGCAATCTCCCAGAGTGTTGAGGGCAATCTCCCAGAGTGTTGAGGGCAATCTCCCAGAGTGTTGAGGGCAATCTCCCAGAGTGTTGAGGGCAATCTCCCAGAGTGTTGAGGGCAATCTCCCAGAGTGTTGAGGGCAATCTCCCAGAGTGTTGAGGGCAATCTCCCAGAGTGTTGAGGGAAATCTCCCAGAGTGTTGAGGGAAATCTCCCAGAGTGTTGAGGGCAATCTCCCAGAGTGTTGAGGGCAATCTCCCAGAGTGTTGAGGGCAATCTCCCAGAGTGTTGAGGGCAATCTCCCAGAGTGTTGAGGGCAATCTCCCAGAGTGTTGAGGGCAATCTCCCAGAGTGTTGAGGGCAATCTCCCAGAGTGTTGAGGGCAATCTCCCAGAGTGTTGAGGGCAATCTCCCAGAGTGTTGAGGGCAATCTCCCAGAGTGTTGAGGGCAATCTCCCAGAGTGTTGAGGGCAATCTCCCAGAGTGTTGAGGGCAATCTCCCAGAGTGTTGAGGGCAATCTCCCAGAGTGTTGAGGGCAATCTCCCAGAGTGTTGAGGGCAATCTCCCAGAGTGTTGAGGGCAATCTCCCAGAGTGTTGAGGGCAATCTCCCAGAGTGTTGAGGGCAATCTCCAGAGTGTCGTGGTAGCTTGCAGAGTGTGATATGCATTCTACAGAAAAAGTTCAGTTAATATGAAATGATATTGAAGCGAAAAATTTACTGCAGTAACTGGTAGGTTGTATCAGCCTTTGGTTTTCGATGAATTTTGACTTGCTTCTGGAGTTAATGGTGGCTGTCACTATTGAGATTTATGTGAAAATATTCATTAATAATTCATCTTTGGGACACAACTATTCTATGTATGGGATTAACGGTCCCAAGAGGAAGATGTGAGGTCCTGAGCTGAAAGTTAGGTAGCTTTTTTTCGTTGTTCAATGAAAATAGCTTTTTGTTACAAGCTTCCCTTCCCCGAGTCACTGCTGCGCTGTCTATAAGAACTTACTACTAGCTTCTTCAACTGTTGAACCAACAACTTCCATCCTTACTGTTTCTATGTGCTTTATTCCCTGTTCTCTTACCTCCAAATGTATTGTGCTTCCATCCTTTCTCTCTTTGGAACACCTTCTTATAGTTGGGAAGGATTATACAAACCAATCTAATCTAAATGTTTTTGCCGTTTGCAATATATTTTTCTGTTTCTTGAAGTTCCATATTTAATGATGCACGCTCTAGAGTACTGGGTGCACGCTCTAGAGTACTGGGTGCACGCTCTAGAGTACTGGGTGCACGCTCTAGAGTACTGGGTGCACGCTCTAGAGTACTGGGTGCACGCTCTAGAGTACTGGGTGCACGCTCTAGAGTACTGGGTGCACGCTCTAGAGTACTGGGTGCACGCTCTAGAGTACTGGGTGCACGCTCTAGAGTATTGGGTGCACGCTCTAGAGTACTGGGTGCACGCTCTAGAGTACTGGGTGCACGCTCTAGAGTACTGGGTGCACGCTCTAGAGTACTGGGTGCACGCTCTAGAGTACTGGGTGCACGCTCTAGAGTACTGGGTGCACGCTCTAGAGTACTGGGTGCACGCTCTAGAGTACTGGGTGCACGCTCTAGAGTACTGGGTGCACGCTCTAGAGTACTGGGTGCACGCTCTAGAGTACTGGGTGCACGCTCTAGAGTACTGGGTGCACGCTCTAGAGTACTGGGTGCACGCTCTAGAGTACTGGGTGCACGCTCTAGAGTACTGGGTGCACGCTCTAGAGTACTGGGTGCACGCTCTAGAGTACTGGGTGCACGCTCTAGAGTACTGGGTGCACGCTCTAGAGTACTGGGTGCACGCTCTAGAGTACTGGGTGCACGCTCTAGAGTACTGGGTGCACGCTCTAGAGTACTGGGTGCACGCTCTAGAGTACTGGGTGCACGCTCTAGAGTACTGGGTGCACGCTCTAGAGTACTGGGTGCACGCTCTAGAGTACTGGGTGCACGCTCTAGAGTACTGGGTGCACGCTCTAGAGTACTGGGTGCACGCTCTAGAGTACTGGGTGCACGCTCTAGAGTACTGGGTGCACGCTCTAGAGTACTGGGTGCACGCTCTAGAGTACTGGGTGCACGCTCTAGAGTACTGGGTGCACGCTCTAGAGTACTGGGTGCACGCTCTAGAGTACTGGGTGCACGCTCTAGAGTACTGGGTGCACGCTCTAGAGTACTGGGTGCACGCTCTAGAGTACTGGGTGCACGCTCTAGAGTACTGGGTGCACGCTCTAGAGTACTGGGTGCACGCTCTAGAGTACTGGGTGCACGCTCTAGAGTACTGGGTGCACGCTCTAGAGTACTGGGTGCACGCTCTAGAGTACTGGGTGCACGCTCTAGAGTACTGGGTGCACGCTCTAGAGTACTGGGTGCACGCTCTAGAGTACTGGGTGCACGCTCTAGAGTACTGGGTGCACGCTCTAGAGTACTGGGTGCACGCTCTAGAGTACTGGGTGCACGCTCTAGAGTACTGGGTGCACGCTCTAGAGTACTGGGTGCACGCTCTAGAGTACTGGGTGCACGCTCTAGAGTATTGGGTGCACGCTCTAGAGTATTGGGTGCACGCTCTAGAGTACTGGGTGCACGCTCTAGAGTACTGGGTGCACGCTCTAGAGTACTGGGTGCACGCTCTAGAGTACTGGGTGCACGCTCTAGAGTACTGGGTGCACGCTCTAGAGTACTGGGTGCACGCTCTAGAGTACTGGGTGCACGCTCTAGAGTACTGGGTGCACGCTCTAGAGTACTGGGTGCACGCTCTAGAGTACTGGGTGCACGCTCTAGAGTACTGGGTGCACGCTCTAGAGTACTGGGTGCACGCTCTAGAGTACTGGGTGCACGCTCTAGAGTACTGGGTGCACGCTCTAGAGTACTGGGTGCACGCTCTAGAGTACTGGGTGCACGCTCTAGAGTACTGGGTGCACGCCCTAGAGTACTGGGTGCACGCTCTAGAGTACTGGGTGCACGCTCTAGAGTAATGGGTGCACGCTCTAGAGTACTGGGTGCACGCTCTAGAGTACTGGGTGCACGCTCTAGAGTACTGGGTGCACGCTCTAGAGTACTGGGTGCACGCTCTAGAGTACTGGGTGCACGCTCTAGAGTACTGGGTGCACGCTCTAGAGTACTGGGTGCACGCTCTAGAGTACTGGGTGCACGCTCTAGAGTACTGGGTGCACGCTCTAGAGTACTGGGTGCACGCTCTAGAGTACTGGGTGCACGCTCTAGAGTACTGGGTGCACGCTCTAGAGTACTGGGTGCACGCTCTAGAGTACTGGGTGCACGCTCTAGAGTACTGGGTGCACGCTCTAGAGTACTGGGTGCACGCTCTAGAGTACTGGGTGCACGCTCTAGAGTACTGGGTGCACGCTCTAGAGTATTGGGTGCACGCTCTAGAGTACTGGGTGCACGCTCTAGAGTACTGGGTGCACGCTCTAGAGTACTGGGTGCACGCTCTAGAGTATTGGGTGCACGCTCTAGAGTATTGGGTGCACGCTCTAGAGTATTGGGTGCACGCTCTAGAGTATTGGGTGCACGCTCTAGAGTACTGGGTGCACGCTCTAGAGTACTGGGTGCACGCTCTAGAGTACTGGGTGCACGCTCTAGAGTACTGGGTGCACGCTCTAGAGTACTGGGTGCACGCTCTAGAGTATTGGGTGCACGCTCTAGAGTATTGGGTGCACGCTCTAGAGTATTGGGTGCACGCTCTAGAGTATTGGGTGCACGCTCTAGAGTATTGGGTGCACGCTCTAGAGTACTGGGTGCACGCTCTAGAGTACTGGGTGCACGCTCTAGAGTACTGGGTGCACGCTCTAGAGTATTGGGTGCACGCTCTAGAGTATTGGGTGCACGCTCTAGAGTACTGGGTGCACGCTCTAGAGTACTGGGTGCACGCTCTAGAGTATTGGGTGCACGCTCTAGAGTACTGGGTGCACGCTCTAGAGTATTGGGTGCACGCTCTAGAGTATTGGGTGCACGCTCTAGAGTATTGGGTGCACGCTCTAGAGTACTGGGTGCACGCTCTAGAGTATTGGGTGCACGCTCTAGAGTACTGGGTGCACGCTCTAGAGTATTGGGTGCACGCTCTAGAGTACTGGGTGCACGCTTTAGAGTATTGGGTGCACGCTCTAGAGTACTGGGTGCACGCTCTAGAGTACTGGGTGCACGCTCTAGAGTACTGGGTGCACGCTCTAGAGTACTGGGTGCACGCTCTAGAGTACTGGGTGCACGCTCTAGAGTACTGGGTGCACGCTCTAGAGTACTGGGTGCACGCTCTAGAGTACTGGGTGCACGCTCTAGAGTACTGGGTGCACGCTCTAGAGTACTGGGTGCACGCTCTAGAGTATTGGGTGCACGCTCTAGAGTATTGGGTGCACGCTCTAGAGTATTGGGTGCACGCTCTAGAGTACTGGGTGCACGCTCTAGAGTATTGGGTGCACGCTCTAGAGTATTGGGTGCACGCTCTAGAGTATTGGGTGCACGCTCTAGAGTATTGGGTGCACGCTCTAGAGTATTGGGTGCACGCTCTAGAGTATTGGGTGCACGCTCTAGAGTACTGGGTGCACGCTCTAGAGTACTGGGTGCACGCTCTAGAGTATTGGGTGCACGCTCTAGAGTATTGGGTGCACGCTCTAGAGTATTGGGTGCACGCTCTAGAGTATTGGGTGCAGGCTGTAGAGTATTGGGCGCAGGCTGTAGAGTATTGGGCGCAGGCTGTAGAGTATTGGGCGCAGGCTGTAGAGTATAAGGTGCAGTCTGTAGAGTATTAGTTGTCTATAAAGTATAAGGTGCAGTTTTCCGAATATCAAATGGACTCCGCAGCGAACTATTCCAGCACACACTGGCACGAGAGTATGAAAGAACTTCTAATCTATTCAGTTCTTATCGCTCTTATCTGAAAATCATGTGGCAATTTCGAATTCTTAAAATGCAAAAATGACGAATCAGGCTAATTAATGGCAAATAATTAAAGCGTGTGGCACAACATTGATATAACGACCCACAACATTTGTGCAGGAGAGCGCTAGCGACCAGCGAGAGATTCTCAGCCCTGCCGCCTCCAGCCCCGCCCTAGCACCGCAGCAGACATTTATTGTGTGAGTTTCTAATTTTTGTATATTGACTTAATTTTAATTATTTTTACAATTTTTGAGGGTAATGAGATTTCAATTCGTAGTTTTATGTTGGATTGCCTCGTAATTATCATGCAGGATTTTCGTTTTTTTTTCTTTTGTTGCATTTATCAAACTGTGATTATTTCGATAATTGTTTGGGGTTTTAATTGTTAATGCGGGTTTGTAGACTAGTTACATTTCGGTTAGAAAATATCTCCTGCACTAGTTACACGCCCTGCACGAGAGGCTTAGGTTAATTAGGTTTGGTTATCCTGCTCTGTTTATGTTAGGGACCATCTTTTTTTTCGGTTCACTGCTGCCCTGTTTTTCAGCACCTATTTCTTTCTTCTTCGTTTTTGATCTTGCTTCATAATCTTCCTTCTCAACTTGCCGTTTCTATGCCCTTTCTGCATAGATTCAGCGTTCCCTAATTTCCATCCTAAATGGTACCTTCCTCCTTCCTCTTATCGATACGCTGCGACTAGAACATATTACTTTATTTTATTAGTTCAAGTGCGATTGAGGAGGCTTAAACTAACATCTAATCTTATCCTACGCTATTGGGGACTGGCCCCTTCAGGGTACTGTTAGGTCCCCTCACTTTTAGAAAGGCTTTCAGATGTTGTCCTTCAAGCCGCTGTGTTCCTTTGCTGCCTTCTTTATCTATATCTTCTATATCTTTTTTACCTCTTACTTTCTAACTCGCTCTTTCTGTGCGCAGGGTGGAAACACACCTTGTGCATGGATTCATCGTTTCTACAGTTCATTGCGAATGGTCCTTATTCTCAACTCTTCTGACGTCGTTTCGTTGTTTATAAGGGACTTTTGCATCAATGAATGCATGATTACCCTGTCATTACCATGTATAATATTCGCGACCAAATTTAGGTTCGTGTCGGTTAACGCGTTCCCTGCGTATTGGAATGCTGTGTAATGTTCCGTAAAATTAACACTCCTTAGTCGGACTATCATTTAGAATTTAAAGACAAGAATACAATACAGACGAATAAATATGATACCTTTCCGTGCTGTATTCTTCGTCTTTAAATTCTTAACTATGTAATGTGAACCACTGAATAAATTGTTCATTCACGTGCTGGTATAAATAGTGAATGACGTTTCCTATGTTTCGGGACCTTTTTAAGAATAATTATCGTACAAGATGAAATGCTATTGTGAAATTGCGTCCCCTCAGAGGGAAACAAATATTGTATCTATAGGAATTAGCTCTCCCAGGGGGAACATTTTAGGGCCCGAGCTGAGAGTTAGGTAGGCCTTATTTTTGTTGAAATAAAATGCTTTTGTTATGTTAAGAACCATCTTTTTTCGGTTTACTGCTGTCCTGTTTTTTTTCAGCACCTGCTACTTTCTTCTTCAACTCTGATCTTGTTTCATAATCTTCTTTCTCATCTTGCTGTTTCTATGCCCTTTCTGCATAGATTCCGCGTTCCCTCAACTCCATACTAAATGGTGCCTTCTTCCTTCCTCTCTTTGAATCGCCTATGTTGCAAATAGGGAGGCTTAAACTAACTGATAATCTAATCTGTGCAATTGCACTTTTTATGCTTCTTAGGAAGGATAAAAATATACTCGAGAAGTTTAGTCGATTTCCCAATTCTGCAACTTACAACCTAACCGAACCAACCGTAAACCACCTCGGAAACGCGGTGAACGTATAGAAAAAGTTCGGATAGGGTAACTTAAGTGGTCAAGTAATGTTCACCAGGATAGGTTAAAGAAGATAGGTTTGGATAGGGTAACTTAAGTGGTCAAGTAATGTTCACCAGGATAGGTTAAAGAAGATAAGTTTGGATAGGGTAACTTAAGTGGTCAAGTTATGTTCACAAGGATAGGTTAAAGAAGATAGGTTTGGATAGGGTAACTTATGTGGTCAAGTTATGTTCATCAGGATAGGTTAAAGAAGATAAGTTCGGACATGGTAACTTATGTGGTCAAGTTATGTTCATCGGGATAGGTTAAAGAAGGTAGGTTCGGATACACTAGGTGAAGGTATGGGCATACAGGCGAGGTTAGCATGGGATTTTATGGCGGGGTAGGGAAGCATATTTTATGGTAGAATAGAATAG
The DNA here is from genome assembly GCA_030386875.1 of Morinoia aosen. Classification (NCBI taxonomy): domain Eukaryota; kingdom Metazoa; phylum Arthropoda; class Malacostraca; order Amphipoda; family Talitridae; genus Morinoia; species Morinoia aosen. The sequence goes on from CM059570.1 coordinate 22,565,924, forward strand.
GTTAGGGTAGAACAGGCCAGCATATGTTTTGGTAGCATAGGTTGTGTCACGGTAGGATAGGGCATATATTAGGGTAATAGAGGTCATGGTTAAATTATGGTAGGGTAGAAAGTATACATTATGGGGGAATTGTTTATGGTAGAAAACACCAGCATATGTTTTGGCTGGATAGAGTAGATGTTTAGGTGGAATAGAGAAAATATTAAGGCAGGTTAGGCTATTGTCGGATAGGTTATGGTTGGTTAGGCTAGAGTGTATTAAGGTGGGATAGGCTAGAGTGTATTAAGGTGGGATAGGCTAGAGTGTATTAAGGTGGGATAGGCTAGAGTGTATTAAGGTGGGATAGGCTAGAGTGTATTAAGGTGGGATAGGCTAGAGTGTATTACGGTGGGATAGGCTAGAGTGTGTTGTGGCGGGATAGGTCACGGTATGAAAAGTATAAATAAATACTTCTTGGAAGCGCCGTTTGGAAGCGTCGTTTGGAAGCGACATGGTGAGAAACTCATAGTAAAGAATCTCCAGGGAGAGACAATTATTGTATTTAAGGGAATTAGTGCTTACAGGTGGAAGAAACCGTCTTCAGAGGATCCTAAAAGCATACTTACAATGAAGCTATGATTTTGTTGTAGAAGCTGAAGTCTTGCGAAGAAACTGCCTCCGTTGCTGGTACTCTGGACATCCTGGCGGTGGGATGAAGATACGGCAAATAATGGTGGACCCCCACCAGAGGCCCGTCGTCCCACCAGAGGCCCGTCGTCCCACCAGAGGCCCGTCGTCCCACCAGAGGCCCGTCGTCCCACCAGAGGCCCGTCGTCCCACCAGAGGCCCGTCGTCCCACCAGAGGCCCGTCGTCCCACCAGAGGCCCGTCGTCCCACCAGAGGCCCGTCGTCCCACCAGAGGCCCGTCGTCCCACCAGAGGCCCGTCGTCCCACCAGAGGCCCGTCGTCCCACCAGAGGCCCGTCGTCCCACCAGAGGCCCGTCGTCCCACCAGAGGCCCGTCGTCCCACCAGAGGCCCGTCGTCCCACCAGAGGCCCGTCGTCCCACCAGAGGCCCGTCGTCCCACCAGAGGCCCGTCGTCCCACCAGAGGCCCGTCGTCCCACCAGAGGCCCGTCGTCCCACCAGAGGCCCGTCGTCCCACCAGAGGCCCGTCGTCCCACCAGAGGCCCGTCGTCCCACCAGAGGCCCGTCGTCCCACCAGAGGCCCGTCGTCCCACCAGAGGCCCGTCGTCCCTCCTAAGAAAGTTGCCTCGCGGTGACGTCGCCCCTACTCACTGCCCAGTACGGGTGGGAGGGAGGGATATATGTATCGCATGGCCATGCTGTCGTACTGCTAGTGTAAGCTACACGTCTCCGGCCAACAGGCAACTCATGATTCTATTTATTTTTATTTTTTATTTTAATTTCATTTTTTGGTTGTAATTATATCCAAATGCTAATCTTACGTTGCGTGAGGGCAACACAACGTATGTAATGCGGCACATATGAAATAGTGGATGTTTTACATCGCCGGATAAAGCCATCGTTATAGTTGTGACAACAAGCTCTGAACATATTGCTATAACCGTAATATTAACCTCATACGTTTGTATTTGATTAGTAGAGGACCACGGCACACATGTGTCGGTCGCGAACATAGTCATGTATGCATTACTCTGATCGGTACAATGCGAAAGCATATTGATATAGGTCCGGTCAATATTCAAATAAATGGACGATACCGACAACAAACGTATGTCTCATCTCCAATGGCAAGTGGACGAAGGATGGAGGACGTCAAAACACAGACGGTGCAAAAGTCATATTCATGCGCTGAGCATATTTACATGTCAAATGATATACGAGTACTTTAATTAATTCACACAAATTAGGGAAGTAAGATAAAATATCAACAAGGGAACATTATTCTAATCACCCATAGACGGGGATTGTCATATATTGTTACACTCTATTCTTTATTACAAATTTTTCAACATACTTTGTTATTCCCCTCATAAATATCACAAATATATTTCACTCATAAATATCCCTAACCACAGTCCCCTTTCCAGCGAGACAAATTACCAGCATTGGTTATTTATTAATTGATGCATTTTGCACACACGAACATAATATCAAAAAAATAGTACCTACGGATCCTTCCCTCCTCGGTATCCTATTGTCGAGACGCCATAATAAAGTTAGATAACCGGCACAATACGGAGCCAGCTCAACAAACGCAACACAATCGGGTCGACGCCCGATCCCCAACTTCAAACATCCACAAACGCGGGGAAGGATCTTTGCAGGCCAGCGGACGGGGAACGCTGGGTACTCGTAGCGTTGATCTTGTTGCAGCTTCCATCAGACTCTGCTCCTGTGCTTCACGATAAGCCTTCATGGTCCATGCGGAGAGCCGAACCTTTTTGGATACAAAATGCAATCTTTGATTTGAATTCATGGCGTGTTACATAGGTAACGAAAAAAGATGGTTTGAATAGCGTTATGGTAGCAGGTGATTGATAACGTTCACCTGTCCACAACATTCCCCACCTGTCCACAACACTCATCACCTGTCCACAACACTCATCACCGGTCCACAACACTCACCACCGGTCCACAACACTCACCACCTGTCCACAACCCTCACCACCTGCCACACCGTACCAACATAAAAACCATTTCTGCACTTGGACGAAAATTCCTACCCTAACCCGGTGTGCATGCAACAGATATACGGCTGCTGAGCCAAGACTAAACGTCGCAGCGACGCTGGCTCGGTAAGGGATTGGAGTGGGGAACCAAACCACCGTATTCATCGATAATACGCAGCATCCACTCGCACAGTAAGTGTAGTAAAAAGAAATTCCTGAATGATTGGATATTGTAATCGCATAGATCATCATACGAGTGATACGCCCGCCACACAGACTTGTAGATGAACGCAATATTACAACGAATCGGACAATAGGCTCTTATGTGTATCAATAATATGCACTAATTACTAATATTTCAATGAGTAAAAACTAGGCTATAATATGTACAAATAATATGAACTAATATCGTGGAGAGTAAAAAATATAAATATAATGTGCAATTTTGACATGTACCAATATCACGAAGGGCCAAAAGAAATAAATTATTAAATGTAATAACTTACCTCATTTCCACGTGACCTTCACTTCTGTAGTGTCGCATCGAGACAGACACCATGTCACATCTTGTAAAGCAACTTCGTTTTTTCTTCTGACACATTCAAAAATCGCCCGGACCAGTCATCTGGAAATTGTGCAACCTCTGAATTAGATTAAATGAATTAGCTTAGATGTACTTAACTGCAACAAAAAAAGTTCCGAAGGAAGTAAGCATGAAAGCATGAAAGCACCATTCAGCGCGGACTAAGTGGAACACGGAACCTATGCACAAGGTGCATAGACACCGTTAGTTGAGAAAAAAGTTTATGAGACGTGAAAAATTTTAGGAAGAGAGTGGTATTTGCTGGAAAACAGGACAGCAGTGAGCCAGAAAAAGATGGTCCTTAACAAAACATGAACATAATTCATTTTAACAAAAAGAAGGCCTACCTAGCTCGCAGTCGGAACCTGACATATTCCCTCTAGGAGTGAGAGATCAACCACGGAATTAAATTAGTATTCATATATTCGTGCGTAAATATTAATTTGCTATCCAATTTACATCCACGACATTTTTACATAAATATACAGGAAAATGAAGTAGAACATTCAACTGAACCTAATAATTCGTACAGCAACATTCTATTTAAAAAGTGAATAATCTACATGCTACCAAAGTTAATTCTGAACTAACGCTAAAATATTCAAATAAGAACACCTAACGTAACAAAGTAAACCACAACTAGCGCTTAAATATTCAAATAAGAACACCTATTGTAACTCCCACACAAAGTTCAACCAAGCCATCGTTGCGTCAATGATATCGTGCAATGCAGATAATGCTCTCCCTCACAGCTGGTCGTCAGTCCGTCCGCAGCTGGTGTGTGAACTGCGGTGTGTCCTGCCAGCTGGACAGCAGGTATTTTGGGAGTGTGATCAGGTGGTGTACACGCAACACACACGGTCCACGCAGGAAAAAATTTCGCGCACACATCATAGACAAATTACTTACACATCACACAACCCTCACACTCACAACCCACACACACCACACTCATAGAAGCACACACACATAACTCATACACACTACACACACACCACATGTGCACACACTATGCACAAATAGCCCACACATACACCCCACGCGTGCATAGCTTACTCACACACAAGCACATACACACTACACACAAATAGCCCCCACACACATAGCAGACACAAACTCACACCACTTGCCCGTGTTATATACTAAGTGGTTCTCTCTGCTCTGCCACCTGCTGTATACCCTCGTTCGTTAAACAGCCACAGTGGTAGTGTAACTGCGGGTTATTAATACAATCCCCTTTAATGAATTCGTCTCCATGCTTCTAATGTTCCTCAATTTATTAATTATCAATGAGTTTTAGCATTCCTTACAGCATCAAAGATGTTCAAAGAAAAGAAAAATGAAAGTATCATTTAGTATGTAGTTAACAGAAAGCGGAATCCATGCACAAAGGGGTATTTCCGAACAGAATCCCCTGTGCTTAGAAACAGTAGTCAAGAAGGAAAATTATGAAGCAAGATAAAAGTTGAAAAAGAAAGTCAAAGTTATTGAAAAAAACAAGACACCAGTTAACCGAAAAAAGATGGTTCTTCAACAAGACACAACAACATTTTATTTCAACAAAAAGAAGGCCTGCCTACCTTACTGTCAGCTCTGGACCTCACATATTCAATGTTCCTGAAACTACCGCAACTCTGCTGGTGTTCAACAGAACAGCTCTGGTCTCGAAACTGTTAAGAGGTTTTGCCTGATGCTATTACTCGCTAGTGCCCTGTTGTTGAATGTTACGCAGTTCACAGCATAGCTAGTAAATTAAAACTAATTGTAATACTATGACTCAGTTATAATATGGCTAAGTAATAATTTGGCTAAGTAATAATTTGGCTAAGTAATAATTTGGCTAAGTAATAATTTGGCTAAGTAATAATTTGGCTAAGTAATAATTTGGCTAAGTAATAATTTGGCTAAGTAATAATGTAGCTAAGTTATAATGTGACCAACTTTAGATTAGATTGGTCGTTAGTTTTAGCCTCCCTACCCAGCAACAAATGCGATCCAAAGAGAGGAAGGAGGAAGGCACCATTTAGTATGGAGTTAAGGAAACGCTGAATCTACGCAGAAAGGGCTAAGAAACAGTAAGTTGGGAAGGAAGATTATGAAACAAGATTGAAGTTGAAGAAGACAGTAGTAGGTGTTGAAAAACAGAACAGCAGTGAACCGAAAAAAAAGTGGTCCTTAACATAACAAACGCATGTTATTTCAACAAAAAGAAGGCCTACCTAACTCTCAGCTCGGGCCCTCACATTGTCTCCCTGGGAGCGCTAGTTCCCATAGATACAATTGTTGTATCCCCCTGAGGGGACAAATGTGGCCAAGTAATAATGTGGCTAAGTAATAACGCGGCTAAGTAATAACGCCGCTAAGCAATACTGTAGCTAAGTAATAATGTGGCTAAGTAATAATGTGGCTAATTAATTTTAAAGGCCTGAAATTAAAATATATTGCTCTATATTATATATTTCATACATAATTGCTTAGCTGGTATTTTAAGGAATAGAGTTTCATCAAAACGAAGCACCCAGAGATGCGACAATTTTTGTGCTTTTAGTTCATGAAATTTTTCTCACTCATGTATTGTTGACACCTCACCGATTACTATGACGGTCAATAGTTCAAATCCTAGACAACAATAATTCTGCCTCTGATATCAAACTACACTAAGTCTTCTTCCGATACCTGAGTCTCGGCTGCCGAGTTCCGCTTTACTGCCGACAGCGAAACTCTGCAGGCGGACGCTTAAAAAGAGTTTGTTTCAGCGAGAAATGTTATCCACAAGTCCACCAATATGGCGTAGCTGGAATTGGCAATTGGTAGTACTTTACACACCAGCACACACACACCAGCACACACACACACACACATCACACGCTCACACACTTCACACGCTAATCAAACATCCCACGCTCTCACTTCACATTCATGCGCTTCACTCGGTCGTTAATGTAATATTTAAGACAGTCACGCTGATATGCCCCAGTTTGTCAGTGCTGCTGTCAAGTACAAATATAACCTAAATTCCTAATCATTAATTTTCACCTAAATACCTACAAAATATCCCTGGAATGCGTAATGCATTTCAAGTAAATACATATACATAATGTCAGCTAATCGCATCATGGAAACTACTAAACATTTAACAAATTTCACCTAAATATCGAATACATAACACTGATATTTCTAACGAGCATCACCTAAATGCATAACGATTATCCCTTAACCACCTAATGAACGTCATCAATGTATCAAATAAGTTTCACCTAAATGCCTGAAAAATATCACCTAAAAATTCAAGAAATATTTTTCACTAAATATCTAGTTTACAACTGAATAATATCACCTGAATTGCTGATAAATTTCACCTAAATACCTTAAATATCTTCTAAATATCTGATAAATATCTCGTAAAAATCACCTAAATATCTCAAATACCATCGAGAGACCTTATATATATCACTTAAATATACCATCATTATCAGCTAAATTCTCATAAATATCACTTAAATTCTCATAAATATCATCTAAACACCTGAACAGATTCACCTAATGAAGATCACCTAAATGCGTGATAAAATAGCACCTAGTTATCTATCTTTTCCTACATACTCATCAAATACTTTTTAAACATCAAATCATTCGACCGTTTGCCTTGCGGTGTTCTCCCTCAGGCTACTTTACGTTCCTGGCCGACCATGGATATCTAAAGACTTTGGATATCAATCTTCAGCCAATCCGACAGCAGCCTCGCAACCCAGCGTTGCGTGGGGTGGCAGATAGCAGCTTGAAGCCTGTGTGTTGAGACCACCACAGTATCCTCAAATCATATCAGACCGCATAAATTAGTCACTGCAATTAACCAATGTCTCATGCAACAAAAAATTTGTACCTTTCTTTTAACACTATCTCAGTTTATCAGGACGTATCTTTTAAACGCTGTTTATGAATCTGTCACGATATCGACGCGACAACTATTTTTGCAGCGATTTGCTTCGCTTATCATTGCTTATTAATCATGAGTTGTGCCTGTATTTCGTGTTCAATTTTATAATTATCTCCATGACTCAACTCATATCAGGAAATCATTAAACAATTGGCATGGTCACATTTTACTCCGTTATTTTTATGGCTTATGTCTCACAATATTCAATATAGTTGGGTACAACTTCCTTACTTGACGTAACCTGTCACATGTTCGTTCAGTATTCGCAGGGTTTTTTAGAGGGAAAACTAGGGAAATTTTTAGGGACTAACCGACAAAAACGATACGTGCGCTGATTGCACAGCACAATGCAGTAGGCGGAATTCGTATACATGAGGCAAGATACGAACCCGAGTTAAAGGTTGTTTCTGAGAGTGATAAAGAGACAGGCTATGCCTGTGCATTCGCTCGCTCATGATACCGCGAAAGCTATGCAAAGATATTCATTTTCATAAAATTATTTACTTCGAATGGAAGATAATAGATTAAAAATTGCACACACGAAAGCGGTTGATAACAGTTTTTAACAGCTATTTTTTTTAATGTGTTCTGCACCAGAGCAAGGAAGTGAGCACGTATCTCTCTTAGAATATGGTATGAAATCTTCACTTCACAAATGTCAGTAATTGTAATTTCTTAATTTATAAATCAGTTGTTGTTCACTTCGAGGTCCCAAACGGTATTTTTCGGATAACCTCGTATAAATTTTGAAACATTCCGCATTAGACTGTTATCCTGGACATTTTGAAACAAGAATTATACTCATTACAGACACCGAAAATGAAACGTTTTGATAAGTATATCACCTCATTATTTTTAAATTTCCTGCATAACACTTTTATCTTGTGGAAATCTTGAACGAGAATTTCCCTTATCATAAAAACCAGCCAAGGAATGTTCTTTTAAGTATTCGTCCCTCCCCACAAGTAGAATTAGTAGTCGTTCTCAAAAGTAGAATTAGTAGTTGTCCTCATAAGTAGAATTAGTTGTCGTCCTCATAAGTAGAATTAGTAGTTGTCCTCATAAGTAGAATTAGTAGTTGTCCTCATAAGTAGAATTAGTAGTTGTCCTCATAAGTAGAATTAGTAGTTGTCCTCATAAGTAGAATTAGTAGTCGTTCTCAAAAGTAGAATTAGTAGTTGTCCTCATAAGTAGAATTAGTTGTCGTTCTCAAAAGTAGAATTAGTAGTTGTCCTCATAAGTAGAATTAGTAGTTGTCCTCATAAGTAGAATTAGTAGTTGTCCTCATAAGTAGAATTAGTAGTTGTCCTCATAAGTAGAATTAGTAGTCGTCCTCATAAGTAGAATTAGTAGTCGTTCTCAAAAGTAGAATTAGTAGTCATCCTCATAAGTAGAATTAGCAGTCGTTCTCATAAGTAGAATTAGTAGTCGTTCTCAAAAGTAGAATTAGTAGTTGTCCTCATAAGTAGAATTAGTAGTCGTCCTCATAAGTAGAATTAGTAGTCGTTCTCATAAGTAGAATTAGTAGTCGTCCTCATAAGTAGAATTAGTAGTCGTCCTCATAAGTAGAATTAGTAGTCGTCCTCATAAGTAGAATTAGTAGTCGTCCTCATAAGTAGAATTAGTAGTCGTTCTCATAAGTAGAATTAGTAGCGTCCTCATAAGCAGAATTAGTAGTCGTCCTCATAAGTAGAATTAGTAGTCGTTCTCAAAAGTAGAATTAGTAGTTGTCCTCATAAGTAGAATTAGTTGTCGTTCTCAAAAGTAGAATTAGTAGTTGTCCTCATAAGTAGAATTAGTAGTTGTCCTCATAAGTAGAATTAGTAGTCGTCCTCATAAGTAGAATTAGTAGTCGTTCTCATAAGTAGAATTAGTAGTCGTTCTCATAAGTAGAATTAGTAGTCGTCCTCATAAGTAGAATTAGTAGTCGTCCTCATAAGTAGAATTAGTAGTCGTTCTCAAAAGTAGAATTAGTAGTCATCCTCATAAGTAGAATTAGCAGTCGTTCTCATAAGTAGAATTAGTAGTCGTTCTCAAAAGTAGAATTAGTAGTTGTCCTCATAAGTAGAATTAGTAGTTGTCCTCATAAGTAGAATTAGTAGTCGTCCTCATAAGTAGAATTAGTAGTCGTTCTCAAAAGCAGAATTAGTAGTCGTCCTCATAAGTAGAATTAGTAGTTGTCCTCATAAGTAGAATTAGTAGTTGTCCTCATAAGTAGAATTAGTAGTTGTCCTCATAAGTAGAATTAGTAGTTGTCCTCATAAGTAGAATTAGTAGTCGTTCTCAAAAGTAGAATTAGTAGTTGTCCTCATAAGTAGAATTAGTTGTCGTTCTCAAAAGTAGAATTAGTAGTTGTCCTCATAAGTAGAATTAGTAGTTGTCCTCATAAGTAGAATTAGTAGTTGTCCTCATAAGTAGAATTAGTAGTTGTCCTCATAAGTAGAATTAGTAGTTGTCCTCATAAGTAGAATTAGTAGTCGTTCTCAAAAGTAGAATTAGTAGTTGTCCTCATAAGTAGAATTAGTAGTTGTCCTCATAAGTAGAATTAGTAGTCGTCCTCATAAGTAGAATTAGTAGTCGTCCTCATAAGTAGAATTAGTAGTCGTCCTCATAAGTAGAATTAGTAGTCGTTCTCATAAGTAGAATTAGTAGTCGTCCTCATAAGTAGAATTAGTAGTCGTCCTCATAAGTAGAATTAGTAGTCGTCCTCATAAGTAGAATTAGTAGTCGTTCTCATAAGTAGAATTAGTAGTCGTCCTCATAAGTAGAATTAGTAGTCGTTCTCATAAGTAGAATTAGTAGTTGTCCTCATAAGTAGAATTAGTAGTCGTCCTCATAAGTAGAATTAGTAGTCGTTCTCAAAAGTAGAATTAGTAGTCGTCCTCATAAGTAGAATTAGTAGTTGTCCTCATAAGTAGAATTAGTAGTTGTCCTCATAAGTAGAATTAGTAGTTGTCCTCATAAGTAGAATTAGTAGTTGTCCTCATAAGTAGAATTAGTAGTCGTTCTCAAAAGTAGAATTAGTAGTTGTCCTCATAAGTAGAATTAGTTGTCGTTCTCAAAAGTAGAATTAGTAGTTGTCCTCATAAGTAGAATTAGTAGTTGTCCTCATAAGTAGAATTAGTAGTTGTCCTCATAAGTAGAATTAGTAGTTGTCCTCATAAGTAGAATTAGTAGTTGTCCTCATAAGTAGAATTAGTAGTCGTTCTCAAAAGTAGAATTAGTAGTTGTCCTCATAAGTAGAATTAGTAGTTGTCCTCATAAGTAGAATTAGTAGTCGTCCTCATAAGTAGAATTAGTAGTCGTCCTCATAAGTAGAATTAGTAGTCGTCCTCATAAGTAGAATTAGTAGTCGTTCTCAAAAGTAGAATTAGTAGTCATCCTCATAAGTAGAATTAGCAGTCGTTCTCATAAGTAGAATTAGTAGTCGTTCTCAAAAGTAGAATTAGTAGTTGTCCTCATAAGTAGAATTAGTAGTCGTCCTCATAAGTAGAATTAGTAGTCGTTCTCATAAGTAGAATTAGTAGTCGTCCTCATAAGTAGAATTAGTAGTCGTCCTCATAAGTAGAATTAGTAGTCGTCCTCATAAGTAGAATTAGTAGTCGTCCTCATAAGTAGAAGTAGTAGTCGTTCTCATAAGTAGAATTAGTAGCGTCCTCATAAGCAGAATTAGTAGTCGTCCTCATAAGTAGAATTAGTAGTCGTTCTCAAAAGTAGAATTAGTAGTTGTCCTCATAAGTAGAATTAGTTGTCGTTCTCAAAAGTAGAATTAGTAGTTGTCCTCATAAGTAGAATTAGTAGTCGTCCTCATAAGTAGAATTAGTAGCGTCCTCATAAGCAGAATTAGTAGTCGTCCTCATAAGTAGAATTAGTAGTCGTCCTCATAAGTAGAATTAGTAGTCGTCCTCATAAGTAGAATTAGTAGTCGTTCTCATAAGTAGAATTAGTAGCGTCCTCATAAGCAGAATTAGTAGTCGTCCTCATAAGTAGAATTAGTAGTCGTCCTCATAAGTAGAAGTAGTAGTCGTTCTCATAAGTAGAATTAGTAGCGTCCTCATAAGCAGAATTAGTAGTCGTCCTCATAAGTAGAATTAGTAGTCGTTCTCAAAAGTAGAATTAGTAGTTGTCCTCATAAGTAGAATTAGTTGTCGTTCTCAAAAGTAGAATTAGTAGTTGTCCTCATAAGTAGAATTAGTAGTCGTCCTCATAAGTAGAATTAGTAGCGTCCTCATAAGCAGAATTAGTAGTCGTCCTCATAAGTAGAATTAGTAGTCGTCCTCATAAGTAGAATTAGTAGTCGTCCTCATAAGTAGAATTAGTAGTCGTTCTCATAAGTAGAATTAGTAGCGTCCTCATAAGCAGAATTAGTAGTCGTCCTCATAAGTAGAATTAGTAGTCGTCCTCATAAGTAGAATTAGTAATTAGAGCTCGATATTTACAACATAATTAACCAACAAATAGGCCAACAAGTAGAATTAGATATGCAAGCATCTCCGTATCTAATTCTATCGTCCTCCACAGAATACACGAGTCACAAGTTTGACTGCACCCACCTTGTCGACGTCGGTGCCAAAGGAGACGTCGTTGCGATGGTCAGAAGACAAATCCAAGTGCCCTTCCTGCTCTTTCAACACTTCGCTGTAGCTCCGCGTCTACCTGCCCGCCATTATAGGAAAATTTTAAACGATCATCTGTCTCATCTTTCATCTTAGTGTTTTGTAGTGTTTGTTAGTGTAAACGCTGACAGTGTTAACCCGCGCACTGTAACTGGTCGCCTCATTTACCAGGCTCACTGGTTGCCAGACGTAAGGCATAACCCCAAGTTGTTATACACCAAAATGATCGTCTCAGCGAGTGCTACACAGCTGGAGCCAGAAACCCCCACATTGTGGGGGTTAAGGCAGAGCTCCAACCACTTGGAAGTTGGGAGGGGTAAGCACAGTCAGTGTGGTAAATGAGGCGACCGTGAGAGGGTGTGCGTGCGAACAGTCAGTGGCAGCCTCAGTTACCAGCGAAACTACTCAGGGCCTTATTTCGCCTTATTTCGTAAAAATGGCAAATAAGACAAATCTGAAGTCAGTAGCGTGTAGAGCAGTATTTTATTCATATTGTGTGAAAATTACAAGTTTCGAAACACTATACTTACAGTAATATAACCAGACATGCAAACATGCATTTATGTAGGAACTAAAACGAAGAATGGATAACACCTAGTAGACATAAATGGTCATAACTTTTTTTCTAATTGTTGTAGAGGAAAAATAAAAACATCAGCAGGTTTGGAAGGATTTTCTGCATAAAATAGCAGTGAAAAACATTACATTGTTCCCAAAACACAAAAATGGCCATTGATCTCTTTGAAGCAATGTTGTGCAAAAATCTTCGGAGTTTGACTCCATATTACAAAGAAACGGTTCAAGTTATCAAAAATCTGACAACATCAAAGTGTAAAGCAACATTTTTTACTCATTACTTCATATTTTTACATCTCTGCCTATTACGGTAAGTGAACAGGGAACGGCAGAGTAACGCGGGTAAATTGACTACTTTTCTGAGGGATGCGCGACCGTGCGCGGGTTAATGTTTGTTTGTTAGTATAATAGGATTTAGTCTTTTGTAGTGCCAGCGAAATGGTGTTTAGCTCAAGTTTATTGAAACCAGTGTAGTGTAACTTATAATTTGCTTGAATTGGCGTCACAATGACGTATAGTATTTCAAAGGTATGCAATAGTACATTGAAAAACCCGTGCAAAATCAGATGAAACCAAATATGCTTCGATCGCTTCTCATAAATTCGATAAACTTATTTTTTGGCTGAATTTTCTTTATCAGGAAGACCAACAGGAAGACCAACAGGAAGACCAACAGGAAGACCAACAGGAAGACCAACAAGAAGACCAACAGGAAGACCAACAAGAAGACCAACAGGAAGACCAACAAGAAGACCAACAGGAAGACCAACAGGAAGACCAACAGGAAGACCAACAGGAAGGCCAACAGGAAGGCCAACAGGAAAACCAACAGGAAGGCCAACAGGAAGGCCAACAGGAAAACCATCAGAAGACCATCAGAAGACCATCAGAAGACCATCAGAAGACCATCAGAAGACCATCAGAAGACCATCAGGAAGACCAACAGGAAAATTAACAAGAAGACAAGTTGTAGCTTCCTAAACCTTGCATAATTTAGGCTAGTACCTGGCACACAGCACAATGGATGGTCCAGAAGAGACTGGATGCAGATTCAAGTCCACTTTCTCATTACTTACATAGGGCGAAGTTTTGTAAGCAACATACACTGTAAATTGAAACTGCAAAAACTATAAAGCATGATTCAGCGAGTTTTTTCGACAATGCCTCAAAGTTTGTGTTTAAAACTCAACTCGCGGTTACTTATGGAGTTTCGGGGGAAAATTTTCGACTGCAGAAATAAGACTATGTTTTAGACTTCAGTTCCATTATTCTATTAAGCTCGCGAAGCAAACTGGCGAGAGAAACTTCCTGCATCTACAGATGACGGATCAACCAACTACAGGTCAGCGTCAGACAAGAAGTACTCTTTCAAGCTGAGTTCACGTCTGTAAAGAATGGATCTCGTATGGATCATATCGTTGATCTGCCTCGCTGCAGGTGTGGTTCTATTTCTGATACTGTGTTGTCTGTGGCGGGTGATCAGATGTGCTAAAGATGACTCTCGTGATGTAGAAAGAGGAATTCTCCCGTACCCTCAGGCATCTTCTAACTACACCAGAGTGAACCCGACTCCACCGCCGACTTTTTTTTCGAGGAGTTGTCCGTACTATGTTAAACAACAAGCGAATCTTGGAATTACGAACGCGGACAGTAATTCTTCCGAAGCCGGCGGGAATGAGAACACTAATAAGAACTACCAAAGATTTCCCACGATCAGCTGCCAGAACATCAATTCGGGGTCGAACTTCGTTTATGCTCAAGCTGGTAACAAACGCGACTTAGGTTATGCCCAAGGCAACTTAAGTTATGCCCAAGGCAACTTAGGTTATGCCCAAGGCAACTTATGCAATGCCCAATCCAACTTAGGCAAGGCCCAAACCAACTTAGACGATGCCCAACCCAACTTAGACGATGCCCAACGCAACTTAGGTAATGTACAATCTAACTTGTGGGTCGGTGCAGGTGCCCATCTTCCAGCGGTCACCACATGCACCATCATCTCAGAGGGTCCAACAAGCGGTGGATTGACCCGTAATCAGGTAAGTCAATGGAATACTATCCAGCAAAAACCACAGACTAACCGACAGAATAATCAGCAAGCTAACGGATGTACTAGCAACTCAACAAATCAATGGAATACTACCCAGCAAAAACAGATTGCCACTAATAGAAATGCCCAAGCTTATGGGTGTACTGGTAGAAACCAGTGGAGAACTACCTTGCAAGGGGAAGATGTTGGCAACCAAGCCATTCGTCAAGACAGTACTAAAGCAAAGCCTCGTGGCAGCATACGACCGGGATCACAGAAATGGAATAGCAAACATCCTACAGGGTCTCCCCGATTGACCAAACGAGGCAGCCCACCAAGCAGTAAAATTAAAGTTCCTAAAACGAACTCGGGTTCATTTCGAGGTAGCAGAGAAAGCATTCCAAAGAAAGCTACGGCATCAAGTCCAAAGAAAGTGACAGCATCACGTCCTACGAAAGCAGGGCTGTCTTCGGACTGGATAGATGATGTGGACAGCGAGTTGTCTGGAAGTATGACCCTATACACATCAGGTTCAGCAGTATTGGATCCAGAGATCGACGTTAGCTTGCCAGCAGCCCGAAAAGGCCCAAAGGCATCGCTTCCTACGCTGGATCTACACAAAATGCGTTACCACAAAGCAAGATCCGAAATTAAAAGCTTCTTGAGGCAAAATGCAAACCAAAATGTAAAAATCATCACAGGACGAGGACTGCACAGTCGTGGAAAAAAGTCGATTTTGAAGCCGCTTCTGGAAGACATTCTCAAAAACAAGGATTTGAATTATTCGTTGATAAATAAAGGGGGAGCTTACATCATTAAAAATGAGTGAGCATATGAAACCAAAATAGGGTACTCTGATACCCTGAACTCTCATCTATTTCCTTTACTAAAACATTTTATTTATTTAATTGGGAAAACCCAACGACAGATGCTGCATTGGGAGCTCTCTGGACCGCGACTCTCAGAAGGCATGTCACCGCAGGAAACATCAAAAAAGAAATAAGTGAAGAAATAAGAAATAAATAAG
This sequence comes from Morinoia aosen, assembly GCA_030386875.1. Classification (NCBI taxonomy): domain Eukaryota; kingdom Metazoa; phylum Arthropoda; class Malacostraca; order Amphipoda; family Talitridae; genus Morinoia; species Morinoia aosen. Next base: position 22,581,326 of record CM059570.1, read on the forward strand.
GCTAACATAACAAGAAAAAAAAACTCACAACAAACTTTTCAGATTCCCCCGCTGGGCCAGAAATAAATAAATGCATAAATACATCACACACATGAAAATATTGGACACACTACGTACATTACACAAGCATTCTGATTACTCACGCAACACAAAATATGCTGTAACCATGCAGAACAATGTAATGTATTTTTCATGAATAACTCCCTAGTATGATACCGCAGTTTAACAAGTCTTTATTCAGTGACGTTACAATCTGCGGTGACCTCAACTACGATCTTCTAAAACATGAAAGCTGTCAACAAATCTCAAATTTCACAAAGGCTTCTAAGTCTCAGTCTTTCCTTCCAGTCATCACGAAACCTACACGTGTATCATCAGGATCTGCTACGTTGCTTGATAACGTTTACAAGATAGATCCTACTGATTTTCTTACATGAATAAAAATTTCCGATTTATCAGATTTCCTGGTTTTACTAATTAAGAAAAATGTTTTTGTTACTTATACTGAGCCCCAAGCTGAAACTTACTCATATCGTTTAGTAAATGAATCAAATTTGGGAACAATGCGCTCTGTTCTAGAAGAAATAATGCCAACATTGAACATCTATCAGCAGGACATTAATGCGGCAAGCATTGATGAAGCAATGCAAAACTTGTCTGAAATTGTAGCGACTGCTCATTATTAATGTTATCCGCTAATCACTTGTCAGTTTATCCGAAAAATAGATTAAAGCCTCGGGTTACTGAAGACGTCGTTATGAAGAGGCGCCAAAAGCGCACCTGGCTCTACTTTATGGAGGAAGAATATCGAAAAAATATAAAGCTGATTCTGGAATGATGTGACAAATCTTATGAGATCCTCAAAAAAACTTTACGATCAAATTAACTCAACTTAAAACTGATGCTAAAAACATGGCACCAGCTTAATTCTTTCAATAAGCCAATTGTAGTGCTACATAATAAATTGAGTTAATTGTTCAAGATAATGGGGAAAATGAGGAAAAGATCTTGCAACAGTGTTTAACACCTTTTTGTAAACATAGGAAAAAGTATTGCTGATGGTATTTCTAGTACACCGATTTGGAAAACATGGATTAAGTCAAATCTTTTCTGTTCTATGGTTGATCTTGATTGGGAAATTTACCTTAATTAATGAAATAGATCTCAAATTCTGTTTTAGAATATATTGTTCTCATCTCGCCAATTTTTAATTATTGTTGTAAAATTTAGCATTGAAACCTGAGGGAACTGATTTATTGATCAGTTTAATATGCAACTATATAAAGTTAATTAGGTTAAACATAATTGAACATCGTATAATAGCGTTGATGATAGGATGCCCCATGAGTTGCTAAACTTTTTTGGGCACACAAGTAGTTATACTCTTTATGCGTCTATTGTTATATATTCAAGAAACAATCTACTCGTGTATCGTCTGTGGTAAAAAATTGTGTAAATTCTTTAAAACCCTCGACAGCAAAAAAGTATGGTAAAATATGGCAGATCCTCTAATAGTATATTACTTACAATCATTTATTGTTATTAATAATAATTTATTATTTATTGAAATAAAACACATTATTAAAAGTGCGCGCAAATTTACGATTTAAATAAGTTATCATATTCTGATATCAAATGGTAAATCAGAACGCGAACTACATTACTCGAACAAAAGTTATGATGAAACGAAGATAGTGCTGGTAATGAACGTGTTGATCACAAACTGGCATTTTACAAGCAGTGTTCAACAAGAGAGCGTATTTCACGAACTACAAAACCTTGGCGAAATGTAAAATTGTAGCTGATATTAGTTTTGTAAATACAATGTGTTGTTAGAAGGATCTCACTCAATAACCTTAGCGCTACTTTCTTTGGAGTCCTGCCGTTTTTGAATAAATTTGCCATATTTTTCCCGCAATCGAGTGTCATAAATATTATTTAAGTGTGTTGTTAGTCATCATTACTTTGAAATATTATTACTTAATCATATTATTTGTCCATATTTTCAATCGCGTTCGGATTTTATCATATTTCTATTAAGTCGTATTGTTATTTAGTCATACTATTATTAAGTCATATTGTTACTTAGTCATATTATTATTTATTTGTATTACTATTTAGTCATATTTTTTAGAATATATTTGAAATAATTTAGTCATATTGTTATAATTCAGTCATAGAATTCTTTAATCAAGTTATTATTGAGTCCAACTTTGTGTTGGCTCAAATTCCAAAGATCAAGTCATGTTTTAGCAACAACTAGCTAGAAAATAAATGCGATAAAGATATAAGTTAGTTTAAGTCACCCTATCCGCCACAAAAGCGTTCCAGAGAGAGGAAGAAGGAAGGCACCATTTAGTATGGAGTTAAGGGAACGCGGAATCTATGCAGAAAGGGCATAAAAACAGTAAGTTGAGAAAGAAGATTACGAAACAAGTTCAGAGTTGAAGAAGAAAGTAGTAGGTGCTAAAAAACAGGACAGCAGTGAACCGAAAAAGATGGTGGTCCTTAACAAAAAAAAACATTTTATTTCAACAAAAAGAAGGCCTACCTAACTCTCAGCTCGAGCCAAAATAAAAGAAATTTCCTTGGCACTTCAACTGCGTTTATAGGTGTTTAGATTTTAAGTGCTTAAATGTTTTAGGTGTTATTTCGAACTATAACACTTTTACTGCGACGTGAGCCATATGCGGTCACCGAGGGAGTTTTCATAATGCTGCTGACCAACCAATAGTCACAAACTTAATTTTTCAAAATACTCAATCAAAACAAAATGAAAACCCGATCCAGTTAATGTTTAGTATTTTCAAAATTGCTAACTACAATTGACATTAAATTTGAATTGCATGTTAGACTTCAGTTCTACCCGCCGCAGTCAAAGAATTAAAATATATTTTTTTAAATGTAAATATATGCCGTAAAATATACTTCTGTAGTATTTGCTCACATCTTTTTATGAGTTATTAAATTTAACAAGCATTGATCTCTTACCTTTAAAAACTCCATTCTATGTAAATGTAGAGAAATTTCAGTTTTAAAGATTTTTCAGCCTGGAAATCTTACTTTATAGAATTATTACCATTTGTCTTTATTGACACATAGTTTGCTCTACTCATAGTGTCATATTCATTTCGTAGCCAATATTTGAGTGGAAATATACATACGTACGTACGCTGATGTACAATAGATGTGCTTGTGAATGTCGAAATAACCCCATGATTTGCACCTCAATGATGGGTGGGGTAATTGTCAATAAATTGCACTAAATTGTTAACGGATTGCGTTAAATTGTGCATAGTTTGCATGCAATGAATTGTTAATGATTTGCATTGAATTGCTAATGGATTAAATTAGATTGTTAAAGGATTAAATTAGGTTGGCAATTTGTTGATTTATATTGTAATAGGATTAAATCAGATTGGTAGCGGATTAAATAAGATTGGTAGTGAACCAAATGTTTAGACTGCGAATGAATTGAAATAGTTCGTGGATGGATCGAAATAGTTCGCGAGTGAATGGAATTCGTTTGTTAATAAATTAAATTGTTAATATATTGAATTAAATATTTTAAATTCACCGAAGCGGACTTTAATTATTCCAAACCTCCGACAAGTCACCGCACTGCGCACACTGTCGCTTGTCAATAAGACGAGGCTTGGTTGCTGCGTCACGGTAGCCTAACTCGTGCTGTAGGTGTGGAATTTGTTGCTGGTGAACTTTGTGTCGTATCAATGTCGTATTTGGGTGATTTTTGTCGTATTTGGGTGATTTTTGTCGTATTTGGGTGATTTTTGTCGTATTTGTCTGATTTGTGTCGTATTTGTCTGATTTGTGTCGTATTTGTCTGATTTGTGTCGTATTTGCCTGATTTGTGTCGTATTTGCCTGATTTGTGTCGTATTTACCTGATTTGTGTCGTATTTGCCTGATTTGTGTCGTATTTGCCTGATTTGTGTCGTATTTGCCTGATTTGTGTCGTATTTGCCTGATTTGTGTCGTGTTTGTCTGATTTGTGTCGTGTTTGTCTGATTTGTGTCGTGTTTGTCTGATTTGTGTCGTGTTTGTCTGATTTGTGTCGTGTTTGCCGGATTTGTGTCGTATTTGCCTGATTTGTGTCGTATTTGCCTGATTTGTGTCGTATTTGTCTGATTTGTGTCGTATTTGTCTGATTTGTGTCGTATTTGCCTGATTTGTGTCGTATTTGCCTGATTTGTGTCGTATTTGCCTGATTTGTGTCGTATTTGCCTGATTTGTGTCGTATTTGCCTGATTTGTGTCGTATTTGCCTGATTTGTGTCGTATTTGCCTGATTTGTGTCGTATTTGCCTGATTTGTGTCGTATTTGTCTGATTTGTGTCGTATTTGCCTGATTTGTGTCGTATTTGTCTGATTTGTGTCGTATTTGTCTGATTTGTGTCGTATTTGTCTGATTTGTGTCGTATTTGCCTGATTTGTGTCGTATTTGTCTGATTTGTGTCGTATTTGTCTGATTTGTGTCGTATTTGCCTGATTTGTGTCGTATTTGCCTGATTTGTGTCGTATTTGCCTGATTTGTGTCGTATTTGTCTGATTTGTGTCGAATTTGTCTGATTTGTGTCGTATTTGCCTGATTTGTGTCGTATTTGCCTGATTTGTGTCGTATTTGCCTGATTTTTGTCGTATTTGTCTGATTTGTGTCGTATTTGTCTGATTTGTGTCGTGTTTGTCTGATTTGTGTCGTATTTGTCTGATTTGTGTCGTATTTGTCTGATTTGTGTCGTATTTGTCTGATTTCTGTCGTGTTGGTCTGATTTGTGTCGTATTTGCCTGATTTATGTCTTATTTGCCTGATTTGTGTCGTGTTTGTCTGATTTGTGTCGTGTTTGTCTGATTTGTGTCGTATTTGCCTGATTTGTGTCGTATTTGCCTGATTTGTGTCGTATTTGTCTGATTTGTGTCGTATTTGCCTGATTTGTGTCGTGTTTGTCTGATTTCTGTCGTGTTGGTCTGATTTGTGTCGTATTTGCCTGATTTATGTCTTATTTGCCTGATTTGTGTCGTGTTTGTCTGATTTGTGTCGTGTTTGTCTGATTTGTGTCGTATTTGCCTGATTTGTGTCGTATTTGCCTGATTTGTGTCGTATTTGCCTGATTTGTGTCGTGTTCGACACGATCTGGTCCTGAGATAAGGGCTTGCCTTAGAACAACGTAAAGTAAGGCTGCTGGAACCAATAAATTCTAATCTAAATTTTGATCAGGGAAATTAGGTTAGAATTAGTCGTTAGTTAAAGCCTACCTATTTGCAACAAAAAATGCAATCCAGAGAGAGGAATGAGGAAGGCACCATTTAGTATGGAGTTAAGGGAATGCGGAATGCGGAACCTATGCAGAAAGGACATAGAAACAGTGAGTTAAGAAAGAAGATTATGAAACAAGATAAAAGTTGAAGATAGTAGTACGTGCTGAAAAATAGGATAGCAGTAAACAGAAAAAAGGTGGTCCTTAACAAAGTAAAACATTTTATTTCAACAAAAAGAAGCCCTGCCTTACTCTCAGCTCGGGCCCTCACACATATTCCCCCTGGGATTTTTCCCATAGATACACTAGTTGTATCCCCCTGAGGGGGCATATCGTATCCAATACTCCGAATATGTCCATCCAATACTCGGTTCATATAATGTCCAATGTTCTGCAGGTGCATTGTCCAATACCTCAAACATTTATTATCCAATTACGAGTTGCATTGCTTATCAATGCAAGATGACTATACAGGAGATAAAAAAAAACGATAAGATGCTTTTATCACAGCGACACTGCTGTTGAAGGTCCAGTTGATTATGGGTCTTGTGGTGTATATGTCATGTGGTGCATATGTCATGTGGTGCATAGGGCATGTGGTGCATAGGGCATGTGGTGCATAGGGCATGTGGTGTATAGGGCATGTGGTGTATAGGTCATGTGGTGTATAGGTCATGTGGTGTATAGGTCATGTAGTGTATAGGTCATGTAGTGTATAGGTCATTTGGTGTATATGTCATGTGGTGCATAGGGCATGTGGTGCATAGGGCATGTGGTGTATAGGTCATGTAGTGTATAGGTCATGTAGTGTATAGGTCATGTAGTGTATAGGTCATGTAGTGTATAGGTCATGTAGTGTATAGGTCATGTGGTGTATAGGTCATGTGGTGTATAGGTCATGTGGTGCATAGGGCATGTGGTGCATAGGGCATGTGGTGCATAGGGCATGTGGTGTATAGGTCATGTAGTGTATAGGTCATGTAGTGTATAGGTCATGTGGTGTATAGGTCATGTAGTGTATAGGTCATGTGGTGTATAGGTCATGTGGTGTATAGGTCATGTGGTGTATAGGTCATGTGGTGTGTGGGTCATGTGGTGTATAGGTCATGTGGTGTATAGGTCATGTGGTGTATAGGTCATGTGGTGTATAGGTCATGTGGTGTATAGGTCATGTGGTGTGTAGGTCATGTGGTGTGTAGGTCATGTGGTGTGTGGGTCATGTGGTGTGTGGGTCATGTGGTGTGTGGGTCATGTGGTGTGTGGGTCATGTGGTGTGTGGGTCATGTGGCGTGTGGGTCATGTGGCGTGTGGGTCATGTGGCGTGTGGGTCATGTGGCGTGTGGGTCATGTGGTGTGTGGGTCATGTGGTGTGTGGGTCATGTGGTGTGTGGGTCATGTGGTGTGTGGGTCATGTGGTGTGTGGGTCATGTGGTGTGTGGGTCATGTGGTGTGTGGGTCATGTGGTGTGTGGGTCATGTGGTGTGTGGGTCATGTGGTGTGTGGGTCATGTGGTGTGTGGGTCATGTGGTGTGTGGGTCATGTGGTGTGTGGGTCATGTGGTGTGTGGGTCATGTGGTGTGTGGGTCATGTGGTGTGTGGGTCATGTGGTGTGTGGGTCATGTGGTGTATAGGTCATGTGGTGTATAGGTCATGTGGTGTATAGGTCATGTGGTGTATAGGTCATGTGGTGCATAGGTCATGAGGCGTATCGGGCATGAGGTGTATAGGTAATGTGGTGTATAGGTCATGTGGTGTATAGGTCATGTGGTGTGTAGGCCATGTGGTGTGTAGGCCATGTGGTGTGTAGGCCATGTGGTGTATAGGTCATGTGGTGTATAGGTCATGTGGTGTATAGGTCATGTGGTGTATAGGTCATGTGGTGTATAGGTCATGTGATGTATAGGTCATGTGGTGCATAGGTCATGTGGTGCATAGGTCATGTGGTGCATAGGTCATGTGGTGCATAGGTCATGTGGTGTATAGGTCATGTGGTGTATAGGTCATGTGGTGTATAGGTCATGTGGTGTATAGGTCATGTGGTGTATAGGTCATGTGGTGTATAGGTCATGTGGTGTATAGGTCATGTGGTGTATAGGTCATGTGGTGTATAGGTCATGTGGTGTATAGGTCATGTGGTGTATAGGTCATGTGGTGTATAGGTCATGTGGTGTATAGGTCATGTGGTGTATAGGTCATGTGGTGTATAGGTCATGTGGTGTATAGGTCATGTGGTGTATAGGTCATGTGGTGTATAGGTCATGTGGTGTATAGGTCATGTGGTGTATAGGTCATGTGGTGTGTAGGCCATGTGGTGTATAGGTCATGTGGTGTATAGGTCATGTGGTGTATAGGTCATGTGGTGTATAGGTCATGTGGTGTATAGGTCATGTTGTGTATAGGTCATGTGGTGTATAGGTCATGTGGTGCATAGGTCATGTGGTGCATAGGTCATGTGGTGCATAGGTCATGAGGCGTATCGGGCATGAGGTGTATAGGTAATGTGGTGTATGGGGCATATAGCTTCAGTAGCGCGAATCCTTTGAATACCTTAACCAATACCTGAACAGGCCATTGAACGTGATGCTTAAAAAGTCTCAGAAACTGTTATTGAACTTTTTAAAAAACAATTCATCGAACCTGTTTCGGAACAGGTTCGATGAAGTTACAAGTTACACCTGGACCAATGGCTGGACTGTGTTCAGTCTGGTATAATCTGAGACTAATCTGGTATCCTCAACGAAAAACAGACATGAACAGATTTCGTCAGTACGCGAACTTATACCCAAACTCGAGTTTGTGCACACTCAGAGTATTTACTTGCTTCCCATCTGACTTCGTTTAAATGGCTTCATTACCTTAAGTTCAGTTTTCAAAATCTCGTGGGATGACTTTAGCAAAACTTGAACTAGCGTAGAGACTAGAGAGGTTCATTTGTTCGCATAAGTTGAGACGACTGTTTGTGTTCCAGGTGGCCGAGTTGGTAAAGAAGCATGCTGAGTGAGGGGCTGCAAAGCGTTAGTGTAGGGTTCGATACCCGGTAGCAACGGATCGATTTATCAGAAAAACTGAAGTACTCAAGAAAAATGAGATACACGGGGTCAATGAAACGATTCATCAAGAAAAACTAAAGCGTAAAAGGAAAACCAAGATTGACAATGGCAAGTAGGCAACCAAGAATTTACCAGAAAAACAAAAATGGGGAAGTGAGCTAGGACTTCCCTCCCACAGCGCTCCAGAGCGAGAGGCCTGGGAAACATTTTTTTCTGTGAGTGTTGAGAGTGTTATAGAGAGTGAGCGTTACACTCTATGCTTTAATTCCTTAAGCCATCCTTAATTTAAGAAGTGTTAGCGTCACAGTCATTAATCTATCCTTCTATTCATATAATTATCCTTTTTTTGAATTTATCCTTCTAATAGGAAGTGTGAGCCTTGCAGTCATTAATCTATACTTCTATTTATTGATCTATCCTTCTATTCCTAACTCTATCCTTCTATTCCTAATTCTATCATTCTATTCCCAACTCTATCCTTCTATTCCCAACTCTATCCTTCTATTCCTAACTCTATCCTTCTATTCCTAACTCTATCCTTCTATTCCTAACTCTATCCTTCTATTCCTAACTCTATCCTTCTATTCCCAACTCTATCCTTCTATTCCCAACTCTATCCTTCTATTCCCAACTCTATCCTTCTATTCCCAACTCTATCCTTCTATTCCCAACTCTATCCTTCTATTCCCAACTCTATCCTTCTATTCCTAACTCCATCCTTCTATTCCCAACTCGATCCTTCTATTCCCAACTCGATCCTTCTATTCCCAACTCTATCCTTCTATTCCTAACTCCATCCTTCTATTCCTAACTCTATCCTTCTATTCCCAACTCGATCCTTCTATTCCCAACTCGATCCTTCTATTCCCAACTCTATCCTTCTATTCCCAACTCGATCCTTCTATTCCCAACTCGATCCTTCTATTCCCAACTCGATCCTTCTATTCCCAACTCGATCCTTCTATTCCCAACTCTATCCTTCTATTCCCAACTCTATCCTTCTATTCCTAACTCCATCCTTCTATTCCCAACTCGATCCTTCTATTCCCAACTCGATCCTTCTATTCCCAACTCTATCCTTCTATTCCTAACTCCATCCTTCTATTCCCAACTCGATCCTTCTATTCCCAACTCGATCCTTCTATTCCCAACTCGATCCTTCTATTCCCAACTCTATCCTTCTATTCCTAACTCCATCCTTCTATTCCCAACTCGATCCTTCTATTCCCAACTCGATCCTTCTATTCCCAACTCGATCCTTCTATTCCCAACTCGATCCTTCTATTCCTAACTCCATCCTTCTATTCCCAACTCGATCCTTCTATTCCCAACTCGATCCTTCTATTCCCAACTCTATCCTTCTATTCCTAACTCTATCCTTCTATTCCCAACTCGATCCTTCTATTCCCAACTCGATCCTTCTATTCCCAACTCGATCCTTCTATTCCCAACTCCATCCTTCTATTCCCAACTCTATCCTTCTATTCCTATCTCCATCCTTCTATTCCCAACTCTATCCTTCTATTCCTATCTCCATCCTTCTATTCCCAACTCGATCCTTCTATTCCCAACTCGATCCTTCTATTCCCAACTCCATCCTTCTATTCCCAACTCCATCCTTCTATTCCCAACTCTATCCTTCTATTCCTAATTCTATCATTCTATTCCCAACTCTATCCTTCTATTCCCAACTCTATCCTTCTATTCCTAACTCTATCCTTCTATTCCAAACTCGATCCTTCTATTCCCAACTCGATCCTTCTATTCCCAACTCTATCCTTCTATTCCTAACTCTATCCTTCTATTCCCAACTCGATCCTTCTATTCCCAACTCGATCCTTCTATTCCCAACTCGATCCTTCTATTCCCAACTCGATCCTTCTATTCCCAACTCGATCCTTCTATTCCCAACTCTATCCTTCTATTCCCAACTCTATCCTTCTATTCCCAACTCGATCCTTCTATTCCTAACTCGATCCTTCTATTCCTAATTCTATCATTCTATTCCCAACTCCATCCTTCTATTCCCAACTCTATCCTTCTATTCCTATCTCCATCCTTCTATTCCCAACTCGATCCTTCTATTCCTAACTCCATCCTTCTATTCCCTACTCGATCCTTCTATTCCCAACTCGATCCTTCTATTCCCAACTCGATCCTTCTATTCCCAACTCGATCCTTCTATTCCCAACTCGATCCTTCTATTCCCAACTCTATCCTTCTATTCCCAACTCTATCCTTCTATTCCCAACTCTACCTTTCTATTCCCAACTCCATCCTTCTATTCCTAACTCGATCCTTCTATTCCCAACTCGATCCTTCTATTCCCAACTCGATCCTTCTATTCCCAACTCGATCCTTCTATTCCCAACTCGATCCTTCTATTCCCAACTCGATCCTTCTATTCCCAACTCTATCCTTCTATTCCCAACTCTATCCTTCTATTCCCAACTCTATCTTTCTATTCCCAACTCCATCCTTCTATTCCTAACTCCATCCTTCTATTCCCAACTCTATCCTTCTATTCCTAACTCTATCCTTCTATTCCCAACTCTATCCTCCAATTCCTTACTCTATACTTCTATAGGAACTCAAAATTAGAGTACTCCTACTAAAACTATTTCTATCCAGTATAATTATTTAATGCTTAATTAGTTCTCATTTTCTTAAATTGAAACTTTAACGTGAGATTGAGAAAAAATGAGAGCCACACAGAACTCTTTTTTAGTTGAGCAGAAAACTTTGAAGTCGAAGAAAATAGGAAATTCAAATTTCAAATTTTGCTGCTCTAGGCTCACACGTCTAGCGTCTAGGCGCACTGAGCCGTGCCCACCAAAATACAATTTCAATATTTGTTCGTCAAAATTAACATGTTAAAATTTGTATGCCAAAAAATTGTGCGTCAAAAGTTGTGCGTCAAAAGTTGTGCGTCAAAAGTTGTGCGTCAAAAGTTGTGCGTCAAAAGTTGTGCGTCAAAAGTTGTGCGTCAAAAGTTGTGCGGCAAAAGTTGTGCGGCAAAAGTTGTGCGGCAAAAGTTGTGCGGCAAAAGTTGTGCGGCAAAAGTTGTGCGTCAAAAGTTGTGCGTCATAAGTTGTGCGTCAAAAGTTGTGCGTCAAAAGTTGTGCGTCAAAAGTTGTGCGTCGAAAGTTGTGCGTCAAAAGTTGTGCGTCAAAAGTTGTGCGTCAAAAGTTGTGCGTCAAAAGTTGTGCGTCAAAAGTTGTGCGTCAAAAGTTGTGCATCAAAAGTTGTGCGTCAAAAGTTGTGCGTCAAAAGTTGTGCGTCAAAAGTTGTGCGTCAAAAGTTGTGCGTCAAAAGTTGTGCGTCAAAAGTTGTGCGTCAAAAGTTGTGCGTCAAAAGTTGTGCGTCAAAAGTTGTGCGTCAAAAGTTGTGCGTCAAAAGTTGTGCGTCAAAAGTTGTGCGTCAAAAGTTGTGCGTCAAAAGTTGTGCGTCAAAAGTTGTGCGTCAAAAGTTGTGCGTCAAAAGTTGTGCGTCAAAAGTTGTGCGTCGAAAGTTGTGCGTCAAAAGTTGTGCGTCGAAAGTTGTGCGTCAAAAGTTGTGCGTCAAAAGTTGTGCGTCAAAAGTTGTGGTCAAAAGTTGTGCGTCAAAAGTTGTGCGTCAAAAGTTGTGCGTCAAAAGTTGTGCGTCAAAAGTTGTGCGTCAAAAGTTGTGCGTCAAAAGTTGTGCGTCAAAAGTTGTGGTCAAAAGTTGTGGTCAAAAGTTGTGGTCAAAAGTTGTGCGTCAAAAGTTGTGCGTCAAAAGTTGTGCGTCAAAAGTTGTGCGTCAAAAGTTGTGCGTCAAAAGTTGTGCGTCAAAAGTTGTGCGTCAAAAGTTGTGCGTCAAAAGTTGTGCGTCAAAAGTTGTGCGTCAAAAGTTGTGCGTCAAAAGTTGTGCGTCAAAAGTTGTGCGTCAAAAGTTGTGCGTCAAAAGTTGTGCGTCAAAAGTTGTGGTCAAAAGTTGTGCGTCAAAAGTTGTGCGTCAAAAGTTGTGGTCAAAAGTTGTGCGTCAAAAGTTGTGCGTCAAAAGTTGTGCGTCAAAAGTTGTGCGTCAAAAGTTGTGCGTCAAAAGTTGTGCGTCAAAAGTTGTGCGTCAAAAGTGGTGGTCAAAAGTTGTGGTCAAAAGTTGTGGTCAAAAGTTGTGCGTCAAAAGTTGTGCGTCAAAAGTTGTGGTCAAAAGTTGTGGTCAAAAGTTGTGCGTCAAAAGTTGTGCGTCAAAAGTTGTGCGTCAAAAGTTGTGCGTCAAAAGTTGTGGTCAAAAGTTGTGCGTCAAAAGTTGTGCGTCAAAAGTTGTGGTCAAAAGTTGTGCGTCAAAAGTTGTGGTCAAAAGTTGTGGTCAAAAGTTGTGGTCAAAAGTTGTGCGTCAAAAGTTGTGCGTCAAAAGTTGTGCGTCAAAAGTTGTGGTCAAAAGTTGTGCGTCAAAAGTTGTGCGTCAAAAGTTGTGCGTCAAAAGTTGTGCGTCAAAAGTTGTGGTCAAAAGTTGTGCGTCAAAAGTTGTGGTCAAAAGTTGTGGTCAAAAGTTGTGGTCAAAAGTTGTGCGTCAAAAGTTGTGGTCAAAAGTTGTGGTCAAAAGTTGTGCGTCAAAAGTTGTGGTCAAAAGTTGTGGTCAAAAGTTGTGGTCAAAAGTTGTGGTCAAAAGTTGTGGTCAAAAGTTGTGGTCAAAAGTTGTGCGTCAAAAGTTGTGGTCAAAAGTTGTGGTCAAAAGTTGTGGTCAAAAGTTGTGGTCAAAAGTTGTGGTCAAAAGTTGTGGTCAAAAGTTGTGCGTCAAAAGTTGTGGTCAAAAGTTGTGCGTCAAAAGTTGTGCGTCAAAAGTTGTGCGTCAAAAGTTGTGGTCAAAAGTTGTGCGTCAAAAGTTGTGGTCAAAAGTTGTGGTCAAAAGTTGTGGTCAAAAGTTGTGCGTCAAAAGTTGTGCGTCAAAAGTTGTGCGTCAAAAGTTGTGCGTCAAAAGTTGTGCGTCAAAAGTTGTGCGCCAAAAGTTGTGGTCAAAAGTTGTGGTCAAAAGTTGTGCGTCAAAAGTTGTGGTCAAAAGTTGTGGTCAAAAGTTGTGGTCAAAAGTTGTGCGTCAAAAGTTGTGCGTCAAAAGTTGTGCGTCAAAAGTTGTGCGTCAAAAGTTGTGCGCCAAAAGTTGTGCGTCAAAAGTTGTGCGTCAAAAGTTGTGGTCAAAAGTTGTGCGTCAAAAGTTGTGCGTCAAAAGTTGTGCGTCAAAAGTTGTGCGTCAAAAGTTGTGGTCAAAAGTTGTGCGCCAAAAGTTGTGCGCCAAAAGTTGTGCGTCAAAAGTTGTGCGTCAAAAGTTGTGCGCCAAAAGTTGTGCGCCAAAAGTTGTGCGTCAAAAGTTGTGCGTCAAAAGTTGTGCGTCAAAAGTTGTGCGCCAAAAGTTGTGCGTCAAAAGTTGTGCGCCAAAAGTTGTGCGTCAAAAGTTGTGCGTCAAAAGTTGTGGTCAAAAGTTGTGCGTCAAAAGTTGTGCGTCAAAAGTTGTGCGTCAAAAGTTGTGGTCAAAAGTTGTGCGTCAAAAGTTGTGCGTCAAAAGTTGTGGTCAAAAGTTGTGCGTCAAAAGTTGTGCGTCAAAAGTTGTGCGTCAAAAGTTGTGCGCCAAAAGTTGTGCGTCAAAAGTTGTGCGCCAAAAGTTGTGCGTCAAAAGTTGTGCGTCAAAAGTTGTGCGTCAAAAGTTGTGCGTCAAAAGTTGTGCGTCAAAAGTTGTGCGTCAAAAGTTGTGCGTCAAAAGTTGTGCGTCAAAAGTTGTGCGTCAAAAGTTGTGCGCCAAAAGTTGTGCGTCAAAAGTTGTGCGCCAAAAGTTGTGCGTCAAAAGTTGTGCGTCAAAAGTTGTGCGTCAAAAGTTGTGCGTCAAAAGTTGTGCGTCAAAAGTTGTGCTTCAAAAGTTGTGCGTCAAAAGTTGTGCGTCAAAAGTTGTGCGTCAAAAGTTGTGCGTCAAAAGTTGTGCGTCAAAAGTTGTGCGCCAAAAGTTGTGCGTCAAAAGTTGTGCTTCAAAAGTTGTGCGTCAAAAGTTGTGCGTCAAAAGTTGTGCGTCAAAAGTTGTGCGCCAAAAGTTGTGCGCCAAAAGTTGTGCGCCAAAAGTTGTGCGTCAAAAGTTGTGCGTCAAAAGTTGTGCTTCAAAAGTTGTGCGTCAAAAGTTGTGCGTCAAAAGTTGTGCGCCAAAAGTTGTGCGCCAAAAGTTGTGCGCCAAAAGTTGTGCGCCAAAAGTTGTGCGTCAAAAGTTGTGCGTCAAAAGTTGTGCGTCAAAAGTTGTGCGTCAAAAGTTGTGCGTCAAAAGTTGTGCGTCAAAAGTTGTGCGTCAAAAGTTGTGCGTCAAAAGTTGTGCGCCAAAAGTTGTGCGTCAAAAGTTGTGCGCCAAAAGTTGTGCGCCAAAAGTTGTGCGTCAAAAGTTGTGCGTCAAAAGTTGTGCGTCAAAAGTTGTGCGTCAAAAGTTGTGCGCCAAAAGTTGTGCGTCAAAAGTTGTGCGTCAAAAGTTGTGCGTCAAAAGTTGTGCGTCAAAAGTTGTGCGTCAAAAGTTGTGCGCCAAAAGTTGTGCGCCAAAAGTTGTGCGTCAAAAGTTGTGCTTCAAAAGTTGTGCGTCAAAAGTTGTGCGTCAAAAGTTGTGCGTCAAAAGTTGTGCGTCAAAAGTTGTGCGTCAAAAGTTGTGCGTCAAAAGTTGTGCGTCAAAAGTTGTGCGTCAAAAGTTGTGCGTCAAAAGTTGTGCGTCAAAAGTTGTGCGTCAAAAGTTGTGCGTCAAAAGTTGTGCGTCAAAAGTTGTGCGTCAAAAGTTGTGCGTCAAAAGTTGTGCTTCAAAAGTTGTGCGTCAAAAGTTGTGCGTCAAAAGTTGTGCGTCAAAAGTTGTGCGTCAAAAGTTGTGCGTCAAAAGTTGTGCGTCAAAAGTTGTGCGTCAAAAGTTGTGCGTCAAAATTTGTGCGTCAAAATTTGTGCGTCAAAAGTTGTGCGTCAAAAGTTGTGCGTCAAAAGTTGTGCGTCAAAAGTTGTGCGTCAAAAGTTGTGCGTCAAAAGTTGTGCGTCAAAAGTTGTGCGTCAAAAGTTGTGCGTCAAAAGTTGTGCGTCAAAAGTTGTGCGTCAAAAGTTGTGCGTCAAAAGTTGTGCGTCAAAAGTTGTGCGTCAAAAGTTGTGCGTCAAAAGTTGTGCGTCAAAAGTTGTGCGTCAAAAGTTGTGCGTCAAAAGTTGTGCGTCAAAAGTTGTGCGTCAAAAGTTGTGCGTCAAAAGTTGTGCGTCAAAAGTTGTGCGTCAAAAGTTGTGCGTCAAAAGTTGTGCGTCAAAAGTTGTGCGTCAAAAGTTGTGCGTCAAAAGTTGTGCGTCAAAAGTTGTGCGTCAAAAGTTGTGCGTCAAAAGTTGTGCGTCAAAAGTTGTGCGTCAAAAGTTGTGTGTCAAAAGTTGTGCGTCAAAAGTTGTGCGTCAAAAGTTGTGCGTCAAAAGTTGTGCGTCAAAAGTTGTGCGTCAAAAGTTGTGCGTCAAAAGTTGTGCGTCAAAAGTTGTGCGTCAAAAGTTGTGCGTCAAAAGTTGTGCTTCAAAAGTTGTGCGTCAAAAGTTGTGCGTCAAAAGTTGTGCGTCAAAAGTTGTGCTTCAAAAGTTGTGCTTCAAAAGTTGTGCGTCAAAAGTTGTGCGTCAAAAGTTGTGCTTCAAAAGTTGTGCGTCAAAAGTTGTGCGTCAAAAGTTGTGCTTCAAAAGTTGTGCGTCAAAAGTTGTGCGTCAAAAGTTGTGCGTCAAAAGTTGTGCGTCAAAAGTTGTGCGTCAAAAGTTGTGCGTCAAAAGTTGTGCGTCAAAAGTTGTGCGTCAAAAGTTGTGCGTCAAAAGTTGTGCTTCAAAAGTTGTGCTTCAAAAGTTGTGCTTCAAAAGTTGTGCTTCAAAAGTTGTGCTTCAAAAGTTGTGCTTCAAAAGTTGTGCTTCAAAAGTTGTGCTTCAAAAGTTGTGCTTCAAAAGTTGTGCTTCAAAAGTTGTGCTTCAAAAGTTGTGCTTCAATAGTTGTGCTTCAAAAGTTGTGCTTCAAAAGTTGTGCTTCAAAAGTTGTGCTTCAAAAGTTGTGCTTCAAAAGTTGTGCTTCAAAAGTTGTGCTTCAAAAGTTGTGCGTCAAAAGTTGTGCTCCAAAAGTTGTGCTCCAAAAGTTGTGCTCCAAAAGTTGTGCGTCAAAAGTTGTGCGTCAAAAGTTGTGCGTCAAAAGTTGTGCGTCAAAAGTTGTGCGTCAAAAGTTGTGCGTCAAAATTTGTGCGTTAAAAGTTGTACGTAAAAGTTGTTCGTAAAAAGTTGTGCGTCGAAAGTTGTGCGTCAAAAGTTGTGCGTCAAAAGTTGTGCGTCAAAAGTTGTGCGTCAAAAGTTGTGCGTCAAAAGTTGTGCGTCAAAAGTTGTACGTAAAAGTTGTTCGTAAAAAGTTGTGCGTCGAAAGGTGTGCGTCAAAAGTTGTGCGTCAAAAGTTGTGCGTCAAAAGTTGTGCGTCAAAATTTATGCGTCAAAAGTTGTGCGTCAAAAGTTGTGCGTCAAAAGTTGTGCGTCAAAAGTTGTGCGTCGAAAGTTGTGCGTCAAAAGTTGTGCGTCAAAAGTTGTGCGTCAAAAGTTGTGCGTCAAAAGTTGTGCGTCAAAAGTTGTGCGTCAAAAGTTGTACGTAAAAGTTGTTCGTAAAAAGTTGTGCGTCGAAAGGTGTGCGTCAAAAGTTGTGCGTCAAAAGTTGTGCGTCAAAAGTTGTGCGTCAAAATTTATGCGTCAAAAGTTGTGCGTCAAAAGTTGTGCGTCAAAAGTTGTGCGTCAAAAGTTGTGCGTCAAAAGTTGTGTGTCAAAAGTTGTGTGTCAAAAGTTGTGCGTCAAAAGTTGTGCGTCAAAAGTTGTGCGTCAAAAGTTGTGCGTCAAAAGTTGTGCGTCAAAAGTTGTGCGTCAAAAGTTGTGCGTCAAAAGTTGTGCGTCAAAAGTTGTGCGTCAAAAGTTGTGCGTCAAAAGTTGTGCGTCAAAAGTTGTGCGTCAAAATTTATGCGTCAAAAGTCGTGTGTCAAAATTTGTGCGTCAAAATTTATGCGTCAAAATTTATGCGTCAAAATTTATGCAACAAAAGTTATGCATCAAAATTTATGCGTCAAAATTTATACGTCATAGGCTCCCAGGATTGAGGCGGAACCAGTATTTCCCGCGCTTAGGTCAAGTCGAAGAAACTCAGGTTTAGGTCATTTAAGTTACTTCGACTTGGCCTCAATTTACGTGAAAGTAATTTCTATATGAAAGTTAGTGTTAATTAACACGTTCATTGCTGTATGCCCCACCGGAGGGTCGTAGTTAGGTTTTTCTGCTGCAAAACGACCCATCGATGGGTCGTTTGAAAAATTCCAACAACCTTTCTAAATCAATGGTATTTAACAGGTCCAGTTAATGTTTGATATTTACAAATTCGCTTATCACTTTTGACTTTGAATTTAAGTTGAATATTGAACTTCAGTTTAACCCATCGCAACTAACGTGTTAATAACAAATTAATGGTCAAATTGAAAAAAAGTTTGTACACACGAATACATAAACTAAGATTCTGCAGCTTCAGGTCATACAAGGTTGGATCAATACTATAAATAGGTAGCAAAAGAGTTCATGAAATAACTAATTACTTTATTCGCGATTCATTTTCAATTTCTTCTTCCACAGACGGACGTGCAACCAACACGGGAGGAACTGCTTCAAACCTTCGCCCCTCGGCCTCTGGACCCATTTTGGTCGATTATCAGTTCTGATTTTGATTAGTCCGGTGATAGGATTGATTAAAGAGAAATTCTTATTTAACTTTGAACTACATCTCATACCTGCATCCCTTCCCTGTACTTACCCACATCCCTTACCTGTCCTTACCCGCAGCCCTTACCTGTCCTTACCCGCATCCCTTACCTGTCCTTACCCGCATCCTTTACCTGTCCTTACCCGCATCCCTTACCTGCACTTACCCGCAGCCCTTACCTGTCCTTACCCGCATCCCTTACCTGTTCTTACCCGCATCCCTTACCTGCACTTACCCGCATCCCTTACCTGTCCTTACCCGCATCCCTTACCTGTCCTTACCCGCATCCCTTACCTGTCCTTACCCGCAGCCCTTACCTGCACTTACCCACATCCCTTACCTGTCCTTACCCACATCCCTTACCTGTCCTTACCCGCATCCCTTACCTGTCCTTACCCGCATCCCTTACCTGTCCTTACCCGCATCCCTTACCTGTCCTTCACTAAATGGACGCTCTCTGCCCAAATGCCCAATTCAACCCTTTAAGATACCGAAGGTTTTACTATAAAAGCAAGTTATTGCTGATGTAGCTGATCGAGTACGTTTTTGAGATATCACGAAAAGTTTGAAAAATCACATTGAATTCAATAGTAGATCAAACCCATAAGTTATTTGATATATACTGTCATTGGTATTTCACGACGATGCCTTATGTATGTCTCGCATTTTTTTTAAACTTCGTAGCTATGTATTGTGTTCGTGATGGTGGAAAGGTTAATTAACTCCATGTCCAGTAGAAGTAACTTGTTCTTTTATTAGTTTTAAAATCCATTTAAATGCGTCGCAATTCAACATCATTGTTACTTGATTTAATGATGGTTACTTTCTAAGATTTTTGCACTGATATTTGGGCTACCTCGTTTCGCCAAGTGTGCTGTGTAGCCAAGTCGGCAGTATACATTGCACTCTCTGGGTGTCCACCGAGAAAATCTTGTAGAGCAATGATTTAAAGCAGAGTAATGATTTAATGCAGAGTAATGATTTAATGGAGAGTAATGATTTAATGCAGAGTAATGATTTAAACTAAGTAATGATATAATCTAAGTAATGATATAATCTAAGTAATGATATAATCTTAGTAATGATATAATCTAAGTAACGACATAATCTAAGTAATGATATAATCTAAGTAATGATATAATCTAAGTAATGATTTATCAAATTTATCTGAGTAATTCATCTAACATTGCCCCAGAGAACCATACGGTCATCATTGAAAAATAGCCTGAATGTACTACATATTTCTATCAAGTTTTTCTATGAAATTTACCGTGGAATGGGAGTTCCTTTCTTATTTTAATGGCGGTGACACCCTGATGCCAGGGCCAGTCTAATGACGGCGGTTGTGACTACATTAATACGGATATAAAAACGCTGACGCTAAATAGGTAAAACTTGAATAAGTATCGGAATCTGCATGTTTCAGACCCAGCTATCACATCGCTTATTTCACAAACTGTCCGTAAAGCAAAGTTTTACTTTTATTTAACACGTATTTGTGGCAGCTACGGTAGATTTGCTTTGGTTTTAAGCACCTAAAATTTTAAACTGGCTTGACTGCTCGAGC
Organism: Morinoia aosen; assembly: GCA_030386875.1. Lineage (NCBI taxonomy): Eukaryota > Metazoa > Arthropoda > Malacostraca > Amphipoda > Talitridae > Morinoia > Morinoia aosen. The sequence goes on from CM059570.1 coordinate 22,600,952, forward strand.
ACATTTTTGCACTTTATAAGAAGCGTGAAAACTATGAGGGCGTAAGCTGACACATCAACGTGTGCGTTAAAATCGATTGTGAAATAGGTAGTGGAATAACTGTAATGCTATTCGTACACACCGATACATAAATTAAAAATTTACCTAGTGGTGCACGTGTGTACTAATACGTAGTTAACGTGTTAATACTTCCGATTGATAGAGCTGTTATTCGCTTACACCTATACGTAAAGGAGCAATTTACCTAACATTTCTAATCAACACAGCTGTCAATCGTTTGCAGCGATTTGTTAGTCAACAGTTTACCTAACATTTCTAATCAACAGAGCTGTCAATCGTTTGCAGCGATTTGTTAGTTAACAATTTACCTAATATTTCTAATCAACAGAGCTGTCATTCGTTTGCAGCGATTTGTTAGTTAACAATTTACCTAACATTTCTAATCAACAGAGCTGTCAATCGTTTGCAGCGATTTGTTAGTTAACAGTTTACCTAATATTTCTGATCAACAGAGCTGTCAATCGTTTGCAGCGATTTGTTAGTTAACAGTTTACCTAATATTTCTAATCAACTGGGCTGTCATTCGTTTGCAGCGATTTGTTAGTTAACAGTTTACCTAATATTTCTAATCAACAGAGCTGTCATTCGTTTGCAGCGATTTGTTAGTTAACAATTTACCTAATATTTCTAATCAACAGAGCTGTCATTCGTTTGCAGCGATTTGTTAGTTAACAATTTACCTAACACTTCTAATCAACAGAGCTGTCAATCGTTTGCAGCGATTTGTTAGTTAACAGTTTACCTAATATTTCTGATCAACAGAGCTGTCATTCATTTGCAGCGATTTGTTAGTTAACAGTTTACCTAACATTTCTAATCAACAGAGCTGTCATTCATTTGCAGCGATTTGTTAGTTAACAGTTTACCTAATATTTCTAATCAACTGGGCTGTCATTCGTTTGCAGCGATTTGTTAGTTAACAGTTTACCTAATATTTCTAATTAACAGAACCGCTATTTGTTAGCACCGATACATCAAGAAGCAATTTACCTAGTGGTACGCATATGTACCAATATTATTTAGTTAACGCGGTTATTATTTCCTATTAATGAACCATGGAGTTTTGGTGGCTCATCGGCCTGTGCGCCGGCGCAGTTTTGTTCATGTTTGTGTTGTGGCTGGCGCGTGTGCTGCAGAGAAAAGCCAGCACCGACAGAACAGACGTTGAACTGGGAACGAACGCTCAATCTCATCACAATGCCTCAACTTCAAACGAAATTCATCGTGGTTCCGATACACGGACTTCAAATGATATTCGTCATGGACAGCAAAGTTCACGCACCCAAAATGCGAATAAAGGTGTAACTCGGTCCAACATATTCACAATTTCCGGCTCCAATGTGCCGAATAGAGCAGCCGAACGCGACACTTCTGTCAAGGTGCAAACAAAAACTGAAAGTCGTAAGAAGGGCTATCAGATAAATGGTGGCAGCGAAATTGAAGATGGCACAAGAGACATCCACAGTGCCACCGACGCCAGAATGGCAGGTGGCATAGGAGACATCCACACTGCCACCGACGGCAGAATGGCATGTGGCACAAGAAACATCCACACTGCCACCGACGGCAGAATGGCATGTGGCACAAGAAACATCCACACTGCCACCGACGGCAGAATGGCAGGTGGCACAAGAGACATCCACACTGCCACCGACGGCAGAATGGCAGGTGGCACAAGAGACATCCACACTGCCACCAACAGCAGAAGGGCAGGTGACACAAGAGACATCCACACTGCCACCGACGGCAGAATGGCAGGTGGCACAAGAGACATCCACACTGCCACCGACGGCAGAATGGCAGGTGGCACAAGAGACATCCACACTGCCACCGACGGCAGAATGGCAGGTGGCACAAGAGACATCCACACTGCCACCGACGGCAGAATGGCAGGTGGCACAAGAGACATCCACACTGCCACCGATGCCAGAATAGCAGGAGGCACAAGAGACATCACCAACGGCAGAATGGCAGGTGGCACAAGAGACATCCACACTGCCACCGATGCCAGATTAGCAGGAGGCACAAGAGACATCACCAACGGCAGAATGGCAGGTGGCACAAGAGACATCCACAGTGCCACCGATGCCAGATTAGCAGGAGGCACAAGAGACATCACCAACGGCAGAATGGCAGGTGGCACAAGAGACATCCACACTGCCACCGATGCCAGAATAGCAGGAGGCACAAGAGACATCACCAACGGCAGAATGGCAGGTGGCACAAGAGACATCCACACTGCCACCGATGCCAGAATAGCAGGAGGCACAAGAGACATCACCAACGGCAGAATGGCAGGTGGCACAAGAGACATCCACACTGCCACCGATGCCAGATTAGCAGGAGGCACAAGAGACATCACCAACGGCAGAATGGCAGGTGGCACAAGAGACATCCACACTGCCACCGATGCCAGAATAGCAGGAGGCACAAGAGACATCACCAACGGCAGAATGGCAGGTGGCACAAGAGACATCCACAGTGCCACCGACGCCAGAATGGCAGGTGGCAAAAGAGACATCCACACTGCCACCGATGCCAGAATAGCAGGAGGCACAAGAGACATCACCAACGGCAGAATGGCAGGTGGCACAAGAGACATCCACAGTGCCACCGACGGAAGAATGGCAGGTGGCACAAGAGACATCCACACTGCCACCGACGCCAGAATGGCAGGTGGCACAAGAGACATCCGCACTGCCACCGATGCCAGAATAGCAGGAGGCACAAGAGACATCACCAACGGCAGAATGGCAGGTGGCACAAGAGACATCCACACTGCCACTGACGCCAGAATGGCAGGTGGCGCAAGAGACATCCACACTGCCACCGATGCCAGAATAGCAGGAGGTACAAGAGACATCACCAACGGCAGAATGGCAGGTGGCACAAGAGACATCCACACTGCCACCGATGCCAGAGTAGCAGGAGGCACAAGAGACATCACCAACGGCAGAATGGCAGGTGGCACAAGAGACATCCACACTGCCACCGACGCCAGAATGGCAGGTGGCACAAGAGACATCCACACTGCCACCGATGCCAGAATAGCAGGAGGCACAAGAAACATCACCAACGGCAGAATGGCAGGTGGCACAAGAGACATCCACACTTCCACCGACGCCAGAATGGCAGGTGGCACAAGAGACATCCGCACTGCCACCGATGCCAGAATAGCAGGAGGCACAAGAGACATCACCAACGGCAGAATGGCAGGTGGCACAAGAGACATCCACACTGCCACCACCAGAGAAATAAGTAAAGCAAGCATTACCAAACCGATCACAACACACAGAAGTTTCGAAAAAGACAGTGCCCCTAACACGCTGGCTGCTCCCGAGGAAGATTTTAGTAAAAACGACGTTTGTTTCACCGCGACTGAAGTTCATAACAAACTTGAGTATCTCCGCAAAGTCAAAATAACTCCAACTGACATCGGAGAACCTGAAGGTGCCCAGAAAAGCAGCACGCTCTCTTCAACGCAGAAAAAATTGGAAAATAGCGCTTTACGTGTAACAGCGACGTCTGTGGAAGATAATTGGCTTTATGATGCACGAAGTCGACTAAAAACTACGAACTCTATAATTCTTGAAGATAAAATTTCTAGTAAAATGCAGACTATCAACAAGAGGAATTTGGAAGACGGAGGTCACATTCCAATGCCAAAAATTCCCGAAAAAAGCCGACGAATTTATGTGCTGACTCAGAAAAAGCGGTTTTTTGAAAACGGTTACGAAAAGGATCCGTCGAATGAAATAAAGAACGTTTATGAAAATAATTTGCAAACTAAAATATCAAACGCTTTCCAAACCTATTCAGAACATGACAAACATGTTAAATTGCCGACGACTTCCCAAACCTATTCAGAACATGACAAACATGTTAAATTGCCGACGACTTCCCAAACCTATTCAGAACATGACAAACATGTTAAATTGCCGACGACTTCCCAAAACTATTCAGAACATGACAAACATGTTAAATTGCCGACGACTTCCCAAACCTATTCAAAACATGGCAAACATGTTAAATTGCCGACGACTTCCCAAAACTATTCAGAACATGACAAACATGTTAAATTGCCGTCGACTTCCCAAACCTATTCAAAACATGGCAAACATGTTAAATTGCCGACGACTTCCCAAAACTATTCAGAACATGACAAACATGTTAAATTGCCGACGACTTCCCAAAACTATTCAGAACATGACAAACATGTTAAATTCCCGACGGCTTCCCAAACCTATTCAGAACATGACAAACATGTTAAATTACCGACTTCCCAAAACTATTCAGAACATGACAAACATGTTAAATTCCCGACGACTTCCCAAACCTATTCAAAACATGACAAACATGTTAAATTCCCGACTTCCCAAACCTATTCAGAACATGACAAACATGTTAAATTCCCGACGACTTCCCAAACCTATTCAGAACATGACAAACATGTTAAATTACCGACTTCCCAAAACTATTCAGAACATGACAAACATGTTAAATTCCCGACGACTTCCCAAACCTATTCAAAACATGACAAACATGTTAAATTCCCGACTTCCCAAACCTATTCAGAACATGACAAACATGTTAAATTCCCGACGACTTCCCAAACCTATTCAGAACATGACAAACATGTTAAATTACCGACTTCCCAAAACTATTCAGAACATGACAAACATGTTAAATTCCCGTCGACTTCCCAAAACTATTCAAAACATGACAAACATGTTAAATTACCGACTTCCCAAAACTATTCAGAACATGACAAACATGTTAAATTCCCGACGGCTTCCCAAACCTATTCAGAACATGACAAACATGTTAAATTACCGACTTCCCAAAACTATTCAGAACATGACAAACATGTTAAATTGCCGTCGACTTCCCAAACCTATTCAAAACATGACAAACATGTTAAATTGCCGACGACTTCCCAAAACTATTCAGAACATGACAAGCATGTAAAATTGACGTCGACTTCCCAAACCTATTCAGAACATGACAAACATGTTAAATTGCCGTTGACTTCCCAAACCTATTCAGAACATGACAAACATGTTAAATTAACGACTTCCCAAACCTATTCAGAACATGACAAACATGTTAAATTGCCGTCGACTTCCCAAACCTATTCAAAACATGACAAACATGTTATATTGTTGACGACTTCCCAAACCTATTCAAAACATGACAAACATGTTAAATTGCCGACGACTTCCCAAAACTATTCAGAACATGACAAACATGTTAAATTGACGTCGACTTCCCAAACCTATTCAGAACATGACAAACATGTTAAATTGCCGACGACTTCCCAAAACTATTCAGAACATGACAAACATGTTAAATTGCCGTCGACTTCCCAAACCTATTCAAAACATGACAAACATGTTAAATTGTCGACGACTTCCCAAACCTATTCAAAACATGACAAACATGTTAAATTGCCGACGACTTCTCAAAACTATTCAGAACATGACGAACATGTTAAATTGCCGTCGACTTCCCAAACCTATTCAGAACATGACAAACATGTTGAATTGCCGACGACTTCTCAAACCTATTCAGAACATGACAAACATGTTGAATTGCCGACGACTTCTCAAACCTATTCAAAACATGACAAACATGTTAAATTGCCGACGACTTCCCAAACCTATTCAAAACATGACAAACATGTTGAATTGCCGACGACTTCTCAAAACTATTCAGAACATGACGAACATGTTAAATTGCCGTCGACTTCCCAAACCTATTCAGAACATGACAAACATGTTAAATTGCCGACGACTTCCCAAACCTATTCAGAACAGGACAAACATGTTAAATTGCCGACGACTTCTCAAAACTATTCAGAACATGACGAACATGTTAAATTGCCGACGACTTCCCAAATCTATTCAAAACATGACAAACATGTTAAATTGCCGTCGACTTCCCAAACCTATTCAGAACATGACAAACATGTTAAATTGCCGACGACTTCCCAATTCTATTCAGAACATGACAAACATGTTGAATTGCCGACGACTTCCCAAACCTATTCAAAACATGACAAACATGTTAAATTGCCGACGACTTCCCAAAACTATTCAGAACATGACAAACATGCTAAATTAACGACTTCCCAAAACTATTCAGAACATGACAAACATGTTAAATTGCCGACGACTTCCCAAACCTATTCAAAACATGAAAAACATGTTGAATTGCCGACGACTTCCCAAACCTATTCAGAACATGACAAACATGTTAAATTGCCGTCGACTTCCCAAACCTATTCAAAACATGACAAACATGTTAAATTGCCGACGACTTCCCAAAACTATTCAGAACATGACAAACATGCTAAATTAACGACTTCCCAAAACTATTCAGAACATGACAAACATGTTAAATTGCCGACGACTTCCCAAACCTATTCAAAACATGAAAAACATGAAAAACATGTTAAATTGCCGACGACTTCCCAAAACTATTCAGAACATGACAAACATGTTAAATTGCCGTCGACTTCCCAAAAAACCTATTCAGAACATGACAAACATGTTAAATTGCCGACGACTTCCCAAACCTATTCAGAACATGACAAGCATGTTAAATTGCCGTCGACTTCCCAAAACTATTCAGAACATGACAAACATGTTAAATTTCCAACGACTTCCCAAAACTATTTAGAACATGACAAACATGTTAAATTGCCGTCGACTTCCCAAACCTATTCAGAACATGACAAACATGTTAAATTGCCGTCGACTTCCCAAACCTATTCAGAACATGACAAACATGTTAAATTGCCGTCGACTTCCCAAACCTATTCAGAACATGACAAACATGTTAAATTGCCAACGACTTCCCAAAACTATTCAGAACATGACAAACATGTTAAATTGCCGTCGACTTCCCAAACCTATTCAGAACATGACAAACATGGTAAATTGCCGACGACTTCCCAAACCTATTCAGAACATGACAAACATGTTAAATTTCCGACGACTTCCCAAACCTATTCAGAATATGACACACATGTTAAATTGCCGACGACTTCCCAAACCTATTCAGAACATGACAAACATGGTAAATTGCCGACGACTTCCCAAACCTATTCAGAACATGACAAACATGTTAAATTGCCGACGACTTCCCAAACCTATTCAGAATATGACACTCATGTTAAGTTGCCGACGACTTCCCAAAACCATTCAGAACAAGAAAACCAAATTAAATTGCCGACAACTAAGCAGCGAATATCTCATTTTGATTTCTCAAGTAAAAAACAGAACGGCACTCCGCGAAGTCCTGAAGAAAATATTTGCAGCAAACCACTGACTACCACAGAGAGGAATTCCTACGATTCTAGGACAATTCCAGCAGCGATGCAAGGAATATTGCCAGTTCAGGTTCAAAATGAAGTTTTACCAAAAGAATTCATAGATAAAACCCGAAGTGAAACGCCAATGGCCACTTACGAAAATTTTGAAGCGGATATCCAGAGAAAAACTACGGTTTCAAAAGAGCACAGCTTTTTCTCTGACTCTGTAAATGAAATACAGGCAAACAAAAATGAATGGTTGGAGTCACGCTCCTTCAGTGAAATAGAAACTTCAACTCAAAGAAGTTTAGAAGCCGATATCAATGGCGAAATATCAACACCCACTCAGAAAATAACTAGAGAGGACACTCAAATATGCGAAATATCGACTCCCACTCAGAAAAGAAATAGAGAGAACACTCAAATAGACGAACAATCGACGCCCACTCAGAAAAGAATCAGAGATGACACTCAAATAGACGAACAATCGACGCCCACTCAGAAAAAAATCATAGATGACGCTCAAATAGACGAACAATCGACGCCCACTCAGAAAATAATCAGAGATGACACTCAAATAGACGAACAATCGACGCCCACTCAGAAAAGAATCAGAGATGACACTCAAATAGGCGAAATATCGAGGCCCATTCATGAAAGAATTGAAGATGACGCCCAAGTAGAAATATTGACTACAACTCGAGAAAATTTGCAAGATGAAACCTTAAGTGAATCATCAACAAACACCCTAGAAAGTTTCGAAGAGCAAAGTGAAACGCAATCTACTCCTCAGACGAGTTTTAACTGTGAAATTCTTAGTAAAACAATGTCTTTCCTAAACAGCATTTTTGAAAATAATACAGACAGGGAAACGGAGGTTATTACAGAGATAAGTCATGGAAACGACGTCCAATGTACAATACCAATAACGACCGAGAACAACTACAAAGAGCATTTAAGAAGTGAAATACCGACAACCACTTCAAGACATCTTGAAGAGAACTTCCAGGGTGAGGTAATGACTTCTATCCGGGAAAATTTCGGAAATGAGACCCCAAGTAAAAATTTGGAAAATTTCGAAAATGAGATCCCTTGTGAAAATTTGGAAAATTTCGAAAATGAGATCCCAAGTGAAAATTTGAAAAATTTCGAAAATGAGATCCCAAGTGAAAATTTGGAAAATTTCGAAAATGAGATCCCAAGTGGAAATTTGGAAAATTTCGAAAATGAGATCCCAAGTGAAAATTTCGAAAATTTCGAAAATGAGTTCCCAAGTAAAAATTGGGCTGTTACTGAAAGAAGCTGTGAGCATGTCATCCTAAATGAGATGCCGGCTACCTCGCGCAGAAGTCTCGAGGATGATTTCCAAACTAGAATATCGACCCTGAAATGTTCCGAAAAAGATTTCTACAGTAAAATTTCGACTCTAAAAAATCTTGAAAATTATTACCGTAGTGGAATATCGACCCAGAAAAGTGTCGATGATTTCCAAAGCGAAACATTGACCCAAGAAAGTTCGGAAGACGATTTCCAAAGTGAATCACCGATCCAAGAAAGTTCGGAGGACAATTTCAAAAGTGAAACATCGATCCAAGAAAGTATCGAAAATTACATCCAAAGTGAAACATCGACCCAGAAAAGTGCCGAAGATGATTTCCAAAGTGAAAGACCGACCCAGAAAAGTTTCAAAGATGATTTCCCGAATGATATACTAACCCAAGAAAGCTCCGATGATGATTTTGAAAGTGAAACCTCCACCCAACGAGTTTTCATAGGCAGCTGTCAAAATAACTCACCGAACAATACTGAGAATTGCTTTGACGATGACATTCAATATAAATTAAAGACTATCACCCCAGAAAATGTCGATGTTATCCAAAGCGAAACATCAGTAACCTCAAAAAGACACTTGCATTACCCCGACGACAGTGGTATTCTGAATACTGCTCCAAATGTTCCAGCGAAGCTCCGAAATGAACAACAGAGTGACACGCAAAATCGTTTCGAGGATGTCAGCCAAAATCGTTTCGAGGATGTCAGCCAAAGCAATATTGTGACTCCGATCCAAAGATATTTTGTAGAGAATGGCCAAAATGAGACGCAAGGAAGCTTTGAAGCTGATGTTTTAAGTCATTTCAAGGCTACCAGTAATGAAAGTTCTGAAGGTGACTCACCATATGATGCGGTGGCTGTCCAGGAAGGGTTCGAAGATGAGTTGACATGGCCTTCCTTTATGGGCGTTCTTGACCATCACACGCGAACGAAAGGGCCCCAGATAAATTTCAACGATGATATTCAGAATACAATACCTTCGACCACCAAGACAAGCTTTAAAGAGGGCTTCCGAAGTGAAAGATCCATTGCCAACCAGAGAAGTCTCAAACAAGACAACCAAAATCAAATACCGACAACCACCTTCAGAAGTCTCGAAGAAGACAACCAAAATCAAATACCGACTACCACCTGCAAGAGTCTAGAAGAAAACCACCAAAATCAAATACCGACTACCACCCACAAGAGTCTAGAAGAAAACCAACAAAATCAAATACCAACTACCACATGCAAGAGTCTAGAAGAAAACCACCAAAGTCAAATACCGATTACCACCCACAAGAGTCTAGAAGAAAACCAACAAAATCAAATACCAACTACCACCTGCAAGATTCTAGAAGAAAACCACCAAAGTCAAATACCGATTACCACCCACAAGAGTCTAGAAGAAAACCAACAAAATCAAATACCAACTACCACCTGCAAGAGTCTAGAAGAACACAACCAAAGTCAAATACCAACTACCACCTGCAGGAGTCTTGAAGAAAACCACCAAAGTCAAATACCGACTACCACCTGCAAGAGTCTTGAAGAAAACCACCAAAGTCAAATACCGACTACCACCTGCAAGAGTCTAGAAGAAAACCACCAAAATCAAATACCGACTACCACCCACAAGAGTCTTGATGAAAACAAACAAAATGAAATACCGACTACCACCCACAAGAGTCTAGAAGAAAACCACCAAAATCAAATACCGACTACCACCCACAGGAGTCTAGAAGAAAACCACCAAAATCAAATACCGACTACCACCCACAGGAGTCTAGAAGAAAACCACCAAAATGAAATACCGACTACCACCTGCAAGAGTCTTGAAGAAAACAAACAAAATGAAATACCGACCACCATCCACAGGAGTTTTGAAGCCAACATCCAAAATAAAATGCAGACGAATATTCAAAAAATTTCCGGAGACGACGCTGTTAACAAATCACCAATCATTTCCCCAGAAAAATTCAAAGATGATCTTGGAAACAAAATATCTGCTACAACCCAGAAGAGCTTTTTCCATGACCAGCCACTAGAGATACAGACCGCCATTCTGAGAAGCCATGTAGAAAATTTAAAAAAAGATGAATTATCTCCTTCCAGTGGGAGTAATTCCGAGCATGCCAATCATTCTAAAATTCTGACAGCCACTCAAAGTTTGGCAAACGACATTAAAAGTGGCATGCATTTGACCACACAGAAAAGCAATAATCCAAAAATTCTGACTGCCACTCAAAGTTCAGCAAACGACATTAAAAGTGGCATGCATTTTACCACACAGAAAAGCAATAATCCTGAAATTATGACCGCCACTCAAAGTTCAGCAAACGACATTAAAAGTGGCATGCATTTTACCACACAGAAAAGCAATAATCCTAAAATTCTGACCGCCACTCAAAGTTCAGCAAACGACATTAAAAGTGGCATGCATTTTACCACACAGAAAAGCAATAATCCTAAAATTCTGACCGCCACTCAAAGTTCAGCAAACGACATTAAAAGTGGCATGCATTTTACCACACAGAAGATAAATTTTGGTTTTCTGGGCAAAACACCGACTTCCACCAGCAGCAAGTTCGATAATAGCGCCCTTGATTACAAATCAACTCCCACGCTCAGAAGTCCGGGACATAACTCACTATTTAACACACCCGTTAGCACTCAGAAAATCAATTCGGTTGACACCCAACTCGCCTTACTTTCTGCCTCCAATGTTAACGTGAAACATGGAATGTTCAACAGCGATATTGACGGGAAACATGGAATGTTCAACAGCGATATTAACGAGAAACAGGGAATGTTGGGCAACGATATTAACAAGAAACATGGAATGTTCAACAGCGATATTGACGGGAAACATGGAATGTTCAACAGCGATATTAGCGGGAAACATGGAATGTTCAACAGCGATATTGACGGGAAACAGGGAATGTTCAACAGCGATATTGACGGGAAACATGGAATGTTCAACAGCGATATTAACGGGAAACATGGAATGTTCAACAGCGATATTGACGGGAAACATGGAATGTTCAACAGCGATATTGACGGGAAACATGGAATGTTCAACAGCGATATTGACGGGAAACATGGAATGTTCAACAGCGATATTAACGGGAAACATGGAATGTTCAACAGCGATATTGACGGGAAACATGGAATGTTCAACAGCGATATTGACGGGAAACATGGAATGTTCAACAGCGATATTAACGAGAAACAGGGAATGTTGGGCAACGATATTAACATGAAACATGGAATGTTGGACAAAGGAAATGGCATCCACAACAGTACTGAAATAAGGTCCACTTCGGACGTGTATGTGTTTGGGAAAGCTGAAGATACCTCAGACTCTGACAGCAGTGAACAAAGTGGCACGCAGAATTTTCAAAGAGGGAATTTCCAGAGCAGCATTCGTGCAAGTATCAGGATTAGCATACGCAGCAATATCAGTAGCAGCATGCGCAGGAGTATACGCAGCAGCAAACGCAGCAGCATACGCAGCAGTATCAGGAGTAGCACACGCAGCAGTACCAAGAGCAGTATACTTAGGAATACAATGGACGGCATTCAAACAAATACACAAAAACAACGCGGCGCGCTTGACCTTTTGCGAACTAGCACAAGAAAGAAGAATGAACTCCGATCATCCTTTCGGGGGACCCTGAAAATGAATTTAGCCACGGCCTCAATTCTGCCAGCGCCTCAAACGAGCGGGCTCGCTTCTGACTGGATTGATGAAATTGACCAGAAGCCTTCCAGTGAGACAACCCTACCAAAATCCCCATCGGTGCGTCCTCAAGCTCGTTCTTCTTTAAGAGTTAAGTCCAAAAAAACGAAAATGCCTGTCATTGATCTTCATGGAATGTATTCCCGTGAAGCCAGGGTCGAAATTCAAAAATTTCTGAGACAAAATAATGGTCGTGAAGTAGTCATCATCACAGGGTGGGGCAAGCACTGCAGAGTCAAAGGACAATCGGTGTTGAAGCCTCTCTTGCAAAACATTCTTGCCGAGAAAGGTTTAAATTACAGAATGATGAACAAAGGAGCTTTCATCGTAGAAAACCACCAAAAATGGTTAAGCAATAAGAACACTTGAAGGAAGTAAACTTCTCTGGAAAGCAGAGAGAAAATTCCAAAGTAATAAAACCAAGGCAAAGGCAGATGTAAAAACTGAGAGCAGAGTCGTTATAAAACCGCAAACCGTTTGCACTGCACGCTGGCCAAGGGAGCGACAAAAGTGCAGAATACAAAAAAAACGCTTGCTTGGTTACAAATTCAAGTCCACAAATTAAATTAGATGTTAGATTAAGGCTTCCTAACTGCAATAAAGGCATTACAAAGAGAGGAAGGGGGAAGACACCATTTAGTATGGAGTTAGAGAAACGCAGAATCTGCGCACAAGGCGCATGGAAACAAGTTGAGAAAGAAGTTCATAAAACAAGACAAAAAGTTGAAGAAGAAAGTAGCAGATACTGAAAAACAGAACAACATTGAACCGAGAAAAGGATAGTCCGTAACAAAGCAAAAACCACCTGTTTCGGCAAAAGAAAGGCCTACATAATCTTTGACACTGGACCTCACACATCTAAGGTTATAAAATATCTCTGCAAGACGAGTAACTGATTTCATGGTGGGTGGCCAGAGGGCAACCGGTTCGTGACAACCGATGGGCACTCTTCCCAAGACACTCGTCTACTCCGAGTACGTTGACAGCAGCGTCGACAGCTGAATCGTTTTTTTTTTGCGTGCATTACGTAGCATGTATGCTTCCGCTAAATATTCTAAATTCTTTTTTAATACTCTGATCCTAATTGTTTAAAGTAAAGTTCAATATACAGTACAACTCAAATTTCAAAATAAATTCTTGCAAGCAATTTGGAAAACAGCAAGCATTAACTGGATCGTGCCTTCATAAAGATTCGAAAAGGTATTTACGAAAATTGGGTTTGTGACTACTGGACGGTCAGTGGCATTATGAAAATCCCCTCCGTGGCCACCGGTGGCTCACGTTGCGATTAAAGTGTTAAATACATGAAGGTCCTAAATTGATAGACAGACAAACGGTAAAACGGAAACAAAAATGCATATACTGGGTAAAAAATACTATTCCGTAATAATAGCCATGTAAATGTACAAAGTACATCTGTACCAAGTACATCTGTACCAAGTGCATCTGTACCAAGTGCATCTGTACCAAGTACATCTGTACCAAGTACATCTGTACCAAGTACATCTGTACCAAGTACATTTGTACCAAGTACATTTGTACCAAGTACATATGCACCATGTACATATGCACCATGTACATTTGTATTTGTTGCAAGAATTGAACTAAATAGTATTAAAATTAAAATTAAACTTCTATTTTCTATTTCAAGTCTAGAGTTTATGCTGAGTATATTTTTACCCTGAATTACTTGCAGACCATCACATCGCGGCACTGCGCTCGAGACCGACATTCTGGGAGCAGATAGCGAACAGAAAAGCATTCTCGTTGGCTTTTCCACAGACAAAACAATCCCAAAATTGCACCCCGTTCATTTGAAAATGTAAAACATGTTAATTACCATCGCGCTGTAAGAAAAGGGAATATAGGGGCAGGAAATGTTGAATAAGTGTTAATGTTAAGAGTTAAATGAATGTTGAATAAGTAGTCAATAAGTGTTAAAAGAGTTGTAAATAAGGGGGAACTAATTGTCAAATAAGTGGTAAATAAATGTTAAATGAGTGTTAAATGAGTTGTAAATAATTGGTAAATAATTGTTAAACAAGTGGCAAGGGGCAAAGTGTTAAATGAGTAATAAATAGGTGGCAAATAATTGTTAAATAAGTGGCAAATAAGTGTTAAATAATTGTTAAATATGTGTCAAACAAGTGCTAAAAAGCGTATTGTACAAAAAATCGCAGTAGAATGCGTTAAACTCAGCACTATTATTTTTTGCAGCCATAATTCTCTTCCATTCGTTGAGTTGTTCAATGTTCAGTGTTGATATTTAATGTTCAGTGTAGCTCGTTATATGAGAAGCAGTAATATGATTTTATATTATTGAAAATGTAATAATTTAAATGACATGTTTTATTCTGTCATGTGTCGTATAGTATGTTTCTGTTTCAATTAAGAATTAACAATAATAAACCCGACAAGATTTTATTTCATTCCTTTCACCCTGTTCTTGAGACACTGCCCAGGTTTAATGAGGTGTAGTTTATCTTCACATAATTCAAGAACCTTTTAACTTATAACACATCAATTTTGATAGCTGCCCCACAAATGCATCAAATGAACCATCAAATATTTCAACGGTATATTATTATTATTGTTATGTAAGAAAGTTTTAGCCTCCCTTTACCTCGACAAAGATGTTCTAGGAGAAGGATGAAGGCACCATTTAAAATGGAGTTGAGGAAACGAGGAATCTATGCACAAAGTGCATATAGAAACAGTAAGCTGAGAAAGAAGATCATGAAACATGAAAAATTTGAAGAAGAAAGTAGTAGGTGCTGGAAAACAGGACAGCAGTGAACCGAAAAAAGAGAGTCCATAACAAGACAAATACCTATTCTATTTAAAAAAAAGGAAACCTACCTAACCTTTAGCTCGGGCCCCTACATAATCCCTCTGGGAACGCTAATTTCCATAGACACAATAGTTGTATCCCCCAGAGGGGTTTCAACGAGGTAATATGGCCCAAAGTAGGTTTACTTCTCTTCTTTGGGTTGAATGTTAATTACGCAGTATGTGTACTTCGGCTACTGAGCTAAATGCTAGGCAAGAAGTATTAATTGAATTGAAATTGGAGTGAGTATTTGAAGTACCCAGCACTTCTAGTGTTCAAAACGAAAACCGACAACACGGCTAGAAACGAAATCAAAATCTCACAAATAATTGAACCAAACCTCACAACAACTATGCTGCTACGCAACCCGTAAAAATACAGTTACTTGACCAGTAACAATACTGCAACGCCACCTATAAAAACACTGCTACGTTAGCCATGAAGACGGAATCGGGACCTCACATCCACCCCACTGCTCTATAACCAGGAACTCTCATTAGCTCACAGCAACTTCCGCGCCATAAAAATACATTCGCTATCAGCTGCTCTTCACCTTCCTCGTTATCTTGCAACTTGCAGCCGTGATCAGTAAATGTCCACGCCACAGATACGACAATCTTGTCCAAGCCCCAGATAAGGTAGCAAGGTCCAAGTCGTAATAAAGGCGCGCGTGTTGATGCGCCTGAAGAAAAGCCAGTATCTCAAAACCAGTTGAAGGGAAAGCTGTTGACTTAAAACTCGCCATTAAAGAAGAAAGAAAGAAAAACAGTTTATTTCCAATAGAGCTAAAACATGAAATGTTCAACATTGGTTTTTAAAATATCTTAACATTAACATCTTAGTTGATAATAACACATCGGTATCGTAATACACATGTAAAATGTCGAAACAAAAAGTGATTGACAGAGGGCAAACAAAGGGGAAACTGATGGTTGTTTGGTTCCCAAAAGTGTCATAAAGCTGAGGTAATTTCAAAGAGTGAGGGTTGTACAGCGTCCAAAAGTGTAATAGAGTAGAGGCAATTTTAAAGGCTGATCGTTGTTTGGTTCTCCAAACTGTCAGAGTTGAGGTAATTTCAACGTGGCACATACATGAAAATAGGTTTACGAGTGACGTCACCTAGAAATGCTGTTGCAGAAAGAAGCAAGTTGATCTATACATTGATTATAAGAGAGTTTTAGCCTCCCTTTATTGCAACAAAGATGTTAAAAGAGAGGAAGGAAGAATGAACGCGCCATTTAGTATTGAGTGAAGGGAACGCGGAATCTGCGCACAAGGTGCATAGAAACAGTAAGCTAAGAAAGAAGTTCATGAAACAAGATAAAAGTTGAAGAAGAAAGTAATAGATGCAATAGACAATACGATAGTGAACCGAAAAAAGATGGTCTGTAACAAAACAAAAATCTATTTTATTTCAACCAAAAGACG
Source organism: Morinoia aosen (assembly GCA_030386875.1). Taxonomy (NCBI): domain Eukaryota; kingdom Metazoa; phylum Arthropoda; class Malacostraca; order Amphipoda; family Talitridae; genus Morinoia; species Morinoia aosen. Next base: position 22,617,638 of record CM059570.1, read on the forward strand.
GCCTACCTAACTCTCAGCTCAGACCCTCACGTACATTTCCCCCTGGGAGCGCTAATTCCCATAGATACAATAGTTGCATCCCCCTGAGAAAATGACTGGTCAGTTCATGTTCATGGATCCGTAATTCGTGTAACTATGTAATAGCATGAACCTTATGTCAGGATTAAAGTACCAATTAAAGGGGGTTTACCCTCAAGTAAGGATTTTGAATTCGTCCGATGGACTTATATCCTATAATGATACATGAGAAAAATAGAAATAATGAAACGATGTACAACATTTGTAACAGATGATTGTTAAAGTTTATAGATAAATATGATCCTATTTTTTGTGCAACCCTGACCTAGTACAATATAATAGTAACATATCTGAATATTTTTCCTCAATTATTTGAATAAATAGTAGCTTGTCTTAGCCTATTTCCCCTGAACCAGTTAACGGGAAACAACACCAAGATCTACCCTATTAACTAAGAATTACATATATAAAAAGAGTCAGCAGCACACTACTTTTACCGACTAGAAATAGTAGTTAAGCCAATCCTCTAAATTTACCTACACCTGACGATTAAAATAAAAGAATCCTCAAAAAACTAGAAGAATATTGTAAAAATAGAAGAATCTTCTAAAAAAATAGAAGAATCTTCTAAAAAAATGAAGAATCTTCTAAAAAAATTGAAGAATCTTCTAAAAATATTGAAGAATCTTCTAAAAAAAATTGAAGAATCTTCTAAAAAAAATTAAGAATCTTCTAAAAAAATTGAAGAATCTTCTAAAAAAATTGAAGAATATTCTAAAAAAAATAGAAGAATCTTCTAAAAAATAGAAGAATCTTCTAAAAAATAGAAAAATCTTCTAAAAAATAGAAGAATTTTCTAATAAATAGAAGAATCTTCTAAAAAATAGAAGAATCTTCTAAAAAAATAAAAGAATCTTCTAAAAAATAGATGAATCTTCTAAAAAATAGATGAATCTTCTGAAAAAATAAAAGAATCTTCTGAAAAATAAAAGAATCTTCTGAAAAATAAACGAATCTTCTGAAAAATAAAAGACTCCTATAGTAAATTTCAAAATCTTTCAAAAAAACAAATGATTCTGCTAAAAAAATAGATCTTCAAAAAAATAAATTGATCTTCTAAAAATAGAAAAAACTCGTAAATAAATAGAAAATCTACTAAAAATTAGAAGAATCTACTAGAAAATAGAAAAACCTGCTAAAAAAATAGAAAAAACTTTTGAAATTAGGAGAAACTTCTTAAAAAATAAAAGAATCTTCCAGAAATAGAAAATCTTATATAAATGGAAGAAACTTCTCAAAAATAAAAGGATCTTCTAAAAAATAGAAGAATCTAGATTTCACATTATGCTTCAGACCTTTAGAATGTGTATACGTACCTAACCTGAATTCGTATTTTTTTCCAGACCACAACACAGAGACTAAAATTTACTGAAATCGACAAGACCTGCTTATTTTCGAACAAAAGAAAAATGCGTTTGTATTGCAGTTACAAGAGTTCAATTTCCCCCTTAACAGCTTCATAGCAAACGTAAGTAGATCGCCAATATCGACAGGTGAAATTGTGTGACGGCAGACTTTTGGTAAATTTGTTTCGTGAAAAACTGTGCTAACTCGTAATTTTTTCACGAATTATTAATAATGCGTGCCCCCAAAATATCTACTCAGCCTGTGACGGAGGATTACTTATGTATTTTTTTTGTTTATATTTATTGTTCAATTACGTCATCTTCCACGAAATATATTTATCTTATTTTTATTTGTCGTTCATTTACGTTATCTCTCACAAAATATAATTTTCTTTTACATTAGGTTATTTTTATTAACTCAATAGACCCGCATTTTTGTCAATAAATACCTAAAAAAAATACATAAGTACTGGGCAGTCAAAGAGCGCGCATATTTTTTGAGACACTCAGCACATCCGGATAGTTTAATCCGTCTAATTTTTCTCTACAGTTTCATATAATACCTATAACAGGTTGAAGCACACATAATTGAATAAATCACGAAAAAAGTCATTGAATTTAGTCTATTTAAAAAAGGAATTGCATTTTTCAATAACAAATAATACCTATAGCTGGTTAAAGCAAGCAAATACTCGAATAAATCAAAAAATAAGTCATTAAATTTAATCAAAGTGTAAAATAACTTTATGCGAATTACTAATTTTATTTGTTTTTTACAGCTCCTGCTCGCCCTCATCTGCGTCTTCTCGTACCAGCCGCTACCGTTAACTCTTCTGGTGGGTCTAATTCTTCATGATTCACCAACTGAAAACGAGCGGTGACCCCTGGCCCGACGAACCGGTGGTGATCAGTGACCACTAACCAATAGCCACTCAGTGACCCGGTGGTGATCAGTGGCCACTAACCAATAGCCACTCAGTGACCCGGTGGTGATCGGTGGCCACTAACCAATAGCCACTCAGTGACCCGGTGGTGATCGGTGGCCACTGGCCAATAGACACTCAGTGACTCAATACGATGGAAAAACAATCTGCAATGCGCAAGCTGCGTTTAGAAAACTCAAATTTTTCAAAATCTTTTCATGCCCCCTGAAATTTATTATCCAACAGTAATATTTAACGACGAACAAAGCTCAATGTTTTATTTGTGCAAAGTTGCGTACGTGCGTTTTTTGTATAGTTTTGGCCCGCAATATTCTATTGCAACACTTTATGAGTGACATGAAGAGTGCAGGAGTCCGATTAGGTTATCTTCTCGTGCGATAACGACGGCACGACTGAGATGATATCATCAAACCACGTTTACTTCTGTTATCTTTGCTTCTGCCTCCAGAGAAACTAAACGAAAACAAAAGATTTCATAACTCCTCCAATCATCTGAACCTGTCTCAAAAGTAACTTAACGAAAACAAAAGATTTCATAGCTCCTTCAATCATCTGAACCTGCCTCAAAAGTAACTTAACGAAAACAAAAGATTTCATAACTCCTTCAATCATCTGAACCTGCCTCAAAAGTAACTTAACGAAAACAAAAGATTTCATAACTCCTTCAATCATCTGAACCTGCCTCAAAAGTAACTTAACGAAAACAAAAGATTTCATAACTCCTTCAATCATCTGAACCTGCCTCAAAAGTAACTTAACGAAAACAAAAGATTTCATAACTCCTTCAATCATCTGAACCTGCCTCAAAAGTAACTTAACGAAAACAAAAGATTTCATAACTCCTTCAATCATCTGAACCTGCCTCAAAAGTAACTTAACGAAAACAAAAGATTTCATAACTCCTTCAATCATCTGAACCTGCCTCAAAAGTAACTTAACGAAAACAAAAGATTTCATAACTCCTCCCATTATCTGAACCTGCCCCAAAGAAACTAAACGAAAACAATGGATTTCTCGACTCCTCCAGTTATCCAAAGCTGATACCTATTTCTTCAATGTTGGGGTGGTAAAAGAAAGTTAAAGTGTGATTACAATCGACTTTTTTTAAATCTGTTTGCCAGGTTTTTTCAGTTTCGTTAGCAACACAAACTATTATCTCATTAAAAAAGGCTACTGAACGTCATCTAAATTTAGTTAATGCTCATATCAACTACCGCAATCTTAACTTGAAGTCTCCTTTCTGATGTATATTCGATCGAAAATAGAATATTCAGGACAAAACTTCCGCTACTCAGAAGGTGATATTTATTAGGCTTGTTTCATGAAAGAAATGGAATTTACTCTATAATAATCAACGATTGCGATTCAACGAGGACATGGAGATTTACTGGTACTTCGGTTTCGTCGCCCTGTGCGCAATTCTTGTGTTGCTGTGGTGCGTATTGCGATCTCTGAAATGCGGAAGCCAGCCTCGAGATGTAGAACAGGGAGGTGTTACTTCCAACCCAACTGTTGGACCGCACACTACCTCTTCCTTCAGTGTAGCTCAAGAATTTAACGCAGAAGTGCGTCCAGCACCCGTTGTTCGTCCAACACCCGTTGTTCGTCCAACACCCGTTGTTCGTCCAACACCCGTTGTTCGTCCAACACCCGTTGTTCGTCCAACACCCGTTGTTCGTCCAACACCCGTTGTTCGTCCAACACCCGTTGTTCGTCCAACACCCGTTGTTCGTCCAACACCCATTGTTCGTCCAACTCCCGTTGCTCGTCCAACACCCATTGCTCGTCCAACACCCATTGCTCATCCAACACCCATTGCTCGTCCAACACCCATTGCTCATCCAACACCCATTGCTCATCCAACACCCATTGCTCATCCAACACCCATTGCTCATCCAACACCCATTGCTCATCCAACACCCATTGCTCATCCAACACCCATTGCTCATCCAACACCCATTGCTCGTCCAACACCCATTGCTCGTCCAACACCCATTGCTCGTCCAACAACCAGTCTTATTTGGGACTCAACGGCACCACCGTTACCTCCTAATCCTGGCACTTCGAAGACCCTTCAAAATTTCTTCCGTACAGGATCTCGCACCAGCATTCGAACGATAGCGAATTTCAGAGCCTCGATGAGTTCGACTGCTTCTTCCCGTACCGGCAAACGAATCAGCCCTCAGAGTAGCACACAGAGCAGAAAGACAGGGACACTCAGAGATAGCATTAGAAGCATTTCCAATAGATACAAGCCACCTACCACCCAGCCTAGCGGGTTAGTGTCCGATTGGATCGATGAGGCTGAGTCAGCAATTTCAACGATACGGACGAGAATTGGAGTCCCTCAGTCAGCAACTTTAACGTTACCAGCAACCAATGAGGTCCCTCAGTTAGACACTTCGTTGCCGACGGAGTGGCGCATTGGCGTCGCGCAGGGTGATGATACGATTGACTACAGCCTACCGGCAGCCTCCATAAAAAAGCCCAGAAAGCCCAAAAGACCCGTTCTCGACCTGCACGGAATGCGCTGCCGCCAAGCACGAGTAGAAATCGATAAATTTTTAAGGAGGAACCCCAATCGGGAAGTCGAAATCATTACAGGGCGCGGCCTGCATAGCAATCAAGGAAGGTCGGCCATGAAACCGCTTTTGGAGAACATTTTAGATCAGAGAGCTTTATGTTATGAAACAGTAAACAAAGGAGGAGCATATATTATTGACAACGAATGGCGTTGCTGAGGATTGAGGGAATTGAAGTTCTACGGTTGAAAAGTTGGCTTGCTATCTATGAAGGAATTTAAAAGTACGCTACCTCAGAAAAAATTTTGCCGTGTGCCACCTTAGAGAGAATTTTAACGTTCGCTACCTGAGAAAAAATTGCAATGTACGTCGAGCACGCTCGACTGGGTCAAGACCTAGGAACTTTTTTTTTGTTCTTGAACAAGAAGCTAACACCGTGTGCTATCGTTGGAAGAGTGCATCCACTAAATGCTCGTTGAAAGAGTATTATTCAAGAGTTAGTCGAAGATATGAGTGAATTGTGGGAAAGTGTTCGGCAAAGCACGAAAAGGATTGAAAAGAAACACAAACTTCGAAATACGGACAATTTCATTTCGTAATGAGGCCGCACGTGTACATGGACAACAAAAGAAGTAAAAGTTTCCAGAAGCAAGACAGTGGTGAAAAATGTAATACGCATGCATATTCCGACTTCTCTTCAAATTTTGCTGTTTTCACCAGAATCTTAATAATTAACTAAATAAAATGAACTTTGATATCATTGCTTAAGCCGGATTATAGGTTTGTATATTCACAAAATGATGGCTTCGTTAATTTTTCCATTGTGATCGACGAAGATGTCATGTTAGAAGCATCTGTGTATTGCAACTCAAACGCCAGGCTCAACGTGTTTGAAAACACGTACAGTAAACACTGCGACCAGCGATAACAGCTTGGTCGTAAAAATAACGATTCATCAAGTTTCTGTGAAACTATTTCTTAAATTTTTTACAGAACATCTGATACGCTATGGCAACATCGTTGTGTTCGTTTACATTGTGCGGTGCATCGTTGCTCGCAGTCATTCGCGATTTTGCTGTTTTCTAAGTGACCATCGATAATAGCTTTTAATATCTGCAACAGCAATGGGACGTAGCGAAGCCTTAACCGAGGAAAAAGCAGTGATAATAAAGGAATCTGCTAAAGGTACCTCTCCTGACACAATTGCCGAAAAAACAGGTCGACAGGTCGACACTGTGAAAAGATTTCAGAAGGACCAATCATCAAGGAAAAAACGTTCAGCAGCTGGGATTTCCAAGACTGTGAGTGACAGGGGTTTGAGGAACATTGGCCGTCAGCTCCGCAGAAGATCTGGTCAAACAAGTCCATTTTCAACGCAGCTGGTTGTCCTGACGTACCGAAATCCACTCGGAATACCATTTTTGGGACCATAGGTTTCTGAAAATGCCCCGCCTCACTCAAAGACACAAGGATTTGAGGACGGAATAAGCAAGGAAATATTTGAAGATAGACATGAGCCTCGTTCTGTTCACGGATGAGACCCGGGAAACTCTTGATGGACCTGACGACTGGGCAAATGGTTGGGTGCATTCCGGGGGTGGGCATCATCTGCGTTTGAGGCGTCAACAACAGGAAAGGCAACATAGGGAATAGACTTGTTTGTCCTATCAGAGTACCCGAAGGAAAAAAGGTGACATCTGCTGCCTATTGCGATCTCATGAAAGAATCTTTTGTGACTTGGTTAGACTACACACCTCTTTCACTACTGCGGACCTTCGTGTTTGTGCATGACAACGCTCCCTCCCACTCTGCTCGTGCCACCCACGCATTCTTAGCCTCTTTGGGCATCCATAGGGAAAAGGTGATGATTAAGCCGCCATCTTCCCCCGATTTGAACCCGATCGAACACTTTTGGTCTATCATCAAACGATACGTTTATGCCGATGGACGTTAATTTACGTTAAAAATAGCCTTAAGGGAAGTTATCAATATTGCAACATGAGCAGTCCCACCTGCAACTATTAAGAAATTGACTGATTACACGACCACGACACTTTTTAATACAATAGGACTGCGTGGTGCTCAGTTAAAACTAAAAAAGTTGTTCGATAAACTTTGTCTAGGCTTTGCAAATATTTGCTTAATATACTCTGCATTTATCCTTATTTCGTTTGACTACTCCTTATTTGCACCAACAAAGTTAAATATTTGGCTGTTTTTATAGAGAAGCTATTACTGCCGGCCAGGCAAAATTAAGCGATTTCAATATTATTCTTTTTTTCCAAAAATAAACATTTGCTTTGTGTCTAAATTTTGCCAACAAAGTTGTCATAACGTGCCAGATGTTGTGTAAAAATTTCAGATATTGAATCGCAGTATCTTGATAAGTCATTATTTTTATGACCAAGTTATTATCGCAGGTCGCAGTGTACACTGGCGTACACTGACACTGCACCCAAGTTCTCTCTGAAGGCTTCTGACCCTGGTACACTGAGGAAACGTACACTGGCTTATACATACACTGCAGTACACTGGCACTGCACCTATGTTTTCTTAAAAGCCTTATGACCCTGGTACACTGAGGAAACGTACACTGGCTTATACATACACTGCAGTACACTGGCACTGCACCATGTTTTTTTAAAAGCCTTATGACCCTGATACACTGAGGAGATGCTACAGGCGGAACCTGGCTCAGTGGTCGTACTCAAACTAAACAGTGCACGGAAAATTTGTCGACGACACGAGCAACATTAGGTATAAATCGAGGAACTGCTTTGCACCCGCTATTTTTCATCGCCCACGTCAAAGATTTCGTTCTTATCAATCAAATAAATAAGTTCGTTAATGATATGAAACTGGCACAGGGCGTTTGCCAAAAAATAGTTTTGCTATTAAAACCGATTTTAATAGCTCACTTCAGAATGCATGTATGTCGCAAATATTATAACTGAATGGTTTGTAATTAGTTCTCATTAGAACCCACTATCGGCACTTGCTACATGTCTGTACTACGCCTGATATTCTAACTGAAACAAACGATTAGCAAGATGAACTCGGTATCACTATAATGAAAGATCTTTAACATTATTATGCTAGTTAAATAAACTGTTAAAAATGCACGAGTAACTCCCGTTCTCATGACGAAAATCTTTAATTACAAATCGAAAATGACACCATCTTTACGCATGGCATTACAGCAAAAGAAATTTTGACACACTTATGTCAAAAAGTTATTCAGTAAAATATTTGCAGTCCGACCACATCTAGAATGCATAGAACAACCTTCATCCTCTAAGCTATGACGAGATGTCCACAAAAAGAAAGAATTTAGCTAAGAATTAGGTAATTATATTAGAAAAGTATGGGCTTGCGTAACCGCAACAGAGGTGTTCCAAAGATAGGATGGAATATAGCATCATTTAATATGGAGTTAGAGGAACGTGGAATCTATGCACGGGGTGGGTTCTCACTCGAGATCCCCTGCGTATAAAAACATCGAGTGTGGCCAGAAGGCTACGGAAAAAGACAAAAATTAAAAAAGAAAATTGAGGGTATCAACCCCCTTTACATAAAATATTTTAATTTTTGGACCTAGAACCATGAAATTTAGGATTCATATAGAAAACACAAAAAAAAACTTTTGGTGTCGTGTAAAAATTTGATGTTCTCATAGAAAACGAAATACGTACAGAAAACGAAATTTCAGGGGGGGTTAGAAATGTTTCTTCTACGTCAGTTTTAAGCTACAGTGATGATACGGGTATCATTGAAAGCGGAAAAACTCTGGAAATAGCCTGATGGTTTGACATTTTCAAAATTATTTCCCTGGAATTTAAAAACAAATTCAATTTTTTGAAATTTTTTTCGAAAACTTTTGTACTTTTGTCGTCATAACTTTTGATCGAAGACCAAATGGGAAAATCTTTGACCGTCAGCTTCTTGCCAGAGTCCTTCCGCGTCCAATAATACCCATATCATCACTGTAGCTCAAAATCTGAAGGAGGAGATGCATTTTGAAACCCAAATATCGGTACTTCTCAGTAGAGACAAAAAAAAGTAAACATTCGGATTTTCTATTTTAATTTATTTTTGGGGCCAGCTAGAGTTTAGTTTTAGTTTATTAGTTAGTTTAAGCCTCCCTATCCTCAACAATGAGATGTAAAGAGAGGAAGGAAGAAGGCACCATTTAGTATGGAGTTAAGGGAACGTGGAATCTATGCAGAAAGGGCACAGAAACAGAAAGCTAAGAAAGAAGTTCATGAAACAAGAAAAAGTTGAAGAAGAAAGTGGTAGGCGGTGAAAAACAGGACAGCAGTGAACCGAAAAAAAGATGGTCCGTAACACAGATTAGATTAGATTATAAGTTAGTTTAAGCCTCCCTAACCGCTGCAAAAATAGAGCGTATCGAAGAGAGGAAGGAGGAAGGCACCATTTAGTATGGAGATAAGAAAATGAGGAATCTATGCAGAAGGGGCATAGAAACAGTAAAGTTGAGAAAGAAGTTCACGAAACAAGATAAAATTTGAAGAAGAAAGTCAGAGGTGCTGAAAAACAGGACAGTAGTGAACCGAAAAAAGGTGGTCCTTAACATAACAAAAAACATTTTATTTCAACAAAAAGAAGGCCTACCTAACTCTCAGCTCGGGCCCTCACATTTTTCCCCTGGGAGCGCTAATTCCCATAGATACAATATCTGTATCCCCCTGAGGGGGGTCCGTAACACAACAAAACCTATTCTATTTCAACAAAAGAAAGCCTACCTAACATTTAGCTCGGGCCCTCACATTGTCCCCCTGGGAGCGCTAGTTCCCATAGATACAATAATTGTATCCCCCTGAGGGGGGCCAGCTAGAGCCAATGCAATTATTATACAGTAATAAAAAGACAAAAAAGATTACATAGCAACGTCGCACCGTGACGTATCAGCAAACGTGGTCCGTTGGCATGGTGAAACCCCCCCCCCCCTCCTCCTCCCCTACCCCTTTTTGAAACCCCCGTACCGGGCAAACGTACGAACCTCATTTCTTCACAGGCTTCACCTGACGTCTTACACTTTCTATGGCTTCTAATATCGAAGTTTTGAAATAAATGATTTTTACCAAATCGAAGGGGTTCGATTCCCTTGAAAGAACTGAGGAACAGGACATCAGTGAACCAAAGAAAGAAAGAAAAAAGAAGAAAAACGGTTTATTTCCAATAGAGATGGTACAAAAGTACCATCATTGGTTTTTAAAATATCTTAAAATTAATACACTTAGATGATACACACACACACACACACGAGTATTGAAAAACTCGTGTCACTAGTCAAAAGAAATGATTGAGGGCAATGAACTCCTAATCTAGCTTAATCTACATTTGATAATACATGTAATGATAGTTGTAAGAGATAACACAATTTCATGGACGATGCATTTTCATTGTGGGGTGAAAACACTTTTGACAGTTTACATGTACATGACATAAAACTTCGCAATTCTTGACTCCAGGAAATAATATATGAAATCGCTTGTTTCGGTCAATGTTCACAAGTGTCATTTTAAGGAAGCATGAAAAAAAAGAAAAATATATATATATATAAATATATATCCATATACACACATATGTACACATACGTATGCATGTGTGTATATATCCATACACACACTCACACACACACACATATATACATGTGTACATATAAGCATGAGGACCAAGAAGATTATAGGTTTTGTATTTCTGATTCAACAATTTTAACATAACGGTCATTATTTAACAAGCATTTTATTTAAATATAAATGGATGATCGCACAACAGATGCATAGTTTTTACATGAATGCTTTACAATACTAAAGATATGACGAGTTAGGTAATGTTACAAGTTGAGAGTGCACAGAAAAAAGACCATTATCTCTAGTAAAATGCTAGTTGTCAGTCTAGTACACACATATGTGCGCGTATACATGTAAATATTTACAGATATACATGCACACATATACCCACGCACATATTTACACCTAACTCGTAAGCATACACAAATGCATTTCTATGCATCGAGGCAATACATACGCATTCTATAGAGTGTCATACGCATAGCGTGGACACGTACACATTTCACAAGTAAGCATGTGCGCAAATATCAGCGTAAACTAGTCAGTATAAACCAGAATTCCAATCGAGGGAAACGGAGAAAATATTTTTTATTATAGCATGAATTTTATAAAATTTCGTACTAAAAATAGTGGCACATAACAGTCTACTTAAGTCAGAAACATGAAAACGATTGTGGGACGTGAATAAGAAAGAAAACATAAATGTCCCATAAAGGTTTCATATTAGAAAAAAAAATCACATTATCTTTGAAATATGGCGCAAATTGTCGTCAATTGATAAACAAACATATGTATCACATTATTATAAGCATATAACTATAAGCCGAATAAGTATATTACTGCAGTATAAATGGATGATCACACAACGAATTTATTTTTTTTACATGGATGCTTTACAATTTCATATTGGAAAAAATACATTATCTTTGTAATATGGTGCAGAATGTCTGTAATTGATCAACACACACACACATAGGTACCATGACGGTCTAGTTTGATGCTTGCACAGAAACGGAGAGGAATGACATAAAATGCACCTTCGACTGGTTCATCTACTCTAGTGCACACAGTTGTACGTGCACATATACACACCCATATGCGCACATACACCTATATACGTACACACATTTACAAGTAAGCATGTCCGCAAATGACAACGTATAGGCGGTCAAATCATAATACCTACGCATACTTCAAAACTGTTGTTTGATGTCTTGAATTATAAAACAATGAGCGAGGGAGATTTTTCAGCAATGGAGATACCAAGGAAATGAGATTCGTCAGTACTCATTCAGTATGTTCTGTAACTAAGGATTATTATTGAGACACAAGATGACGAGTTATTTTGGCTTTAAATTCTCTCGGTCTTTGAGGGACTTTAATTCTCAGGGGAAGTTTGTTCCACAGTTAAGGCGCCTGATATGGACAGAGCCTTCTGCCCTAAGTGAGATGAACGATAGTTGACTAAGACATTATTGTTTCTGTTCGGTTTTTGATTGGTTACAGTGGGTGGATGGAAACGCACTATCTCAGCATTGCTCTGAGGAAGATATAACGAGGAGAATACGTACTGGGCCTTCTGCATGAGGAGCCTTTCTTGGATAGGGATCCAGCCGAGTTTATTGGGGAGAGGGGTTACGTGATCACTTCTTTTGAAATTACCGTTGCATACCACCTTGGCTGCAAAATTCATGCATTTTTGTAAGTCCCTTTGAAGGTATTGAGGTAAGTCTCCCCATACTAGGCTGCAGTAGTCAATGCGCGATAACACAAGGGATTGAATGGCTAATAATCTGGATTTTTCGTCTAGCATACTTTTTATACGATGAAAAAACATTAAAGTTCCGTAGATTTTGTTGCAAGTAGTCTCAACGTGAGATTTGAAGGACATATTTCTATCGAACCAGATACCTAGATTTTTAACTTTTTCTGATGCATTAATTTTATCATTTCCAACTGCAAGAGTAAGATCTGAAGTTTTTTTAATTGCATCTTTGGATCCAAAAATAATGCATTGTGTTTCATTAGCATTTAATTTGAGACCATTTCGGTCGTACCATGATTTCAGGCTAGTCAGTAAAATTTCGGCTTTAATTTGCGTCTGTGGTATTTCCGATACAGAACTTGTTATTGCAATTTGAAAATCATCTGCATACATTGAGATCCGTGTGTTAGAAGGCATTGGAGGGAAATCATTAATGAAAATAGAAAACAGTAGCGGACCAAGAATGGATCCTTGGGGAACACCAAAATTGTTTTGAATGAATGGGGACAATTTGTTTTCTACGCGGACTGCATGAGATCGATTTGACAAGTAACTTTCAAACCATTGCGTGTCTATTCCCAAGTTCAGTATTTTACGTAGAAGTCTTTCATGTTGGACGCTATCGAACGCCTTAGAGAGATCGAGTAGTAGCAAGAGTTTTACATTCTTTTGATCGATGTCACTGTATATTTTTTCAGATTTATTGAGCAGAGCGTCTTGAGTGCTAGTATTTCTTCTATAGGCATATTGATTTTGGTGGAGTAAATTTGACTCGTCCAGGTGAAATGACAGTTGATTTGTCACCACTTTCTCCAATAGTTTGGACATGACAGGCAAAAGGCTGATGGGCCTATTGTTTGATGCTGTATTTAGGTCACCACTTTTGTGTAACGGTCCAATAATGGAGTGTTTCCATTGGTTTGGAAACATATTGGTTACTATTGATGTATTAATTATCAGACGAATCCATGGTGCTGTAACAGGGAAACTGTCTTTGATACATTGAAGACTGATACCATCATGTCCAACTGCCTTTGTGTTTTTTAGTGAGTATAAGATGTTTCGTAACTCTGGTAAATCGACAGGGCGTGGTCTCCACTTGACATCAGTCCTCGAGGGTGCAGTGGGGCATGAATTTTCAATTGTCGTTTCATCTGGATTGGTACACACCTCACTGAAAACTTGAGCCCCTACTTTTGAAAAGAATGTGTTGAAATCCGTGGCTGTTGCCAAGGGATTTCAAAATTACTTATGCGATCTAAATTTTTATATGGGGCTACCTCACTAATGATTTCCCAAGTTCGCTTCGGGTTATTTTTAGACGTTATCAGTGCCTGGTGGAAGTGAGTTTGTTTCGCTTCAGTGATTTTCTTTCGAAGAATTTTTTCATGTTCTTTATATCTCTTGTATAAGGTACTGTTTGATCTATTGTCTTTGTACTCTCGCAAGTTAGCTTTCTTTATTCTGCTCATCTCTTTACCTTCGTCAGTAATCCAAACAGTCCGTTTTGGCTTGGTTTTTTTTGGCGACGTAAGGTGCACATTCTTCGAGAGCTGCTGTGAAGTTCTCGTTGAAAATTGACACTTGTATGTCAACATCGTCAGATTGCATCATTTTCTGGAATTCGGTAGACCTATCGAGTAGTTTTTCTTGAAATAGTTCGGCTGAATAGTGCCTTTTCGAGCGATAGGTCATTAAGCGGTATTTTTGTCTTTCCTTCGCAATATTAATTTCACATTCTATAGAGTGGTGATTGGAAATAGAAGGTGATATTACTGTACTAAGTATTGCGGTGGGATTATTTGTGATTGCTAGATCGAGGAGAGTTGCAGAGACTTTAGTGATGCGAGTCGGTTCTTTGACCATTTGTGATAAGCTTAGTTTATACAATAGTTTGCTTAGCTGATTGTTTTTGTCCGTTAGGTCAACATTGAAATCTCCGAAAGCAAAGAATGATTTTTTTGCCTGAAGGATTTCTTGGAAGGTTTCCTCAATGAAATCTAGTGTTAGATTTAGGGGAGACGATGGGTGCCGGTAAAGGCTGCCAATGATTATTGATTTGTGTTTATTTATTTGCACTTCTAACCAAATCATTTCAATGCCTTCGCAAACTTTATTCGCTAGTAGTGAAGATGTTGAGTACATTTCTTTCACAAAAATACAAGATCCACTACCTCGGCTGGTTTTAGCGCCATCGTAGCGGTACAACACGTAATCAGGAATGTTAAAAAATGAACTTTGGGTTCGTGAATCAAACCATGTTTCTGAGACACACAAAATGTCAATTTTTTCAGTGACCAACATTACTCTGATTTCATCCAATTTACCATTCAGGCTTCGAGCATTTACATGCTTGATTTTGATTTTACCTATATTAGCACTCTTTTTAAAGGTAGCGAGGTTACTATCTCGATGGGATCGTTCAGGGGATTTATCGATTTTGTCTAAGTTGCCCAGGGTGTTTGGCCCAGCATCTGCTATGTAAGAAAGTCTACTATTTGGCTGGGCAGCGGCACTTTGTCAAGATGAGGTAACCCCGGTCTGAATTTTGCCTTGTGTGACAAGAGCACTGTAGTGATCGTTTTTACGATGGAGCAGTAGTGGAGAGTTATTATTTGATAACTCTGAAATGGGAACGACTGATATTTTCAAAACACAATGATCTCGTTCATCCAGGACGAGAAGTTTTTGGCCTGTCACATTTGAAATGATTAGTGGTATAAGGTCTACAGCAGCTTGGTCAAAATGTTTTTCGTCAATGTAATTATCTATGAGGTTTTGCATGTCGCCACTGTTCTTGTCAAAAAACTTAGCATATGTGCTGTAGTTTGCTTTACTTTCTGTTTTGATTGCAGCCTTTAGGGAATTGTAATTCCATTTTGATGCTGGTTGTTTTGTAAGTAGATGAGCTACTGCGTGGAGGAGGCAGTGTCCATCGGCTTTGGTGGGAATCAGTTTTATGTTCCATGATCGTTTCAATTCATCCATTGTGGAATTCATGCGTTCATAAGTGGGGCTGGAGACGTTCTTTTCGCACTTTTTCCATCATTAAGAGGTTCTGAGAGGTGCGATTAATTTACGTTTTTCTGGCTCTGAATTCCCGTTCTGTGGTGATTTCTCGTATGGGGATTTGCAGAGAACTGAGAAATGCTCGTGTCAAATATATTTTTCTGGTGATGATTGTGCATACCGTTGGGTAGTGGATTTTCCATCGATTGTCGACTGCAATTTTGCAGCGATTTCTCTCTTCCTGTTGATTTTACTGCTTCCGAGTATGTGATTGGATGTTGATTTATACTCGTGTCTGAGAGGGGCTTTTCATCCTCTTCATCAGCATTGGGTAGCAATGAAAACCTATTTTTTGTAGGCACTCCGCAGTTTTTTGTGGCGGATGCAGGAGAGGGCTTGTTATATGAGGGCAAACATCGGGAGGAGAGAGGAGGAGAGGGTTTGTTATATGAAGGCAAACATCGGTTTATGCTGCTGGAGGTTTCACGTAGATAGGTGGTCAAATTAGAACAATCATTCAACTCATTTTGCTGTTTTGAATAATCATTAGAGTATTCAATTTCTTCATTCAGATCATGGGAGTTTCTGACACAGGAGATAAAATGTGAAGTTAGTCTCAAAGGTGATTTTAGAGCAATTTGTTGAAGAAAATGATGCGTGTCTTCTCGCGTAACGGGCCAAGTGCGGACATTGTGGTAAGCTTCATCAACAGGACCTAAAACAAGGCGCTTAACAAAATAATATAAATAAAAATTCAATATGTATGTCATTTATACAGCTATTGCATTTCAGCAAAAAAATATAATACGTAAGTCAGCTTGGGACCTCACATTTCCCTTTAGAAGCTTAAGTTACAAAAAATGTCGTTCATAAATTTCAGTATTATTACAACTTTGGAGACGGCGGCATTTACCCTTTAAGTCGTCACTTCAATGACAGTTCAGTTGTTTACAGAGCTTATTTGTGCACAGTGACCCCTCACAGATTAGATTATAGGTTAGTTTAAGCCTCCCTAACCGCTATGAGAATGAGCGTATCGAAGAGAAGAAGGAGGAAGGCACCACTTAGTATGGATATTAGGGAATGCGGAATCAATGCAAAAGGGGCATAGAAACAGTGAGTTGAGAAGAAGTTCATAAAACAAGATAAAAGTTGAAGAAGAAAGAAGTAGGTGCTGAAAAACAGGACAGCAGTGAACCGAAAAAGGTCGTCCTCAACATAGCAAAAATATATTTATTTCAACAAAAAGAAGGCCTACCTAACTCTCAGCTCGGGCCCTGACATTTTCCCCCTGGGAGCGATAATTCCCATAGATACAACAGTTGTATCCCCCTGGGGGGTGACCCCTAATAGATAAATTTTAAAAAACTGCAACCATTGTTATCGACACACGCGAGAACACTTTGAGTCAGTTGAGTGGACAACGACAAAATGCAGCCGGCCAGAGGCAGACATCAGAACATTAACGTTTAACATCTTAAGTTCATTATCACTGCGGTGAGATGACAAAGATAAGCATCGTTAAGAGTTCTCTGAAGCACCGCATCTCAGGGTCCGTCCACCAGTGCCGCGTCTACTTACGCGGTATACAGTAAGAGATCCCGCGTCTCTCCGCAGTGTGGGACAAATTATCGTACATTGAGTGAGTTAGATTAGATTAGATTAGATTATAAGTTAGTTTAAGCCTCCCTAACCGCTACAAAAAAAGAGCGTATCGAAGAGAGGAAGAAGGAAAGCACCATTTAGTATGGAGATAAGAAAATGAGGAATCTATGCTGAAGGGGCATAGAAACAGTAAGATGAGAAAGAAGTTAATGAAATAAGATAAAAGTTGAAGAAGAAAGTGAGAGGTGCTGAAATACAGGACAGCAGTGAACCGAAAAAAGGTGGTCCTTAACATAACAAAAAAACTTTTATTTCAACAAAAAAAAGCCTACCTAACTCTTAGCTCGGGCCCTCACATTTTTCCCCTGGGAGCGCTAATTCCCATAGATACAATAGTTGTATCCCCCTGAGGGGCATTGAGTGAGTACTCGTACACGTATGTGAAGACATGTAAATGGCACAAGCCGTATTACGTAGCATACCTTGAGATACACACGTTTTTTCTGAAATATTTACAAATCTACAAAATATTTACTCAGAGTATACTGCTCATTCGCAAATCTAGTGCTTGAGTCGTACTGCAAAGACAATAACTGCGTTTCATGCATCGTGTGTGCTAAAGCACAATGATATATAAAATATCGAAGTATTGAAATGTGAAGATACAAGTTCTTTCAAGCAGTTAAGTGGTTTTTTAAACGCTCCTTCTCACAATCCAACTTGAACAACCGAAGCATCCGTGTAAACGTGGTCAACGTGTTAAATGGATGAACTCGACGGACAGCAGTACGGATTCATCAGTTAAAGCAAGACTGTTGCTCCACACATTAGGGATTGATAAATGTGACAGAAAGTTGTGTAAATATTTCAAAACAATTCAGCATTGCTTATGTTGCATTCGTAAAGTGCAATTTAGAAAGACAGGCGCCACAGGATTTCAAGCATCGAAAATGCACGGTGTGTATGGTATTTCCATGGTTCGAATGCTCTGTGCTGCGTTGTGAAATAATGTTAACTGTGAATGACTGGAAAAGGAGCTTCTACGATATAGTTTCACTAGTTATTCCTACGTAGATCGTAGCTTGCATTTTTTCCATAATTGCTTATTTCTACCGGAGTTTTGAACATATGAGTACGATTAGTGTTTCTGACGATTGTCATTTTAGGGTCATTGCTACTGACGAAATTTCGAATAGAATACCTGATTCATATCACCTTGTACATCGGTTTTTCAAATGCCTCATAACTAACACCAGGACGCCATGACAGTTTCCCCCGGTCAAGACCGGTACCCATTTCAGACGCCTGGGTAGAGTGGGATATTTTGCTTTGAGTTTTTCCCCTATACCCAATAGAGAAAGTCGCCACAAAGCGCCAGGATTCGAACCCTCGACACCCTTACAGAAGGGTGTGTTCTTTAACCGCTCGACTACGACGTGGTTAACGAGATTAACGAATTTACATTTCTAACATATTTCCTAAATTCTTAACGGTGGTGAGTGGTTGCGTGAAGGCAATGTGCGATATTACATGACGATGGATTTTTGGTAAATTTGCCTTGCAAAAATGTGCCAACTCGAATTTTTTGCAAGTTATTTATGAACATTGCTCAAAAAAATATTACACAGCCTTCGACGAAGGAATCGTAAGCGTCAGTTTCAAATGATACACATAGTGAATTGAACCACATACATACCTAAATAAATCACAAATAAATCATTGAATTTAATCAATTTAATGAAAAATTGTACGTGTCAGTTTCGAATGATACATATAGTGGATTGTAGCTCACACATACTCAAATAAATCAGAAAATAAGTCATTAAATTTACTCAAGAGAGTAAAGGAATTTTGTGAGTAGAACTAAATTATTTTTGTTTCTTTTGCAGCATCTGCTCGCCCTCCCGCGCGTCATCTCTTGCAAGCCTGAGAATTACACCTTCCTGGCGAGTCCAATTCTTCATGATTCATCAACTGAAAACGAGGGGTGACCCCTGGCCCGACGGACCGGTGGTGATCTGTGGCCACTAGTCAATTTCCACTCAGTGACCCGGTGGTGATCAGTGGCCACTAACCAATAGCCACTCAGTGACCCGGTGGTGATCGGTGGCCACTAGCCAATAGCCACTCAGTGACCCGGTGGTGATCAGTGGCCACTAACCAATAGCCACTCAGTGACCCGGTGGTGATCAGTGGCCACTAACCAATAGCCACTCAGTGACCCGGTGGTGATCAGGGGCCACTAACCAATAGCCGCTCAGTGACCCGGTGGTGATCAGGGGCCACTAACCAATAGCCACTCAGTGACCCGGTGGTGATCAGTGGCCACTAACCAATAGCCACTCAGTGACCCGGTGGTGATCAGTGGCCACTAACCAATAGCCACTCAGTGACCCGGTGGTGATCGGTGGCCACTAGCCAATAGCCACTCAGTGACCCGGTGGTGATCAGTGGCCACTAACCAATAGCCACTCAGTGACCCGGTGGTGATCAGTGGCCACTAACCAATAGCCACTCAGTGACCCGGTGGTGATCAGGGGCCACTAACCAATAGCCACTCAGTGACCCGGTGGTGATCAGTGGCCACTAACCAATAGCCACTCAGTGACCCGGTGGTGATCAGTGGCCACTAACCAATAGCCACTCAGTGACCCGGTGGTGATCAGTGGCCACTAACCAATAGCCACTCAGTGACCCGGTGGTGATCGGGGGCCACTAACCAATAGCCACTCAGTGACCCGGTGGTGATCAGTGGCCACTAACCAATAGCCACTCAGTGACCCGGTGGTGATCAGGGGCCACTAACCAATAGCCACTCAGTGACCCGGTGGTGATCAGGGGCCACTAACCAATAGCCACTCAGTGACCCGGTGGTGATCAGTGGCCACTAACCAATAGCCACTCAGTGACCCGGTGGTGATCAGGGGCCACTAACCAATAGCCACTCAGTGACCCGGTGGTGATCAGTGGCCACTAGCCAATAGCTACTCAGTGACCCGGTGGTGATCAGTGGCCACTAACCAATAGCCACTCAGTGACCCGGTGGTGATCAGGGGCCACTAACCAATAGCCACTCAGTGACCCGGTGGTGATCAGGGGCCACTAACCAATAGCCACTCAGTGACCCGGTGGTGATCAGGGGCCACTAACCAATAGCCACTCAGTGACCCGGTGGTGATCAGGGGCCACTAGCCAATAGCTACTCAGTGACCCGGTGGTGATCAGGGGCCACTAACCAATAGCCACTCAGTGACCCGGTGGTGATCAGGGGCCACTAACCAATAGCCACTCAGTGACCCGGTGGTGATCAGGGGCCACTAACTAATAGCCACTCAGTGACCCGGTGGTGATCAGGGGCCACTAACCAATAGCCACTCAGTGACCCGGTGGTGATCAGTGGCCACTAACCAATAGCCACTCAGTGACCCGGTGGTGATCAGTGGCCACTAGCCAATAGCTACTCAGTGACCCGGTGGTGATCAGTGGCCACTAACCAATAGCCCCTCAGTGACCCGGTGGTGATCAGTGGTCACTAGCCAATAGCCACTCAGTGACCCGGTGGTGATCAGTGGTCACTAGCCAATAGCCACTCAGTGACCCGGTGGTGATCATTGGCCACTAACCAATAGCCACTCAGTGACCCGGTGGTGATCAGTGGTCACTAGCCAATAGCCACTCAGTGACCCGGTGATGATCAGTGGCCACTAACCAATAGGCACTCAGTGACCCGGTGGTGATCGGTGGCCACTAACCAATAGCCACTCAGTGACCGGTGGTTATCAGTGGCCTCTAACCACTGGCCACTCAGTGACTCAATATGATGGAAAGACAAATTACAAGGCTCAAGCTGCATTTGAAAAACTCGATTCTTCCATGTAACAGGGAGTTGTTGCTGTCCATGTCCTATGATATTGAATATCCATAGGTGATACTCAGCAACAAAGAAAGCTCAATGTATTATTTGTGCAGAGGTGCGTACGTGCATTTTTCGTCCAGTTTTGGCTCGCAATATTCTATTGCAACATTTATGAGTGACATGAAGAGTGCAGGACTCCGATTAGGTTATCTTCTGGTCCGATGACAACACGATAGCGCTGATATCATCAAACCACGTTTACTTCTGTTATCTTCTGTAAAAACTAAAGAAAAACAAAGGATTTCATAACTCCTCCAGCTACCCAAAGCTGATGCCATCGTCTACAATGATGGTGTGTTAGGAAAGTCGAAGTGGGATTACTATCAGCCTTTTTGTTAAAAACTGTTTTCTATGTACTTCCATTTTCGTTTGTGACAGGAAGTATCGTCTCATTAAGAAGGTTACCGAAAGTCATCCAAATCTATTGACTGCTTATTTCGATTACCCCCGTCTTCAAATTAAAGCCTCTCCATATTTATGTTCGACCGAAGTAAGCATATTCAGGACAAAACTGACGCTGTTCAAAATGTTCTACCTGAATTTTAGGTTTGTCTCCTTCAAGAGAAGTATTGAATTTACTTTACAATAATCAGCGATTTGGGTTTAACAATTGTTGAACATGGAGACTTACTGGTACTTCGTCATTGTTGCAGCAATATGCGCAATTCTTGTGCTGCTGTGGTGCTTGTTGCAATCTCGGAAATGTGGAAGCCAGCCACGAGATGTAGAGCAGGGAGTTGCATCTTCCAGCCCAACTGATGGACCGCAACCTGCCTCATCCAGCAATGTTGCTCAGAAATCAAACGCAGAGGGGGATCAAAGCCCCACTGTTGATTCAACACCCAAAGTTGATTCAACACCCAATGTTGATCCAACAACTAATGTTGATCCAGTACCCACTGTTGATTCAACACCCGCTGTTAAACCGGCACCCAATGTTGAACAGACACCCATTGTTACTGGGGACTCAACTACCGCACAACCGAAACCTCCTAAACCTGGACCTTTCAAGAGACTCCAAAGGTTCTTCCGTACAGGCTCCCGCACCAGCATACGATCTATAGCTAAGTTGAGAGACTCGAAGCGTTCTACTGCTTCCACCCATAAAGGGAAACAAATAGGCTCTCAAAGTAGCACGCTAAGTAGAAAGACAGGAACGCTGAGCAGAAAGACAGGAACGCTAAGTAGAAAGACAGGAACGCTCAGAGATAGCAAGCGAAGCGTTTCCAAGAAATTCCCACCACCTACCACCCAACCAAGCGGGCTCGCGTCCGATTGGATCGACGACGCCGTCGCTGAGTCAGCAATTTCAACGTTACCGACGACCAAAGATGTCCCTCAGTCAGACACTTCGTTACCGACGGCCGTTGTAGTTGAGCAGGGTGATACGACTGACTACAGCCTACCGGCAGCCTATGTCACAAAGCCTAGCAGGCCCAGAAGGCCGTACAGGCCCAGTCTCGACCTGCACGGAATGTACCGCCGCGAAGCAAGAGTAGAAATCCGTCAGTTTTTAAGAAGGAACCGCAATCGGGAGGTTGAAATCATTACAGGCCGCGGCCTGCACAGCTATCAAGGAAGGTCGGTCTTGAAACCGCTTTTGGAGGATATTTTAGATGAGAGGGGCTTGTATTATGAAACAATAAACAAAGGAGGGGCCTATATCATTGACAACGAATGACATTGTTGAGAATTAATCAAGGGAATTGAAGTTCTACGCCTTAATTTCTAGGGTACGCAGTCCGTTATCCGAAGGTTGAGAGGTAGCGTTGCCACCAACAAGAAGATTTTGATGTACGCTACCTGAGAGGAAATTTTGACGCACGCTCTCGTCTTAAAAGGAGATTTTGACGTACGCTACCTAAGAGATTTTGACGTATGTCGAGCACGATCGACGACTGGGTCAGGACCTGGGAATGATTTTTTGTTCTTGAACAAAAAGCTAACACATGTGCTTACATTGGAACAGTGAATCCACTAAATGCTCGTTGAAAGAATATCCAAGAGTTTGTCGAAGATTTGAGTGAACTGTGGAAAAGTGTTCGGTAAAGCACGAACAGGATTGAAAATCAACACCCGCTTCGAAATCAGGATAATTTCATTTCGTTCTGATGCCACACGTGTGCATGGACAGCAGAAAAAGTAGAAGCTTCCTAAAACAGGAGACATTAGTCAAAAATAGAAATCATGAGCGCATTCCGAATCCTTTTCAAATTTCGTTGCTATCGCCAGAAGTTTGATAATGAACTGAGAAGAATGAATTTTGATAACGTTACTAAAGTTGGAAAATCGGTGCATATATTCACAATGTGATGGCTTCGTTTGAATTCGTTGTGATCAACGTAGATGTCAGGTTAGAAGCATCTGCGTACAAAAACCCGAACGTTGGGCTCAAAGTGTTTGATGTTTAAAAAGTGTTCAGTACACACTTACCCTAGCACCTTTCTTCAGCAAAGAAAGAACACCACATTCCAACCATTCACGAGCGTATTTTTACTTCTTAACTGCAAATGGCCTCATTTTTATTCCCCGTGAATTAAATTTAAATGAACAACTTATGTCATGGCACCGATAACGAACTGAAACTACAAATGAAGTACAACTTAACGTTTATTGACGCCCATTAAAAACTACGCCCTTGCTATCTTAGCGGAAAGTACGACGGTATTACGGAAACATTGTACATATAATAAGGTCAGAACTCTACTTAAACACGTTGACTGCGGCGTAAGTCATGTTTGGTCACTGAGGGACTTTTCATTATGCTGCTGATCAACCAGTAGTCACAAACTCGATTTACAAAAATATTTAATCAAAAGTAAATAAAAACACGATCCAGTTCATGTTTGGCTTTTTTATTTTAAATTTTAATTGAATATTAAACTTCAGTTTTACCTGTCGCAGTCAAAGTGTTAGGTGATGGATTTCAAGTGTTAAGTGACGAGTCATTTAAATTTTTTTTTAAATGAGCTCAATGATTTAGAGACCTATTTTTTATGTTGATTTTTCTGACCAGGGGCATGACGATCTCAAATTTTATTACAGCATACGTATATTCATCACGGAGTATTTATCTGGTAAAATGAACCGAGTGAGTCAAATATTTCAATGAAATAAACTTCTACATTGCTAATTATTTCAAATATAACCAAACGCTGCGTTAAATTTAAAAAGAAAACATTTTACGCTGAATCAGACGCGGGACAATACATTTTACTGAAAACAAGAAACGGCTTTTCAATATCCTATTGCGGATATTGCCAGCAAACCCAAAATTTGAATTTACGCACCTTGCCAGAACCAATTCCGGGAACAACGCAGCTCTCTCCCAAACCTCCTTGACTTCTTGGGTGAAAAATCCAAATCTGCAATAGTGTGAAAGCCGTTGACTTCGTACATATCGACTTCCACAAACCATCTCACGACCGCGTACTCTGGCTCATACATACACTACTTATACATACATACATACAGTGACACTCCAACCAAGTTCTTTTAAAGGCTTACGACCTTGGTACACTGAAGAAACTTTCACGACCACGTACACTGGCGTATGCTGATACTCCACCCAAGTTTTATGGAAGGTTGATGACCCTGGTACACTGAGTAAATACTCTCGGTGAGTTGCGGCTCAATGTTCGCACTCGAAGTTCTTTTCAGCTTTGCAAAATCGTTCCAGTTCATCACATGTTAAAGCATTAATGACGCACAGTAAACAATTCACTGATAATGAATTTTATACGAAGAGAAAGTAGTGGGAGATCTTTAGGGCTGCTACTTATCATCGCCACGTCAAAGATTTTGTTATAAGCAATTAAACGAACACTTTCGTGGAAAAAAATACTTCGGCAACAGCTATTCGTCAGAAAAAACTGTGTTACTGTTAAAACTGGCTTCAGTATGCTGGCATATGGTAAATGGTTAGTAATGAAACGGTCTGTAATTAGTTCTCATTAGGATTCCCCATCGGCACTTACCCCATGCCTGCACTACAACTGATTTTCTAATTGAGCAAACGAGTAGCAAGGTGAACTCGGCATCACCAGAACAAAAGATCTTTAATATTAATATGATAGTTCAATAGGCCTTTGAAAATGCCTGCGTAACTCCTGTTTTCAAGACAAAGAACTGTGCTTAAAAATCGAAAATGATTCTATCCCAACACATGCCACTACACTGGGAGAAATTTTGACACACTTGGGTGTGTCCAACGGTTATTCAGTAAAATCTTTGTAATAACATTTAGAATACGCAGAACAATTTTCGCCCCCTTCGCTATGACGAGATATCCACAACAAGAAGAAATTGAACGTGAGACCAACATTTAAATAACTAGATTAGAAAAGAATGTTTGAGCTTGTCTAATCCCAACAGAGGTGCTTCAACGTGATGTCGGATTGAAGACTGTGCTTGAAAAGAGGACGGACGTTTCGTTAACTCCATTAAGTATAGAGTTAGGGGAACGCGGAATTTATGCACGAGATGAGTCTCCACTCAAGATCCCCCGCGTATAGAAACAGTAAGTTAAGCAGGAAGGTTACGAAAAAAATGAAAATTGAAAAAGAAAATTAAAAGAACTCAGGAACAGGACGACAGTGAAAAGAAAATGTAAGTAACTAAACAAAAAATATATATTTCAATTTCAACAAAAATTAAGCTTCCTTTAAGTCGCTTGGGACCTTACATTTTCCCCCTCTGAGCTTAAAATTACAAAAAATTGTTTACACATTTTGGTATAATTAAAACTTTGTAAACGGCGGGTTTTAACCTTTAAACCAACACTTCAGTAACAGCCTTCAGTTATCCAACAAAACTGATAAGCTGATATGTGGACAGTGACACCTCATGTATAAATTTTAAAAAATGCAGCCACTTTCATTGCCACACGCGGTAATACTTTGAGCCAGTTGAGTGAGAGCGACAAAATGCTACCGACCAGAGCCACACATCAGAACATTGACGTTTAACATCGCCAGTTCGTTATCATTTCAATAAATTATATTAACTTGAGTTCGTTATCACGGCGGAAACACAATAAAGATAAGTATCTACAAGAGTTCTCTCAAACATCAAATCTAAAAGCTTTTCCACCAGTGCTGAGTCAACTCCACGGTATACAGGAAGAGATCCCGCGTCGTTCCGCCGTGTGGAGCAATTCATCGTACGTTAAGTGAGTACTCGTACAGGTATGAGAAGACATGTTGCGACATGGCTTCACACGTGTCTTCATAGTCATATTACTTAGCATACTTTGAGTTACTTGTATTTTTCTGAAATAATTACATATATACAAAATATCTACTCAGAGTAGAAAGCTCATTAGCAAATCTACTGCATCAGTGGTAATGCAAAGACTGCTACGGTGGTTCATAAAGTCGCATTCATTACAGTACTTGATTCTCTAGCTTGTGTTTCCCGAGCATTTCTCAGAAAATATATTTTTCTACAGTTATCTACCTTGTAGACCTTGCCCGGGATCGAGCCGAAGTATCCGAGAGATTTTGTAACAATCGTGAAGGCGTAGTCAGCGTAACCAAGCATCTCGCTTGCTACGAATGGCTTGGACTGGTTCCAAAAAAGCATAAAAAGTCAATAAAACAATAAGGTAAAGTTCGTAGAAGCACAATGATAAGTGAATAAAAGTATAACGTCAAGTCAATAAAAACATAAGGTAAAGTTCGTAGAAGCATAATGAGAAGTGAATAAAAGTATAACGTAAAGTCAATTAAAACATAAACTTCGATAAATAATAACACTCCGTTAAGAAATACAAAGGCGAGCCCCTCAATGACACTACAGGATTTCACGCGCCGAAAATACACGTTGTGTGTGATTCTTCCATGGTTTTCCGTGTGGAGCTCTAGAATAATTTTAACTGTGAATGACTGGAAAAGGGAGGGCTTCTACGAGATCCTTTCATTAATGATTCCTTCTTAGATCTTAGCTTTCAAATTTTTTTATTTTTTATTTTTACCGGATGTTTGAATATATGAGTATGAGTATTGTTACTGATCACTCCCATTATAGAGTCATTGCTACTGGCGAACTTCCGGATAGAATTCAGTACGCTGTTTCTGTCCTGCCTGGCGAGTTCTTGCGATCTTCGACTGCTGACGTGCGAAGAAGCATCAATTTGCATTTCCATTTGGAGAACTGCAACAGAAACTGGAAAAAGAACGTGAACGGTCATCTGCTTCCATCTGTCAGCTGAAATTGAATTTAAAATTAAAGTTTGGAGTTGAAAGTAAAGTTTAAACATTACTTTCAAAATCACAGAACCCCACGTTTTTTCGTGTTCCCCTTCAATTCGCAATTGAAAATGCTTCATGATAGCGGTTAAAATTTCCATCAAGTTTACAAGGACGATGCGTACTGGGAGGATAAATATGTCTTTATATGGCGTTTTTTAAAATACTGCATGTATTCAGTACAAATATCTGCGAGTAGAATCGCTATGTTTTGTGCGAGACCTCAATAAGTCAGAACTTTTTCTTGGTATAGAATCTTTCACCATCTTGCGCCACATTTTTTCCGGCTAAAAACGGAGATTTTTCCCCCAGCACACTGGAGGAATTTCCAGACATTACATCCTCTTCCAATTCTGTGAGATAATTTTCTGCTTTTTTTTTTCTCCAAGTGACTGCTTCTCTTGGAGGACTCATTGACCCATAGAAATTACAGCCATATTATACTGGAATCTACTGGAAGTGAACTGGGGTTCTTCTGGAACCAGTCTAATGAAAGTACTCGAGAACCTTTACTGTGTACAAGGAATTTCAAAGTCCAGCTCGCACAATAAACATAGGAGTTCTGACTGAGATTATATTCCAATCTCTTCAGAGAAAAATTTTGTTGCGAACCATGAATTCATTTCCGGAATTACCTGATGTAACATTTGTTACTGTTGTGTTGCTAATGATCGGCATAGTGATATACCTGCGCAAAAACAAAGGTAGAACTCGTGACACTAGAAACAACGGAGATGCTCAGTATGGAAGTCTACCCCCCGCCGTGTCTGAGCCCATACCAAGCCTCAACCGTCGTGAATACCGTCAGAGGAGTGAGCTTCGACGTACATCTTACGATTTTTTGCGAGACATCCCGCGCTCTAAACTAGATCGTCTCGGGCTCTCTTCTCTAGCCCCTTTTGAAGAAAGTTCTGCACAAGAAGCGCTTGCGAATTTACAAATGGAGAAGCATCTTACGTCATCAATAACTGATGAAGAAAATTAAAATGCTCTGGCCAAATATGAGTTGGAATGTCTTTAGACATGACCAACGATATTTGCACAGAGTGGGTTGGGTGTACCACTTTCATGAAGCTTTAAGCGAAGCACACATAACACCTTTTCTCAGAAATTTTTCGAATTTTCTCGTGTTCATTTACAAAATCGTAACAAAACATATACATACTACTGTGATAAATTGGGAGAACAGTAGTTTTGATTGATAACTTAGCAAGAAGTCAGTTAACGCGCTGTGTAAAAATGTTCACTTGACAAAGTTTAGGTGGAATCAGTGTTCGGATAATAAATAACTTTTCGAACCTCGCCTCACTGAGATGAAAGTTATCAACAGCTATATCTAATTACTCATAAAGTACTCGATCACCGTTCAGTAGAAAAAGAACTCATTTTTACTACCATGATTTGAGATCCGAACTGGATGAAGAATATTTCAATGATTGCTTACAGCGCATTTTGCAGTGATTAGCTTCAAGTACTTCGCATTGTGCTGCTGTGAGATGTACTACGCATTGCGCTGCTCAAGTAAAAGCAATTGTCGCTCCAAGTAAAACGTAATGAAAAAAGTTGTTTAAATTTAAATCCCTGTTTATCGATATAAAGTGTGTCGTGAAACATTTAAATAAAATAAATGGGAAATATTGATCACATAAAATTGGTTTTGCAACTTTCAACAACATGACCACGCATATCTTTTTAGTTCCGTCGTACATCAAATAGAAGCACGACTGGTTTGAAAAATCTGAAATGGCACTTCTGTGTTGATTTGCAGTTCATGCATCAACATTTTTAAAAAACTCTTTGGCATTATTAATAGGAATAAAATTGTAGATTCTTATTAATTGACTTAGCTTCCCTTACCACAACAAAGGTGTTCAAAGAGTGGAAGGATGAAGGCACCATTTAGTACGGAGTTGAGGGAATGTAGAATCTATACAGGGTGCATTCTAGCACAGGATCTCTCCCTTTCGCATAGAAACCGTAAATCAAAAAGGAAGGTTATGAAACGGGATAAAAGTTCAAGAAGAAAGGCATAGTTGGAAAACAGGACAGCGATGAACCGAAAAAAGGTCCTTAACTATACAAAACCATTTTATTCCAACACCCAAAAATGAAAGACCTACCTAACTCTGAGCTCAGGACCTTGCATATTCCCCCTGAAAGCGCTGGTTCCCATAGACACAATAGTTGTATCCCCCTGAGGGGAAATGACGAGAAAGGCAAGGAATTAATAGTAACGATAACATGAAAATTTAATAAGCAAAGTTGACACGGAGCATAGAAGTCCTGAAGGCCTATAAATCTATAACTCAAATTGCCTTACAGTATCCCATCTGGAGGCGACATGTACTGGCACGAAGCATTGTGCTGTTTTCGAATGTACGCGTACGTCGAATGTACGCGTACGTCGAATGTACGCGTACGTCGAATGTACGACGCACAGTTCGCTATTCATGTGCTGTGTATTCCCTCGATATTTATTTTAGTGCTAAGTGCGGATCAACTCGAATCAATGCATTAAAAAGTATGATTGCGCTATAAAGAAAATTCCGGTTCAAATCTAACTTCAGGTTAGTCGCCTTGTACTGAGCTGTGAATTTCATGAGGTAAAATGAAGGGTAATTACAAGTTATTGGAAAAAAATTCTAAATATCAGCTGAACGACTTGGGGAACTATTATTTCTGATGATTTTTTTAACATTAGGCATAAATATCGCATGATTTATCTTGGAGTATTTATCTGATAAAAATGATGCGAGCGTGTCAAATTTTTTTCATTAAAATGAATTTCTTCAGGTAAAATAATTTAAAATATAAGCCAGCGCTTCCTTAATTTTAAAGCAAACATTTCTTGGTTAATCAGACTCGGAGCCATACATTTTACTGAAAACAAAGAACGGCTTTTAAATATCCTATTGCGACAAAACAAAACGCCTTCAAAGCAAAAATTGGAATTTGCGCTCTTTGAACCAATTTCTTGAACAACGCAGCTGTCCCCTAAACCTCCCTGACTTCTTGGGGAAATAATGTTTATATGTTAGTTTAAGCCTCCCTAACTGCTACAAAAAAGAGCGTTTGAAAAAGAGGAAGGAGGAAGGCACCATTTGGTATAGAGGTAAGGGAATGCGGAATCTATGCAGAAGGGACATAGAAACAAAGTTGAGAAATTAGTTCATGAAACAAGATAAAAGCCGAAGAAGAAGAAAGCAGTTGGTGATGAAAAACAGGACAGCAGTGAACCGAAGAAAACGTGGTCCTTAACAAACAGAAAAACATTTTATTTCAACAAAAAGAAAGCCTACCTAACTCAGCTCGAGCCCTCACACACTTTCCCCTGGGAGTGCTAATTCCCATAGATCCGATAGTTGTATCCCCCTGAGAGTTTTTCCGGGAAAAATTCAAATCTGCGGTGGTATCTCTGCGGTACGATAACACAGATAAACTCGTACGAACGTTCTCTCAAGCACCGCATCTCAGAGTCCGGCCACCAGTGCTGTGTCGTATATGGAGGGCAAGGAAGTTGGATACATGGAACCGGCATCCCTATCTTTTGCCAGTCAATCGAGTGAAGCCACTTCTGCCGTCCCAAGCCCCGCCCACCCGGCATTAGGTCCCTGTGTGGAG
This sequence comes from Morinoia aosen, assembly GCA_030386875.1. NCBI lineage: Eukaryota > Metazoa > Arthropoda > Malacostraca > Amphipoda > Talitridae > Morinoia > Morinoia aosen. Next base: position 22,648,286 of record CM059570.1, read on the forward strand.
GTGGTGTTGCAGTGGAGGGGTAGCACCACCTCCATCATCAGCGACTGAAGACCGCGCTGTTAAATGGCAGACTTGCGCCACACTGTGCTATACGTTTTTTTCTTAGGCATATATTTCAATTGCGTCCTCGCTGAATGATAAAGAAACTCATATTGAGGAAACTCGTCCTTGACCGCAGCGTGGATAGCGGCGCCCTGTCACGCTGAGTGTCTGACACGCACTGAGCTCCATCTCCGTGTGTGTGCCCGTATACCCTCAGCTACCGAAAATTGGCTTCACTTTAGAGCGCTGATGCCGCCTCCATTCTTAAACCTCCTTGATGGAGGGAGCATAGCCGATTCCAATCGGGTTCAAATTAGCTGCAAAAGTTGGGAGACTGGGACCTTGGCAAGGCCCCACACGTGAGCCAACCACAGACGCTTGGCTGAAGTTGGCTCCTCCTCGCCTCCTCTACAACTCGTTCATTTGCCAAAGCAAGATTAGTACCGCTCCACAAATCGAAGGATGAGGTGCGCGTGCAAGTCGCTCTTTAATTTGTTATATTCAAGGGCCTTTAATCTTTACAGTTTTCAACTCTTAATGTATCTTCGCTAGTAATTTTGATATTATTAAGTGTCCTCGAGTGAGGAAATACAATTTATTATCTTTCGGAGTCTTAGAATCCCAAATTAATGTTACGATAAACTCAACAGCTGGAAGAGCAATCAGCGAGCATGTGCACACCCTATTGTAGTTAGTAGGTAACTGACTTCCGTGCTGACGTCACACTTGCGAGACGGCTATTGGTTACCAGAAACATAGGAGAAATCTCAAAAACTGGTTCTCTTCACAGACGGCTATGCTCCCTCCATATATACTCCCTCCACGGTGTCTACTTCCACGGTATAGAGTAAGAGATCCCGCGTCTCTCCGCCATGTGGAGAAATTCATCGTACGTTGAGTGAGGACTCATACACGTATGAGAAGACATGTTACGACATGTCTTCATAGGCACGTTACATGTCATCTCATATGTCTTCATGGACATGTTGCGACATGTCTTCACATATGTTTCATAGACATATTACTTGGCATACCTTGAGATACATGCATTTTTTCTGAAATATCAAAAAATCTATCACATATGACAAAGTAGACTGCTCATTCACAATAAAAGTTGTACTGCAAAGACTAACTGTTTTTCATGAAGTCACATTCGTTACATTGCATGATTTTCTAGCTTATATTTTTCCGCCCATTTCTTCCGAAATATCGTTTTTCTAAAGTTTTCTACAGCGCCCTTGTAGACTTTTCGCGAGTTTTTGCAACAATGATGACGGTGTAGTCAGCGTAATCGAGCGTCCTGCTTGGCAACGTAAAAAGCTTGGACTGGTTCCGAAAAATCAAAGTGAATAAAAGTATAACGTAAAGTGTATAAAAGCATAACGTAAAGTGTATAAAAGCATAACGTAAAGTGTATAAAAGCATAACGTAAAGTGTATAAAAGCATAACGTAAAGTGTATAAAAGCATAACGTAAAGTGTATAAAAGCATAACGTAAAGTGTATAAAAGCATAACGTAAAGTGTATAAAAGCATAACGTAAAGTGTATAAAAGCATAACGTAAAGTGTATAAAAGCATAACGTTGAGCAGATGAAAGCATAACGTTCAGTAAATCAGATCAGATTAGGTGATCATTAGTTTGGGTATCGTTAAAATCAACCACGATAGATGAACTCGACGGACACCAGCACCGATTATCAGTGAGACATTAACCAGTAGAGCCCGGATTTCTAGTCCTAAAAATAATATAAAAATAGCACAAAAAAGTTGGTCAAAATATTACCAAAAAAAATTTAAATTGCAGGTATTATAGCAAAATAGTTCTCATTTGTAACAAAATAGGGCGTAAAACTTTGCAAGTTTTGGCTAAAATTCAGGAGTTTTCTTTCACGTGCAGCTATAAAAACCGGATAATATTTTTCAGGAGCCGGACTTACGAATGCAAATACCAAGATAACGAAAGAAAAAGCGCATCGGACACAAACTGCGAAGGATCAGCATAAATTGAGGTCATTTTTAGCCCCTCTAAAAATTTCCGTTGCTATAAATTATGCTCTTCTTCGTCTACTATTAGTTAGTGCAGGTTTAAGTCATTTATTGCGTGATGACTACTTTTTGCCTTTGGGCTTGGTCAAATGAGCGTTCATAGTAAAATAGTATTTTGTGATAAATGCAATTTTTAATTTCCATTTATAGTCGATACTGCATACTTCATTAATAAAATAAATGCTAGAAATCCGGGCTCTATTCGTCAGATTTCTCCATACATTTGAGATTGATGATTCAGACGGACAGTGTGTGCTTAAATCAAAACAATCCAGCATTACTTTCATTGCATTCGAAAAGTGCAATTTGGCAAACGGGCGTCCCAAAATTTCACGCACCGAAAATGCGCAGTGTGTATGATTTCTCCATGGTTCGAATGCTCTGATTAGTTATAAAATCATTTTAACCGTGATTGACTAGCAAAAAGCGTTTCCACGATATCCTCCTACTAATTATTCCTACTTAGGTCGTAGCTTTCATATTGTTTCAACTGGTTATTTCTACCGGAGTTTTGAGTGTATAAGTGAAAGAAATGTTACTGACCTTTATCATTATACGGTCATTGCTACCGAAGAATTTCCGGATAAATTTCCGAACGTTGTCTGTTATCCAGCCCGGCGAGTTCATGGAAGACCTTCGATTGTTGACGTGCGTTTCAATGCAAAGCGAGAAGTATCAATTTTCATTTCCTAATGCAATTAATTGAATTCCCTAATGCAACTAAAACGCATTTCTTAATTCCTAATTCGCATTTCATTCATTGACACGGGTACACAATTTCACGTTGTCGAAAAAATAAAGATTTATCTTCTACATTTCAAATCTGGAGCGCCTTTGAAAATATTTTGATGAGGGGAGGATTCACCCAATGAACCGCCCTATACTCTTGCTTACAACCTACACCTCAGACACGCTAAGCAGAACTGGCCTAAAGGAGGTAGTTACCTTAACTACCCTAACAATAATTCGCTAATGCAAATACAATAGAATATATGGAGAAATTTGAGGGAAAACTGCAAGCGAAACTGGAAAAAGGAGTTGAACGGTCATCTACTTCGTTCAGTCCGCTGAAATTAAAGCTATGAATTAAAGTTTGAACATTACTTTCAAAATTAGAGAAGCCCACGTTTTTTCGTATGCCCTTTCAATTCGCAGTTGAAAATGTTCCATGATGTTCATTCCATAGCACTTACAATTTACCGAACTTCACATTGACGATGTGTACTGTTAGGATAAGCTTGTCTTCACGAGGCGTTTATTAAAAAACTGCGTGTTTTATCGTAATATTTTGTGTCATACCTCCCAAAGACAAAACTTTTTCTCAGAATAAAATCTTTCATCATCTTGAGCCATACTTTTTACGGCTAAAACCAATGATTTTCCCACCGTCATCACGTAGGAATTTCCAGACATTATACCCTCTTCCAATTCTATAATTTAATTGTTTGCTCTTTCTTTTTCCCCCCAGTGACTACTTCTCTCGGAGGAATCGTTGCCCCATACAAATCGCAAAACAATTACACAGTAATCTACCGGAAGTGTACTGGGATTCTTGTGTCCAAGTCTGCTGGACGCAAGTTCAAAGTCCGATTCGCAAAAGAAACTTAGGAGTTTCGATTCTGATATATTCTATTCTGTTAGTGGAAGCTTTGTTGCAAACCATGGATTCACCTTCGGAATTACCTCATTTTGAGCGTTTTACTTTCACTGATATTTTTAAGCTTCTATTTGTCATGGCGTTAAGCTGGTACTGGGAACGAATAGTAAACGAAATAAACAATAGATACTTTCTGGCTCCTAATCGTGAGAACCAAGTCCTCGAGTTCAGTGAAGACTCCGTAGATTATCCATTTCAACAGGAGCGCAGAATCATACCAAAACTTGACCTTCATGGATACAGTAGGAGAGAGGCTGAACCCGAAATTAACGAGTTTTTGCAAAACAACCGGCACTCAAAAGTAGAGATCGTCACCGGTCGCGCCCTGCATAGCCCCGATGGGAGATCTGTTCTCAAGCCACTTCTGGAGGAAATTCTGAACGAGAAACGTCTACAGTACGAAGTTAGAAATAAAGGAGGATCTTACGTCATCAAAAACTGGTAGAGAAAATATGTATGTGCTTGCCTAACATGGGTAGAGAAAACGTAAATGCTCTAGCCAAATCCGTACCTGGGAATTTCTTTAGGCATGTCTATAACGATATTCAGACAGAATGGGTGTGTTCCAGTCTTATGAAGCGTAACGGAATGTTTGCCCAACACCTTTCCTCAGGAATTATTCAAATTTCCTAGTGTTCATTTCCAAAATCGGAACAAAACATATACTACAGTGACAAATTGGGATGAGAGTTTTTTTGAATGATAACTTAGAAAGAAGTCAGTTAACGTGCTGTATAAAAACGTTTTAATGTACAAAGTTTAGCTGGAATCCATATTCGAGTGACAATTTTTACAACCTCACCTTACTAAGATATTATCAACAACTATTTCTAATCACTCACAAAATGACTCACGCACCGTTCAGTTGAAAAATGAACTAATTTTTGCTACCATGATTTAAGATCCGAATTGGATGAAGTATAATTCAATGATTGCTTATAGTGTATTTTGCTGTGATTAGCATCAAGTACTTCGCATTGTGCTGCTGTGAGATGTACTACGCATTATGCTGCTGTGAGATGTACTACGCATTGTGCTGCTGTGAGATGTACTACGCATTGTGCTGCTGTGAGATGTACTACGCATTGTGCTGCTGTGAGATGTACTACGCATTGTGCTGCTGTGAGATGTACAACGCATTGTGCTGCTGTGAGATGTACTACGCATTGTGCTGCTGTGAGATGTACTACACATTGTGCTGCTGTGAGATGTACTACGCATTGTGCTGCTGTGAGATGTACTACGCATTGTGCTGCTGTGAGATGTACTACACATTGTGTTGCTGTGAGATGTACTACACATTGTGCTGCTGTGAGATGTACTACACATTGTGCTGCTGTGAGATGTACTACGCATTGTGCTGCTGTGAGATGTACTACGCATTGTGCTGCTGTGAGATGTACTACACATTGTGCTGCTGTGAGATGTACTACACATTGTGCTGCTGTGAGATGTACTACACATTGTGCTGCTGTGAGATGTACTACGCATTTTGCTGCTGTGAGATGTACTACGCATTGTGCTGCTGTGAGATGTACTACGCATTGTGCTGCTGTGAGATGTACTACGCATTGTGCTGCTGTGAAATGTACTACGCATTGTGCTGCTGTGAGATGTACTACACATTGTGCTGCTGTGAGATGTACTACGCATTGTGCTGCTGTGAGATGTACTACGCATTGTGCTGCTGTGAGATGTACTACACATTGTGCTGCTGTGAGATGTACTACGCATTGTGCTGCTGTGAGATGTACTACGCATTGTGCTGCTGTGAGATGTACTACACATTGTGCTGCTGTGAGATGTACTACGCATTGTGCTGCTGTGAGATGTACTACACATTGTGCTGCTGTGAGATGTACTACGCATTGTGCTGCTGTGAGATGTACTACGCATTGTGCTGCTGTGAGATGTACTACACATTGTGCTGCTGTGAGATGTACTACGCATTGTGCTGCTGTGAGATGTACTACGCATTGTGCTGCTGTGAGATGTACTACACATTGTGCTGCTGTGAGATGTACTACGCATTGTGCTGCTGTGAGATGTACTACACATTGTGCTGCTGTGAGATGTACTACGCATTGTGCTGCTGTGAGATGTACTACGCATTGTGCTGCTGTGAGATGTACTACACATTGTGCTGCTGTGAGATGTACTACGCATTGTGCTGCTGTGAGATGTACTACGCATTGTGCTGCTGTGAGATGTACTACACATTGTGCTGCTGTGAGATGTACTACACATTGTGCTGCTGTGAGATGTACTACACATTGTGCTGCTGTGAGATGTACTACACATTGTGCTGCTGTGAGATGTACTACGCATTGTGCTGCTGTGAGATGTACTACGCATTGTGCTGCTGTGAGATGTACTACGCATTGTGCTGCTGTGAGATGTACTACACATTGTGCTGCTGTGAGATGTACTACACATTGTGCTGCTGTGAGATGTACTACACATTGTGTTGCTGTGAGATGTACTACACATTGTGCTGCTGTGAGATGTACTACACATTGTGCTGCTGTGAGATGTACTACGCATTGTGCTGCTGTGAGATGTACTACGCATTGTGCTGCTGTGAGATGTACTACACATTGTGCTGCTGTGAGATGTACTACACATTGTGCTGCTGTGAGATGTACAACGCATTGTGCTGCTGTGGGATGTACTACGCATTGTGCTGCTGTGAGATGTACTACACATTGTGCTGCTGTGAGATGTACTACACATTGTGCTGCTATTGTCGCTTCAAGTTAAACGTAGTGAAAAAAGTTGTTTAAATTTAAATCCCTGTGTATGGATATAAAGTGTGTCGTGAAACATTTAAATAAAATAAATGGGAAATATTGATCACATAAAATTGTTTTTGCAACCTTCTGCAACATGACCACGCATATCTTTTTAGTTCCGTCGTACTCCAATTGGAAGCACGACTGGCTTGAAAAACCTGAAATGGCACTTCTGTGTTGATTTGCAGTTCATGCATCAACATTTTTAAAAAACTCTTTGGCATTATTAATAGGAATAAAATTGTAGATTCTTATTAATTGACTTAGCTTCCCTTACCACAACAAAGGTGTTCAAAGAGTGGAAGTATGAAGGCACCATTTAGTACTGAGTTGAGGGAATGTAGAACCTACACAGGGTGCATTCTAGCACAGGATCTCTCCCTTTCGCATCGAACCGTAAATCAAAAAGGAAGGTTATGAAACGGGATAAAAGTTCAAGAAGAAGGCAGATCTACTGAAAAACAGGACAGCGATGAACCGAAAAAAAATCCTTAGCTATACAAAACCATTTCATTCCAACACTGAGAATGAAAGACCTACTTCGCAAGATTTAGTAAGGATAGTACCTTGGTCAGGAGTGAAAAGGCAAAGGGTTTTATCATTTTTTAGTTTCAAAGTCCAGAACAATTACATGTATGGCAAAAACAAAATTCCTGCTCCGGACTTCCACTCCCTTCCTGCGAAAATAAAAGACAAAAATACAAGCATTAGTTCCGACGTACACGGATTTCAATAGAAAGGTAACGGCTGAATTACTATTGGCTCAGCACTGATCCGCTAGTCACAATTAAATTACCCTAAACAAATAAAAAATTACCCTAGAGAAAGCGTCAACCTTTGGTCGCAACTATTTAAACCAATTAAAGTTAGAAGGGCAAAAGCGTTAAGGGCAATTAGAAAATCTTTACGGAAGAGTCTTAAATGAATGGAGTCGTCTCCCATACGGCTAGAGCGAAAATTCCTCTTAATGACTGAGGCACATAAAGTAGGTCCAGGCTACCTATGCACCCACCTATACAGGTCGTCAGGAGTAACGCCGAAATTGCTCTCGCTATCCTCCACGTCCCCAGCTCCAAGTCCATCCCACGTCGGAGATCTACAGGATCATGTTCTCGTGGATAGCGTCTGGGTGCAACTCAGAAAGAGGCATTGGGACATTCCTGAGCGATTTTTGCCCCGATGATCTCCCGCAGGTCCCCAAATCTTCTCCGGATAGGTGAAGATAAGTTCGAAGAGAGAAGTCAAAGGACGAAGCTCCAAAGGCCACTCCAACCGTTGTAGGAGACGACTTCTCCGAGTTTCGAACAGGGGTGGAGAACATCCGCTAAGACACTGGCTGATCCTGCCACTCTAAAGGTCAGATCTGTTCTGCGGCAGCAGTTTATATAGGAGGATGAGGATTAGTATGCGGGTTAATTTCAGAAGGTGCAGTCGCTGTTGAGGTAAAATTTCAAGTAAGGAGGTCATCTCTGATGGCATGATTTGTCTTTTAAGTCGGCTACCTAGATAGACCCGGACGCTACTTTTTTGTCAGACCCAAGGGTGACGCTTTTTACAACTTGATAAATAAACAATGAAAGACAATTTACAGCAAATTTAGAACAGTGGGGGGGGCGCCGTGAACAATTTTGTACATGAAAGTTGAGAAACTTGGTATGGAAAAATTTCTGATATTTTCCTTTAGTTCAAAGGAATACACGTACAACAGTTAATATTTACAATTCTAGTATGAAGTATACCTTCATTTAATAGACTAAACAGATGGCTCAGCCGTACAAGGCCATAACCACGAAATCTATATTTACAAACCATCAAATTGCGATGGATACGTAGTGTCAAATGATCCGGCCATTAAGGGGTTCGTTATGCGACACGCATATTCCCGCCTGACTAGACAAAATTCATTGTGGCAAGGAACTTGTTCCGTTCCTTACATTTCAAGGCCTCGGCACGACTACTAGAAGGACGCCGAGGCTCCGACACGTCTGCGACGTGTACATCAGGACGATTTTTAACGTCAGTGGGCCAGTCGTCTCGGCAGTCGTCTCTATGGAGAAATATTATATCTTCAATATGCCTACGAATAATTTCACCGTTCGACTTGCGCACTTTAGCTACGACGACTTCACCCAAGTCATTTTCCTCTGTCTCCATCACAACAGCCAGTGGATAATTAAAAGGTTTGGTTAGAGGACTTTTGATACTGACTAAATCGCCTACCTCGAGTCGGAAATGGTTAGCCGCTTTATAACGTTCTTTCCTATCGATAGACTGATGGAAAAGGTTAGCCACGAACTCAGACCTGTACAACTTGTACAAATTTTCACGAACAGAACGCAGCTTTCCAAATCTCCTGTAAAGCTCATCTGACTCATGCTCGAATTCTAAGTCTATAGAACCCTCTGATTGCAACTGGGGGATGATATTCATGGAAGGAACATCGTACCCTTTCAAAATCAATTCAGGAGTTAACGGACTAGGCACTTCAGAGTCAAAATCTAATTTATCTAATGCTGATTTGAAGGCAATAGGACGCTTATTTATTATCATCTTAGCTTCACTTACTAAAAAGTCAAATTCATCAACGTCCAAAATTCTAGCACCAACCGAAGCAGTCATAAGCCGCTTCACTTGTTTGACCAAGGTCTCTACAATGCCTCCTAACTTTGATGCGCCCGCCGGATAAGGGTGGAAAGCGACCTTTTCGATTCCGTGTTCTTTCATGAAATTCAATGAAATGTCGTCATTTAGATAGGAGACAGTTTGTTCTACACCCGAGACAATTGGGGTGCCATTATCGCTAATTACTAGCGAAGGCAGCCCATACTCAAAAATATGGAGCTGTAAGGCTCGGAGAAAACAATCTCTATCAATACGTTTACACAAAATTAAATTAACTGCTCGCGACCAAAAGCACGTAAAAACAAGTATATACACTTTTTGGTTACCGCCTGGCACACGAACAGTAAATGGACCACAATGATCGATTGCGACATTCCTGAACGGAACACTCTCTGGATTAACTCGAAAATCACGATAGGCATTCTGGTTTAATTTTACGGTGCGCCTGTTCACTTTGCCACAGATCAAGCACTTTTTGATAACTTTTTTAACTGCGACTAATGCGTTAGTAATCCAGAAAGTTTTCCTCAGGTAAGCCAGCACTCTATAGATTCCTGCGTGTTGGAGAGAAACATGAGCATCCCAAATGATGGACTGTGCAACAGGACACGTCTTTGAGAGCAAGATGGGACAGCGTTCATTATACTGTCCCCGCAACTTGCGGAGCTTACCCTGGATCCTCACTAACCCGTCCCCGCTCATGAATAGATTCAGTTGTTCTGCAAGCGGATGAGAAAAATCTCCGTTCTGCAAAGATTCACAAACTTCAGGAAAACTCTCTTTTTGGGCACATCTAAGCAAATAGTTTGAACTAGTTTGTACAAAATTCTCACTAACTCCATCATTCGGTTGCTCGAGCCGAGCACGCACTCGGTCTCTCAATTTTCTCACATATTGAAATACATATTTCATCACATTTACAGCTTTACGAAATGAGGAAAATTTCCTCAATGGAAAAATGCTAGACTCGACAGGAGGGACACTTACAATTCTCGCATGACATCTCACTACGTCTCCCACAGGCCGCGGTACTACAATTCTGAACTCGGGAGAACACTTAAAAGGCTCTGAAATTTTCAGATACTCTACGTTTTTGAGTTGTTTGCTGGAAACGCACCTAGTCACCGGGTCACTAGGATTGATTCCCCCCGCTATGTGATTGAAAATTACGGGACACTTCTCGCAGAGTTCAGCGATTTTCTGCAGCTTGTTATTAACAAACACGCTTTTTCGTTCAATTTTTCCATAGTCTTGCGTTTTCATTAGCAGCCACCCCATCACTATCATAGAATCTGAACAAGCCAGTATTTTGGTGATTTTAACGGGTATTACAGCAGTGGTCAATTGTTCGTACAACTCCATCGCACTCTCTACACCCATGAAAAGTGCCGCGAGCTCCAACGCTGGAATCGACTTAGATCTCAGGCTTTTAGAAATCACAGAATTCCTAGCTGAAACAAACAAGGACTCGTTGGAACCCGATAAGCGCAAATAAGTTACGCAGCCGATAAAATTTTTGCTAGCGTCCGAACACACCAGTAGCTCATATTCGGCGTCTCTAGGGCCAAGACTACGAGGGACTTCACCTTCGCTAGCCATGTTCACCTGTCGTGCAATGTTACGCCATTCCTTTTTACTCTGCGGGCAGAGGGGAGTATCCCAATTTAGGGAAGGCTCGCACTGTAACTTATGCATGAAGAGCTTTGCTCTATTCATTATGGGGATATTCAACCCCATTGGGTCATAGTTAGACTGTAAAGAACTTATTATTTTTCTTTTCGTGTCTGCATTAGGAGACAGTTTAGGTTTCTTGGTCTTTACAAGATCTTTCACTGTATCCCACACAAGACCGAACAACTTTGTTTCTGTCTCGGCACAATCGGAACCATCAGCAAGGAGAGAATTCTTTAATTGCTCTGAATTTGTGGCGAACTGTTGCAGACCGAAACCATAGCCAGCGAAGGTCCTAACCGCTAATTTTAGAGCTTCCTCCAGCTTACTGCCATCATTAGATGAGAATGCCAAGTTGTCCATGTACGCAAGATTGTACATGGCTCTCATTATTTTCCTTTCCTCTGCAGATTCCGAATTGGTATTATGGATTAAGATGAAATACAACGCTACCATAAGCAAGAAAGGGGAAAATCTCATTCCAAATGGAACTCGACAGAATCGGTAGCCTACTATTCGGAAATCTTTTTTGGCGACATCCTTAAACCACAAGAATAGCAGTTTGTTTGTATCCTCAGGTCTGAGGAGAAGCTGGAGAAAGGCTTTCTTGAGGTCATATAACACCAAGTAAGAATCAAACCGGTGCAATAAAATAGTGATCAACATTTTATGATTCAAATTCCCGCCCATGAAAGAAAATTGATTATGAGAAATATTGTCCATATTTCCTTTCAAATTTGACAGGAACACAATCCTACACTTTGTAGTGTCCCTCTCCTCACGGAACACAGCATTATGGGCAAGAAATGCGGCATCACTGTTCTCTCTGACATGTCTTTCAACATTAGGTATCCGAGAAATTATTCCCTCTTTCAACTGGTCTTTAACTACATTAACGTATTCTAATAATTTAGCCGCACTCAAACGTTTTGATTGAGATTTCAAGATAGACAACGCAAGACCATAATTAGACGACAGCAAATTCTCTAAATCTCGCCTCCACAGTGCAGGAACAATCAGTCTGCCCGAAGGCATTTCTCTTGAAATATTAGTCAATACATAATTAAGAAGTTCAGTACTTTGAGACGACAAATTTGACTCACCACAATCATCATAAGCGTAGTCCAGACAACTCTCCAATGACCTCGAAGGGTCCGAAATATACTCATGACTTGCATCATCAGGCTCCAATCTCGCTGTGCACCCGGCCGATAGTCATAAATTCTCTACGACTGGTGGTAAGAAAGGAAGGTTTTTTACATAATTGGCCACACTACCAGCAAGCATAAGACCCGAAGGTGTGTGATAGACGCAAGAGCAAGTCTCCTCCGTCCCAAAATTTGCCTGTTTGAGCGGAAACAAGTGACTCTGATCGCTTCCAAGAATGATTTTAATATCTCCTATGTGATCAGAGCTTAGTTGAGAGTCCGCTAAACTATATCCCTTCTCAGTGAAAGAAGCCACGAGATTGCTCAACCCCGGCAAAGTTACGTTAGTATCAATTTTGTCGATACAAATGGCCGTGATAAATTTCGTACCCTGGCCAGGTACTTCGACCGGAAACTCAACGAGAACGGAGTTCTGCATTTTTTCAGAATTTATTCCTCTAACATTTACGTTCAAAGATTTAACAACTTTACAATTAGGAATGCTGTCTGGCCCGCCCTCAACAAAAGTGGCTTGTGACCCCAAATCTTTGAACAGTCTCCAGGGAGTTTTGGTTCCGTGTTGCTCAACATACACAGTGCCGGTCGGCAATATTACATCATTATACCTTGTGACCCCATTTGAGAAAATAGCCATGTGGTTAGAGATTGTCTTTTGAGAAAACTCAAGTTTTCTTCTATCAGCTACCTTGACTTTTGCATTACTACCACCAGAACTTTGTTCCGCCTGAGACCCACCCTCGTTACGGTTGTCATTACGGCTCCTCTGACCGCTAACACACAAGTACGTCAAGTGCATTCGCTTGCATTTGAAGCAAGGCTTTGAAAATTTGAAAGTACAGGCTTTGATACTATGAGCAACACTGCCACACCGGATACATCCCCCTAACTCTTTTAGCTTAGCAACTTTACTGCTAGAATCAGGAAAAAGTGAACAAGAGCTAAGTTTATGGTCAGTGGCGTTCTCGGCCTGCAAATGAGTGCACAAAGTACAACCGAATTTCTTTGGAGGTTGAGAATCAACACGCTGTGGGCGAACTTCTATGGCCGTCGACAAGCAAGTTTCGGTTTCGAATTGTTTAGTCCTTTGAGCATCAATGAATCTCAAGTTGGCCTTGAACACATTGCTCACAATATCATCGAGACTAGGTTTATTCTTATTAGTTATGGCAATGAGTTGTTTACGGAAAGTCTCGGCCAAGCCATTCCACAAGAAAAATTGAGTGAAAATGTCTCCAGTAATTTTAAGAGCCTTCACTTGTTCGCATAGAACACGAGCTTCGCTAATCCAGCGATAAGCATCAGATTCATATTCTCTCAATCTCAAAGAACATAACTTACGAATGACCGAGTGTGGGATACGAGCTCAAGCTCGTCACTATAGGCTTCATTCAGCAATTGAACCGCCGTTTCATAGTTTAGGTCATCGACAGCAATAGAATCGAGCAGTTTCTTGGCCGAACCAGACAATTGTTTTCGCAAGTAGGAAAATTTCTCAAATGATGATAAATTATACTTCGAAATAAGACTCTGGAATGAAGTAATGAAACGATGATATAGCTCTGGGCTACCATCAAATGAGGGCAATTCAATGTTAGGAAGTGACACCTTGTGCCGCCTAACTTCAGCACTTTCGGAAGGATTTTCAGTGGTACTTTCCGGAGCAGTTAGAGACTTCAATTCATTTTGGAGAGAAGCTAGGGCTTTGCCCAGTAGGTCTAAATATTTCTCTTCTACATCCAACTGCTCTAAATAGGTATCGGAGTCCCACTTGCCTTCACTGAGCATATAATCAGAAATTTTTGCATTTAAATCCTCGAGGTCAGCTTTGAGGCCTTTAAGCTTACTAATGTAATACTGGTATTCGTTAACTGCAAGATCTGCTCTTTCTATAGCTGTCAAAGTTTTAGAGAGAGACTGCCGCTTTCCACGTCTCACCGTGACTAGCTTCTTGATATGAGCGGCAAGATCTGAAGGGAAATTTACCTCACTCTCAGACATTTTGAGCAAAATCAATTGTTATTATTATTATTATTATTACTATTTAACCACCATAGACGCAACGGGGCGATTCAACAGTGAATACCCATACAGTATTTGAGTGTTTGTGTAGAGATTAGAATATTCCGTTTTCCTAGGTTTCGTTTAGTTTAGTAGATTTGGTGATTAATTCATTTGCGTACATAGAGTCTTAGTGGTGGTAGCTGTTACCCAATCACGGGATTCCAACAACTCACCAATGTCTTTCTGGCCGAACGACTTACCCACGCTGGAGTCACCTCTGAACAGAGTGTTCGAGTTAACAGCACTGTGCGCTCGACCATTATTTGACTTATTTTGCTAGTGTGTTCCAAGCTTCATTTAAATTTTTGAATATAGGTCTGTTTCTGTTAGGTACCTGTGTAAAGGGCCGTTGAGGGCGGTGGTAGCAGCTAGTGTTAATATATTTACGAGGAGGTATGGCGGGGCTCCGAAATGACGTCGTCGCTCCTCTGCAAAGGAGGGGCACTCCACAATCAAATGATTCACTGTCAGTGGAACGATACAATCGTCACAATACGGGATTGGTCTTCCTTCCATTAGGTGGCCATGTGTCAATCTCGTGTGTCCTATTCGCAGACGGGTCAATATTATTTCCCACGCTCGGTTCGTTGAAGTTGCATTAGGTAGAGGAGTTATGTCTCCAGTTATTAGTCTGTATTTGTTATTAGCGATGGCTTCCCATTGGTGTCTCCAGCTCAGCGTCAAGACACGCTTTACCAGGCACTTGACGTCGGGTCGGGGCAACTGGAGCTGTGCTCTTTCCGCTGCACAAGTGGCCTCCCGAGCTAGTTTGTCTACTCGTTCGTTGAGTATTATTCCGCTGTGGCTGGGAGTCCAGCAAAGAGTTACTGATTTATTTAACAGAATAATACGACATTGAATCATTTGAACAAGTGGGTTTTTAGCTGGAGTATGAATGATTGCTTCAATGGCACTACGCGAGTCACTATATATTGTGATCGAGTTCTCATGTCTTGTAGCTAAGGAATTCAAAGCGCTGTAAATAGCGTACAATTCCGCTGTATAAACACTGGCATTATTACAAATACGCTGGGAATTTTGGACATTAGTATGCACGTAGGCGAATCCAACCCCTGTGGCAGTTTTTGATCCGTCTGTATATACACCTATAGAGTTCTTGTGTTGATCTCGATGTTGTAGGAAAGATCCTCTTAGCTCATGTGCTGTCACTGAGTTTTTAGATGTTTTGTAGAGGTCTGTGCATTGTGTAATTTTCATTATCCATAATGGGCAGGGTGGAGGTACTTCCAGGAGTATTGATCTCATTGGTATACGATTTACTTTTCTTAACTGTTCAGCTCTATGTAGAAAACTTCTTCCATATGTGTGATTTTCAACATGATCATCATCGTCACTCTCTCGGTCTTCATAGTTTATCAGGTTGTGCAGAGGGTGGGATGGATTTACTGCGATGCGTGCATATGTATTCAAGTTCTTGATATTTCGATATGTTTCTAGAGGTTTAATTCCAGAATTGGCATACAGGCTGAGTAAGGGCGAGGAGCGAAGCGCTCCTGTTGCGATACGTATGGCAGCGTTGTGAATGGGGGCGAGTCGTTCTAGAATTGATCGAGGTGAGGAGGAATATATTTCAGAGCCATAGTCCAGTCTCGGTTTTATAAGCATAATGTATAACCGGAGTAAAGTTAGGCGGTCTGCTCCCCATGTTTTGTGCGACAGGTGCTTGAGTAAGTTCAGACTACTGATGCATGAAGCTCTCAGAGTCATGATATGTTGTTTCCAATTTAATCGATCATCTATAATCATTCCCAAGAATTTGTGATGATCGACATTTCGGATTGCTTGGTGATTTAAGGAAAAATTATTCGCGAGTTTGGGACAGTTACGTTTTTTACAAATGTGCATGGCTACACATTTTTCTGTCGCAAAGGAGAAGCCGCTGTGGTTGCTCCAGGTCGTTAGTTTATTAAGGGTTAGTTGGAGTCTGCGTTCTATACTCGCAATTGTTTGTCCAGAGGACCATATAGTGAAATCATCTACGTAGAGAGAATGGTTCACGTTAGGTGGCAAGTTTTCAGTTATGGAGTTAATAGCTATTATGAAGCAGGTGCAAGATAGTATGCTACCCTGCGGGATTCCTTCATTGATCGGAAATGGTGTGGATAAGGTGCGGCCTATTCGTACTTTTATTAGTCTATCAGCTAGAAAGTTAGCTATGAATTTGAGCAAATTTCCCTGGATGTTCCACCTGGTTAGTGTTTTCAACAGCCCATGTCGCCAGGCCGTATCATAGGCTTTCTTTATGTCGAAGAAGATCGCTATCACATGTTGCCTATTCTCGAAAGCAGTTAAGACATCCTGCTCAAATTCCGTTATGTTGTCAATGGTACATCGATTTCTTCGGAAACCTGATTGCTTTATGGATATTTTTTGGGTTTGCTCCAGTATCCACATTAGTCTAACATTGACCATTTTTTCCAGGAGTTTACAGAGACAGCTAGTAAGTGATATTGGACGGTAGTTTGATGGATCGTATGTATCTTTTCCAGGTTTTAAGATGGGAACGATTATTGCTGTTTTCCAGGCTGAAGGGAAAAGTTGTTCTGAATAGATTTTGTTATATGTGTTCAATAATAAAGATTTTAAAGAGGGATGAGCGGACTTCAGCATTGAGTAAGTCACCTGATCTTCTCCTGGGCTACTATCCCGAGTTGTGGACAGAGCACATTGAAGTTCTCGCATCGTAAACTTTGTATTGTAATGTTTTTCAGGTTCATCATTATTAAAAATAATAGGTCTGCTTTCTATGTGAGCTTTATGACGCAAAAAATCGTTTGAGTAGTTATTTTCAGATGCCGAGGCAAAGTGAGCTGCTAATTCCTCTGCGACTTCATTGTGGGCAGCGACTTTACCCCTGCCATGTATTTCTAAAACTGGTGTTGGTTGCAGCAAAATCAATTGATTAATTAGCGACAATCAAAGGTCTACAAGTTTACACTGAAATACTAGTACCAGCACGAGTTAATCAGAAATACAATCAAGATTGAAATATTTTCGAAATTCCAATTCACCTTCGATAAATTAACACAAATTTGAGCAACATGAAATGGTAACGATATGACAAAACAGAGAAAGCACATACCGCAGGACGGGACCAGGAGCCGGAGACACGAAGGGGCGAGAGCAGGGAGAAAGCCCCACGTTGGGCGCCATTCGCAAGATTTAGTAAGGATAGTACCTTGGTCAGGAGTGAAAAGGCAAAGGGTTTTATCATTTTTTAGTTTCAAAGTCCAGAACAATTACATGTATGGCAAAAACAAAATTCCTGCTCTCGACCCCCCCGCCTCCGGACTTCCACTCCCTTCCTGCGAAAATAAAAGACAAAAATACAAGCATTAGTTCCGACGTACACGGATTTCAATAGAAAGGTAACGGCTGAATTACTATTGGCTCAGCACTGATCCGCTAGTCACAATTAAATTACCCTAAACAAATAAAAAATTACCCTAGAGAAAGCGTCAACCTTTGGTCGCAACTATTTAAACCAATTAAAGTTAGAAGGGCAAAAGCGTTAAGGGCAATTAGAAAATCTTTACGGAAGAGTCTTAAATGAATGGAGTCGTCTCCCATACGGCTAGAGCGAAAATTCCTCTTAATGACTGAGGCACATAAAGTAGGTCCAGGCTACCTATGCACCCACCTATACAGGTCGTCAGGAGTAACGCCGAAATTGCTCTCGCTATCCTCCACGTCCCCAGCTCCAAGTCCATCCCACGTCGGAGATCTACAGGATCATGTTCTCGTGGATAGCGTCTGGGTGCAACTCAGAAAGAGGCATTGGGACATTCCTGAACGATTTTTGCCCCGATGATCTCCCGCAGGTCCCCAAATCTTCTCCGGATAGGTGAAGATAAGTTCGAAGAGAGAAGTCAAAGGACGAAGCTCCAAAGGCCACTCCAACCGTTGTAGGAGACGACTTCTCCGAGTTTCGAACAGGGGTGGAGAACATCCGCTAAGACACTGGCTGATCCTGCCACTCTAAAGGTCAGATCTGTTCTGCGGCAGCAGTTTATATAGGAGGATGAGGATTAGTATGCGGGTTAATTTCAGAAGGTGCAGTCGCTGCTGAGGTAAAATTTCAAGTAAGGAGGTCATCTCTGATGGCATGATTTGTCTTTTAAGTCGGCTACCTAGATAGACCCGGACGCTACTTTTTTGTCAGACCCAAGGGTGACGCTTTTTACAACTTGATAAATAAACAATGAAAGACAATTTACAGAAAATTTAGAACACCTATCTAACTATGAGCTCAGGACCTTGCATGTTCCCCCTGAAAGCGCTAATTCTCATAGACACAATAGTTGTTCCCCCCTGAGGGGAAATGAAGAGACAGGCAAGGAATTAATACTCACGATAACACGAAAATTTGAAAAGCAAACTTGACACGGAGCATAGAAGTCTTGAAGGCCTATAAATCTATAACTTAAATTGCCTTACAATATCCCATCTGGAAACGCCAGGTACTCGTACAGAGTATTGTGCTGTTTTCGAATGTACGCGTACTACAAATGTACGACGCATAGTTCGCTATTCATGTGCTGTGAATTCCCAAGATATTTACTTTAGTACTAAGTGCGGATCAACTCGAATCAATGCATTAAAAAGTATGATTGCGCTATGAAGAACATTCCGGTTTGAATCCAACTTCAAGTTAGTCGCCTTGTACTGAGCTGTGAGTTTCATGAGATAAAATGATGTGTACATAAAAGTTTTTGAAATTTTTTTCTTCTAAATATCAGCTGACCGATTTAGGGAACCATTTTCTTTGTTGATTTTCCTTACACTAGGGATGAATATAGCATAATTTATCTTGGAGTATTCATATGGCTAAAATGAACCTGGTGTGTCAATTTTTTTATTAAATTAATTTCTTCATTTAAAATTATCTCAAATATAAGCGAGCGCTTCCTTACTTTTAAAGCAAACATTTTTTACTGAATCAGACTCGGAACAAAACATTTTACTGAAAACAAAAAACGGGTTTTGAATATCCTATTACGACAAAACAAAACACCTTCAAAGCAAAATTTGAAACTTGCGCTCTTTGAACCTATTTCTTGAACAACGCAGCTGTCCCCTAAACCTCCCCGACTTCTTGGGAAAATAATGTTTCATATGTTAGATTAAGCTTCCCTAACTGCTACAAAAAAGAGCGTATGAAAGGGAGAAAGGAGGAAGGCATCATTTAGTATGGAGGTAAGGGAATGCGGAATCTATGCAGAAAGAACATAGAAACATTGAGTTGAGAAAGAAGATTATGAAACAAGATAAAAGTCGAAGAAGAAAGTAGTAGGTGCTGAAAAACAGGATAGCAGTGAACCGAAAAACGGTGGTCCTTAACATAACAAAAACATTTCATTTCAACAAAACGAAGGCCTACCTAACTCTCAGCTCGGGCCCTCACACACTTTTCCCCTGGGAGCGCTAATTCCCGCAGATACAATAGTTGTATCACCCTGAATGTTTTTTGGATAAAATTCAAATCTGCGATGGTATCTCTGCGGTACGATAACAAAGATAAACACCAACAAGAGTCAAGCACCACATCTCAGGGTCCGTCCACCAGTGCTGCGTCTACTTCCACGGTATACAGTAAGAGGTCCCGCGTCTTTCTGCCGTGCAGATCAATTTATCGTATGGTGATTGAGTACTTGTACAGGTATGTGAAGACATGTTACGACAAATCTTCATAGTCATATTACTTAGCATACCTTGAGATACACGTGTTTTTTTCGGAAATATTTACAAACCTACAAACTATCTACTCAGAGTAGACTGCTCATTCGCCAGCCTAGTGCTTGAGTCGTACTGCAAAGACTGCTACAGTATTTCATCAAGTCGCGTTCATTATGGGGTATCATTCTCTATCTCTGGTTTTCCCTCGCATTTATGAGGGAATATTATTTTATACAGTTATCTACCTTGTAGACCTCGCCCCGGCTAGGGCTAATGTATTCGAGAGATTTTGTGACAATAGTGAAGGCGTAATTAGCGAGAAAAAGCTTTACGTGACCAAGCATCTTGCTCGGTTACGTAAGGCTTGGACTGGTTCCAAAAAAGCATAAAGTAAAGTCGATAAAACTATAAGGTACACGTCGTAAAAGCATAATGCGAAATGAATAAAAGTATAACGTAGAGTCGATAAAAACATAACTTTCGATAAGTAAAAACAAACCGGTAAGAAGATGAAAGCGCAACGTTAAGTAAATGTAAGCAATAGATCAACTGATCATCATTTTAGGTATCGATAAGATCAGCCACGTTAGATGAACTCGACGGACACCAGTACGGATTCATCAGCGAAAACGCGACAATTGATCCACACATTTGGGATTGATGATAGTGGCTGAAAGTTGGGTGAATAATTGACAAAATTCTGCATTCCTTACGTTGCATTCGAAAAATTTAAATTAGGAAGACAAATGCGAGCCCCTCACCGACAATGCACCGTGTGTATGATCTCCCCATGGTTCGAAAACCTAGTTGAATTGTAAAGTAATTATAACTGTGAATGACTGGAAAAAGGGGTTCCTATGAGATCGAGAACTCCTACGTAGGAACCCGAGAACTCACCGAGAACTCCTACGAGGGGTTCCTTTCATTAGTTCTTCCTTCTTAGATCGTAGCTTTCAAATTTTTTTAATTGTTCATTTCTACCGGATGTTTGAATAAATGAGTAAGAGTAATGTTTCCGATCACTATCATAATTGGGTAATTGCCACTGATGAATTTCCGGATAGAATTCCGAACCTTGTCCGTTGTCCGGCCGGTGATTTCTCGAAATTTTCAACTCTTGACGTGCGTTCCAATGCAAAGCGAGACGCATCTATTTGCATTTCCTTTGGAGAACTGCAATAGAAACTGGAAAAGAACGTGAACAGTCATCTGCTTCTTTCAGTCAGCTGAAAATAAATTAAAGTTTGAAGCTGAAATTAAAGTTTAAACATCACTTTCAAAATCACAGAACCCCACGTTTTTTCGAATGCCCCTTCAATTCGCAATTGAAAATGCTTCACGATGATAGTTACATAGCGCTTAAAATTTCCATTAACTTTACAAGGACGATGCGTAGTGGGAAGATAAATTTGTCTTCACAAGGCGTTTATTAAAATACTGCAAGTGTTCAGTAGAAATAACCACGTGTTGCATCGTTATGTTTTGTGCGAGACCTCCCTAAGTCAGAACATTTTCTTGGTGGTATAGAATCTTTCATCATTTTTGGCCACATTTTTTGCATCTAAAAACGGAGATTTTCCCCCAGCACGCTGTAGGAATTTCCAGACATTATATCCTCTTCCAATTCTGTGAGATAATTTTCTGCTCTTTTTTTCTTCCAGTGACTGCTTCTCTCGGAGGACGCATTGACCCACAGAAATCAAAGCGAAATTATACTGGAATATACTGGACGTGTACTGGGATTCTCCTGGAACAAATCTACTGGAAGTACTCAAGAACCTTTGCTGCGCACCTCTATACAAGAAAGTTCAAAGTCCAACTCGCACAATAAACATAGGAGTTTTGACTGAAACAATATTCTTTCCTGTTAGAGGAAACTCTTGTTGCGAACCATGTACTGGTATTCAGCTCTGGGATTACTTGTTGTAGCGTGTGTTGCTGTTGTGTTGCTGTTGACCGGCAAAGCAATATACGAGTTCCAGCGCCAAAATGAAGGTGGAACTCGTGAAGCCAGAAACTACGGAGATGATCAAGTCGTCATCAAGTCCGCAAGCGAACCAAAACGCATTCAGGTATTCCATTATAGTCAATATGAAAATCAAGTCGTCGTCCTCAAGTTCGGAAGAGAACTATTTGACCAATCTGTATTCATCGAGCGATCCCGCATTTGTGGTGGCTCAATACCAAAATCAAAACCAAAACTTGACCTTCATGGATACCGTAGTAACGAGGCTCGACCCAAAATTTACGAGTTTTTGCGAGACAACCGGCACTCAAAAGTAGAGATCGTCACCGGTCGCGGCCTGTCTAGCGTCGATGGGAGATCTGTTCTCAAGCCACTTCTGGAGGAAATTCTGCACGAGAAACATCTAAATTACGAAGTTAGAAATGAAGGAGGGTCTTACGTCATTAATAACTGGTAGAGAAAATATATATGTTCTGGCCTAATATGGGTAAAGAAAACGTAAATGCTCGAGCCAAATACGTGGGTGGGGAAATTTTTACACTTGATCATTGATATCCGACAGAGTGGGTGTACCAGTCACATGAAGCGTTGTGGAATTCTTACCCAACACCTTGTCTCAGGAATTATTCACATTCACTAGTGTTCATTTACAAAATCGTAACAAAACATATACACACTACTGTGATAAATTGGGAGAACAGTAGTTTTGATTGCGAACTTAGGAAAACGTTGGTTAACGCGCTGTGTAAAAATGCTCAATTCACCAAGTTTAGGTGCAATCAATTTTCGAGTAACAAATAATTTTTCAAAGATCACCTCACTGAGATGAATATTAACAGTTATTTCTAATCACTCATAAAGTGACTTGACCACCGTTCAGTTGAAAAACAAACTAATCTTTGCGACTAAAATTTGAGATCCGAACTGGATGAAGTATAATTCAATGACTGCTTATAGTATATTTAGTTGTGATTAGCTTCAAATACTACGCATTGTGCTGCTGTGAGATGTGGTGCGCATTGTGCTGCTGTGAGATGTACTACGCATTGTGCTGCTGTGAGATGTACTACGCATTGTGCTGCTGTGAGATGTACTACGCATTGTGCTGCTGTGAGATGTACTACGCATTGTGCTGCTGTGAGATGTACTACGCATTGTGCTGCTGTGAGATGTGGTGCGCATTGTGCTGCTGTGAGATGTACTACGCATTGTGCTGCTGTGAGATGTACTACGCATTGTGCTGCTGTGAGATGTACTACGCATTGTGCTGCTGTGAGATGTACTACGCATTGTGCTGCTGTGAGATGTACTACGCATTGTGCTGCTGTGAGATGTACTACGCATTGTGCTGCTGTGAGATGTACTACGCATTGTGCTGCTGTGAGATGTACTACGCATTGTGCTGCTGTGAGATGTGGTGCGCATTGTGCTGCTGTGAGATGTACTACGCATTGTGCTGCTGTGAGATGTAGTGCGCATTGTGCTGCTGTGAGATGTGGTGCGCATTGTGCTGCTGTGAGATGTACTACGCATTGTGCTGCTGTGAGATGTGGTGCGCATTGTGCTGCTGTGAGATGTGGTGCGCATTGTGCTGCTGTGAGATATGGTGCGCATTGTGCTGCTGTGAGATGTACTACGCATTGTGCTGCTATGAGATGTACTACGCATTGTGCTGCTGTGAGATGTGGTGCGCATTGTGCTGCTGTGAGATGTGGTGCGCATTGTGCTGCTGTGAGATGTGGTGCGCATTGTGCTGCTGTGAGATGTACTACGCATTGTGCTGCTGTGGGATGTGGTGCGCATTGTGCTGCTGTGAGATGTGGTGCGCATTGTGCTGCTGTGAGATGTACTACGCATTGTGCTGCTGTGAGATGTACTACGCATTGTGCTGCTGTGAGATGTACTACGCATTGTGCTGCTGTGAGATGTACTACGCATTGTGCTGCTGTGAGATGTACTACGCATTGTGCTGCTGTGAGATGTACTACGCATTGTGCTGCTGTGAGATGTACTACGCATTGTGCTGCTGTGAGATGTGGTGCGCATTGTGCTGCTGTCAGATGTACTACGCATTGTGCTGCTGTCAGATGTACTACGCATTGTGCTGCTGTGAGATGTACTACGCATTGTGCTGCTGTGGGATGTACTACGCATTGTGCTGCTGTGAGATGTGGTGCGCATTGTGCTGCTGTGGGATGTACTACGCATTGTGCTGCTGTGAGATGTAATACGCATTTTGCGGCTGTGAGATGTAATACGCATTGTGCTGCTGTGAGATGTACTACGCATTGTGCTGCTGTGAGATGTACTACGCATTGTGCTGCTGTGAGATGTACTACGCATTATGCTGCTGTGAGACGTACTACGCATTGTGCTGCTGTGAGATGTAATACGCATTGTGCTGCTGTGAGATGTGGTGCGCATTGTGCTGCTGTAAGATGTACTACTCATTGTGCTGCTGAGAGATGTACTACGCATTGTGCTGCTGTGAGATGTACTACGCATTGTGCTGCTGTGAGATGTACAACGCATTGTGCTGCTGTGAGACGTACTACGCATTGTGCTGCTGTGAGACGTACCACGCATGGTGCTGCTGTGAGATGTACTACGCATTGTGCTGCTGTGAGATGTACTACTCATTGTGCTGCTGTGAGATGTACTACGCATTGTGCTGCTGTGAGATGTACTACGCATTGTGCTGCTGTGAGATGTACTACGCATTGTGCTGCTGTGAGATGTACTACGCATTGTGCTGCTGTGAGATGTACTACGCATTGTGCTGCTGTGAGATGTACTACGCATTGTGCTGCTGTGAGATGTACTACTCATTGTGCTGCTGTGAGATGTACTACGCATGGTGCTGCTGTGAGATGTACTACGCATTGTGCTGCTGTGAGATGTACTACTCATTGTGCTGCTGTGAGATGTACTACTCATTGTGCTGCTGTGAGATGTGGTGCGCCTTGTGCTGCTGTGAGACGTACTACTCATTGTGCTGCTGTGAGATGTACTACTCATTGTGCTGCTGTGAGATGTACTACTCATTGTGCTGCTGTGGGATGTACTACTCATTGTGCTGCAGTGAGATGTACTACGCATTGTGCTGCTGTGAGATGTACTACGCATTGTGCTGCTGTGAGACGTACTACTCATTGTGCTGCTGTGAGATGTACTACTCATTGTGCTGCTGTGAGATGTACTACTCATTGTGCTGCTGTGAGATGTACTACTCATTGTGCTGCTGTGAGATGTACTACTCATGGTGCTGCTGTGAGATGTACTACACATTGTGCTGCTGTGAGATGTACTACGCATTGTGCTGCTGTGAGATGTACTACGCATTATGCTGATGTGAGATGTACTACGCATTGTGCTGCTGTGAGATGTACTACACATTGTGCTGCTGTGAGATGTACTACGCATTGTGCTGCTGTGAGATGTACTACGCATTATGCTGCTGTGAGATGTACTACACATTGTGCTGCTGTGAGATGTACTACGCATTGTGCTGCTGTGAGATGCACTACGCATTGTGCTGCTGTGAGACGTACTACGCATTGTGCTGCTGTGAGATGCACTACGCATTGTGCTGCTGTGAGATGTACTACTCATTGTGTTGCTGTGAGATGTACTACACATTGTGCTGCTGTGAGATGTACTACTCATTGTGTTGCTGTGAGATGTACTACGCATTATGCTGCTGTGAGACGTACTACGCATTGTGCTGCTGTGAGATGTACTACGCATTGTGCTGCTGTGAGATGTACTACGCATTGTGCTGCTGTGGGATGTACTACGCGTTGTGCTACTGTGAGACGTACTACGCATTGTGCTGCTGTGAGATGTGGTGCGCATTGTGCTGCTGTGAGATGTACTACGCATTGTGCTGCTGTGAGATGTACTACGCAGTGTCCTGCTGTCACTTTTAGTAAAACGTAATGGAAAAAGTTGTTTTAATTTCAATTCCTGTTTATCAATTTAAATTTTTTCGTGAAACATTCAAATTAAAGAAATGCTAAATATTGACCACATAAAATTGTTTTTGCTACTTTCAACAACATGATCACGATTAGTTCTATCTTTTTAGTTCCGTCAAACTCCAAATAGAGGCACGACTGGCTTGAAAAATCTAAAATGGCACTTCTACTTTGAATTGCAGTTCATGCATCAACATTTTTTTAAAAACCCTTTGGTATTAATAACAGGAACAAAGTTATAGATTCTTATAAATTGGTCTTGGAACACAACAAAGGTGTTCCAAGAGAGAAAGAATGAAGGCATCATTTAGTATGAAGTTAAGGAAACGTGGAATCTATGCACAAAGGGTGTCCCCGCGCAGGATCCTCTGCGCAAAAAATCAGGAAGTCAAAAAGGGAGGTTATAAAACGAAAAAGGCAGAGGTGCTGAAAAACGGGACAGCAGTGAACCGAAAAAAGGTCCTTAACAAAACAAAACTACGTTTTATTTCAACAAAAAAATAAAAGACCTAACTCTGACCTCAGGACCTTGCATATTCCCCCAGGGTGCGCCAATTCCTACCGATACAACAGCTGTATCCCACTGAGGGGCAGAATATTGATATTAACGAACGCTTTGAACCCCTTCCAAGTCAACACCGAAGCATTTTACCTGGTGTTTCAGAACAAGAGGCACTAAATTGCACACCAAGTATTAAATGGCAAAATAAACACTTTGTTTTACGAAATTCCCTTAAAAAAAAGTTTTTTAGGTACTAGCTATTTATTGTTATCTGTTCAGTCGAGTCCATTTCGCTGTGCTGTGACCGCTGGCCCAGGGAACCGTGAGACTGAGATCAAACTCTGGCATGTTTATCGCACCTATCGCTGATGTGGCGCCAGGCCGACAGTACCTTCATCGATTACAATATGAGTGAAATACGAGTGCAATATTATGTATCAAATTGGGTTGTAGAACACGACATAGCTTTTAAGGGAAGGTTATAGCGAAGACATTCGGTTTAAAAGACATTCATGTCAAAAAGGACCGTTTCGACTCCTAAGGTCATCATCAGCGGCTATCTGAAAAACACGTGAAAAAATGTATTCAAATATTGAAGAAAAATTAATAGGAAAACATGGTGAACTGCTGAACGGACGCTATTTTAAAGGGTAAGACGACTGCATATCGTTTAGATCGAGTTTTGGGCGGCTAATGAAAAGGGATTCGGTTATACGTAAATCAGATGCCGAGTTCGCAGAGTTCAGGACCGAACAGCGTCTTTACCATAGCACTCGCTTGTTTTATGAATCAAATTAGGTTGTACAACAATTAACAGTGTATTGAATATTTTCCCAGTTTGCTGGTCATCCGAACAGAGCGTAATCTGGCTCTGATCCTGTGTGAGTTCTCAGCTCGTACAGAATCCGTTCACCGTCGTAAGCTTCGAGATTTCGGAATATATAATGACCTTGCGCCATGTGATCGTAATTCTGTGATATTCAATTTTAGTTGAACTATTTTATCGCACAGGCTAAAGTACCTACTGGCTTTTAGTCTAGATTTATCTCTCCTTGTGTACAACTTGAACTTTTACAAACATTTCCTGGCTTTTTAAAAGCTAGTCATTAGCCTTAACGATTATCCCTGCTCGAACTTTAACTGATTTTATTAAAGAGTTGAAATCTGTCTCAAATATTTTCAAAAATTTTCAATTACATGAAATATTTTCGGCCATATTTGGAGAGCAGGACAAATTTCTTTTGAAATAGTTAGCCAGGAACAAGGATGTGGTTGTGACAAAACCAGACAAGGGTATAGGGGTGTTGTTATGCTGGTCAAGTCACGGTATCATGAGGGATTGATCAAAATTATATATGATTGTAGGAAATTTCAAAAAAATTATCGACCCTATTTATTCATGTCTTACGGATTGAAGATACAATCAGTAATTTAATTCGGAAACTGTACTGCTCAGGGTGATTCAACTTTTGTGTCTCTTGGAATTAGCGCACTCAGGAGGACTATGTGAGGGCCCGATCTAAAATTAAGGTAGGCTTCCTTTTCGTTAAAATAGAATAGGTTTTTGTTTTGTTACGGACCATCTTTTTTCGGTTCGCTGCACCTACTACTACTTTCTTCCTCAATTTTTTCTTGTTTCACAATCTTCTTTCGTAGCTTACTGATTCTATGCACCTTGTGCAAAGATTCTGCTTTTCATCAACTCCATACTATATAGTGCCTTTATCCTTCCTCTCTGGGAACATCTTTTTCGTGGTAAAGGGAGGCTAAAGCTTTGTTATATAATAATACGGAAACTGTAATTCCTCTGTTACCTTTCAAGCAGTATATAATAATCTCGGTCAGTGCATGGTTCCGATCGTGGAACTCTGCACGGACTACCTAAGGGGCAAAGGGCGACTTTGCAACAAAT
This sequence comes from Morinoia aosen, assembly GCA_030386875.1. NCBI lineage: Eukaryota > Metazoa > Arthropoda > Malacostraca > Amphipoda > Talitridae > Morinoia > Morinoia aosen. The sequence continues at coordinate 22,676,401 of CM059570.1, forward strand.
ATCAACTGAGAACAATATTTGCAGCATATAAAACTCCTTATACTATTGCAAAACATTTAGTGCCAATGTTGAATCCATTGGACACCTACGAATACAGTGTACTTAATTCATATTCATTTGCTGAGAAGATCTCCACTGTTCGCAACGCCGACACGCTGTACATGGCTTCATTTGATGTTGAACATTTATTCACTAATATTCCATTGACCGAAGATATTAACATTTGTTTGCAGTACTTGCTTAATGTAGAAATTACCGTACATAATATGAGTAGAACTGTTTTCAAAACTTTGTTGGCCCTGGCAGTTCGGTATTCGTTTTTTCTTTTCAATGGTAACTTTTATAAGCAAACGTATGGGTTAGGCATGGGGCTGCCATTGCGACCAACCTTTGCTAATATTGCATGAAATTTCCCGAACAAAATTGGCTCTCAGAGTGCCCTGTTACTTATAGGCCAGTATTTTATCGTAAATAAGTTGATGGCACCTTCGTTTTATTTCGGGATCAGTCACACGCCAGACTGTTGACTAACTTATTGCAAAACAAGCTAGCATCAAGCTTAAGATGGAGACCGAAGTTAATGACAAATTGTCCTCTTTAGATTTTACGGTACAGCGCACAAATGACACTTTTTCTCCTCTAAAGGAAAGAAAATTTTACTGGTGTGGGTTAAAGCTTTTTAGTTTTTGTCCGTTAGGGTTTAAAATAAATAGTATCAAGACGATATTGTGCCGGGTATATGAAATAAGTTCCAATTATTTGCCATTGCACAACGAGCTTGAGTTTCTTGAACGATTTTTCTTGACCTATGGTTATCCGCTTCATTTACTTTACAGATGATTCGGCAATTATTAGAAGCTAAACAAAATTCTTATACGATGTTGCCGACAATGGAGAAGTAGAAACCTTACGTGTCGATGCTGTTCTTTGGTTTTCAGTCCGAGAAGCTGAAGAAAAAACTAAGCTCTCTCACTATGAAATATTTTGTGTGTGTGGACCTCCAAATTGTTTTAGGGAACAATTTTAGAATCGGTACTTTGTTTTCATTTAAGGATGAACTACCTGTGTCAATGCTCTCCTCTATTGTTTGTAAATATTGTTGTCCATCAAGGTGGGTCTATGTACGTTGGTTCTACCACACGTGCACGAAGATGTAGAATATTTGAGCATATTGGCAGAAGTTTCAGAACTGGTAATCCGTTAAGCTAGCCACTCACTCAGCTATACGAATTCACTCAGATCAGTACAAATCTCTTGTTTTGCTGCCAGATTTTTCCGTCCTAAGCTCTGCGAACTCGGTCTCTGATTTACGTATAACCGAATCTCTTTTCATTAGCCGCTTAAAACCCAATCTAAGCAAGATGCAGTCGTCTTACCCTATGAAATAGCTTCCGTTTAGCAGTTTACCATGTTTTGAGTTGTTTTTCAACAATTTATGAATATATTTTTTCACGTGTTTTTCAAATAACAAAATTTATAAAAAAAACCAAAACGTTTTTAACAAAAATGTATTTCAAATCGATTGCCTTCGCTATAACCTTTCCTTTAAAGCTATGTCATGTTCTACAACCCAATTTGATACATAATATTGCACTCGTATTTCACTCATATTGTAATCGAAGTAGGTACCGTCGGCCTGGCGCCACATCAGCGACAGGTGCGATGAACATGCCAGAGTTTGATCTCAGTCTCACAGTTCCCTGGGCCAGCGGTCACAGCACAGCGAAATGGACTCCACGGAACAGATATAACAATAAACAGTGAACACCTCGAAAAAACGATTTTTTCACAAATTTCAAATGAGAAAAAGTGTTTCTTTGACCGTTTGATACTTGGTGTGTAATTATGCACCTCTTGTTCTGAAACACCCGGTATAATGCTTCGGTATTTACTTGAAATGGGTTCAAAGCGTTTGCCTCTATCTATAGTCTGCCCCTCAGTGGGATACAGCTATTGTACCTGTGGGAATTGGTGCTCCTAGAGGGAATATGTACGGTCCTGAGCTCATAGTCAGGTAGGTCATCTATTTATGTTGTTGAAATAACATGCTTTTTGTCTTGTTTTAATAAGGACCTTTTTTCGGTTCACTGCTGTTCTGTTTTTCAGCACCTCAGCTTTTCTCGTTTCATAACCTGCTTTCCTGACATTCTGTTTCTATGCGCACGGAATCCTGTACGTGAACACGCTTTGCATATGAATTCCACATTCCCTTCACACTAAATGATGTCTTCTTCCTTCCTCACTTGGAACCCTTTGTTGTGGTAAGGGAAGCTAAGACCAATTTATAAAAAAATATTGATGTTTTAAAATATATTTATGATGTTTTAAAAAAATAATGTATATGCAAGAGCTGCAATTCAACATATAAGTGTCATTTAAGATTTTTTAAAACAGTCGTGCCTCTATTGAGAGTACGACAGAACTCAAAATATAGAACTACTCGTGGCCATGTTGTTGAAAGTTACCATCCAATTTTATGCGACCGATATTTAGCATTTATAGAATTTCAACGTTTTATGACACACTTTATATCGATCAACAGGAATTCAAATTTAAACAACTTTTTTCATTACGTTTTACTTGAAGCGACAGCAGCACCATGCGTAGTACATCTCACAGCAGCACCATGCGTAGTACATCTCACAGCAGCACCATGCGTAGTACAGCTCACAGCAGCACCATGCGTAGTACATCTCACAGCAGCACCATGCGTAGTACATCTCACAGCAGCACAATGCGTAGTACATCTCACAACAGCACCATGCGTAGTACAGCTCACAGCAGCACAATGCGTAGTACATCTCACAGCAGCACCATGCGTAGTACATCTCACAGCAGCACAATGCGTTGTACATCTCACAGCAGCACAATGCGTTGTACATCTCACAGCAGCACAATGCGTAGTACATCTCACAGCAGCACAATGCGTTGTACATCTCACAGCAGCACCATGCGTAGTACATCTCACAGCAGCACAATGCGTTGTACATCTCACAGCAGCACAATGCGTAGTACATCTCACAGCAACACAATGCGTAGTACATCTCACAGCAGCACAATGCGTTGTACATCTCACAGCAGCACAATGCGTAGTACATCTCACAGCAGCACAATGCGTAGTACATCTCACAGCAGCACAATGCGTAGTACATCTCACAGCAGCACAATGCGTAGTACATCTCACAGCAGCACAATGCGTTGTACATCTCACAGCAACACAATGCGCACCACATCTCACAGCAGCACAATGCGTTGTACATCTCACAGCAGCACAATGCGTAGTACATCTCACAGCAACACAGTGCGTAGTACATCTCACAGCAACGCAAGGCGTAGTACATCTCACAGCAGCACAATGCGTAGTACATCTCACAGCAGCACAATGCGTTGTACATCTCACAGCAGCACCATGCGTAGTACATCTCACAGCAGCACAATGCGTTGTACATCTCACAGCAGCACAATGCGTTGTACATCTCACAGCAGCACAATGCGTAGTACATCTCACAGCAACACAATGCGTTGTACATCTCACAGCAGCACAATGCGTTGTACATCTCACAGCAGCACAATGCGTAGTACATCTCACAGCAGCACAATGCGTAGTACAGCTCACAGCAGCACAATGCGTAGTACATCTCACAGCAGCACAATGCGTTGTACATCTCACAGCAGCACAATGCGTTGTACATCTCACAGCAGCACAATGCGTTGTACATCTCACAGCAGCACAATGCGTTGTACATCTCACAGCAGCACAATGCGTAGTACATCTCACAGCAGCACAATGCGTAGTACATCTCACAGCAGCACAATGCGTAGTACATCTCACAGCAGCACAATGCGTTGTACATCTCACAGCAGCACAATGCGTAGTACATCTCACAGCAGCACCATGCGTAGTACATCTCACAGCAGCACAATGCGTAGTACATCTCACAGCAGCACAATGCGTAGTACATCTCACAGCAGCACAATGCGTAGTACATCTCACAGCAGCACAATGCGTTGTACATCTCACAGCAACACAATGCGTAGTACATCTCACAGCAGCACAATGCGTAGTACATCTCACAGCAGCACAATGCGTAGTACATCTCACAGCAGCACAATGCGTTGTACATCTCACAGCAGCACAATGCGTTGTACATCTCACAGCAGCACAATGCGTTGTACATCTCACAGCAGCACAATGCGTAGTACATCTCACAGCAGCACAATGCGTAGTACAGCTCACAGCAGCACAATGCGTAGTACATCTCACAGCAGCACAATGCGTTGTACATCTCACAGCAGCACAATGCGTAGTACATCTCACAGCAGCACAATGCGTTGTACATCTCACAGCAGCACAATGCGTTGTACATCTCACAGCAGCACCATGCGTAGTACATCTCACAGCAGCACAATGCGTTGTACATCTCACAGCAGCACAATGCGTAGTACATCTCACAGCAGCACAATGCGTATTACATCTCACAGCAGCATAATGCGTAGTACATCTCACAGCAGCACAATGCGTTGTACATCTCACAGCAGCACAATGCGTTGTACATCTCACAGCAGCACAATGCGTAGTACATCTCACAGCAGCACAATGCGTAGTACATCTCACAGCAGCACAATGCGTAGTACATCTCACAGCAGCACAATGCGTAGTACATCTCACAGCAGCACAATGCGTAGTACATCTCACAGCAGCACAATGCGTAGTACATCTCACAGCAGCACCATGCGTAGTACATCTCACAGCAGCACCATGCGTAGTACATCTCACAGCAGCACAATGAGTAGTACATCTCACAGCAGCACAATGAGTAGTACATCTCACAGCAGCACAATGCGTAGTACATCTCACAGCAGCACAATGAGTAGTACATCTCACAGCAGCACCATGCGTAGTACATCTCACAGCAGCACAATGAGTAGTACATCTCACAGCAGCACAATGAGTAGTACATCCCACAGCAGCACAATGCGCACCACATCTCACAGCAGCACAATGCGTAGTACATCTCACAGCAGCACAATGAGTAGTACATCTCACAGCAGCACAATGCGTAGTACATCTCACAGCAGCACAATGCGTAGTACATCTCACAGCAGCACAATGCGTAGTACATCTCACAGCAGCACAATGCGTAGTACATCTCACAGCAGCACAATGCGTAGTACATCTCACAGCAGCACAATGCGTAGTACATCTCACAGCAGCAAAAGGCGTAGTACATCTCACAGCAGCACAATGCGTAGTACATCTCACAGCAGCACAATGCGTAGTACATCTCACAGCAGCACCATGCGTAGTACATCTCACAGCAGCATAATGCGTAGTACATCTCACAGCAGCACCATGCGTAGTACATCTCACAGCAGCACCATGCGTAGTACATCTCACAGCAGCACAATGCGTAGTACATCTCACAGCAGCACAATGCGTAGTACATCTCACAGCAGCACCATGCGTAGTACATCTCACAGCAGCACCATGCGTAGTACATCTCACAGCAGCACAATGCGTAGTACATCTCACAGCAGCACAATGCGTAGTACATCTCACAGCAGCACAATGCGTAGTACATCTCACAGCAGCACAATGCGTAGTACATCTCACAGCAGCACAATGCGTAGTACATCTCACAGCAGCACAATGCGTAGTACATCTCACAGCAGCACCATGCGTAGTACATCTCACAGCAGCACCATGCGTAGTACATCTCACAGCAGCACAATGCGTAGTACATCTCACAGCAGCACAATGCGTAGTACATCTCACAGCAGCACAATGCGTAGTACATCTCACAGCAGCACAATGCGTAGTACATCTCACAGCAGCACCATGCGTAGTACATCTCACAGCAGCACCATGCGTAGTACATCTCACAGCAGCACAATGAGTAGTACATCTCACAGCAGCACAATGAGTAGTACATCTCACAGCAGCACAATGCGTAGTACATCTCACAGCAGCACAATGAGTAGTACATCTCACAGCAGCACCATGCGTAGTACATCTCACAGCAGCACAATGAGTAGTACATCTCACAGCAGCACAATGAGTAGTACATCCCACAGCAGCACAATGCGCACCACATCTCACAGCAGCACAATGCGTAGTACATCTCACAGCAGCACAATGAGTAGTACATCTCACAGCAGCACAATGCGTAGTACATCTCACAGCAGCACAATGCGTAGTACATCTCACAGCAGCACAATGCGTAGTACATCTCACAGCAGCACAATGCGTAGTACATCTCACAGCAGCACAATGCGTAGTACATCTCACAGCAGCACAATGCGTAGTACATCTCACAGCAGCAAAAGGCGTAGTACATCTCACAGCAGCACAATGCGTAGTACATCTCACAGCAGCACAATGCGTAGTACATCTCACAGCAGCACCATGCGTAGTACATCTCACAGCAGCATAATGCGTAGTACATCTCACAGCAGCACCATGCGTAGTACATCTCACAGCAGCACCATGCGTAGTACATCTCACAGCAGCACAATGCGTAGTACATCTCACAGCAGCACAATGCGTAGTACATCTCACAGCAGCACCATGCGTAGTACATCTCACAGCAGCACCATGCGTAGTACATCTCACAGCAGCACAATGAGTAGTACATCTCACAGCAGCACAATGAGTAGTACATCTCACAGCAGCACAATGCGTAGTACATCTCACAGCAGCACAATGAGTAGTACATCTCACAGCAGCACCATGCGTAGTACATCTCACAGCAGCACAATGAGTAGTACATCTCACAGCAGCACAATGAGTAGTACATCCCACAGCAGCACAATGCGCACCACATCTCACAGCAGCACAATGCGTAGTACATCTCACAGCAGCACAATGAGTAGTACATCTCACAGCAGCACAATGCGTAGTACATCTCACAGCAGCACAATGCGTAGTACATCTCACAGCAGCACAATGCGTAGTACATCTCACAGCAGCACAATGCGTAGTACATCTCACAGCAGCACAATGCGTAGTACATCTCACAGCAGCACAATGCGTAGTACATCTCACAGCAGCAAAAGGCGTAGTACATCTCACAGCAGCACAATGCGTAGTACATCTCACAGCAGCACAATGCGTAGTACATCTCACAGCAGCACCATGCGTAGTACATCTCACAGCAGCATAATGCGTAGTACATCTCACAGCAGCACCATGCGTAGTACATCTCACAGCAGCACCATGCGTAGTACATCTCACAGCAGCACCATGCGTAGTACATCTCACAGCAGCACCATGCGTAGTACATCTCACAGCAGCACCATGCGTAGTACATCTCACAGCAGCACAATGCGTAGTTCATCTCACAGCAGCATAATGCGTAGTACATCTCACAGCAGCATAATGCGTAGTACATCTCACAGCAGCACAATGCGTAGTACATCTCACAGCAGCACAATGCGTAGTACGTCTCACAGCAGCACAATGCGTAGTACATCGAACAGCAGCACAATGCGTAGTACATCTCACAGCAGCACAATGCGTAGTACATCTCACAGCAGCACAATGCGTAGTACGTCTCACAGCAGCACAATGCGTAGTACATCTCACAGCAGCATAATGCGTAGTACGTCTCACAGCAGCACAATGCGTAGTACATCTCACAGCAGCACAATGCGTAGTACGTCTCACAGCAGCACAATGCGTAGTACATCTCACAGCAGCACCATGCGTAGTACATCTCACAGCAGCACCATGCGTAGTACATCTCACAGCAGCACAATGCGTAGTACATCTCACAGCAGCATAATGCGTAGTACATCTCACAGCAGCACCATGCGTAGTACATCTCACAGCAGCACCATGCGTAGTACAGCTCACAGCAGCACCATGCGTAGTACATCTCACAGCAGCACAATGCGTAGTACATCTCACAGCAGCACCATGCGTAGTACATCTCACAGCAGCACCATGCGTAGTACAGCTCACAGCAGCACCATGCGTAGTACATCTCACAGCAGCACCATGCGTAGTACATCTCACAGCAGCACAATGCGTAGTACATCTCACAGCAGCACAATGCGTAGTACATCTCACAGCAGCACCATGCGTAGTACATCTCACAGCAGCACAATGCGTAGTACATCTCACAGCAGCACAATGCGTAGTACATCTCACAGCAGCACCATGCGTAGTACATCTCACAGCAGCACAATGCGTAGTACATCTCACAGCAGCACAATGCGTAGTACATCTCACAGCAGCACAATGCGTAGTACATCTCACAGCAGCACAATGCGTAGTACATCTCACAGCAACACAATGCGTAGTACATCTCACAGCAGCACAATGCGTAGTACAGCTCACAGCAGCACAATGCGTAGTACATCTCACAGCAGCACAATGCGTAGTACATCTCACAGCAGCACAATGCGTAGTACATCTCACAGCAGCACAATGCGTAGTACATCTCACAGCAGCACAATGCGTAGTACATCTCACAGCAGCACAATGCGCACCACATCTCAGAGCAGCACAATGAGTAGTACATCTCACAGCAACACAATGCGTAGTACAGCTCACAGCAGCACAATGCGTAGTACATCTCACAGCAGCACAATGCGTAGTACATCTCACAGCAGCACAATGCGTAGTACATCTCACAGCAGCACAATGCGTAGTACATCCCACAGCAGCACAATGCGCACCACATCTCAGAGCAGCACAATGCGTAGTACATCTCACAGCAGCACAATGAGTAGTACATCTCACAGCAGCACAATGCGTAGTACATCTCACAGCAGCACAATGCGTAGTACATCTCACAGCAGCACAATGCGTTGTACATCTCACAGCAGCACAATGTGTAGTACATCTCACAGCAGCACAATGCGTATTACATCTCACAGCAGCATAATGCGTAGTACATCTCACAGCAGCACAATGCGTAGTACATCTCACAGCAGCACAATGCGTATTACAGCTCACAGCAGCACCATGCGTAGTACATCTCACAGCAGCACCATGCGTAGTACATCTCACAGCAGCACAATGCGTAGTACATCTCACAGCAGCACAATGCGTAGTACATCTCACAGCAACGCAATGCGTAGTACATCTCACAGCAGCACAATGCGTAGTACATCTCACAGCAGCACAATGCGTAGTACATCTCACAGCAGCACATTGCGTAGTACATCTCACAGCAGCACAATGCGTAGTACATCTCACAGCAGCACAATGCGTAGTACATCTCACAGCAGCACAATGCGTAGTACATCTCACAGCAGCACAATGCGTAGTACATCTCACAGCAGCACAATGCGTAGTACATCTCACAGCAGCACAATGCGTAGTACATCTCACAGCAACGCAATGCGTAGTACATCTCACAGCAGCACAATGCGTAGTACATCTCACAGCAACGCAATGCGTAGTACATCTCACAGCAACACAATGCGTAGTACATCTCACAGCAGCACAATGCGTAGTACATCTCACAGCAGCACAATGCGTAGTACATCTCACAGCAACGCAATGCGTAGTACATCTCACAGCAACACAATGCGTAGTACATCTCACAGCAACGCAATGCGTAGTACATCTCACAGCAGCACGATGCGTAGTACATCTCACAGCAACGCAATGCGTAGTACATCTCACAGCAGCACAATGCTTAGTACATCTCACAGCAACGCAATGCGTAGTACATCTCACAGCAACACAATGCGTAGTACATCTCACAGCAACACTATGCGTAGTACATCTCAGAGTAGCGTAGTACTTGAAGCTAATCACAGCAAAATACACTACAAGCAATCATTGAAGTATTCTTCATCCGATTCGGATCTCAAATCATGGTAGCGAAAATTAGTTCGTTTTTCAACAGAACGGTGCTTGAGTCACTTTTTGAGTGATAAGAAATAGCTGTTGATAACATTCATCCCAGTGAGTTGAGGTTTGAAAAATTACTTGTTACTCGAACATTGATTGTACCTAAACTTTGTGAATTGAACATTTTTTTACAGTGCGTTAACTGTCGTTTTCCTAAGTTTTCAATCAGAATAACTCTCATCCCAATTTGCCACTGTAGTATATGTTATGTTCCGATTTTGGAAATGAACACTAGAAAATTTGAATAATTCCTGAGAGCAGGTGTTGGGCAAACATTCTGTAACGCTTCATGAGACTGGTACACACAAACTTTCTGAATATCGTTAGTCATGCCTAAAGAAATTCCCACGTACGGATTTGGCTCGAGCGCTTACGTTTTCTCTACCCATGTTAGGCAAGAACATATCTATTTTTTCTACCAGTTATTGATGACGTAAGACCCTCCTTCATTTTTAACTTCGTACTTTAGACGTTCCTCGTGCAAAATTTTCTTCAGAAGTTTCTCGTGAACCCGTCCACTAACGCCATACAGTCCGCTGTGAGGATTTCCTCACAAAATTGGTGCACGTCTGCTAATCACATTAAGTAGCAACCTATAGTGACCTATTCGCAAGCTAGTCCGAGAGCGGTGGAGCTGAGAGGTCAGAATTGCCTTAGACTTGCTACCGTGCAGTCCTTTATTGCGCTCTGCTACCGGTCGTAAGCCGCTGTTTCCGGTCAACGCTACCCTTGACGGAGGCGGAGCTGGACGTCTTTGCGTGGAGACAAACCGTGCTGGCTCAATTTTTCGGCGCTTAGCTCACCTAAGTTCTTCTCCTTATGCTTATCTTAAATTTTCATGAATGAATGGTTGAATGTGTGTGCTTAATGAATTCTTAAACCAGTCTCTACTAAACTTTGAGCTGGTCTTTCCTTTTTCTTTGAAACCTTTAAATTAACCTTGAATTAACCTTAAAAAAAAATTGCATGCTTCTAACTTAACCTGGAAAAGGGGCCTTCTACTAGTGGGTTGAATTCCTCCCCACGTAGCCTTCCTTTTCACTTACTTTTCTTGCACTTACCGGTTCTTCCGGTGCCTCTCTTAATTAACTTCGCGCCTTAAAGTGAGAAGCACACTGGACGACCTAATAAGTTCAGGTGCGCTATTTTTTGCTATTTTGCCGCTTTATTACTGCTGTGATACCCACTTGAAAAAACTTAACACCAGTCGTTGTGAAGAATTATGCTCATGTTTAATATTTTGTCCCCTCTACAGTATTAGCCGAGCCAGCGCGCGCCTTCTTGTCTTCCTTGTCTGTAACTGCGGTTCTTCCAAGCAATGTCTAACGGCGTCTTTTTATTGAAGGTGAATGATGAATTTCTCTGTAGTCAACTTATTAATACGGTGAAACAATTGCCTCATTGCCACCTTGTCGCATACTTATTTGTATATTAACTATTAGCTGGTTTCCATTTTGATCGTTCAACGTCGCTCTTTTTAACACGAACAGTAGCCTGGCGACGTCGGTTCTTGCCTTACCTGGAGCCTGGCGACGTCGGTTCTTGCCTTACCTGGAGCCTGGCGACGTCTGTTGTTGCCTTACCTGGAGCCTGGCGACGTCTGTTGTTGCCTTACCTGGAGCCTTTCGACGTCTGTTGTTGCCTTACCTGGAGCCTGGCGACGTCTGTTGTTGCCTTACCTGGAGCCTGGCGACGTCTGTTGTTGCCTTACCTGGAGCCTGGCGACGTCTGTTGTTGCCTTACCTGGAGCCTGGCGACGTCTGTTGTTGCCTTACCTGGAGCCTGGCGACGTCTGTGGTTGCCTTACCTGGAGCCTGGCGACGTCTGTTGTTGCCTTACCTGGAGCCTGGCGACGTCTGTTGTTGCCTTTCCTCGAACCGGGCGACCGTTCGTCAATTTATTTGAAGCAGTCGCTTATGCTGCTCCTTAACTTTCATGTATATTCCTAGTTATGCGTAATCCTTCTAGTTCGTCAAGATAAATTTATTCGTTAATGTTTTAGTCGTTCGTGTGTTCGCGTTGCTTGTCGTTCGTGTGTTCGCGTTGTAGTTCTTTGTTGCTCGTATCGAGAACCTTTATTCCTTATTCGTTAAGATTAAATAAAATTTTGACTTGAACCTGACTATAAGTCACCTTAAAAGATTGTGTCGCGGACAAATTCTCGACATAATTTAATACTGAACTTATTAGCTTTTCTTTTACGTTGCAGGTTGTTCGCCCTAATTTATCTTTCAAAATTTGTTCACTGATTTACGAATTTTCTTCCTGTTATCTCCGGATTCTTCGCTTGCTTTCCCGTGCGCAATCCTAAGTCTTTCCGCAGGTTTCTGAGTTACGGAATCCGAGCTTGCCAAGGATGGATGCTTCTATCGCTCAGAAGAGAGGGATCTTTAAACGTAAGATCACTCTTGCTATCAAGAAGGCTTCCGAGGCAAGTGAGAGAGGCGCTACTTCTGAGCTTAATGTACATTGTGACCTCATTCGGAGAAATTTGCTTCAGGTGGGTGAATGTGACGAGGCACTGACGGCTCAAATGATAGAACTCAAACATTCGGCAGAGTCTATTAATGCAGAAGTAGACGCTCAGTTAGCTTATACTCTCGAAGTAGAGATGGCTTTGGTGGATTTCTCGCAGAACGGTGGGCCTAGTGCTTCCGCTAATGATAAAATAAACGCCGTGAAAGATGTAAAGCTTCCTCCGATAAAGTTGGAAACTTTCAGGGGGGATTCTCAAGATTGCTTGAAATACCATAGCTTCATGGTCTCATTTAATAATGCTGTGGGTAGGAGAGCTGAGCTCTCTTGGTCTGCAAAATTCACTTACTTGAAGAGTTACCTCGCTGGGCATGCTGCTAAGTTGGTGGAACATTTACTGGTAAATGATGAGAATTATAGTGTGGCTTTGAACTTGTTAGAGCATGAATTTCTTAATAAGGAGGAATTGGTGTACAAATTTTGCATGAAGCTCGTCAACCTAAAATGTGATTATGACAAAGAGTTTGTTGAAACTAGAATGTACCTGAGTGAAGTGAGAAGCTTGATAGCTGACCTTAAGATTTATGAGTACGATATTTTAGGCGAGAAAACTAGTTGTAAGATGTTCGGGCACATCGTCTTTTCTAAGCTGCCTATGATATTTAAACAAGAGTTGGCCCGTAGAGTAAACAGCAATTATCCGTCCCTTTCTGAAATTTTCGAGAACTATGTTGAAGTCATTGCGACTTTGAATCTCCGTGTGAACGCCGAAGCCTCTAAAAATACAGCTAAGCCTTCCATTTCTAAGCCTAGTTCGGTAAAGCGTTTTGAGTCTCCTGTGTTTGCTAATTCAACTATAACCGCTCCTGAGCGTAGAGTTTGCAAATTTTGCTTGAGTCAGGGACATAGCATGACGAATTGTTCCGTTTACCCTAATTATGCCAGCAGAAGAGAACGTTGTTTGGAGTTAAACCTCTGTTGTAACTGTACCAGCGCTAAACATACTGCCAGCAATTGCTCGGCCAGGTTAGATTATGAATGTAAATTCTGTCGACAGAAATCTCATGTGGCTGCTATGTGCACCGATGCTAGAGTTGCTTGTCCTAGTGTGAACACCAATACCTGCCTCAACTCTGTATCGGATATTCGCTCTGGCTACATATTACCCACCATTACGTTGCCGGTTAGTCGTGGTGCTGCAGTGGCTGAGGTAAGATTTTTGCTAGACAGCGGCTCACAACGTTCATATGTCTCTGCAAGGATGTTGGAACGCATTGGGTTTACGGGTGATCTAAGGCTCTCCAAGTTTTCGGTGAATTCTTTTTTGGAGAAGGGTGTGAGAGAATTTGCTGAGCTGAGTTTGAACGTGAATCTGATGGACGGTACAAAGCCAGTTCTGGCACCGGTACTAATTGATCAACATTTCCAGATGTCTTTTTCTGTAAATTGCTTGCAGAAAGCTATTACAAACGTTGCTAAGTGTGGCAAGATAGCAGATTCATCCTTCCAGAATCATAGCGATGAGGTTGTGTTAGAAGGAATTTTGGGTGTAGATTTGATGCAGTACCTAACCGATTTCAAAATGATCCAGTGCTTGAGAGGCTCAGCCTTTTCATGGTGTGGTATGTTGATTCCTTTTGGGAATGTAGAGCATTTTCTTGATCGTAAGCAGGCTACCGAAATGTATAACAATTTACGCGATGCCAAGTATAATTTTGAGTCAACTGTAAATTTTGTGTTGGAACCCAGAGCTGCTAACCTAGATCCAGTCTGTGGTGTGCTTTCTGAGCCTGAAGTCGAAGCTAACTTAGACAACATCTTCAAATTAGAGTCTATTGGTATATCAGAGACTGAATTTTGTGGTTCTGACCAAGAGAAAATTAAAGAATTTGATTCTGGCATAAAATTTGAAGATGGGAAATACCACGTTAAGCTAGTATGGAATGACAACTTGAAAGACGTGAATGACAATTTTCCTGTGGCCCGTGCTGTTTTGGGTAAAGTTGTAGACCGGCTCAACAAGAAGGGCATGTACGATGCGTATGATTCTGTCTTCAAGCAGCAGCTAGAGGAAGGAATCCTGGAAGAGGTTCCTTTGCGCTCTCCTCAACGTAGGATTTATTTGCCTCACAGAGAGGTGGTTAGATCAGATCCTACGTGTACCACGAAAATTAGGCCTGTGCTGAACTGCAGCATTAAAGTGGGTAAGCATCCGTCTTTGAATGAGGCGGCCTATCCTGGCGTGGATTTAATGGGCAATTTGTTCAATATTTTGCTTGGGTTGAGACATGACGATTTCTTGGTCATGGGAGATATTAGAAAGGCGTTCCTGCAAATAAAGCTGTCGGATGAGTGTGATCGCAATAGGTTTTGTATTTTGTGGATGAAGGACGATGCTTTGGTAGTTTACCGATACACATCTATCGTATTCGGTTTTATTGCAAGTCCGTTTATACTCAACTACGTGATACAAAAGCACGTTTCTAAGTATCCCGCTGATGTTTGCAGCTATTTCCTAAAAAACATGATGTATGTGGACAATGTTTATCTGACCGGCAATAATGTAAACGAATTAACTGATGTTTTCAGGAACGCGAGGTCGCGTATGGCAGACGCAGGCTTCGATTTGCGGTCCTGGTCCAGCAACAGTAAGGCATTGCAAGAAGTTTTTCGTAGTGAAGAGGTAGGAGTGGCTCACGATGAGTCTTTCGAGAAAATTTTGGGGTACCGGTATGACAGAAATTCTGATCAGATGAGTTTACATGTTCCAGCAGAGGCAGGAGAATTGGTGGCAACAAAAAGGTTGGTTTTATCAAAGCTGGCGCGTTGTTTTGATCCGCTGGGACTTGCAACACCGGTGTTGGTGAAGGGAAAGGTACTTCTCAGAGAGATTTGGCAGGAAAAATTAGACTGGGATGATGCGTTACCTGAAAAATTGCGAAGAACCTGGCACTCATTACAGGGAGAATTAAATAAGTTAGGAGAGTTGAAGTTTGAGCGTAAAGTATTTTCTTCTGGAAGTAAAGTTTCCCTTATTATTTTTACCGATGCTTCAAAGACGAACTACGGTTTTTCTGTTTATGCGATGTCTGAAGAGTCCAACCTCCCTTCCTTACTTTTTAGCAAATCCAAAGTCGCTCCTCTAAAATCAAAAAGCTTGCCAACACTTGAGTTACTAGCTATTTACTTGGCTTTAAAATGTTCTTTTAACCTCCTTAAATCGTTGGACAGAGTAAAAATTGTAGAACTAACTATTGCTACGGATTCCCAAATAGCCTTGTCTTGGGTTCTAAATAAAAGGGTAAAATCGGGAAACATTTTCGCAGACAATCGCGTTAAAGATGTCCTTCAATTTGTTGAGCAGCTGAAATCAGATTTTGACTTGACTTGTTCATTTAAATTCGTGCCTACTCACCAGAACCCTGCTGACCTGGTTACTCGAGGTATAACTGTTAAAGAGCTACAAAGCAAATTTGAATTGTGGACGCATGGTCCCCATTTCTTGCGGTCACCCGTGCAATGGCCTATTGAATCATTGGGTTGCATTTCACAACCTAACCGCGCCTTAATTACGTGTCTAACGGTAAACGATGAGGTACCTGAGCCTCTTCCTATTTTTCCGGTTGATAAATACTCGAGCCTTGATAAACTAATCGGGGTTACTGCTAGAATTTTTTCTGTGTTCTATTATTTGCAACGAAATAGTTTTACTGCTTTACAATGCGCAAACGCTGCAAAGGTGTACTGGGCTCGGTTTGAACAACGAAAGTTTTTTCCTAATGAATTTGATTTCCTTTCAGGCGGGAGTAAAACTTCAGAAGTACCGCCACTGGTAAGAAACCTAAATTTGTTTCTCGATGATAAGGGAATCATGCGATCACGTGGTAGATTAAGCAAGTGTAAGCACATTGCTTTCGAGGTTGCTAACCCAGTTTTGCTTTCCAGAGACAGCTATTTCACTCGGTTGATAATCTTAAACTGCCATGCAAAATGTTGTCATATGGGTTTGGGGTCTACTCTGAATTCCTTGCGTAATTTGGGATTCTGGTTGCCAAAACCGCGACCCTTGATAAAACAACTGTTAAACCAATGCGTCACATGCAAAAAAATTAATGCCCATGCGTTTAAGTACCCAAAGCCTACTGACCTCCCCAGAGATCGTGTTAACTTTGTTAGGCCATTCCAAACGGTTGGAATAGATTTCACGGGTGCGTTTTATGTAAAGTTGGGGGAGAAATTGATTAAAATGTACATCTTGCTTTTTACCTGCTTAAGTGTGCGCCTAGTGCATTTAGAACTTCTGCAGGACATGAGCACGGATGCTTTCATCGCAGCTTTCGTTAGATTTTCAAATAGGTACGGTATTCCTAGTGTAATTTACAGCGACAACGCTCCTTCGTTTACTCAGGGTGCCGAATTTTTGACCCGTTCTTCTACGGACAGCGTGTTCAGTGAACACTTGGTAAGAAATAACGTAAAACATGTGAAGATACCTCTGTATAGCGCATGGTTTGGGGCCACCTGGGAGCGTATGGTAGGAGTTGTCAAACGTTGTTTATTCAAAGTAATCGGTAGGGCGAAGATGGAATACTTCGCACTCCTTACCCTCTTGTCTGACGTCCAAGAGGCTGTGAACAATAGACCGCTTACTTACAGGGACTGTCAAGATCTTGATCATGAAGTTATAACGCCAAATTCCTTCATAAAGTTTCCTACTTCTAGTAACTTAACTTTCATGGCTAGCGCGGGCAATGAATTGCTGAACCCTTCTCGTGCTGCTTTATTGAAAAATCTTGAGCTTAGGCAAGATGCCCTAGATAAATTTAAAGAAGCCTTCTTCTCCGATTACCTTCTTTCCCTCAGAGAGAGACATTTGCCTCTTTACCAGCCTAACTGGGAAGATAGGATTAGGTTAAATGAAGTTGTGCTAATTGCCTCGCCTGTGAAAGCTAGGCCCTTCTGGTCTTTAGGTAGGGTTGTGCGCTTATATCCTGGTGCAGACGGAAGAATTCGTTCTGTGCAGCTTAGGAAACCGGACAGATCATTGGGTGATTACGCTGTATCATTGTTGTATCCCTTAGAAATATTTGCAGACTCTATTAAAACCCCGCAAACCAATGAAAATTTAACCGCTGAATCTTCAGATAATGCAAACTTGTCCCAGACAATTGAATTTAAAAATAAAAGACCACTCAGAGCCGCCGCTCAACGGTGTCGTGAGCGGTTACGGGAGTAGTTTGTCGCCCGCGGGAGTGTGTGAGGATTTCCTCACAAAATTGGTGCACGTCTGCTAATCACATTAAGTAGCAACCTATAGTGACCTATTCGCAAGCTAGTCCGAGAGCGGTGGAGCTGAGAGGTCAGAATTGCCTTAGACTTGCTACCGTGCAGTCCTTTATTGCGCTCTGCTACCGGTCGTAAGCCGCTGTTTCCGGTCAACGCTACCCTTGACGGAGGCGGAGCTGGACGTCTTTGCGTGGAGACAAACCGTGCTGGCTCAATTTTTCGGCGCTTAGCTCACCTAAGTTCTTCTCCTTATGCTTATCTTAAATTTTCATGAATGAATGGTTGAATGTGTGTGCTTAATGAATTCTTAAACCAGTCTCTACTAAACTTTGAGCTGGTCTTTCCTTTTTCTTTGAAACCTTTAAATTAACCTTGAATTAACCTTAAAAAAAAATTGCATGCTTCTAACTTAACCTGGAAAAGGGGCCTTCTACTAGTGGGTTGAATTCCTCCCCACGTAGCCTTCCTTTTCACTTACTTTTCTTGCACTTACCGGTTCTTCCGGTGCCTCTCTTAATTAACTTCGCGCCTTAAAGTGAGAAGCACACTGGACGACCTAATAAGTTCAGGTGCGCTATTTTTTGCTATTTTGCCGCTTTATTACTGCTGTGATACCCACTTGAAAAAACTTAACACCAGTCGTTGTGAAGAATTATGCTCATGTTTAATATTTTGTCCCCTCTACAGTATTAGCCGAGCCAGCGCGCGCCTTCTTGTCTTCCTTGTCTGTAACTGCGGTTCTTCCAAGCAATGTCTAACGGCGTCTTTTTATTGAAGGTGAATGATGAATTTCTCTGTAGTCAACTTATTAATACGGTGAAACAATTGCCTCATTGCCACCTTGTCGCATACTTATTTGTATATTAACTATTAGCTGGTTTCCATTTTGATCGTTCAACGTCGCTCTTTTTAACACGAACAGTAGCCTGGCGACGTCGGTTCTTGCCTTACCTGGAGCCTGGCGACGTCGGTTCTTGCCTTACCTGGAGCCTGGCGACGTCTGTTGTTGCCTTACCTGGAGCCTGGCGACGTCTGTTGTTGCCTTACCTGGAGCCT
Source organism: Morinoia aosen (assembly GCA_030386875.1). Taxonomy (NCBI): domain Eukaryota; kingdom Metazoa; phylum Arthropoda; class Malacostraca; order Amphipoda; family Talitridae; genus Morinoia; species Morinoia aosen. Next base: position 22,695,086 of record CM059570.1, read on the forward strand.
TTCGACGTCTGTTGTTGCCTTACCTGGAGCCTGGCGACGTCTGTTGTTGCCTTACCTGGAGCCTGGCGACGTCTGTTGTTGCCTTACCTGGAGCCTGGCGACGTCTGTTGTTGCCTTACCTGGAGCCTGGCGACGTCTGTTGTTGCCTTACCTGGAGCCTGGCGACGTCTGTGGTTGCCTTACCTGGAGCCTGGCGACGTCTGTTGTTGCCTTACCTGGAGCCTGGCGACGTCTGTTGTTGCCTTTCCTCGAACCGGGCGACCGTTCGTCAATTTATTTGAAGCAGTCGCTTATGCTGCTCCTTAACTTTCATGTATATTCCTAGTTATGCGTAATCCTTCTAGTTCGTCAAGATAAATTTATTCGTTAATGTTTTAGTCGTTCGTGTGTTCGCGTTGTTTGTCGTTCGTGTGTTCGCGTTGTAGTTCTTTGTTGCTCGTATCGAGAACCTTTATTCCTTATTCGTTAAGATTAAATAAAATTTTGACTTGAACCTGACTATAAGTCACCTTAAAAGATTGTGTCGCGGACAAATTCTCGACACCGCGTCCGGTGACGATCTCTACTTTAGAGTGCCGGTTGTCTCGCAAAAACCTGTAAATTTTAGGTTGAGCCTCGTAACTTTTGTATCCATCAAGGTCGAGTTTTGGTATGCGGTTGGACTCGAGGACGCTTCTAGTGTAAAGGGGTTCCCCTTTGTTTTGGCGCAGGCACTCGTATATTGCTATGCTGCCGATCAACATCAACACAAAAGCAACAAACGCTACGACAAACCATCCCAGAAGTGAATACCAGTACATGGTTCGCAACAAAAGTTTCCTATTAGAGAAGAGAATATAATCTCTGTTGAAACATTTTTTTTTTTGTGCGTGTTGGACTTTGAACTTCCTTGTAGAGGTGCGCAGTGGAGGTTCTTGAGTAGTTCTAGTAGACTTATTCCAGAAAAATCCCAGTACACTTCCAGTAGATTCCAGTATAATTGTGCTGTGGTTTCTTTGGATCAATGCTTCCTCCGAGAGAAGCAGTCACTGGGAGAAAAAAAAGAGCAGAAAATTAACTCACAGAATTGGAAGAGGATATAATGTCTGGAAATTCCTACTGCGTACCGGGGGAAAAATCAACGTTTTTAACCACAAAAAATGTGGCGCAAGATGATGAAAGATTCTATACCAGAGCTTTTTACCCGGGGTACATGTACCTCTAGGGGTACACTTAACGTACTTCGTATGTTAAAATGTACAGTATATGTTTACATACAGGGGTATAAGTATTATAATTATTATTCAAGTGTATTTATATAGTTTCTTAAGCCTTTAACTGTGCTGGGGCACATGAAAATACACCATTAAGCTAGGGGGGTACACGAAAATAGAAAGATTGAGAAGCCCTGTTCTATACCAAGAAAAAGTTCTGACTTAGGGAAGTCTCGCACCAAGCATTACACTAAAACACGTAATAATTTTACTAAACACATGCAGTAATTCAATAAACGCCTTATCCTCCTTATCTTTAACAAGTTTATCCTCACAGTACGCATCGTCCTAGTAAAGTTAATGGAAACTTTAAGCGTTGTATAACTGACATCGTGAAGCATTTTCAATTACGAATCGAAGAGGAATACGAAAAAACATGGGGTTCTGTGATTTTTGAAGTAATATTCAAACTTTATTTTCAGCTTCAAACTCGAATTTTAAATTTATTCTCAGCTGACTGAAGGAAGCAGATAAACGTTCACTTTCTTTTTCCAGTTTCTATTGCAGTTCTCCAAATGGACATGCAAATAGATGCGTCTCGCTTTGCATTGGAACGCACGTCAAGAGTTGAAAATTTCGAGAAATCACCGGCAGGACAACGGACAAGTTTCAGAATTCTATCCGGAAATTCATCAATAGCAATGACTATAAGGATAATAATCAGAAACATTACTACTCATACATTCAAAACTCGGAGAAATGAATAATTGAAAAATGTGGAAGTGACGATCTAAAAAGGAATAAATAATAAAAGGATATCGTAGAAGCGTTTTTTTTCCAGTCCCTGTTGAAATTAATCTATTTATAACGCAAAAGAACATTATACCTACGGAAAAAACATACACTCCGTACAATTCTATAGTGTTAAATTGCACTTTTCGAATGCAACGTAAGTAATGTAGAATTGTACTGTACTGTAGAATTGTACAAAGGAATTGTAGAATTGTAATTGTCTTCACACACCTTTCCGTCACAATCATCAATCCCAAATGAGTGGAGAAATCCTCAGGCTCCTACTGAAGAACCCGAGCTGATATCATGATCATCTGACGTGGCTGATCTTAACGGTACTCAAACTGATGATCAGTTGATTTATAGTTTATATACAGTTCACGTTATGCTATCATCTAGGTAACGGTGTGATTCTATTTATTTGCGTTATGTTTTTATTGACCATGTTATGCTTTTATTTACTTTCCGTAGAACCATAATTCACTTTACGTTACGCTTGTATTGACTGTGCTATACGCTTTTTTGGAACCAGTCCAAGCTTCTCACGCTACGGAGCCAGACGCTCGGTGGCGTAAAACTCATTCCTCCTGACCACAACCTCACCAGTATTGCACTCCAGCCACTAGTATACGGGTATATTAAAATTATATATTATTAATCAACCAGTACATATTATTAACCAACTAGTATACATTATTATATATTATTAATCCACCAGTATACATTATAATAGTACATTATTAATCCACCAGTATACATTATAATAGTACATTATTAATCCACCAGTATATGTTATTTTAATATATTATTAATCCACCAGTATATATCATATAATACTTTCGAATACTCCAGCCCTATCTCGGGCGAGGTTGACAAGGTAGATAACTGTAGAAAAGTGGATATTTCCTAAGAAATGCACGGAAAAATGTAAGCTAGGGAATCATGCACTGTAATGAATGTGACTTTACAGTCTTTGTTACAGTCTTTGAAGTACTCATGCACTAGATTTGCGAATGAGCAGCCTACGCTGAATAGTTAATATTTTTTTAGAAAAAAGGCGTTTATCTCAAGGTATGCTACGTAATACGACTAAGGACATTTACATATCTTTACATAGGTGTACGAGTACTCACTCAACGTACGATGAATTGCTCCACACGACGGAAAGACGAGGGATCTCTTACTGGATACCGTGGAAGTAGACGCAGCACTGGTGGAGAAACTTTTAAATGCGTTATTCGTGAGATCTCGTGTAGATACTTATATTTGTCGTCTTAATGCAGTGATTACGAACTGAATATAATATAATTTAACAAAATTATAATGAACTTGAGATATTAAACGTCAGCCAATGTTCTGACGTCTGCCTCTGGTTGGTAGCATTTTGTACCTGTCACTCAACTGGTTCAAAGTATTACCGCCAGTGTCAATTTTAACTGATCGAAGAGCAATCACCGTCCACATATCAGTTCTGTTGGACAATTGTAAGCTGCAATGCGACTGAAGGCTGTCACTGAAGTGACGTTTTAAATGTTAAATGCCGTCGTTTCGAAAGTTGAAATTAAACTGAAATTTATGAACAATTTCTTTGGTAATTTAATCCGCCAAAGAGAAATGTTAAGTCCCAAGCGGACTTATGAAAACTTTTTTGCTAAAATACAATATTTTTTATATGTAATAAATACTTATATATATATACATATGATCTATATATATATATATATGATCCGATATATATATATATATATATATATATATATATATATTGCTTATTTAAGCATTTTCTTTCGGTTCACTGTTATCCTATTACTCAGATCTTCAATTTTACAAATTAAATCTAGGTGATCTTGAATGGAAACTCCCCTCGTGCTTAGATTCCTAGTTCCCATAACTCCTTACAAAACGATGTCGTAATACTTTGTCTTTTTGAAACACCTTTGTTGCGATTAGGCAAGCTCAAACTTTTTTTTCTAATCGAATTACCTAATTCTTGGCCTCACGCTGAATTCTTTCTTGTTGTTGAAGTTTCGTCATGGCGTGGGAGCCGCAAATTGGAGGGCATATGTGCAGTGTCCTAACCCCCAATTGAAGGGCATATATGCAGTGTCCTAACCCCAAATTGAAGGGTATATATGCAGTGTCCTAACCCCAAATTGAAGGGCATATATGCAGTGTCCTACCCCTAAACTGAAGGACATATATGCAGTGTCCTAACCCCAAATTGAAGGGCATATATGCAGTGTCCTAACCCCAAATTGAAGGGCATATATGCAGTGTCCTAACCCCAAATTGAAGGGCATATATGCATTGTCCTAACCCCAAATTGAAGGGCATATATGCAGTGTCCTAACCATAAATTGAAGGGCATATATGCAGTGTCCTAACCCCAAATTGAAGGGCATATATGCAGTGTCCTAACCCCAAATTGAAGGGCATATATGCAGTGTCCTAACCCCAAATTGAAGGGCATATATGCAGTGTCCTAACCCCAAATTGAAGGGCATATATGCAGTGTCCTAACCCCAAATTGAAGGGCATATATGCAGTGTCCTAACCCCAAATTGAAGGGCATATATGCAGTGTCCTAACCCCAAATTGAAGGGCATATATGCATTGTCCTAACCCCAAATTGAAGGGCATATATGCAGTGTCCTAACCCCAAATTGAAGGGCATATATGCAGTGTCCTAACCCCAAATTGAAGGGCATATATGCAGTGTCCTAACCCCAAATTGAAGGGCATATATGCAGTGTTCTAACCCCAAATTGAAGGGCATATATGCATTGTCCTAACCCCAAATTAAAGGGCATATATGCAGTGTCCTAACCCCAAATTGAAGGGCATATATACATTGTCCTAACCCCAAATTGAAGGGCATATATGCATTGTCCTAACCCCAAATTGAAGGGCATATATGCAGTGTCCTAACTTCAAATTAAAGGGCATATGTGCAGTGTCCTAACTTCAAATTGGAGGGCATATATGCAGTGTCCTAACTTCAAATTGAAACGCATATATGCAGTGTCCTAACCCCAAATTGAAGGGCATATATGCAGTGTCCTAACTTCAAATTGGAGGGCATATATGCAGTGTCCTAACTTCAAATTGAAGGGCATATATGCAGTGTCCTAACCCCAAATTGAAGGGCATATATGCATTGTCCTAACCCCAAATTGAGGGGCATATATGCATTGTCCTAACCCCAAATTGAAGGGCATATATGCAGTGTCCTAACTTCAAATTGGAGGGCATATGTGCAGTGTCCTAACCCCAAATTGAAGGGCATATATGCAGTGTCCTAACCCCAAATTGCATGGCATATATGCAGTGTCCTAACCCCAAATTGAAGGGCATATATGCAGTGTCCTAACCCCAAATTGAAGGGCATATATGCAGTGTCCTAACCCCAAATTGAAGGGCATATATGCAGTGTCCTAACCCCAAATTGAAGGGCATATATGCATTGTCCTAACCCCAAATTGAAGGGCATATATGCAGTGTCCTAACTTCAAATTGAAGGGCATATATGCAGTGTTCTAACCCCAAATTGAAGGGCATATATGCAGTGTCCTAATTCCAAATTGAAGGGCATATATGCATTGTCCTAACCCCAAATTGAAGGGCATATATGCAGTGTCCTAACTTCAAATTGAAGGGCATATATGCAGTGTTCTAACCCCAAATTGAAGGGCATATATGCAGTGTTCTAACCCCAAATTGAAGGGCATATATGCATTGTCCTAACTTCAAATTGAAGGGCATATATGCAGTGTCCTAACCCCAAATTGAAGGGCATATATGCATTGTCCTAACCCCAAATTGAAGGGCATATATGCATTGTCCTAACCCCAAATTGAAGGGCATATATGCAGTGTCCTAACCCCAAATTGAAGGGCATATATGCAGTGTCCTAACCCCAAATTGAAGGGCATATGTGCATTGTCGTAACCCCAAATTGAAGGGCATATATGCATTGTCCTAACCCCAAATTGAAGGGCATATATGCAGTGTCCTAACTTCAAATTGAAGGGCATATATGCAGTGTTCTAACCCCAAATTGAAGGGCATATATGCAGTGTCCTAACCCCAAATTGAAGGGCATATATGCATTGTCCTAACCCTAAATTGAAGGGCATATATGCAGTGTCCTAACCCCAAATTAAAGGGCATATATGCATTGTCCTAACCCCAAATTGAAGGGCATATATGCAGTGTATTAACTTCAAATTGAAGGGCATATATGCAGTGTTCTAACCTCAAATTGAAGGGCATATATGCAGTGTCCTAACCCAAATTGAAGGGCATATATGCAGTGTCCTAACCCAAATTGAAGGGCATATATATGCAGTGTCCTTACCCTAAATTTAAGGCTGTTGCACGGCTGTTGCACGACCGCAACACAACTGTTGCACGACCGCAACACAACTGTTGCACAAACGCAACACAACTGTTGCACGAACGCAACACAACTGTTGCACGATCGCAACACAACTGTTGCACGAACGCAACACAACTGTGGCACGAACGCAACACAACTGTTGCACGAACGCAACACAACTGTGGCACGAACGCAACACAACTGTTGCACGAACGCAACACAACTGTTGCACGAACGCAACACAACTGTTGCACGAACGCAACACAACTGTTGCACGAACGCAACACAACTGTTGCACGACCGCAACACAACTGTTGCACGAACGCAACACAACTGTGGCACGAACGCAACACAACTGTTGCACGAACGCAACACAACTGTTGCACGAGCGCAACACAACTGTTGCACGACCGCAACACAACTGTTGCACGAACGCAACACAACTGTTGCACGAACGCAACACAACTGTTGCACGAACGCAACACAACTGTTGCACGAACGCAACACAACTGTTGCACGAACGCAACACAACTGTTGCACGAACGCAACACAACTGTGGCACGAACGCAACACAACTGTTGCACGAACGCAACACAACTGTTGCACGAGCGCAACACAACTGTTGCACGACCGCAACACAACTGTTGCACGAACGCAACACAACTGTTGCACGAACGCAACACAACTGTTGCACGAACGCAACACAACTGTTGCACGAACGCAACACAACTGTTGCACGAACGCAACACAACTGTTGCACGAACGCAACACAACTGTTGCACGAACGCAACACGACTGTTGCACGACCGCAACACGACTGTTGCACGATATGTACGAGGATTTTGCAATCAATGGAAACTAATTGCTGTACTTCCTCCGTTATCGAATATGGCATTAAGTTACGCGTCTAAATCTTTAAAGCAAGGGTTTGCTTTGAAACTGGCATATGAAGACACGGTGTTTGATAAATTTATTATCTATAACTTCCAACACGTTGACTAAGAAGTGACGCTTCTCTATATAAGGTATAAATCTCATTCTTATGCTGACATGAATGTGTAGAATCTCAAATATTCTACTAGCCGTTCTCAGCTTTTAACGTACAAAGGGAAGTTAAATTGTCATATTAAATTCTTCATTCATTTTAGAAAGGAAAGAAATGTATTCGAGCAGTATTGTCGTTTATATTTAATTTTGCTTCTCACGAAAATTTAAATTCCGTTAACTAAACCAATTTGTCAATGTGTTAATAACTGTGATCACTCTGACAGTTTAGTTATAAAATAGCTATTTGATCAAATTATTTATCATAAATAGGTGTAACATGTGTTTTTTGGGGAATGCTGAAAACACTCTAATGGGAAAGTGCACACGCAGTCACCAAAGTATAGAGCCGTTATTTTGTTTCACAGCAACGATAATAAAATTTGTTTTTTATTCAAACGACTTGGCCACACGACTTGGCCACACGACTTGGCCACACGACTTGGCCACACGACTTGGCCACACGACTTGGCCACACGACTTGGCCACACGACTTGGCCACACGACTTGGCCACACGACTTGGCCACACGACTTGGCCACACGACTTGGCCACACGACTTAGCCACAATATACAGCGGTGCCGCACCTTTTCGAGTCGTAAAACAAAAACATCTCCGTTCGTTCCACGATATCACGATCTCGATTCGAAAACTCGATTCGATTGCTGCTGTGCAGACAACATCACGTGCATTATCACGGTAATATTATCGCCAAAGATAAACGTGTGCGATATCCCCCTTGTGAACAGCATTTTGTTAGATTAGTGCTCAGTGCTGCGTCTTCTGCATCACCATACGGTAAGGGATTTAGTGTCTTGCCGTTATGTCTTCGAATTTCTGGTGTTCAAAAGTGCGACTAATGGTGGAAAGCGATCTATTAGTTGTAGGATTTAAGTCACTATCGCCGTATAGCTAGCAGCGAAGGTAATTCTGTACACCTGGCCACTCTACTTGTTCATTCTTCCAGCAGTTTTAACCGAGGAGAGAAAGTAGTATTTTCTTAGATTATTTTTTCTATGATTGAATGCAGCATGGCATAATATTCCAAAGGCCATTCAAAAGGATATTTGTTGGCGCTGGGTAAGTTTTCGCAAAAGCAAACTGCCAAAGAGATTTTTCTATGATATTTAGAAGCCTCAAAGATAAGGGATGTGCACCTAGTATTCGTATTGCCAGAGCTAAGACCCGGACCCAAAGCATTAATCCTACCTGACCTTAGCCCTTGAGCCTAATCCCTGGGATTAAGCCGGCTGAGTAAATCATGGTTCGATAAGATAACCGTAAATGATTTCTTTCTCACACCTTTAAAGTGCCCTTCGTTTATCCAGTGGCGATAAAAATCTGACTCTGTGCCCTGACGCTAGCAACCGAAAACCAAGAGTTAACCGCAATCGAAAACCAATGGTTATCCGCAGCCGAAAACCGAGGGTTATCCGCAGCTTAAAACTGATGGTTTTCCGCAGTCAAAAAATGGTGGTTTCCCGCAGTCGAAAACTGATGGTTTTCCGCAGTCAAAAACTGATGGTTTTCCGCAGTCGAAAACTGATGGTTTTCCGCAGTCGAAAACTGATGGTTTTCCGCAGTCGAAAACTGATGGTTTTCCGCAGTCGAAAACTGATGGTTTTCCGCAGTCGAAAACTGATGGTTTTCAGCAGTCGAAAACTGATGGTTTTCAGCAGTCAAAACTGATGGTTTTCCGCAAACGAAAACAGCACCAAAAAAAGTTTATGCAAAACTGCAACAAAAATGAGCGCGTGAAATATGATGCGACACTCTAGGCTCAAACTGACGAACGCATGGTCGAAATTAACTGTTATTTTGATACTGGAATTTTCATTCAGTGTTTACTGCATTTAATCCTTACAGGAGGTTTAACGCGTTTACTGCATTTGGCGACCTGTGGTATTTTTTGAAAAGTAAGGTTGTAAGAAGCAGAGTTTAAAAAACGACTTTACTGCTCGAAAAAAAAATGTATCTCTACTTAGAAATTTGAAAGTGTAATCGCACGATAATTTACCTCGTGTGCTTAAATCTCTTTCTAAAAAAGACGTTGAAATAATCGACAAGCTGTTCGTTCACCCCGATACGGGAATGAGTAATTTATCTAATGGTACTCTGATGTCCCGATAGACAGTGAACGTGTTAAACGAACTTACAACGTAACGTGCGTTTCAGCATTTAGCACCGCAAAAAAATTACTGGGGCCGACACATTTTTGTTTTTTTTGTTCGATATACGGGTATGACGTCACCGCTTTGTGAAGTTGATTCAAGATTAGATCAGATCTGTTCAATGAACTCAACAAACATTTTCCAGGCTCTCTGCCAATGATTGTCCGATCACTTTTACTCGTGCTAAATTCGAATAAGTAATGATGAGCTGTTTATTTCATTATCGAAAATTAGATCATACGTTAGTTTCAGCCTCCCTAACTACAACAAATTACCTCCAAAGAAAGAAAAAATAATGGCCCTTCTTATTATGAAGCGAAGGGAATACGAAATTATAATTTTTTGTTGCAGTATTGTCTTTTATTTCATTGTTGTATTTTATATGGAATCGGATTGAATTGATCCATCTTTTCGCTATCGTGGAAGCAATATTATTACTTCGACACACTGCGCGAATTTCGAAGGTTGTGATTCCTAGTCGCTCCTTTGCATGTAAATTTTTTGTTCTCTCTTCCAGGAATCACTTCCTTACGCTCACGGAGAAAACTCTGCCAACGAAAATCCTGCCAATACTCAGAAATTATTTCCCGAGTTTCTCTGCATCGTTGCACGCATTGTTGTCTGATGCAAGTACTGTTATGTGGAAGTGTGTTGGAGACAAGAAACTTTGCTATCAACCACCATACGCAAACTCAGTCAAAACTGCACATATTTAATTAGAAGCTCCGATTTTAAAAAATACGTTTTCTTTTCTTTGAAAATTTTCGCAGGTAACAATGAATTCATCTCTGCGGAGCCTTATAGAATGGATAATTGGAGAACTTGAACATGTGCCGCTGCCGTTGATATACGTGGCAGTGGTTACAGGAGCAGCAGCAATAGTAATGATGTTAATGGTGGTAATAATAGTAGCAGGAATAGTCAAGGGGTAAAACATCATCGTTTTACCCCAAGATGAAGCTCGGCTATATCAATCAAACACTCAAGAAATTGATCGCATAAACTCAAGGGGCAACGAACCTTTTGGAAACCAGTTAAAATGTTGCCTTAAAACCCACAAAAATGAGAAATCGATATCCACACAGAAACCTACAACACCCTTTCGTTTCCATCGGGGTACTATGACTTCGAAATTTGGAACGATGAATGCATTCTCCTCAAAAATGATACCATTCCAAAACTTAACCTCAATGGGTAGCGCTACGTGGAAGCTGAAAACAAAATTCTCAACATTTTGTCTCAAAATCGACAGCAACAAATGGAGATCGTCCCAGGGCGTGGACTTTCGAGCCGAGGGGGAATCATTTCTCAAGCTTCTGTTAGAGGATATGCTTGAAGATAAGGAATCATCCTATAAAATAATAAATCGAGGGGGATCTTACATTATCCATAATTAATGAACTAAATATGAGAATAAATTCGCGTTTTCCCCAAAATTTACGGCTGGGAATGCATTTCTCTCCAAAAATAGACGTCTCAACGAAATAAGCAGTCAGGAAACTAAAGAATTGTCGGATTTTTTTCCCATTTTCACATATTTTGTAGAAAAAAACACAACTTGCGCGCAGCTGTTTTTGCAGAAAGCGAAAAGCAGAATGTGCGGCTACGTATACGTTGTTGAAAATTTAGATCCACAAGATTTAAAGTCAAGTATTGTGTACTACATCGTTATCTGGTGCAAGTACTACGAATTGCATCGTTGTGTGGTGTAAATTCTACGCATTCATGGCCACTTTTATACAAATAGTGCAATTGCCACGCAATCATGGTCTCTGTAAAAAAGCCGAGGCAAAACATCGGAAACAAATATCCAATTTCTTCTATGCCAAATTTCGTTTCATTCTATTTAGATGCTAAATTTCGTTTCAATCTGTCAAGATGCCAAATTTCGTTTCATACTGTTTCGATGCCAAATTTCGTTGAATTCTGTTTAGATGCTAAATTTCGTTTCAATCTGTTAAGATGCCAAATTTCGTTTAATTCTGTTTAGATACCAAATTTCGTTCCAATCTCTTCAGAACGGCTGCTTACTGGGCCTTCCCAACAAGTACATAGGACTATCAGGATACATCCTTCGCCTAGAAATCTGCAGTTCTGCAAATGATAGCAAAATTTAAATTTTATATTAATTGAAATGGTATTTAGATAGAATCCATAAAGTTACCAGAAATTTAATAGAATAAAAAGAATAACTGTATAGAGACAGGTATGGGAAAAATAAAGATTTAAAATGAATTTAAACAATATTTACGCCCATAATGATGATAATGACAATAGATGTAAAACGTGCACTTTTGAGCTTTTTCCGAAATGAAAATAGATAGTTTGCGTTGTCCAAATAAATGTAAAAGGGTAAAATGGATTTTTCTTTCCTCGTCCGAACGTTTGTTGTCCCCGCACCACCCCCGCCACACCCCCGCACCACCCCCGCACCACCCCCGCACCACCCCCGCACCACCCCCGCACCACCCCCGCACCACCCCCGCACCACCCCCGCACCACCCCCGCACCACCCCCGCACCACCCCCGCACCACTCCCGCACCACCCCCGCACCACCCCCGCACCACCCCCGCCACACCCCCGCACCACCCCCGCACCACCCCCGCACCACCCCCGCACCACCCCCGCACCACCCCCGCACCACCCCCGCACCACCCCCGCACCACCCCCGCACCACCCCCGCACCACCCCCGCACCACCCCCGCACCACCCCCGCACCACTCCCGCACCACCCCCGCACCACCCCCGCACCACTCCCGCACCACCCCCGCACCACCCCCGCCACACCCCCGCACCACCCCCGCACCACCCCCGCACCACCCCCGCACCACCCCCGCACCACCCCCGCACCACCCCCGCACCACCCCCGCACCACCCCCGCACCACCCCCGCACCACCCCCGCACCACCCCCGCACCACCCCCGCACCACCCCCGCACCACCCCCGCACCACTCCCGCACCACCCCCGCACCACCCCCGCACCACTCCCGCACCACCCCCGCACCACCCCCGCACCACCCCCGCACCACTCCCGCACCACCCCCGCACCACCCCCGCACCACCCCCGCACCACCCCCGCACCACCCCCGCACCACCCCCGCACCACCCCCGCACCACCCCCGCACCACCCCCGCACCACCCCCGCACCACCCCCGCACCACCCCCGCACCACCCCCGCACCACCCCCGCACCACCCCCGCACCACCCCCGCACCACCCCCGCACCACCCCCGCACCACCCCCGCACCACCCCCGCACCACCCCCGCACCACCCCCGCACCACCCCCGCCACAACCCCGCACCACCCCCGCACCACCCCCGCACCACCCCCGCACCACCCCCGCACCACCCCCACACCACCCCCACACCACCCCCGCACCACCCCCGCACCACCCCCGCACCACTCCCGCACCACTCCCGCACCACCCCCGCACCACCCCCGCACCACCCCCGCACCACCCCCACACCACCCCCGCACCACCCCCGCACCACCCCCGCACCACCCCCGCCACACCCCCGCCACACCCCCGCCACACCCCCGCCACACCCCCGCCACACCCCCGCCACACCCCCGCCACACCCCCGCCACACCCCCGCCACACCCCCGCCACACCCCCGCCACACCCCCGCCACACCCCCGCCACACCCCCGCCACACCCCCGCCACACCCCCGCCACACCCCCGCCACACCCCCGCCACCCCCCGCCACACCCCCGCCACACCCCCGCCACACCCCCGCCACACCCCCGCCACACCCCCGCCACACCCCCGCCACACCCCCACACCACCCCCGCCGCACCACCCCCGCACCACCCCCCGCACCACCCCCGCACCACCCCCGCACCAGCCCCGCACCACCCCCGCACCACCCCCGCACCACCCCCGCACCACCCCCGCACCACCCCCGCACCACCCCCGCACCACCCCCGCACCACCCCCGCACCACCCTCGCACCACCCTCGCACCACCCCCGCACCACCCCCGCACCACCCCCGCACCACCCCCGCACCACCCCCGCCACACCCCAGCCATACCCCCGCCACACCCCCGCCACACCCCCGCCACACCCCCGCCACACCCCCGCCACACCCCCGCCACACCCCCGCCACACCCCCGCCACACCCCCGCCACACCCCCGCCACACCCCCGCCACACCCCCGCCACACCCCCGCCACACCCCCGCCACACCCCCGCCACACCCCCGCCACACCCCCGCCACACCCCCGCCACACCCCCGCCACACCCCCGCCACACCCCCGCCACACCCCCGCCACACCCCCGCCACACCCCCGCCACACCCCCCGCCCACACCCCCCGCCCACACCCCCCGCCCACACCCCCCGCCCACACCCCCCGCCCACACCCCCGCCACACCCCCGCCACACCCCCGCCACACCGCCGCCACACCGCCGCCACACCCCCCACCAAACCCCCCGCCACACCCCCCGCCACACTCCCCGCCACACTCCCCGCCACACTCCCCGCCACACTCCCCGCCACACTCCCCGCCACACTCCCCGCCACACTCCCCGCCACACTCCCCGCCACACTCCCCGCCACACTCCCCGCCACACTCCCGCCACACTCCCGCCACACTCCCGCCACACTCCCGCCACACTCCCGCCACACTCCCGCCACACTCCCGCCACACTCCCGCCACACTCCCGCCACACTCCCGCCACACTCCCGCCACACTCCCGCCACACTCCCGCCACACTCCCGCCACACTCCCGCCACACTCCCGCCACACTCCCGCCACACTCCCGCCACACTCCCGCCACACTCCCGCCACACTCCCGCCACACTCCCGCCACACTCCCGCCACACTCCCGCCACACTCCCGCCACACTCCCGCCACACTCCCGCCACACTCCCGCCACACTCCCGCCACACTCCCGCCACACTCCCGCCACACTCCCGCCACACCACCGCCACACTCCCGCCACACCACCGCCACACCATCGCCACACACCGCCCTACCACTGCCACACCATCGCCACACACCGCCCTACCACTGCCACATCACCGCCACATCACCGCCACATCACCGCCACACTCCCGCCACACACCGCCACACCACGGCCACACTCCCGCCACACACCACCACACACCACCGCCACCCACCACCACCACCACCACCACCACCACCACACACCACCACCACCACCACACACCACCACCACACACCACCACCACCACACACCACCACCACCACACACCACCACCACCACACACCACCATCACCACACACCACCATCACCACACACCACCATCACCACACACCACCACCACCACACCACCACCACACACCACCACACACCGCCACCACACACCACCACCACACACCACCACCACCACACACCACCACCACACCCCACACACCACCACCACCACACACCACACACCACCACCACCACCACACACCAATACCACCACCACACACCAATACCACCACCACACACCACCACCACC
The DNA here is from genome assembly GCA_030386875.1 of Morinoia aosen. NCBI lineage: Eukaryota > Metazoa > Arthropoda > Malacostraca > Amphipoda > Talitridae > Morinoia > Morinoia aosen. The sequence continues at coordinate 22,710,136 of CM059570.1, forward strand.
ACACACCACCACCACCACACACCACCACCACCACACACCACCACCACCACCACCACACACCACACACCACCACCACCACACACCACCACCACCACACACCACCACCACCACACACCACCATCACCACACACCACCATCATCACACACCACCACCACCACCACCACCACCACCACCACCACCACCACCACCACCACCACCACCACCACCACCACCACCACCACCACCACACACCACCACCACCACACACCACCACCACAACCACCACACACTACCACCACACACCATACACTACCACCACACACCATACACTACCACCACACACCACCACTGTTTGAGCCGAGCCGAAGGCAGATGGTTTTGCTTCAGTCGAGTGCAATTTACTGTGCAAGGTACAGTCACGAGCAGTATTGCATTGTGACAGATAATATTTGATTACTTGCGGTACAGCAAAATTGCTACTATTAAATGGATTATGAGTCCGATCAAGCTGCTACACCTCCTAAGCAGAAACGCAAAAGTTTATCTTCTGTGAAGCCCTACACACCAAAATGGAAGAAAGGATGGAGAAGCGAACAACTGTTAGGCTGGTTAGGAAAGTCTCAGCCTTTTACCTCTATTAAAGATAGCATACTGCACCATACGCTCAACCACCATTACGTGTGGTAAATTTTATATAATTCATCAAGCTAACAATCAATGCCATAAAAATCTGTCAACGCTGTGAAGAAAACACCAACTTAAACTTTGACATCTTACCAAGTGATCCAATTGACAAGTCAGCTAGAAAAATTGAATCGCAGATATGTGCATGTCTTTCTGAGCGCAATTTAAATATTTCGTTAAGTGACCCATTGCTAAGACTGCTGAAACAAATGTTTCTTAAAGAAAGTAAGCTTAGGGAAAAAAGAGTTTCAAACATTATAAGACAATGCTTCGGTAAATATTAACTAAGCGAACTTGTCGTTGTCGTTAATGAATGTTTATATTTTTGCAATAATTGATGAAACAACGGATGGCAGTACAGCTATACAGCTCGGAGTCATCCTGCAACACTGGAGTGAGAGTGCAATTAAGAGCTCCTGTGCTGATTGTTAAATCATTGGATAACGCGGCCAATGGACTGTTAACTACACTCAGAAAATATTTCATTGATTGAAATATTATGTTATGCCACATTTCAGGGTTTGGTTCTGACACGACTCACGTTATGATGGGATCCAAACATTCTGTTGCTTCTTTATTTAAAAAAGAATTCACGACTTTCTAGGAGGAGAATTGCTGGCTAGGTGGAAATACAGATATTGGGAGTCAATAAAAAAGCTTTCAAGACAGAAATCGAGGTTCTTCTTTTTCTTATTCTTGGCACCAGGGCTTGCAAAAGTAAGACTCCATTTCTTGGAGGCTACTACACTTATTTGACTGCAGGCTTTTGACTTTGACATGTCGGCTTTTTTCGAGAAAAAAAGCCTTGGGCCGAGGTTCTCAATAGATTAGATTATTAGTTAGTTTAAGCCTCCCTATCCGCAACAAAGGCGATCCAAAGAGAGGAAGGAAGAAGGCACCATTTAGTATGGAGTTAAGGGAACGCGGAATCTATGCAGAAAAGCATAGAAACAGTAAGCTGAGTAAGAAGTTCATGAAACAAGATCAAAGTTGAAGAAGAAAGTAGTAGGTGCTGAAAAAACAGGACAGCAGTGAACCGAAAAAGATGGTCCTTATCAAAACAAAAACCTATTCTGTTTTAACAAAAAGAAATCCTACCTAACCTTTAGCTCGAGCCCTCACATAGTCCCCCTGGGAGCGCTAATTCCCATAGATACAATAGCTGTATCCCCCTGAGGGGGAGGTTCTCAGTAGTAACGAGAGTAACATCTGCTTTGCCTTATTCCTCAACGTAAATTATCTCTATGTTCTGTTCAGTTAGCCACAACTGAAAGATCCGATGGCGAAAATCTTGGGAAAGTCATAATTCTTCATTTAATGCATTGCATTCTTTGCCCTGTTCTTTGGGTTTGACCGACAATTTGGCTATATATCTAGTTTTTTTCAGTTCTAAATCCCTCTAGTTTGTTTACTCACAAATTGTGAATCTGTGTTTGTGTTGTGTTTCATAAATAAATGTTTCGAGTATTACTTTGTCTCTGCTTCTCTCTGATAAAATGGCTTCGTGGACAATACTTAACGCTCATGTCGCCTGGCTTAAATGTTGCATGTATCGAGAGTAACGCAGCCAGGACAGGGGGGGGGGGGGGACCACGGAGGCCATTGTAACCTCCCCCCCGAAATGTTGATCTGGGGGCCAGTTTCAGTCGCCGTTCCAAGAAGATTACTGAAAATTAATGTTTGGCCCCCTTTCCCCAAAATTATTCGTCGGGAATCCTGCCCTACTCCCCCCAATATATATATATATATATATATATATATATATATATATATATCAAATATATATACATGTATTGTATTTCAGCAAAAAAAGATTTCCTGAGTCGCTTGGGATCTCACATTTCCTTTTGGAAGATGAAATTACCTAAGAAAACGTTGATGAATTTTTGTATATTTACAACTTTGGAGACGGTAGCATTCAACCTTTAAGCCGTCACTTCAGTGACAGCCTTCAGTTTTTTACAGAACTGACATGCTGACAATGACCCCTCAGAGATAGATAAACAACAACGCAACCACTTACAAATAGACACGCGGGAGCACTTTGAGCTATTTGAGTGGGCAGCGACAAAATGCAACCGACCGCAGGCGGACATCAGAACATTGACGTTAACACCTTTAGTTCATTATCATTTCATTAAATTATATTATCTTGAGTCCGTTATCACTGCGGTAAGATAACAAAGATAAGTATCTACAAGAGTTCTCTCGAATAACGCATTCAAAAGTTCTTCCACCAGTGCTGCATCTACTTCCACGGTACACAGTAAGAGATCCCGCGTAATTCCGTCGTGCGGAGCAATTCATCGTACGTTGAGTGAGTACTCGAACACCTATGAGAAGATATGTAAATGTCCTAAGTCGTATTACGTAGCATAACTTGAGATACACACGTCTTTTTTGAAATGTTTACGAATCTACAACATATCTACTCAGAGTTGACTGCTCAATCGCAAACCTAGTGCTTGAGTCGTTTTGTAAAGACTGTAACTGTATTTCATGAAGTCGTATTCATTGCAGTGCGTCATTTTTTAACTTACATTCTTCTCTGTGCATTTAAGAAATCTTGTTTTTTTTATCTACCATGTAGACCTCGCCCGAGATAGGGCTGGAGTATTCGAGAGATGTTGCAATACTGGTGAGGGTGTGGTCAGCAGGATAGAGTTTTACGCAACCGAGCGTCTTGCTCGCTGACGTAAAAGACTTGGACTGGTTCCGAAAAAGCGTAACGTAGAGTCAATAAAAGCGTAACGTAGAGTCAATAAAAGCGTAACGTAGAGTCAATAAAAGCGTAACGTAGAGTCAATAAAAGCGTAACGTAGAGTCAATAAAAGCGTAACGTAGAGTCAATAAAAGCGTAACGTAGAGTCAATAAAAGCGTAACGTAGAGTCAATAAAAGCGTAACGTAGAGTCAATAAAAGCGTAACGTAGAGTCAATAAAAGCGTAACGTAGAGTCAATAAAAGCGTAACGTAGAGTCAATAAAAGCGTAACGTAGAGTCAATAAAAGCGTAACGTAGAGTCAATAAAAGCGTAACGTAGAGTCAATAAAAGCGTAACGTAGAGTCAATAAAAGCGTAACGTAGAGTCAATAAAAGCGTAACGTAGAGTCAATAAAAGCGCAACGTAGAGTCAATAAAAGCGTAACGTAGAGTCAATAAAAGCGTAACGTAGAGTCAATAAAAGCGTAACGTAGAGTCAATAAAAACGTAACGTAGAGTCAATAAAAGCGTAACGTAGAGTCAATAAAAGCGCCACGTAGAGTCAATAAAAGCGTAACGTACAATCATTAAGAGCATAACGTTAATTTAATCAATTCAGATCAATTAATCATCAGTTTGAGTATCGTTAAGATCAATCACGTTAGATGAACTTGACGGACACCAGTACAAATTCATCAGTGAGAGCATGAGGATTGCTCACCACGTTTGGGATTGATGATTGTGACGGAAAGTTGTGTGAATAAATCAAAACAATTCAGAATTCCTTACGTTTCATTCGAAATGTGCAATTCAGTAAGACATACACCACAGGATTTCACGCACCGAAAATGCACGGTGTGTATGGTATATTCCCATGGTACGAATGCTTTGTGCTGCGTTGTAAAATAATTTCAACTGTGAAAGAATGGAAAAAATTCACATCGACGTGATCCTTCTATTAATTATTCCTTCTTAGATTGTCGCTTCCGTATTTTTACAATTGTTTATTCCTGCCGGAGTTTTGAATATGTGAATAAAAGTGATGTTTCTGATCACTATCATTATAGGGTCATTGCTACTGACGCATTTTCGGATAAAATTCCGAACGTCGTCTGTTGTCCTGCCCGGTGAGTTCTTGTGATATTTAACTGCTGCCGTGCGCTTCTATGCAAAGCGAGACGCATCAATTTGCATTTCCTAATTTGTTTAATTAGCATTTCCCAACGCAATAAATTTGCATTTCCCAACGCAATTAATTTGCATTTTCCAACTCGATAATTTGCATTTCCCAACGCGATTAATTTGCATTTCCCAACGCGATTAATTTGCATTTCCCAACGCGATTAATTTGCATTTCCCAACGCGATTAATTTGCATTTCCCAACGCGATTAATTTGCATTTCCCAACGCGCTTAATTTGCATTTCCTAACGCGATTAATTTGCATTTCCGAATGCGATTAATTTGCATTTCCCAACGCGATTTATTTCCATTTCCTAACGCGATTAATTTGCATTTCCGAATGCAATTAATTTGCATTTCCCAATGCGATTTATTTCCATTTCCTAACGCGATTAATTTGCATTTCCGAATGCGATTAATTTGCATTTCCCAACGCGACTAATTTGCATTTCCCAACGCGATTAATTTCCATTTCCTAACGCGATTAATTTGCATTTCCTAATGCGATCAATTTGCATTTCCCAACGCGATTTATTTCCATTTCCTAACGCGATATATTTCCATTTCCTAACGCGATTAATTTGCATTTTCGAATGCGATTAATTTGCATTTCCGAACGCGATTAATTTGCCTTTACCAACGCGATTAATTTGCATTTCCTAACGCGATTAATTTGCATTTCCCAACGCGATTAATTTGCATTTCCCAACGCGATTAATTTGCATTTCCCAACGCGATTAATTTGCATTTCCCAACGCGATTAATTTGCATTTCCCAACGCGATTAATTTGCATTTCCCAACGCGATTAATTTGCATTTCCCAACGCGATTAATTTTCATTTCCCAACGCGATTAATTTGCATTTCCCAACGCGACTAATTTGCATTTCCCAACGCGATTAATTTGCATTTCCCAACGCGATTAATTTGCATTCCCCAACACGATTAATTTGCATTCCCTAACGCGATTAATTTGCATTTCCCAACGCGATTAACTTGCATTTCCCAACGCGATTAACTTGCATTTCCCAACGCGATTACTTTCCATTTCCTAACACGATTAATTTGCATTTCCGAATGCGACAAAAATATGCAATTTCACGTACGCTGTCAAAAAGATAAGGATGACGCTCTGCATTTGAAATCTTTCGAGTGCCTTTGAAAATCTTTTTATGAAGTAAGTAGTCTCCGACAGAACAACCCTATATCCTAGCCTACACCCTACACACCCGAAGCACTACTATCCCATACCCTACACCCTACACACCCGAAGCAGTACTACCCTAGACCCTACACACCCGAAGCAGTACTACCCTAGACCCTACACACCCGAAGCAGTACGACCCTACACCCTACACACCCAAAGCAGTACTACTCTACACCCTACACACCTGGAGTAGACTGACCTACGCAGACGAGGTGGTAACCTTGACTACCTTGACAATAATTCGCTAAAGCAAATACAGCAGAGCATTTGAATAATTTGAGGGAAAACTGCAAGAGAAGCTGGAAAAAGGAGCTGAATGGTCACCTCCTCTCATCAGTCCACTGATATTCAAGTTAATAATTTAAGTTCGAAGCTGAAAGTAAAGTTTGAATATTACTTTCAAAATATAGAATCCCACGTTTTTCGTATGCCTCTTCAATTCTGAGTGAAGATGTTTCATGATGTTGGTTGCATAGTGGTTTTTACTGTAGCATTGTTTTTCATTTTGTCATGAAATCTAACTGAATCAATCTGCCTTGTGGCTACCATGGAAATAATATTTTTTCTTCGACATACAACACGAATTTTACAGGTTGATTCCCAGTCGCTCCATTGCGAGTTAATTTCTTGTTTTCTCTCCCAGGAACCGCTTCCTGACGCTCACGGAAAAAACACCGCCATCAAGGGCCCGGTAATTATTAAGAAATTTTTCTTAAGTTCCCGCGCTGTCTGCAAGTGGGCTTGTCACAGGAGGATTTACTATCAATGACCCCACTCAGACATCAAGTCAAAATTTTACACCTTGAATTCAAGCACCGGTTTTGAAAGTACGCTGTATTTTCTTTCAAGGTTTTCGAGTCACAGGCAACAATGACTTCACCTTCGGAGATCCTTACTGGACTTATAAATGCAGCATCTTCTTTGCTGCAGGGGTTATGCGGAGCAGTATTCGCATTCTTTTCCAACTTCACGACCCAAAATGAAGTTCAAAATGAAATTCAAAATGAATTTCAAAGAGAATTTCGAAGAGAAAACCCATGGAACAACGAGAATTCTGTCAACCGGTTGAAAAGGGACCTTGAAACCAGTCTAAAAATACGCAGTTCAAAATTCACACAGAAACCTACGTTGCCCCGGTTTCTATCGTTGAACCAGAGCTACAAGCGATCCCGAAGCCAAAGCAAAGAAAGGCTTCGAAAATGATACCCTGCCAAAGCTTGACCTCCATGGGTACCGCTACGTGCAAGCTGAACGCGAAATTCCCAATTTTTTGAACAGTTATCGAGGCAGAATAGTGGAGATCGTCCCAGGGCGCGGACTGACGAGCGTTGGGGGAAAGCCTGTTCTGAAGCCCCTTTTAGAGGAGATACTGGCACGGGAGAGCTTATCGTACACAACCAGATATCAAGGGGGTCTTACATTATCAGTAACTACTGAACTATGAAAATAAATTCACGTTCTTCCTAAATTCATGAATGGGAATGTATTTCTATCACACAATAGACGTTTGAACGGAATGTGATGATATAAGGAGTTTGAAAACTATAGAATAATTCGATTTACTCCACATTTTCTAACGTTTTGTCGAATAAACACGACTCACTAACTTTGCTACGGATACGTAGGGTGGAGATGCGAACAACTGGTTTGCAGAATTCCAAAATCAAAATGCAAACCTTCGTATACTTCATTGGAAATTTGAACCCATTACATTTAGATATACTGTATGTATCGTACACTACACTATTGACGGGATGAAGTACTACGAAGTGTATCATGGTTTAACGTAAGTAGTACAAAATACACCGTTGTTTAATGTACGTACTACAAATTTCATCGTTGTTTAATGTACGTACTACAAATTGCATCGTTGTTTAATGTACGTACTACAAATTGCATCGTTGTTTAATGTACGTACTACGAATTGCATCGTTGTTTAATGTACGTACTACAAATTGCATCGTTGTTTAATGTACGTACTACAAATTGCATCGTTGTTTAATGTACGTACTACAAATTGCTTCGTTGTTTAATGTACGTACTACAAAATACACCGTTGTTTGATGTACGTACTACAAATTGCATCGTTGTTTAATGTACGTACTACAAATTGCATCATTGTTTAATGTACGTACTACAAATTGCATCGTTGTTTAATGTACGTACTACAAATTGCATCGTTGTTTATTGTACGTACTAAAAATTGCATCGTTGTTTAATGTACGTACTACAAATTGCATCGTTGTTTAATGTACGTACTACAAATTGCATCGTTGTTTAATGTACGTACTACAAATTGCATTGTTGTTTAATGTACGTACTACAAATTGCATCGTTGTTTAATGTACGTACTACAAATTGCATCGTTGTTTAATGTACGTACTACAAATTGCATCGTTGTTTGATGTACGTACTACAAATTGCATCGTTGTTTAATGTACGTACTACAAATTGCATCGTTGTTTAATGTACGTACAACAAATTGCATCGTTGTTTAATGTACGTACTACAAATTGCATCGTTGTTTAATGTACGTACTACAAATTGCATCGTTGTTTAATGTACGTACTACAAATTGCATCATTGTTTAATGTACGTACTACAAATTGCATCGTTGTTTAATGTACGTACTACAAATTGCATCGTTGTTTAATGTACGTACTACAAATTGCATCATTTTTTAATGTACGTACTACAAATTGCATCGTTGTTTAATGTACGTACTACAAAATACACCGTTGTTTAATGTACGTACTACAAATTGCATCATTGTTTAATGTACGTACTACAAATTGCATCGTTGTTTAATGTACGTACTACAAATTGCATCGTTGTTTAATGTACGTACTACAAAATACACCGTTGTTTAATGTACGTACTACAAATTGCATCATTGTTTAATGTACGTACTACAAATTGCATCGTTGTTTAATGTACGTACTACAAATTGCATCATTGTTTAATGTACGTACTACAAATTGCATCGTTGTTTAATGTACGTACTACAAATTGCATCGTTGTTTGATGTACGTACTACAAATTGCATTGTTGTTTAATGTACGTACTAAAAATTGCATCGTTGTTTAATGTACGTACTACAAATTGCATCGTTGTTTAATGTACGTACTACAAATTGCATCGTTGTTTAATGTACGTACTACAAATTTCATCGTTGTTTAATGTACGTACTACAAATTGCATCGTTGTTTAATGTACGTACTACAAATTGCATCGTTGTTTAATGTACATACTGCAAATTGCATCGTTGTTTAATGTACGTACCACAAATTGGATTATTTCTGGTGCAAATACTACGCAATCACGACCACTGTCGTATAGCAGCACTATGACACGATTGCGATCCAATCCTAATCACTGTAATAAAGCTGAAGCGAAGCAAAACTGCATCCGATTTCGGAAACTTTACGATGCCAAAATTCCTTCTAATTCGTTCAGATGCCAAAATTTATTCTTATTTTTTCAGATGCCAAAATTCCTTCTTATTTTTTCAGAGGCCAAAATTCCTTCTAATATGTTCAGTTGGGCAGCTTACAAAGTCACCCCAATTCAGTACATAGAACTATCAAAATACAACCTTACTCCTAGAAAACTGCATTAATCTGAGAATAATGACAGAATTTATGGTTTAAATGAATTCGAATGGTATTTAGATATAATCCATAAATGCAACAGAAATTTAATCGATGTTATAAAAGGATCTTTTCCACACTGAAAGAAGTTTTGGCCTCTCTAAGTGTCTCATGGCTGTTCAGGCGTCTCATTGATAGCCAGAACGTCTCAAAAAGAGAGCAGATGTCTCATCGGAAGTGCGACCCCTTGAAGAGCGCGAAGTATCTCAAAATGCTGCCTATCTTTTATTAGTAATGATAATGTAATAGCTTAGTCACCCCTCAAATCTGACATTACCTATTCAAGTGTTCAGTAAATGTAATACGGAAGGAATTTAATTTTTGATAAGTTCATAAGAACTCCTGTAAAGTGTCAAAAAAATTGTTTCAGGGAATGTTAATGAATTATCGGTACCGCTCTCAGCTGAACGAGACGTGAGCTGGTGGCATAGTAAGGTCTTACTGCTGGAGACGATTATAGCTCCAGGCATATCTGTCCAGCGGTAAGACCATGTATTGATGACACGAGCAATAGCTTTCGTTCAGCTCAAGAATACGTAAGCGTATAAAAGTTTCTTCATGGCGCTAAAAGCGTCTACCTTGCTTGGCAGTGCAATGCTACAGCTTAAAATCCGTAGAGTTTTGTGTGAGACATCAGTTGTAAATGCATCAAACTCAAGCCCAAGTGTCTCATCGATGAGACACTGAAGCACTTCTAGTGAGACACTAGAGCGTCTCAAATCGGGTCTCGAGACACTGGTATGCATCCTAATCTTGGGTGTCTCATTGATGATGCATCTGCGTGTCTCGTTTTTGGGACAAACGTCAGATGCACCTGGGTGTTTCAAAATAGGGCTATTATTTCTTTCAGTGCAGATGCGCCCCGCCATTAATGCAACACGTACGTTCACCCACTTGTAACTTTTAAAATAATGCACCCATCAATTCCAAATTACTCTCAAACGAAAGAATGTTCTAATCTTTCGTTTGAGAGTAATTTGAAGTGGATAGGTGCATTATTTCGAAAGTTACAAGTGGATGAACTTATGTGTTGCATTAGTGGCGGGGCGCATCTGGAAAAGATCCGAATAAAATAAATGTACAGATACAAGTAAGGGCAAAATATAGATTTCAAATAAATTTAAACGACATTTAAGCCCATAATGTTGAAAAGCGAGTAATGTAAATAGATGTGGAACATGTGTTTTTGAGCTTTTTTAAATGAAAATAGAAAGTGTGTTGTCCGAATAAAATGTAAAAGGGTAAAATGAATTTTACTTTCCTCGTTTGAGCGTTTGTTGTGATAGTGACATGCCACCGCCACACCACCACCGCCACACCGCCACACCACCACCGCCACACCGCCACACCACCACCGCCACACCACCACCACCGCCGCCGCCACACCACCACCACCGCCACCGCCACACCACCACCGCCACACCGCCACACCACCACCGCCACACCACCACCACCGCCGCCGCCACACCACCACCACCACCGCCGCCACACCACCACCACCGCCGCCGCCACACCACCACCACCACCGCCGCCGCCACACCACCACCACCACCGCCGCCGCCACACCACCACCGCCACACCACCAGCGCCACACCACCACCACCGCCGCCGCCACACCACCACCACCGCCGCCGCCACACCACCACCACAGCCGCCACCACACCACCACCACCGCCGCCACACCACCACCGCCGCCACACCACCACCGCCGCCACACCACCACCGCCGCCACACCACCACCGCCGCCACACCACCACCACCGCCGCCGCCACACCCCAACAGCCGCCGCCACACCCCAACAGCCGCCGCCACACCACCACCGCCACCGCCACACCACCACCACAGCCGCCACACCACCACCACAGCCGCCACCACACCACCACCACCGCCACCGCCACCACACCACCACCACCGCCGCCGCCACACCACCACCACAGCCACCGCCACACCACCACCACAGCCACCGCCACACCACCACCACAGCCACCGCCACACCACCACCACCACAGCCACCGCCACACCACCACCACAGCCACCGCCACACCACCACCACAGCCACCGCCACACCACCACCACAGCCACCGCCACACCACCACCACAGCCACCGCCACACCACCACCACCCCACCACCACCACAGCCACCGCCACACCACCACCACCGCCGCCACACCACCACCACCGCCGCCACACCACCACCACCGCCGCCGCCACACCACCACAGCCGCCGCCATACCACCACAGCTGCCGCCACACCACCACAGCCGCCGCCACACCCCCACAGCCGCCGCCACACCACCACCGCCGCCGCCACACCACCACCACAGCCGCCACCACACCACCACCACCGCCACCGCCACACCACCACCGCCGCCGCCACACCACCACCACAGCCACCGCCACGCCACCACCACAGCCACCGCCACACCACCACCACAGCCACCGCCACACCACCACCACAGCCACCGCCACACCACCACCACAGCCACCGCCACACCACCACCACCACAGCCACCGCCACACCACCACCACAGCCACCACCACCACAGCCACCGCCACACCACCACCACCACAGCCACCGCCACACCACCACCACCACAGCCACCGCCACACCACCACCACCACAGCCACCGCCACACCACCACCGCCACCGCCACACCACCACCGCCACCGCCACACCACCACCACCACAGCCACCGCCACACCACCACCACCACAGCCACCGCCACACCACCACCACCACAGCCACCGCCACACCACCACCACAGCCACCGCCACACCACCACCACAGCCACCGCCACACCACCGCCACACCACCACCACAGCCACCGCCACACCACCACCACCACAGCCACCGCCACACCACCACCACCGCCGCCACACCACCACCACCGCCGCCACACCACCACCACCGCCGCCGCCACACCACCACAGCCGCCGCCACACCACCACAGCCCCCGCCACACCACCACAGCCGCCGCCACACCACCACAGCCGCCGCAACACCACCACCACAGCCGCCACCACACCACCACCACCGCCACCGCCACACCACCACCACCGCCACCGCCACACCACCACAGCCACCGCCACACCACCACAGCCACCGCCACACCACCATCACAGCCACCGCCACACCACCACCACAGCCACCGCCACACCACCACCACAGCCACCGCCACACCACCACCACAGCCACCGCCACACCACCACCACAGCTACCGCCACACCACCACCACCACAGCTACCGCCACACCACCACCACCGCCGCCACACCACCACCACCGCCGCCACACCACCACCACCGCCGCCACACCACCACCACCGCCGCCGCCACACCACCACAGCCGCCGCCACACCACCACAGCCACCGCCACACCACCACAGCCGCCGCCACACCACCACAGCCGCCGCCACACCACCACAGCCACCGCCACACCACCACAGCCGCCGCCACACCACCACCGCCGCCGCTACACACCACCACAGCCGCCGCCACACCACTACAGCCACCGCCACACCACCACAGCCGCCGCCACACCACCACCGCCGCCGCCGCCACATACCACCACAGCCGCCGCCACCACACACCACCGCCGCCGCCGCCGCCACACACCACCACCGCTACACCACCACCACACCACCACAGCCGCCGCCACACCACCACAGCCGCCGCCACACCACCACAGCCGCCGCCACACCACCACCACAGCCGCCGCCACACCACCACCACCGCCACCACCACACCACCACCGCCGCCGCCACACCACCACAGCCACCGCCACACCACCACCACAGCCGCCCCCACAACACCACCACAGCCGCCGCCACACCTCCACCACAGCCGCCGCCACACCTTCACCACAGCCACCGCCACACCACCACCACCACAGCCACCGCCCCACCACCACCACCACAGCCACCGCCCCACCACCACCACAGCCACCGCCACACCACCACCACAGCCACCGCCACACCATCCACCACCACCGCCACACCACCACCACCGCCGCCACACCACCACCACCGCCGCCGCCACACCACCACAGCCGCCGCCACACCACCACAGCCGCCGCCACACCACCACAGCCGCCGCCACACCACCCCCGCCGCTGCTACACCCCACCACAGCCGCCGCCGCACCACCACAGCCACCGCCACACCACCACAGCCACCGCCACACCACCACAGCCGCCGCCACACCCCACCACCGCCGCCGCCACACACCACCACAGCCGCTGCCACCACAAACCACCACCACCGCCGCCGCCACACACCACCACCGCCGCCGCCACACACCACCACCGCCGCCGCCACACACCACCACCGCCGCCGCCACACACCACCAACGCCACCACAACACCACCACCACCGCCACCGCCACACACCACCACCACCGCCATACACCACCACCGCCGCCACACACCACCACCGCCGCCACACACCACCACCGCCGCCACACACCACCACCGCCGCCACACACCACCGCCGCCACAACACCACCACCGCCGCCACACACCACCGCCGCCACAACACCACCACCATCGCCACACACCACCACCGCCACACACCACCACCGCCGCCACACACCACCACCGCCGCCACACACCACCACCGCCGCCACACACCACCACCGCCGCCACACACCACCATCGCCGCCACACACCACCTCCGCCGCCAAACACCACCGCCGCCACAACACCACCACCGCCGCCACACACCACCACCGCCGCCCCAACACCACCACCACCGCCACAACACCACCACCACCGCCGCGGCCACACCAGTGAATGAAGGCAGAATCAAAGTGAGAAAGCAGTGTCAATCGAGCAGTTGAGGAGGGACGTCGCTGCGTTTTTCACCTCTACCTAGCAACCCAAACTCATGAGAAATACGTTCACGCTTATCAGGTTTAATATAACTTTGTGATCATAGGAATACAAAATAATTTAATTTTTACATAATTCTAAGTTGTCATTATTTTCAAGTGAGGATTATGGCAAGGAAAAAAAATATTGCACGTAACAATTGTTAAGAGATAAAACCCCTTTTATAAATGACGTTACCAATTACATGTTATGACGGTCTAAGTTATATCATAAATATACCATTGTAGGGAAATCTTTTTTCTTACAATACGCACGAAGATGATAATTGATATCTAATCATTCGAATCAGTTTAAAATTATAAAATAACATTACACTCCAACGAGAGAGTCATCTGGAAAAATATGTTCGATACAGCACGTAAATTGAGTTATTTATATTTAATATAGCACTAGTGCACACGTGCTGGTCGGCATTAGTCTGAAGAATTTCATCCCTTCTTTCTTGAGTTAAATTCTCTCATGCCACTCGATGTTGTCCAGCGTTAGGCCGAAGAATTTCCCCGCTTCTTTCATGTGTTAAGCTCTCTCTAGCTACTCGTTGTTGCCCTGCATTATTCCGTAGAATTTCCAAACGCCGGTCAAGGGTCAATTTAGCTCTAGCTTCTCGTTTGCGAGCAGCATTGCTTCGTCTTGCCATTTGGCGTTGTTCATCCGATCGTCTTTTTATTCTGAAATGTCGTCTATCATCTCTTCGAAGCTTTTCAAGAAAATCACAATTTCGAAAACAATAACTCAAGTTCCAAAATCTTGAGCCTTATACCAAGTGGTAGCCAGGTTACTGGTCGAACGAATTTAAAACATTTTTTTTTGCATATCAATTAAAAATATCAAAGCGCTATGATTAATTTCAACAGAGAAAGCTCCATAGAAAATTTCAATTTCTAAAAATAACCCGATTGCGTATTGTGGATACCATAATCGAGAGGGGGTCGGTCACACGGACGGACGCGGCTCCTTTTATAATAGTGATAAGTGGCTGCTCAGTTTAACCAATCTTCTGTAATATTTTGAAACACAAAAAAACGCGTGCGCTACATAGTATTGGAGGCAACGAATTTTCAATGAAATTAAATACTTCTCTTAAACTATATTACACAAGGTAAGGTAGGCCTCCTTAGCCATTAAAAAAGGCGTTCCATAGAAAGGAAAAACGAAAATATCACTTACTGTCTGAAGAGTCTGAGAAACTGGGAATCCATGCTCAAGGTGTGTTCGTGTCGTAAGATTTCCTGCGAAAAAAAACAGGAAATTAGGAAAGAATTTCACGAAGCAAGATAAAAAAAAGTCCAATGCTGAAAAACAAGACAGCAGTGAACCGAAAAATGTTGGTCCGTAACAAAACCTGTTCTACTTCAACAAAAGGAAGGTGAACCGAAACTTTATCTCGGGACATCGCATATTCCCCTTAGTTGTATTCCCATACATATAATAGTTGTATCCTCGGAGAAGAGATAACCGCTTTACACGCACGAACTACAAACAAGAAACATTTACAAGTCAGTAAATTTCGAATATAACTGCAATAAAGCCATCCCTTTCTAAACCGTATTAAGTTAACCAGAGTCATGACTTAAAGGGTGTAAAATAAATTCGAATTAACCCTTCAATGTTACCATTTTGTACTCACATTTCCGTGATCACAAACGCTGCCATTAGACTGGCACTGGCATCACGTTATCACCGATGTTTTAACCTGAAGCCTACGATCATTACACACTTTCAGTGGATTGAGTTACCGCTGCAATACTTTTATATGAATATATATTTATAAATATAATAGAACTAGTGTACACGACCCGTCACAAATGCCGGGATTGGATACTTTGCTCAAACAAATCCTGCAGACGTGGATGCCCAACAAATATATCCATCCCAACAGTACCCGCCATCAAAATATTCTTGTACTTGTGCACTGGTGAAACTCGTATCACAGATACGGTCATTGGGCGTCCTTGTGAGCGTCACAGACACGCGCACCAACCAAACCAAAATGCTCGATGATTGGATTGGATACACAATGGATGATTCACTCGGTAACTAAATTTTTTTGGAACTATCATTATCGACCCACCGTCCGCACCAATATATGAAAAACTAATTTCATCGCCGTACATAAAAAAAATTCTGCCACATTTTGGAGACGGTAAATATTCTTGCCAATTACAATGCTTTCAGTAATCCATTCTCTTCCAGAAACTTTTATAATACGAACAGTCATTTATGCTACCAATTTATAATCTTTCTGAAATTGCAAAGACGGAAATCTTTGTTTAAATGAAATTTTTAACAAATTTTCATCCCTAAAATTCGATAAATCGAGAAAAGCAGTAACAGTAACTCAAATTTTTCACAAAACGGAATAAATCCACGGACTTTTTTCGCCTTCGTCAACAGCATGGCGGGCAGCTGGCGGAGCTGTGAGTGTAACGGTTGTGTGTGTGTGTGTTCCGGTAGTGTGTGTGTGTGTGTTACGGTGTTGTGTATATGTGTGTGTTACGGTGTTATGTATATGTGTGTGTTACGGTAGTGTGGGTGTGTGTTACAGTGTAGTTAGTTTAAGATTAGTTAGTTTAAGATTAGTTAGTTTGAGATTAGTTAGTTTAAGATTAGTTAGTTTAAGATTAAGTTAATTTTATTAGATTAGTTAGTTTAAGCCTCCATTTCTACAACGAAAGTGTTATCAAGAGAAAAACTAGGAAGGCATTATTTAGCATAAATTTAAGAATGCAAGGAATCTATACACAAGGTGTGATCCCGCACAAAATTTCTTGCGCACAGAAACGGTAAAAATAGAAAAAAGTTTATGAATTATTATTATATTATTGTTATATAGGACGTTTCACCACCGAAGACGCTACGAAGACGTTTCATCGGTGACTTCGGTATTTCCTAGTTCGTCATTTCTGTACATAAAGCAAATATCATTCCTATCAGATTATGATTAGATTATTAGTTAGTTTAAGCCTCCCTATCCGCAACAAAGGCGATCCAAAGAGATGAAAGAAGAAGGCACCATTTAGCATGGAGTTAAGGGAACGTGGAATCTATGCAGAAAGGACACAGACACAGTAAGAAGAGAAAGAAGTTCATGAAACAAGATAAAAGTTGAAGACGAAAGTAGTAGGAGCTGAGCGTGTACGGTGACACACAACCACACAACCACACCAGCACACAACCACACCAGCACACAACCACACCAGCACACAACCACACCAGCACACAACCACACCAGCACACAACCACACCAGCACACAACCACACCAGCACACAACCACACCAGCACACAACCACACCAGCACACAACCACACCAGCACACAACCACACCAGCACACAACCACACCAGCACACAACCACACCAGCACACAACCACACCAGCACACAACCACACCAGCACACAACCACACCAGCACACAACCACACCAGCACACAACCACACCAGCACACAACCACACCAGCACACAACCACGCAACCACGCAACCACGCAACCACGCAACCACGCAACCACGCAACCACGCAACCATGCAACCACGCAACCATGCAACCACGCAAACATGCAACCATGCAAACATGCAACCATGCAACCATACAACCATACAACCATACAACCATACAACCATACAACCATACAACCATACAACCATACAACCATACAACCATACAACCATACAACCATACAACCATACAACCATACAACCATACAACCATACAACCATACAACCATACAACCATACAACCATACAACCATACAACCATACAACCATACAACCATACAACCATACAACCATACAACCATACAACCATACAACCAGACAACCAGACAAACAGACAAACAGACAAACAGACAAACAGACAAACAGACAAACAGACAAACAGACAAACAGACAAACAGACAAACAGACAAACAGACAAACAGACAAACAGACAAACAGACAAACAGACAAACAGACAAACAGACAAACAGACAAACAGACAAACAGACAAACAGACAAACAGACAAACAGACAAACAGACAAACACACAACCATGCAAACACGCAACCATGCAAACACGCAAACACGCAAACACGCAAACACGCAAACACGCAAACACGCAAACACGCAAACACGCAAACACGCAAACACGCAAACACGCAAACACGCAAACACGCAAACACGCAAACACGCAAACACGCAAACACGCAAACACGCAAACACGCAAACACGCAAACACGCAAACACGCAAACACGCAAACACGCAAACACGCAAACACGCAAACACGCAAACACGCAAACACGCAAACACGCAAACACGCAAACACGCAACCACGCAACCACGCAACCACGCAACCACGCAACCACGCAACCACGCAACCACGCAACCACGCAACCACGCAACCACGCAACCACGCAACCACGCAACCACGCAACCACGCAACCACGCAACCACGCAACCACGCAACCACGCAACCACGCAACCACGCAACCACGCAACCACGCAACCACGCAACCACGCAACCACGCAACCACGCAACCACGCAACCACGCAACCACACAACCACGCAACCATGCAACCACGCAACCATGCAACCACGCAACCATACAACCATACAAACATACAAACATACAAACATACAACCATACAACCATACAACCATACAACCATACAACCATACAACCATACAAACATACAAACATACAAACATACAAACATACAAACATACAAACATACAACCATACAAACACACAACCCCACAACCATACAACCATACAACCATACAACCATACAACCATACAAACATACAACCATACAAACATACAAACATACAAACATACAAACATACAACCATACAACCATACAACCATACAACCATACAAACATACAAACATACAAACATACAACCATACAACCATACAAACATACAAACATACAAACATACAACCATACAACCATAAGTATACAAGCACACAAGTATTCAGTCATACAGCATACAAGCACACAAACACACAGGCATACAAGAATTCAAACGTAAATACGTACAAATATCAAAACATAAAACATATGTCTACACGTTCAAACAAAGAAGGCTGTCGAAGTTTCATCGGTATAAGAATAGGAATAAAAAATATTCATCACCATCGAGCCCCTCACTTGACCCCCTCTACCCCCCCGCAGCTCGTACCCCCGCGCCCCCCACGGCGCATCCCGAGCGCCCCAGGCACGTGGAGGGTGCCACTCTCCTGACGGAGGAGCTCGCCTGCGTAAGTCCTGCGTCCTGACAGGCACAGCTGGCGGGCCTGTGTGTGTGTAGTGCGTGTATGCGTGTGAGCGTGTGCATATACATGTGCGTGCGCTCGCATGCAATGTTCAGTATACGGTGTTTAGTACAAATATCTAATTTACTTTCTCGAGACGCTCTAGTGGTCGGAATGTCATTCGAGTGAAAGTCTACGGTACTTAGTCCTAAGATTTAACTTACTCTTGGCAATGCGACGGGCAAATTCACTTTGTAAAAGTCTACGATATCATTTCCGAAAATTTAACTTACTTTTTTATAATGTTCATGGCAGGATCATCGGGTGCACGTCTACGGTAATTACTCCTAACATTTAACTTACTTTTTGCGATGTTCACGTAATCGGGATGTTTTATAATTCATGTCATTTTCCGCGAGAAGCATGCCATTCGCCTCAAATAAATTCAGGCAGAACATTTTTTATTATATTTTACGAATGAGTTGAGATTGTTTACCCGGACACACATATTTGGACCCACATTTCTGATCGAATTTGTTTGCTGTAAGAATAAAATCTAATAATGATTTTAAATCATATTTTACTATTCAACTCAGTAAAAACCCACCTTTAGATTATCCAGATCAATATCTCTGTAAAGTTCGTACTAGTTTGTGCGTGTGCGTGTGTGCGCGTGTGCGTACGAGTGTGTTCGCGAGGATGTGTGCATGTGAGCGTGTGTACGTGCGTACGTGTGCATGTGAGCGTGTGTACGTGCGTACGTGTGCATGTGAGCGTGTGTACGTGTGCACGTGTGTGTGTGTGTGCGTGTGTGAGTTTGTACGTGTGTACGTGTGCACGTGTGTGTGTGTGTGCGTGTGTGCGTGTGTACGTGTGTACGTGTGTGCTTCCATGCGTGCCCAGGGCGAGCACAACAGGCCCAGGGAGAGCACAACTGTGCCCAGGGAGAGCACAACTGGCCCAGGGAGAGCACAACTGGCCCAGGGAGAGCACAACTGGCCCAGGGAGAGCACAACTGGCCCAAGGAGAGCACAACAGGCCCAGGGAGAGCACAACTGGGCCCAGGGAGAGCACAACAGGCCCAAGGAGAGCACAACAGGCCCAGGGAGAGCACAACAGGCCCAGGGAGAACACAACAGGCCCCAGGGAGAGCACAACAGGCCCCAGGGAGAGCACAACAGGCCCCAGGGAGAGCACAACAGACCCCAGGGAAAGCACAACAGGGCCCAGGGAGAGCACAACTGGGCCCAGGGAGAGCACAACTGGACCCAGAAAGAGCACGAGAGTGCCCAGGGAGAGCACAACAGGGCCCATGGAGAGCACAACAGGCCCCAGGGAGAGCACAACAGGCCCCAGGGAGAGCACAACAGGCCCCAGGGAGAGCACAACAGGCCCCAGGGAGAGCACAACAGGCCCCAGGTAGAGCACAACAGGGCCCAGGGAGAGTAACAAAATAATTGGGACCTCACAGTATGTCCTGGTACCCCGCAGGCGCTACGCCAGGCTGTGTTTGGGCCCTCCCAGCTGCCGGGCCCCACGGAGGCAGCTTTTTTGGCCCAGACCTTCCGTTTCTGCGAGCCGAACTCAACCGACTCCTGGCGACTGCAGGTGTGTGTGTGTGTTGTAGACTGTGTCGTATCGTAAATGGTGTATTGTAGGCTGTATATTTCAGACTAACGTATATTTTTTGATTCAATATTTACTTTTAGTATTACTATTTGTATTATTATTAGTATTATTATTATTATTATTATTAATATTATTAATATTATTTTTATTATGATTATTAGTATTATTATTATTATTATTATTATTACTATTAATAGTATTATTATTAATATTATTATTAGTATTATTAGTATTATTATTAGTATTTTTATTATTATTTTTATTAATACTATTATTATTACTATTATTAGTGTTATTATTATTACTAATATTATTAGTATCATTATCATTACTTTTATTTTGAGTATCAAAATTATTACTATTGTTACTATTATTATTATTGGTAAAGAACCGTTATTCTTTTTTTAAAGTAGGATTTCTATTAAAATGCTGTTCGCTAGCTCCTAAATTTTTCCAAATCTTTTTCTATAGGTTTGGATTCTGAAACACGTTTACGTCTATTTTTTTATGCCAAGGATGCAGGTATTAATGCTGCTGACAGACCTGCAGTCACTAACTCAATTTCGACAAATGCTTAATGAAAACTAAATGAAGGCGTGATTTATTTTATGCTCGTTATTTTCAAAATTGATCTTTAAAATCAACTCTAATTTAAGTTCAATATTGAACTTCAGTTCAGCCCGCCGCACTTCACGTGTTGACCAACTTTCTCCCTACCAGATTCAACCAGGGCCGGCTGTGTGCGTGCATGTGTGTGTGCAGGCACACCTGGTAAAGCATTTCCTCTTCTGCAGCAGCACGCAGTCCAGCGCAGCGTCAGCGCATCTTCAGCTCAGGTGTTATTTAGTCTAGAGCAGTGGTTCTTAACCTGCGAGCCGCACCCTCCAGGCGTAAATTTATGCTTATATTGACGTAATCTTACGCTAATATTGCCAATATTAGCATAAACTAATGCTTATACTTGCATAAACTTCAGCCAATATTACCAATATGTACAAACTATTGACATGATCTCACGCTAATATTGCCAATATTGGCATACACTCATACCTATACTGGCATAAACTTTAGCCAATATTACGAATATTTACTAACTTATGTCAATATTCAACACTTCTCACATCGTTAGGGCTTCAAAACTTTCACCATCTTCCATTTCAAATAATTTTTCTGTTCGCTGCAGCTCCCTGAGAGTGACAGCTGCCCAGCAGCAAGAAGGCCTGGTGGAGGCCCTGACCTCCATATTGTGGTGTGTGGCACACGCCGCACACGCCCCCGCTGTGTTGTGTGTGCCGCTACACGCCGGCGCTACGACTAACACACACCGCTGCATGGGCGACGGCTTCACAGAGCACGTAAGTTCGGCACGAGAATCCCTGGACTTTCAATTAAAAATCTTAAACAAAATTCTGTACAGCGTTTAGTCCTAACATTCAATTTACTTGTCGCAATATGAAGGACTAGTTCATTTTATAAAAGTCTACGGTGTTTAAACCGAATATTTAACTTACTTTTTGCAATACGGAGGGAAAGTTCATCATGGGGAAGTCAACGGTTTTTACTCCTAAGAATTAACTTACTTTTCGTTCAGTGCATGGCTAGTTTATCTGGTAAAAATCTACGGTATTTACGCGGTAGATTTAATTTACGTTTTGCGATACGAAGGTAAAGTTCATCATATTAAAGTCTACGGTACTTAGTACTAACATTAAAGTTACTTTTTTAGTCAAAAACAGTAGGTTGAGAAAGAAGGATATGAAACAATGAAACAAATATGAGTTGAAGAAGAAATTAGTAGGAGTTGAAAAACAGGACAGCAGTTGACCGAAAAAAGGTAGTCCAAAACAAAAAAACTATTATTATAACATAAAAAATATCTAATCTTTTTCTCGGGACCTCAAATATACCTCCTGTGGGCGCTCATTCCAATAAATACTGTAGTTGCATCCTACCGAAAAGTCTATATTCTAAAAATTCTCTGAAACGCTAGCACTCTGAGATCCTTGCTTGCATAATTTTAATGAACTAGGAATAGGATAAGAAAAATTTCAACACTTTCTGAGTTATTCGATCACTAAACTTTCCATTGATTGTTCCGGAAACTTTATCAACTAAAAGTACACGTTACTATTCTCATGTATTTTACAAACGCTTATCACTTATGCGTGTTTCAGTGGGCAACAATTTGCCCAGCCTGAAAATTACTATACGCGAAATTAGAAGACGCGAAATTAAAACATGCGAAATCAAAATATGCGAAAACAGAATACGAGAAATCAGTACACACAAAGTTAACTTGCGCGAAATTAGTACACTCGAAATTAAAATATACAGAATCGAAATAGGCGAAATTAGAACACGCGAAATTAGAACACACGAAATCATTTTATAACCGCGAACTCCATCTCCAATTTCAGATAGCGTGTCTGACAGTCGACACCGAGGACAGCCTGAAAGCGAGCGTGCGGCAGCACCTGTACGAGGTGAGGGCAGTGGAGGGGAAATGGAGGGGAAATGTAGATTAAATAGAGGGAAAGTGGGGTTTAAATAAAAAGTAAGTGCAGATGAAACGGAGGGGAAGTGCGGATGAAACGGAGAAGTACGTATGAAACGGAGAGGAAATGCGGATGAAATGGAGGGAAAGTAAGGATAAATTGTAAGGGAAGTGCGGATGAAAAAGAGGATTTGAGATTAAATTGGAGGGGAAGAAAGGATAAAATGCATGATATGTAGGGATAAAATCAGCTGAGAAATAAGGGTAAATGGAGGGGAAGTAAAAAAAATGGGCAGAGTTCAAGGATGAAACAGAGGGGAAAGTAACGATGAAGCAGAGGGGAAAGTAACGATGAAACAGAGGGAAAAGTAACGATGAAACAGAGGGGAAAGTAACGATGAAACAGAGGGAAAAGTAACGATGAAACAGAGGGGAAAGTAACGATGAAACAGAGGGGAAAGTAACGATGAAACAGAGGGAAAAGTAACGATGAAACAGAGGGGAAAGTAACGATGAAACAGAGGGGAAAGTAACGATGAAACAGAGGGGAAAGTAACGATGAAACAGAGGGGAAAGTAACGATGAAACAGAGGGGAAAGTAACGATGAAAAAGAGGGGAAAGTAACGATGAAACAGAGAGGAAAGTAACGATGAAACAGAGGGGAAAGTAGCGATGAAATAGAGGGGAAAGTAACGATGAAACAGAGGGGAAAGTTACGATGAAACAGAGGGGAAAGTAACGATGAAACAGAGGGGAAAGTAACGATGAAATACAGGGGAAAGTAACGATAAAACAGAGGGGAAAGTAACGATGAAA
The DNA here is from genome assembly GCA_030386875.1 of Morinoia aosen. NCBI lineage: Eukaryota > Metazoa > Arthropoda > Malacostraca > Amphipoda > Talitridae > Morinoia > Morinoia aosen. Next base: position 22,734,598 of record CM059570.1, read on the forward strand.
CAGAGGGGAAGTAGAAGTAAACTTGAAGGGAAAGCCCACTAGAACAGAAAAACGCAAGATTGAATAAAATCACGTTCGGTTGTACGATAATAAGTCAATTCATTTCTCCTGACCGCAGCAGAGGTGTTCGAAAGAAGTGAAGTAAAAAATCAACATCAAGAAATCACTTGATAGAAAGTGGAATCTATGCACAAGGTGTGTACCCACTCAATATCCCCTTTCAATGAAATTAGAAATTTCAGAAAGAAGTTTGCAAAGCAAAATAAATATTGAAGAAAAGCGAGTAGTAGGTGCTGAAAAATAAGACAGCAGTGAACCTAAAAATATGTTCAGTAATAACAACCAAAAACTATTCAATTAAACCAAAGAAAGGCCCGCTTAGCCATAATTTCGGGACCTCACATTTCTCCTCTGGAAGAGTTAACTCGCACAGATATAATAGTTGTAGCCCCTTGAAAACAGGCAAATGCACAATGGCAGTAAATGCAAGATATCGATAAAAATAGAATAACAGCGATTTAAAAATCTCGCACAAATCTTGCGGATGGTGAAATAACGCATCAAAAAATACCACATCGTAAAACGGCGCATCGTAATAACGTGTATTCTAAAATAACGTACCGTAAAAATGCCTACCATTAAAAATCGCATTGTAAAATAATGTATAATTAAAATCGCATTGTAAAATAATGCATCATTGAAATCGCATTGTAAAATAACGTATTATTAAAATCGCATCGTAAAATAAAGTCCCGTAAAATAGAGTATCGTAAAATAACGAATCATTAAAATCGCATTGTAAAATAACGTATTATTAAAATCGCATCGTAAAATAAAGTCCCGTAAAATAGAGTATCGTAAAATAACGAATCATTAAAATCGCATTGTAAAATAACGTATTATTAAAATCACACCGTAAAATGCATGTCAATAAAATCGCATCGTAAAATAACGCAGCTAAGATAGCGTATCGTAAAATAATTTCAGCGCACACTTGTTTCTATAGCCACCAGCCCTGTGCTGTGATGGATCATCCTCGAGCTCGAGCGTGATGGAAATCTTTTAAGCTCCCTGAAGAACAAGTTCATTAATCTTGCCAAGTGTTTACGCTTCAAGAGACAACGAAAAAAAAATCCTTAAGGGTGAAAAAATCTCTAAAGCCTACGATGTGCTAAAAAGTGTGCATCTCCGTCACTTATCTTGGCAGACAAAAGAGAGCTTTTCAGCGAGCTGAAAAGTATGCATCACTAATCTTGGCAGACAAAAGAGAGCATTTCAACATGAAAGGATCCTGTAGTCTGCCTTTTGTCACAAAAACAACTGAATGGCAAAGAGTTGCTCTACTTCTAAAATACAATACCAGTGACATTTTACACGGAACTCGGGAAAACATTACCCAGGAAACCATTACTTTCGCTAACATTCAAAGCTCTACCTTCTGTGCAAAAATTTATTTTCACTGCAATTTTATCCTTAAAAATGTACTCACTTTTTCATAGATCAGTACTCACCTTTTTTCTATTATGATCAAAGTTTTCATTGGCATAGGTACAAATTTCATCAAAGAAAGGAACTTTAAATTTAAAAAATTAAATTTTCATGAAGAAAACACTGAGGTGGACATGAAACAAAACAAAAAATGCATGAATGATCATGCCGTACAATAACAAAAAATGTTTCAAAGAGAGGAAGGAGGAATGTAACATTTGATATGGACTTTAGGGAACGTGAAATCTACGCACAACGTATGTTCGCACGCAAGATCCTGCGTACAGAAACAGTAATCGATTAAGAACTCTAGAGAACAAAGTATAAGTTAATAGAGAAAGTCAACGGTGCTGAAAAAAAGACAGTAGTTGACCGAGAAAAACATGGTCCGGAACAAATCAAATAATCTATTTCAATAAAAAGAAGGCCTACCAAACCTTCAGCTCGGGACCTAACATCTTCACACTGGGAACACTATTTCCCGAAAGTACAATAGTTGTACCCTTTCAGGCAGGGGTACAGTTCTACACTCTATCCAGGTGTATAAATCAGCACACTGCTTCGCGGCATTACAGTTTGAAAGCATTTGGAGGGCAAATATGCAGAGTGTCCTAACCCACAAATCAGAGGTCACAACTGGAGAGTGGATTAAGTGATAATTTTACCCCATAGCGGCGTAGATGTCATACAGGCAGAGTGGCCTAGTTCCTAGTTCAGTTCCTAGTTAGTAACTTGGCTAGGAGAAGCCAGTTTGGCAACCCTGCGATGAACACCACGCCTCTAACTTGAGTGTCCTAAAATTCTGCGTTTTGTGGGTTAGGACACTCTGCATGTTTGCCCTCCACTTGGAAATATACTAGTGAATGTGCCACGCATCGAATCGAATAGATGGTAAGCCGAAAACTATGGTACAATCGTTGATTGTACCATAGTGAATCATATATGTTTTTGAATACCTGATGTGTTGAATTCATTTAATATTCGAGATAACATGCACTAACTTGATTGAAATAATAAATGCGTGAAGAATTGAAATAGTGAATAGATAAAAGTAAAGCATGTCCTGCGTAGCAACAGCCTTGGCCAGATCACGCATTATGGCAGTCTCCAGCAGATCAAATGTTTAGGCAGATCACTTATTTTGGCCATTTTTGGCAGCTCACGAAGTTTGACCAATTGCATATTATGGCCATCTTTGCCGAATCACGTATTTTTCCAGTCATTGGTAGATTATGTATTTTAGCCGTGTTTCGATAAATCACGAATCTTGGCAGAGTTTGGGAAAATGACATATTTTAGCAGCGTCTGCACGCTCAATAGCGTGTCACAGAAGGACGTCTGCTGCAGGACTGTTGTTAGGACGCCTTTCCTGAGTGATGGTCCTGAGGGCAATCGCAGGGTCATTGTGTGCCACACACGCCACACAGACGCACACGCCACACAGACACAAGCGTCACACAGACACACGCGTCACACAGACACACCCGCCACACAGACTCACCCGCCACACAGACACACCCGCCACACAGACACACCCGCCACACAGACACACCCGCCACACAGACACACCCGCCACACAGACACACCCGCCACACAGACACACTCCACACCGTCTGTATGTGCTAACTCTTAAGTTATCGACCTAGAAAGATAAGTCGCTAATAAACAACAAATAACGTAGATAACGATGTTTCTTCCACGCGGACCAGCTAATTTTAAAGCAAATAGGCGAAGTGTACAAAATTTTTAGGACTTCAACAAAATTGTAGGAATTAATGCGAACGAAGCTAGGAGTTCATTTCACGATAAAGAGACTAAGGTAATTAGTTCCAGGAAGAGGGTGAAGAGCTCTAGGACAGAGAGGGCTCCTTTGATCAAAGAAAGGCGAGACTCACGACGCCTGGGGAGACTTACGACGCCTGGAGAGACTTACGAAACCTGGAGAGACTTACGACGCCTGGGGAGACTTACGACGCCTGGGAAGACTTACGACGCCTGAGGAGACTTACGACGTCTGGGGAGATTTACCCCACAAGAGAAGAACAAAAAGACAAATATGGTCTGAAGCAAAACGATTGTTCAAATTTTGGGGTTTCTATAAGAAGTTGAAACTTTTTCCCCCCAATTCCTAAGTTTTCTTTCAGTCGTAACTTTTTATCGAATCAAAATTTTTACTGAGTCGTAACTTATTCCAATTCTTAACTTACTTCAAGTCAAAAACTAAGAAATCGAAAGTTACGAAGTCGTAAGATTGGCCAAGTCGTAACTCCTGGCATGCCGTAAGCCAAGTTTCTAAGTTGCGAGACGTCGCTGGTCGATGTGGCAGCGAGAATATGTAAGGCGAAGTGATGAGTGCATCACGCATCGCCTGCATCACGCATCGTCAGCATCACGCATCACCTGCATCACGCATCACCTATACCACGCATCACCTGCATCACGAATCACCTGCATCACGCATCACCTACACCACGCATCACCTGCATCACGCATCACCTGCAGCACGCATCACCTGCATCACGAATCACCTGCATCACGCATCACCTACACCACGCATCACCTGCATCACGCATTACCTGCAGCACGCATCACCTGCATCACGCATCACCATACTCTGCGCATCACAAAATTAACATTCCAATAAAGTTCATGTCCGCTGCAAACAAAACTATGGAGATTAGAGCAGCTTTTTTATTTGCTTTTTTTAAAGGTGTATTTTAAAGTACCTTAATTTCAAAATGCACTGATCTGTAGAGAGAAAATATACGAGTTTCAAGTAATGGTTTCCATTCAAGTATTTTTAAGTTCTCTTTAATTCCAAAACGCACTATTCTTTGAAGAGAACACATAGTGAAAAATTTCATTTGTCTTCTTTTAACTATTTATTAAGTCTCCTTTAATTTCAAAACGCACACTTCTCTAAAAAGTAATTCTGCACGAAAAACTTCACTTGTCCCCTCAATTTCAAAATGCGAGTCTCCTTTAATTTCTAAACGCACTATTCTTTGCGGACAGGAGATGCGGAAATCAAATTATTGTTTCCCCTCATTAAGTCCCCTTAATTTTCAAAACGCTCCATTCTGCAAAGACAAAACACCCAAAAAAGCTGATATTTCTCTTCAGTTCTCGCGGGTGGAGACCACACCTGACGGCGGCGTGGTGGGGGGCGGTGCTCTGCTGCTGCTCTACTCCGCCCTGCTCTCCCGGGGGCTGGCCAGGTGGGGCTGGTGGGGTTGGGTGGGATGGGGTAGGGTGGGGTTGGGTGGGGTTGAGTGGGATGGGGTAGGGTGGGGCTGTGTGGGGTTGGGTGGGGTTGGGTGGGATGGGGTAGGGTGGGGTTGGGTGGGATGGAGTAGAGTGGGGTTGTGTGGGGTTGAGTGTTGGGTGGGATGGGGTAGGGTGGGGTTGGGTGGGATGGAGTAGAGTGGGGTTGTGTGGGGTTGAGTGTTGGGGGGGATGGGGTAGGGTGGGGTTGGGTTGGGTGGGATGGGGAATGGTGGGGTTGGGTTGGGTGGGATGGCGAAGGGTGGGGTTGGGTGGGATGGGGAAGGGTGGGGTTGTGTGGGGTTGGTGGGGTTGAGTGGGATGGGGTAGGGTGGGGTTGAGTGTGATTGGGTGGGGAAGGGTGGGGTGCAGTCAATACAAATATCAATCATAATAAATCACCTGGTGTCTCAAATAAATCAATTTTAATACTGTTGCGCCCTAATTCTTATTTTTTATTACAATGGGAAGTTTAATGAACACATTAAATTAGTTAAGCATCTTATGCACTATAAATAAATAATAATTTACAATTGTTGCTTGGTTGGTTGGTGCGTGTGTCTGTGACGCTCACAAGGACGCCCAATGACCGTATCTGTGATACGAGTTTCACCAGTGCACAAGTACAAGAATATTTTGATGGCGGGTACTGTTGGGATGGATATATTTGTTGGGCATCCACG